>JARHVA010000078.1:1965000-2687500 GCA_037957365.1 Torreya grandis
AACAAGGAATACAATAGCAAGGTAAGACACTCAAAGAAACACATAAAGTAAAGCATAAGCAACTAGCATAAACATGTCATAGTAGCCCATGAATCCAATGTTGCTAGGAAAAAATGTTAAGTGTATAGCATATCATGTACCTTGTGTAAGATATAATCATAGATAAACGTGTAAGTACATATGTAAACTAAAACATGATAATGTAGAGTGATCATCAAACCACATAACCTGTGTGTATCAAGATCAAAAGAAGCGAATGACCCTAATGTCTACATGATAGGAGTAGAGGGAAGGCCCAACATCTGAAATATGAGTGTATCACATATCTATATATGCATGTATCACACTCAAATTGAAGTGTGACACATATGTGTATGTATGAGTAATTGAGTATTCCATCCATTGACATAAAACTAACACATATGTGCCAAGAAGCTAATAGAACATGTAGGTGTCGAAATTATTTTTAGATTTTTGAATGTTTTTTATTTTGTATTTATTATGCAATATGTTTATAAGTGCATAATGTTCATTGCATTTTTTAAATGCTTTCCTTCAAGTGTAGCAAGGCGGTATACACCTTTTCCCAGATTTTCTTTAACTGTAAATAGACCCAAACAATTTGGTTTAAGCTTTTCTTTTTTTATCTTTTTATGCATTGATATTCTTTTGATTTTATTTTAGTACTAGGTTACCCACCTTAAATCCACATGGGTGAACATTTTTGTTAAATGCTCATTTTACATGATCCTGATAAATGTATAAGTACTCATCAACCTATATGCATTTTACACTCAATTGTTATAACTAATGCAATTGCTTTTCATGGTATTCATTATCTTTGATGATGTATTTTAGAGACATACAAAAAGAAGGTATCTCAAGTGCAGTTGGTAATACAACCTCTATACCATAGACCAAAGAGTAAGGTGTGGCTTGAGTAGGTATTTGTACATTAGTTCGGTATGCCAATATAGCATATATCATATGTTGGTATCAATCAATATTGTATTACTTAACTATTTTGCCAAGTATTTTGATAATTGTTTTATTGGTTGCCTCTAACTAGCCATTGCCCTATGGGTAATAAGGTGTATAAAAGGTATGCTTAATCTTGTATTTACTACAAAATCATCTTACTATCTTATTTTTAAAGGATGTTTCATTATCAAAAATAAAGGCCGAAGGTATGCAAAATAGGAAATGACATTGGTCATCAAAAGCCTACGTATGTCATCCCCTGTGGTAAACTCAAGTGGAATTACTTTTACCCATTTTATAAATTATTATGTAGTTGTAATGATAAATTTGTGTCCACCAACAGATATTGGATTTACCTTGCCTACTAAATCAAAGCCCCATAAATAATAAGGCCATGGTGAAATAATCAACTGTAACTCATGCAATGATGCATGATTTAAATTGTTATATCTTTGGCATGGTAAACATAGTTTTGTATGTTCAATACATTCTTGTTTCATTATATACTAGTAATAACCTTGGCATAATAGTTTTTAAGATATAACACATCCGATGAAATTCCCACCACACTCGATGTCATGCATTTATAAGAATGCAGTATGAGCTTCATCTTTTCTTAAACATCAGAGCAATTGTCCATCAAAACCTCATTTTAATAAATCATTTCCAATAATAACATAACAAAATGCTTCACAATGTAATTTTTGTTTATCATTTTGTGAAAAATGGTCTAGCATATAGGCTCGATAAAGAAAATTATAAATATCAACGTATCATTATGTATTTATAGTAATGCAAGTAACAATAAGAATGTCCAAGATGTGCATTTGATCAAAAGAAATGAAAAGATTTCATAGTTGTCATATTATAACTTTTATATGATCATCATCAAAATTTATCAAGGATGTTGTGTTTGCCATAGCATCTACATGGCGATTATCTTTATGTGGAGTTCTATTGATAGAAAATGTGTCAAATGTTCATGTGAGTTTATCTACCATTGCTTTATATGGTAGAAGATGCTTTTCTTTAGTTTGGTAATGATTAGTAACGCAAATAACAACCAACCGAGAATCACCAAAAACTTAGATGTCTCTTATATCAAGCTTATGTGTTATGGATAATCCAACGATCAAGGCCTCATATTTAGTTATATTATTGGCACGAAAAAAAATTAAGAGAAAGGCATGTATTCACCTTTGGGGGTATAAAACATAATTCCAACATCCACTTCTGTTTGACATTTTGATCCATCAGATAACATTTCCCATGGAGTGGAAGATATATTATATGGCTCAAACTCATCTCAGAAAGCCTCGATGAATGGAAAAGAATCTAGTAAGGAGTTGTAACCAATTGGTTGGCTATGATTTGAACTTTTATTGACTTTTGGGCTACAATTTTTAGATCAAACTTTATGAACTGCATCACCCATTTTGCTCTGGGGCCAGTTAGGTGTGTTTTGTTCATGAGGAACCTGAATGGATATTCTTTAATTATAACATGAACCTCATTATTGAGAAAATAATTTTGTAATTTATGGGTAGCAAAAACCAAAGTTAAACATAGTTTTTCCATGGTTGTATATTTGCATTCATAATCGACTATTTGACAACTAATATAATAAATTTCTCACTCTTTGTGATTATCAGCAAACTGTGATAGTAAGGCCCTTAAGGCCTCATGGGTAGTCGATATGTAATGAAGTAATGGTCAATTTGGAATATGAGGCATAAGCACTAGTGGGTTTGATAAATAGGTTTTTATCTTATCAAAGTTTTGTTGACATACCTCATCTTATACGAATTGTGTATCCTTTGTTTATCAAACGTGTGAAAGGAGTTATTTTATCAGCCAAATAGGTAATAAAATGTCAAATAACTTGAATTTGGCCTTGAAAACATCACAATTATTTTAGGTTTGTTGGTGGTGGCATTTCTACAATAGATTTTACCTTTTTTGGATCAACCTTAATGCCTCATTGAGAAATAATGTATCCTAGGAATTTTCCTGAAGATATCCCAAAGACACATTTTTTTTGGATTTAATCAAGCATTGAACTTGTGTAGGTGCTTGAATATAGTATCAATGAGTTTAAGGGAGTGGTCTAGCCCTTGTTGGTAGAAAAGGCCCATTGGACCTTGTATACACATAATATTTTTTAGCTTATCATTTGTTGACACTTTCTCTTGCAATAGTTTGTCGACGAATCAATCTCCTCAAGTGCATGTCTTAAAGGGTGCACTAGGAATGGGGTGGGAAAGGCTCATGGTGACTTATAAAACATGTTGGCATTATATCCTAATTATACCATTACTACTATCAGTCTAACCTCCTTTAAGTGTTTATCTATTTATCTCTTGTGTTTACCTCTTATCCAAATTTACTAGTTTCCGCGTATCCTATGATATAGGCCTAGCTGATGTTGTCTATTTTATACCTTCACCCTTCTCGCCTGATACAATTATGAGTGTGCTTTATGAAATTTGTATTTGTTAAACCCTAAAATTTAGATGTGGGGAATCTAGGGTTAAAGGGGGAAGAGATAACTTAGGACACGAGGATGGTAGATCATCTCTAAAGTAAGTCAATTATTTACGAAACTCAAATAGAACATATACTAAATTTATTATGTTGAGATATGCTAAAATAGAAAGTACAAATATTCTAGATATTATAATGATAATGAAAACAAGATAGTTAGTTTTGATGTTAATACATATCTATTGGAATATTATCATTGATTTCAAAGGAATTCTAATTGATGTCAATGAAATTGCCAACAAAAATGTCAAAGGAATTGTAATTGATGTCAGTGGAATTGCCAACGAAATTGTCAATGGAATTGTGAATACAAATATCAATAAAAATATCAATGGAATTGTCAATAGAAATGTCAACTAAAATGTTGATGAAAATATCAATGAAAATGTTAATAGATGCATATTTTGGTGAAGAGGTGCCTATTGGATGGGACGCTTCATTGTGAAGAGCCTTTGGAGGCTATATAAGGAGGATATAAGATTAAAAAATATATGAGAAATAAAATTTTCCATCATTTTAGTATAAACAATTTTTTGCAGAGAAGAAGAGGAGATTGAATTTGCCATAATTCGTTGATGAAGCAACAATAGTAAGGTGGAAGATTGTTTCAGTGGAGTTCGGTGCCTCAAAACAAAGAGATTGGTGTCTCTTGCTAAGTTGGTGCTTAGCGGTGGGGATTGGTGTCTCCAAATAGGTTGGTGCCTATAAAATTTTGTAAAAGGATTATTATTTTATGGCTATATTTGGATGGTATATCCAAGCAACTATGTTTTGTGGTTTTTTTCGAGAGAGGGTTTTCCACACAAATCTCATGTTGCTTAATTATTAGATATTGTGTGAATGCTTTCTTCATGAACATTAATTTCTAAAAGTTAAAGTTTTATTATATATTGATTCACACCCCCCATCTCAGTGTATCGTGTGCTTAACAATTGGTATCATAGTGGTTCCTTTAGAGTCAATCTAACTACTGGAAGGTAGATCTAGAGAGCACACATGACTAGTCATCATGTATAGGAAGGTTTCTCCACAAACAAGGTTCCATTATTCGATGGAAGAAACTATGCATTTTGGGGTATAAGGATGCATACTTATTTAATATCCCTTAGTTTTGATATCTGGTAAATAGTGGTGAATGGATATGTTATGACAACAACTCTGCCAATCAATCCAGCCATAAAGAAGGTAGTGAGAATAATACCAAAGCCATGAACACTATTTTGTGTAGCTTATTAGAATTAGATTTTGTCAAGATTATGCAATGTGATTCAACAAAGGAAATGTGGGACACACTTCAGAACATCTATGAGGGTGATAAGAAAGTGAAGAAGGCAAAACTCCAAAATCATAAGAGACAATTTGAGAGCTTGAAAATGAAAGATAAAGAAAATGTTGTAGTATATCTTCTTCATGTGGTTGAGAATTGTTAACACCATTAGAGAACTCGGTGAAAAGGTTGAATAATCTATGATCATTCAAAAAGTGCTAACGTCACTTCCCTTGAGATTTGATCCAAAAGTTTTAGCTATTGAAGAAATAAAGGACTTGGACCCATTAACAATGGATGGGTTGCATGGGGTTCTCACAACATATGAAATGAGAACTAAAAATGAAAATCCATCTAAGAATGAAGCAACTTTTAAAGCTTCAAAGAAAGTGAAGAATAAATAACCTGAATCAAATGATGACATCGGTGATGAACAAGATGAAAAGGAGGCCCTTTTTGTAAGAAAGGATTGGGCAAATACAAAGGTAAACTACCTTTTAAATGTTTTAATCATGGTAAAATAGGACATTTTGTTGATAAGTGTCCACATAAGGATGATAGCAATGATGATGAAAATCATAACAAGGAAAGGAATAAGAAAGAAAGCAAACCTCAATACAAGAAAGGCTTCAAACAAAATGTTTGGTAAGCACAATAAAAGCCTCTATTCCAAAAAAGATAGTAGCTTAATTGAGGAGAGCGATGAAAACATATCAGATAGTGACAAAGAAGAAACTTTGTTCATGGATATAAAAATAAAAAATAATGCCTCTACAATTGAAGATACCTTAGAAGAGGAAAAAGATGTCGAAGATGAAGGAGAGGTAGATCTGGAAGAAGAACTCATATGTGCCTTAAGTGAGAACAAACAACTTAAGAAAATAAATTTGAAGCAAAAATTGCAACTGCTGAAATATGAAAAAGAAGATTGTGATTTAAGAGCAAAAATGTCCCAAGACCTTGAGGAATCCGAAATAATTGTCATCAACCTCAAGATTCAACTTGAAGAAGCAAAAAGGATTGAAGAAGAGGTGTGAATCCAATTAAGTAAAAAGGAAGAAAATTATGAGAGGTTAGAATCCTAGATTATCTCCTTGAGGAAGGAACTAGAGAAAACAACCACCAAAGTGAACAAAAACCTAAAATTTTAAAAGAGTACCTAGATATTAGATGATATCATAAATGGGTAGAGGTCACCATTTATAAAGACGAGTCTTGGACATAAAGAAAATTAGGTGACCAATAAAGAAGATCACAAAGAGCCACCAAAGAAGGTAAATGAGGAAAAGACAAAAAGTTATGCAGATGTTCTCAAAAGTCCTATCAACAAAAAGAAAGAGATTCAAGTCCCACGGAAAACAAGCAGTCCTCCAAAAGATAACAAGGACAAATTCAAAAATTTATTTCCTCCAAGGCAGGCACACATGACCAGGTTCTAACATTCTTTTTTTGGTTATTACTTTTCATGTAATCATTTTGGGCATAGAGCAATGGAGTGTAGGACATATGCAAGAAATATATATGCATGGGACAATAATAGAAGTAATTATGGAGTTTCAAGTAAAAACTATTACTCATTTACCCCATTATAAAATTACAAAGAGAATAACATTGTATGTTATAATTATAATAACTATGGACATATAACACAGTTATATAGAAGTTTTGTTGTAGAACCCCACAGACAAAATAAGAAAGTGAATGCTTGTGTGGTAAAGAAAAGAGAACCTATAAAAATTTGGAAACAGACGCAAGAGGAAGTTAATCAAGACAAGGAGAAATTTATGCTTGTGCAAACAACTTTTCATGCACAAAATGAAGGGAAACAATCATATATTGATAATGGATGCTCAAGTCACATGATTAGGGACAAGATAAATTTTCTTTCCTTGAAAGAACTGAGTGAAGGCATAATAAAATTTAGAGATAATGCCATTACGAGAATAGCTAGAAAAGGCACCCTTAGCCTTGATAATGGAAAAACAAAAATAGAAATGTATTGTATGATGAAGGCTTGAAGCATAACCTTCCAAGTGTCAGTCAATGTGTGATCAAGGATACAGTCTCATGTTTTGTGCTCAAGGTTGTGAGATCAAGAAAATAAACATAGGAAAATTAGTTGTAGATGCAAATAGAATAACAAATAACCTATACATACTCAGTGAAGTTAAGGGAGATAAATGCTACATGATTCAAATTAATGAAAGCTAGATATGGCATAAAAGTATGGGCCATATTAACTTTGATAATCTAGTGAATATCAGCACTAGGCAAGTCATAAGAGACATGCCAAAGATTATAAAACCCTCAAACATTCTTTGTAAGCAGTGTCAACATGGAAAGCAAACAATAGTGAGTTTAGGGTCAAAGGAGTACTCAACCACCAATCCATTAGAACTAATTCATATAGACCTCTGTGGGATTACAAGAATGCAAAGCATACAAGGTGAGAGCTACTTTATGTTTCTCATTGATGATTATTTTAGAATGACATGGGTTGCCTTTCTAAAATAAAAATATGAGGAATTTGAGAATTTTAAAGCTCTTAAAGTTTTGGTTGAAAATAAAATGAATTTAAAGATCAAGTTCTTGAGATTAGATCGAGGAGGTGAGTTCATCTCAAATGAGTTAAATGATTTTTGTGAGTAGCATGAAATAAAAAGGCATTTCTCATCTACAAGGACTCCACAACAAAATGGATTTATAGAAATAAAATATTGAATTGTTAAAAAAATGGCTAGAACGATGTTAAATGAATCTCTATTATCAGACAAATTTTGGAGATAATCAATTAACATCGTAGCCTACATTTTGAACAGAGGATAAATCAGAGTAAACAATAAAAAATCCCCTTGTGATTTATGGAGGAGTAGACCAGCATCTGTCAAATATTTAAAAGTGTTTAAGAGCAAATGCTTCATTAAGAGAGATGAAGAAGACTTAGGAAAGTTTGATTCAAGAGCCGATGAAGGTATTTTTCTAGGATATTCCTCAAAAAGTAAAGCTTATAGATGTTATAATAAAAGGCTGCAAACAATCGCAGAAAGTGCTAGTGTAAAGATAGATGAAACAAGGCTTCAAAAAGCAAATTCACAAATAAATGATCATTTAGAGGAATCAGACTTCAAATAATAAGAATACGTATAAAAATAAGAATAAATGGAGTGGGAAGATACAAAGGCACCATCTCGACTTGTTCAAAAGCATTGTTGGCATCAAATTCTACACTCTAGAACTCTTTACTTAGCTCCCACAATTTGATGCAACATGGAGTCATATCTCAAGTTTGTGGGAACTTGTTAGAGATATGAATCTCTAGTATTATGAGGGCTAGCCCCCTATATCTTCTTTGAAATGCTTGTAAACTACTTTAATGCTTGCTTATAGGGAAAGAGTTAAAAGTTTGCATGAAGTAAAACTACACTAAAGTGGTGATTCACCAAGAGATATCCCAAAAACTATCATACTTCTATTAAATAACAAAGCTTTATAAGACCAACTCTAAGCCTTAAAGGATCCTAACATAAGTTATTTAATGTGAAGGTAACATACATGAGACAATCAACAAGATAACTAGTCAAGGGGCAGATTGCACACCATAGAGACAATAACTTCCTCGAAGAGGAGCCTAGTATCCTAACTACACTTTACATGGCCTGTTAGAACATAAATCTTGATTAAACATGAAGGATAGAGGAAGCAAGGATGATATTATCACTTAAGTTCACTATTCATCTCTCTCACACTTAGACAAAGATGTTCACAACTTAGAAGTAGACCTGCATTCAATGTTCAAAAGCAAAGTATAATGTTATTCCAATAGGGCTTTACCATACCAGATGTGGTATTAGTTTAAAATGGCCAAAATGGCTCATACTTATAGCAATTGGAAAGAGAGAGAGAAAAAATAAGTCTAAGAGACACAAGGACATGTGTCCAAATGTGGAAACCATTGAAAATGCATGTAGGTAAAGTGTAAGAGGAGTTAGAAATTGATTTGCATGTGTCCATTCCAAACAATCATCCTCTTCCAAAATTGGCATAATATCTCTTCAAGCACCTTCCATGAAACTGCCTTCGTCATCAGCTTTCATTGGGCATTCCAACGCTAACTAGGGGCAAGTGTCTCTTTTGCACTGATAAGAGAAAGTTACAAGGAATCCTCTACCTACATTAGAATCTTTCCAAATCGTTTATATTTTCTTACATAATAAGAATCATCATCTATCACTATGATCACTCCTTTTAGACCTTTCTTGACACTTGGCCTTAACATCTCCTTATTTTCCCTAACTAATACGTACCAGGGGTCTTAGGACACCTCATATGCTCAACTCCATCCAAAACACCTTAAAATATCTCCAAATTTGAGTTGCCACTCTTTCCACTATGTGATCACTTCTCTCATGCTGGACTGGTTGAAGTGAGAAACCTAGTAGAGACACTTAGGATAATTTTTGAGCTTTATAAATGACATGGGGAGTTGATTCAAGTCGCAATACATTATCTCAAGTGATTAGCATCCTTTGATCATCTCCAAAACCTGTAAAACATAATTGATCCCCTACTCCATTTGTATGGATTCCATACAATATGACTCCATGGATTTGATCCTCATGGAGTTTCCAATAACTTTCCTTTAGGTCCTAGGGTACTGATGGAGTTTGTAGTTATACTGATGGAGTCTGAAGTTAGACTGATGGAGTCCGTAGTTTTTATGATGGAGTCCCTAGTTCTGCTATAGGCCTAGTGGCTTTGGATCCTCTTTCATGGATTTATCACACTTGGGCTTCTTTTAACACCTTAGGAGCCTTCATTCATGTTTTTCTATGCTTATCCAAGCTTTCTCCAACTTGTGTTCCTAGCCACTTCAACCCTAACCTTCAAATTCCACCATTTTCTCTCTCTTTTACAAGTTTTAAACCCAAAAAGTGGCCTATATCGAAGACAAAATAGAGAGTATTATACATTCTTGTTTATCAATTTTGAATACATGGGAGGCTTCCTTAGGTCTTGAGGACCCCTTGTACCAAATTTTAGATCTTAAATCCATCATTTACCCCTCCAACTAGCATGAAACTCAAAACTAACTTCTGAAGGTGATTGTCTGTAAGTTGAGGGTGAAATTGGCCTTTTTGACCACATAAGTGGAGAAATTTGATATATTTGCCTTGTTTTCTCTATCTCCTCATGTTCTTTGAGGTTCTTATCATTATATTCAAGCCTTGGAGATTATCACTTGGCCTTGTGGAGGTACTTGACCCTCCAATTATCTTCATCCCAGTTGTCGATGTGTGTGTTCTTGACACTTTGAAGGTTGGTTGTAGGTTATTTTTTCATGTAGGATTCATGTTAGTGCCTTTCAAGGACCTCTCATAGCCAAATAATGCTTGTTTTCCCTTTAGAATCCATCGTTGTCTCCTAGGAGTTCATTACGCTCTTCAAAGTGTGACGTTCTTTGCCAATTACAACTTTTCTACACTCCTCCATACACCTGGGATGTACTATCAATTGAGATGAGATGTACCATCTAGACTAGAGTTCTCTTCAATGTAGAATAACCTCATTTGGGGTAGAGAACACTGTTTAGGTACCATTCAAGTCATCACTCCCTTATTCATGTCTTTTGTTCACTTCTTCATTGCTATAGGCTTGCTACATCACTTGTATAGAATGGTGATTTGCACAAGGTGGTTGAGGGTTGTAATATTAGGGAATCCATGTGTATGTGCTCACTGAACACTTTCAAACATCCAAACTTACTCCAATTATTACCCCATGTATCTACACATTCCTCATAAGGACTAATCCACATTGCTAATTTATCCTCATTATAGGCCACCTGTAGGTGTATTGACTCCATCAAAGCTTTGAACTTGCTGTAGCTTCTGATGTGAAATTACCTTCTACATGCCATATTGACAATACACTTATATTCATTGGATATCCTTCTTAAACCTGCTCAAATTAACACATCACCCTTTTGCAATGAAACATGAGCTTTGAAAGGCAGTTGGGACCTCTAAATGGATCAATTCACAAGGTTTTGAATGAGGTGAAATCCTACTTCGAAGAAACTAAGGTTACTACTTTGAGACTTGCATAAGCAATGGTGATCCTTCTTCTCAAACCGTTGAGAGAATCTTGATATGGCTATGGTGAAGAAAAGCCTTGAACATTTGGCTCTGTTGTGGTTGAGTGTTTCATTGCCTCATATCTCCTACTAACATGGAAATGAAAACTTGGGAAACAAACAACATTGTTTTCAAAACAACAAAGGTATCCATGCATTTTGTTATACTAATATGGTTTTCATGCTTATCTCAACACTTCATGAGCTATGTTAAGATATGAAACATCAACACAAAGGTGCATGAGCTCTTGAAACCATGGAAACATCACCTTCATCTTCAAAATCAAAAAACACTCCTTTGAAGATCCAAAGGGAAACATGGAAGTGACATAGTTCTCCACATGTGCCAATTGGTTGGGGGAAAGGTTGGATGTGGTGAGGAAGATATTTTGACCCTCATGAAGTGATTCCACCAATTAGACCATACAAACCACCTCAGTAGAAGAGGAAACCTGTAGGGTATGGGAAATGACAAGCAGAATGGAGTGGCTAACTTCTAATAGATGGTTCATAAAGCTCAACCCACCAATCTCTAAAATCTTGCTATGAAAATGAAGGTTAACTCATGTACTATCCTCCCCCAGAAGCACTAGACTTGAAACTCTTCTACTTAATTGTACCGAGTATAAATTTGTGAACTTTAAAATGCTTTCCAAGAGAGAGATGGAGAGATGGGAAGATTTTGAGCCATTTTTAGTGTTTACAAAGCTGGAGAAACATAGGAATGGGTCAGAGAAGCTGAAGGGTCACACTCCAACCTTCCCACATGTACCACTCTTCCTCATAGGCCATATAAGTGCCTGAAACCTCTTATTTCTTCAAGAAAACTACTTCTTTTCTGAATATTCTACCAATTTGTTAGCTGAAATAGTTAATATAAGTTAGAATTGACACATATAAGGTGATGTCATCTTTTTAAGCTTTCACAATTCCAAATAAATCCATACAAGACATTAAATGAACTATTTTGGCTATTGAAAAGACCTTATAAAGACTTTAAATGACTTGTGGGGCCAAATTGACCATGGTTAAACTATTACAAGCATGAATTAACACTAAATGACTTATGATAGAACCTCTAATAGAAATTTTTGTTATATACATTGACCCAAATTGATCAGATAGTTAATTTGGTCAACAAGCATCATTTTGAAAGTCAAAATATTGGTGATATCGATGTTGGGGTACAAACTATAAGAAGATTTGTGAGTACACCTAAGCAAGTAAACTTATCCTTATCCAAAATAGAACCCAATTTTTTTTCAAAATCTAGCAATGACAAGCATTGAATCGATGCTATGGAAGAAAAATTGAATCAAATTGAAAAGAATGAGACATGGGAACTCATTCCTAGACCAAAAGACAAGAATGTAATTGGTACCAAGTGGGTGTTTAAGAATAAGTTGAATGAAGATGGCCAAGTAACAAGAAATAAATCAATGTTGTTTTGCAATGGGTATGCTCAAGTGTAAAGTATTGATTTTGAAAAAACCTTTACCCCTATTGCAAGATTAGAAGCCATTAGAATGTTTTTGGCATATGCTAGTTTTAAGAACTTCAAAGTTTATCAAATGGATGTGAAATCTACTTTTCTAAATGGCAACTTAGAGGAAGAAGTATATATTGAACAACTAGAAGGTTTACTTCTATAAGAAAATAAGTACTATGTGTGCATATTGAAGAAGGCATTATATGTGCTAAAGCAAGCCCCCAGCACCTAGTATTCAAGGCTTGATAAATATATACAAGAATAAGGTTTTAAAAGGGGAGTTATTAATAGTAATCTCTAAATCAAGACTAAAGGTGAGAATCAATTGATTGTTGTGGTATATATGGATGATATCATTTTTGGAGGAGATAATGAATGAATGTCTCAAGAATTTACAAAAGATATGCAAAAGGAGTCTAAAATGTCCATGTTGGGTGAGTTGTCATTTTTTCTTTGTTTACAAATATTTCAATCTAACAAAGGAATATTTATTTCCCAAACCAAGTATATAAAGGATATATTGAAGAAGTTCGAAATGGAAGATTGCACACCTATTAGCACACCCATGGTTATAGGATACAAATTAAGCAAAGATGATGAATCTCCTAAAGTGAATCAAACACTTTATAGATCCATGATTGGCAACTTGATATATACCATGACATCAAGGCTAAACATCATGTAAGTTGTAGGCTTGGTAGCATGTTTTCAAGCAGCCCCAAAAGAAACACATGTATAAGCAATCAAAAGGATATTCAAATATCTAAAACACACTTTGGATTATGGATTGTGGTATCTAAGAGGTGAATATTTCACACTAATAACATACATAGATGTAGATTGGGCAAGAAGTGTTGATGATACAAAGAGTCACATAGATAGTAGGAAGTGTTGTATATAAAGAAGTGGAGGAGCTTTATTTCTTGGCAAAAATATAGTGTCATGGTTACACAAAAATCAACCTTCCATTTCTTTATATACAGCTGAAGCTGAATACATAGCAACAATGTCTTGTTGTATACATGTCCTTTGGATGAAGCAAACTTTCAAAGATTTTAAGACAGAATATGAACATCTAATCTTAATACTCTGTGATAACACTAGTGCAATAAACATTTTGAAGAACTCAGCTATGCACTCTGGAACAAAACACATTTCAATGAAGTATCACTTCTTGAGAGAATATGTTGTAGATTAATAAGAAAAGATTGAGTACATTGCCACAAATGAATAGATAGCATATATCTTCATGAATCCCCTCCCAAAAGAAACTTTTGGATTTGTAAGCAAAAATTGGGAGTGGTACATTCTTCATATAGTTATTAAATCTGTCAAGAGAAGCATGAATTAAGGGGGAGCTAATCATTGCATTATTTAGATCCATAGATATTTTGGTGATATACATTGTGATTGTGTTATATATCTCTTTGCCATTGATGTCAATGGGGGAGCAAAGGAAGAGAAATACAATAAGGGGGAGTTCATGTACTATTTTTCTATAGGATTGCCATCATTGACAAAGGGGGAAATTATTGGAATATTGTCATTGATGTCAAATGAATTGTAATTGATGTCAATGGAATTGCCAACAAAAATGCCAAAGGAATTGTAATTGATGTCAATAAAATTTCCAATAAAAATATCAACATAAATGTCAATGGAATTATCAACAAAAATGTCAATGGGCACATCTTGTAGTAAAGAGGTGCCTCTTGGATGAGATGCCTCCTTTTGAAGAGCCTTTGGAGGCTATATAAGGAAGATGGAATATTGGAAAATATATGAGAAATAATTCTTTCCATCATTCAAGCATAAGAAATTTTTTGTGGAGAAGAAGAAGAGGAGATTGAATTTTCCATCATTTATTGATGAATCAACAATAATAAGGTGGAAGATTATTTTAGTGGAGGTCAGTGCCTCAAAACAGAGAGATTGGTGTCTCCTGCTAATTTGGTGCTTAGTGGCAAGGATTTGTGTCTCCAAGTAGGTTGGTGCCTACAAAATTTTGTAAGAAACTTATTATTTTACTGCTAGATTTGGATGGTAGATCGAAGTAGCTCTACTTTGTGGTTTTTCTTGAGAGACAATTTTCTATGTAAATCTTATGTTAATTATTATATATTATGTGAATGCTTTCTTTGTGAACATTAATTTATAAAAGTTAAAGTTTTATTATATACTGATTCACCCCCTCAATGTATCTTGTGCTTAACAAGATCTAGATCTAGAACATGTAGGAAGTAGGTTGGATTTGGATTTTAGATTAGTTGGTTGATTCTATAAATTATACCTATGTAGCTATGGACACTTATATTGACCTGGGATGGTTACATCAATGTTATTGTCTAGATTGAACATAGGTGTCCAGTACATAATACTTGATGAAACTAGACATGACCACTTGGATACTTCTAGGTTTTATGTCACCTTCACTTTGGTATATTTAGATTTGGGTTATGAATTGTCACTCCTTGTTAAATAACAAAACCCTAGTTATTCATCTTCATAGTGGTTGTGAAAAAAATGGTTTAGTGGGCACACGATGTCGAGCTACCCCACAAACCCTTATATCAATGAGTGTTACCTACATATCCAATACTCCAAATAGGACAACATACTTCTGTAGTTCCCCTTACGTGTTGGATTATGTGTGAATCATGTAATGTGGGATAAGCAAGTACAATAGTGACCTACCTTGTAACTTTGAAAATATAGCTCTTGGGTTGCTTCTTTAGTACTTTAACCTATAGATGTGTTGTCCTTATGATTGATATGGAAATAATAAAAAATAGAGAACTTTTCTTCACTTGAGTGCTTGATAAAAGGTTTTTGGTAGGTTGTCTTGTGAGTTGCTAGTCTTTTCTAGGTGAAGAATGAATGAAGGTTATTATTGTATTTATACCAATCCTTTTAGATAATATCTCACATTAAAGCACTTAGGCTGACCATAGGAATATGTTTCATTTGTAAATTAGATGACTTTAGGGCACTATACACTTGTATTAGAATAAGACACTTGCATCAATGTAGGCATTTGACTATGACACTTGGCCACACAGTTGGGAAATAGGTGCAAGTCCAAAACTTGTATAGATGAAAGATAAGTAGGTTTATAACATTCTAGGTAAGATAGAAGGCCTGGGTCATCATAATGACATTGGTCAAAATAAGATATAAGTAATTAGGCATATAGAGATAGTGTATATGAGCTTTTTGGCAGTGAAAAAAGTCTAGACGCTGAATATACATCCATGATATGTGTTTGCCAAATGTGTAAGACTAAGGTGATATATAATTCAGAAATAGTTGGTAAATGATAAAATGAAGTACTAAGAACTAATGATCTACATCTAACACCTCGTGAGCATACAAAGATTAAAATAACAATGCTAAGATTAAACTAATACAATGCAAACCTTTATTGGAAACCTTATCTTTGTGTATGATTTAGATCATATGTATCTTCAAGCAATATTTATCAATGTTAATGTCCCAAAACATGGATCATCTCTCCTTGAATATTTGATAATTTGAGTTGACAAGCATGACCTTTGATGAATAAGTTAGTGTGATAAAATGGAAAGGCTTCGCTATGAATCTTAAGCATATTAAATAACAAATAAAATAGGTTTATTTATAACAAATTAGGATCAATGAGGACCCTTCATATTGACTCCAAGATAAGTAGTTACAAAAGAGTAATCAACAATGCATCTGAATCACCCCATGCATTGCTAATGTAAGCCCTTTATCTTACTCGAGATGAAGGGTAGAGGATGGCTCTTGAAAACATAAAATAAGGATTAATATGAGCCCTTCATATTATTTCCAAGATGAAGGGTGGAGAATTATCATCATAATATCTTTGCGAGAGTCATTATGGGCCCTTCATCTTGTTTCCAAGATGAAAAGTGGAGAATCATTTCCAAAAAAACACATGGATAACCAATGTAAACCCTTCATGTTATTTCCAAGATGAAGGGCTAAGAATGTTCCTAAAATATCTCACAAGATTCATTGTGGGCCCTTCATCTTGTCTACAAGATGAGGGGTGAAAAATAATCTTGCATATTTATTCATTTAGAAAATTGCTTGGCTCACAAAAGAATATCTCATAGGATCTCAAGATTCTTTCTTGAATGAAGATGTCTTTTGGAAGGGAAAGGAGGAATCAACAATTTAAAGAAAATTATAATTTCATCTGTATAGAATTATAATTATAAGAATGATTAATTCAATTAATCAAATATTAATTTAATTAATATAATGTGGGTAATTTGATTAGAAGAATAATTTATAGAAGGGAAATGATTGTATTAATTGATCAACAAAGAAAAAATAGTGAATTGATCAAAGCAGAAGAATTGACCAAAGAAAATGACCATAATGATAATTGAATAGATTTAATATGGTGAATTATCCTAACTAGAGATGCCCCAAGGTGAATTCTAACCCATAGGTTAGATGAACAGATGATTTTAGACTAGTTTGTGTGTAATAGCAAGAAGTCGTTCCATTTCACAATTTTGACATGGAAGTGATAAAAGTGGAGTGGCTAAATTTGCTCTTGTATGAGAAGGCATTGTGAGATGTAGATGAAGAAATAAATTTTCAAAGAATAAAAGGTCCTTAAAATGATCATAGAAGAAAATTTATAGATGTTAATTTTGACAAATTTATTAAATGTACTAGCAAACAGGTTCAAATATGTCCTAAAATGGTACTTAACAAGCCTTAGATGTCTGCTCGAGGGGATAGTCAGGAAAAAAATTAGACAAGTGGACCTGTGAAAGAAAGAAATGATTATAGAGAGATCCATGAATCTGATTTTTATCTCATGTGGTGCTTATTTAATTTTTTTATGTCTCTTATACTTGGATTATACATGATTGATATGGCTTTGATTTAGAAATGCTCTTACTATTAGTATTTGATGAGATTAATGTTATGCTCAGTTGATTTGATGACCTCGATATTAATGATCATGATGTTTATTAACCATATGATTGGATAGAGATATTTATGAGTTGAACATTGTTGTTAGATTGCTTAAGACTCGATTTTTAATATTACACGTGACAATATGCATCATAATCTTGAAATGAATCATGATAACTTTTGTTTGTCAATATACATAAATGTGAAATCAAAATACAAATGTATACAACTTAAAATAAGATATGGAAAATCAAGCTTCAAATGTAAAACATAATGCAATTAAATCAAATTCTAATTCTAATACACATTGTTCAGAACTTAAAATCATGATATGAATAATCAACACTTAAGTAAAAATGAATGTACTAGATTAAGGCAACTGAGTAAAAAAATAATATACTAATAAGCAAACAAACAATCAACACACAAATAAATAAGCTAAAGTAAATAAAAACTCAATTCAAAAAGGAGTGTGTGTGATAATAAGGTGTTACTATTTAAGACCAAGGGTATGATAAAACAATAGTGACCAGAGAAGGGGGAATAAAAGAATAAGGAAGGGGTAGTCAAGATGATCCCAAATTCCCCATGCAAGTGGATGATGACTACATAGTCCGATGGACTTCAAGCCAAATGTAGTTCTTCCATCTATTAGGAAAGAAGAAAAGCGATGACAAGTTAAAAAGACAGGTTATAGAAAAAAAATGGGAAAGAGGACTCACAAAATGGTAAGATCATATAAGGAATAAGCTTGTTAAAATAATAAGATAAATGAACATACAATATCAAGATCATGTGATAAGGGATGGCCAAACTGACCTCAGAACACTAAGCATTGCCTACATAGTCCAATTGGACCTCAAGTTATTGTAATTTGACAAGAAACTGGGCACATAAATGATAAGTATGATCAATATAAGAAACAAATATTTTGTGATTGAATGGTTAAACTCATAAAACCACAAGAGCATGACTTAAAAATGCTTGTAAAATGGTGACAACATAAGATTTAACTCATAAAATGGCAAGAGCGTAGGAATTAACTCATAAAATAGAGAGAGCAGGAAGTTGGTCCCACTTTTTGATATGTCATACTCATGAGGAGATAAAAATCACCTATGAGGTACTTCAGTATGTACCACCTAACTACAAGCAACTAGAAATCCAAGTCAAGTAACATGATGACAACAAATCAATTAAGTTATATTAGATATGGGCATAAATGGGGAAATTTTGGGATACTGAGTCATAAAATATTTTTAGGGTTTTCTACATAAGGGAATATTTAAATGTTTATCTTTTTTGGAATATTTGAACTATTTAAGGATTTTTGGAATATTTGAAATGTTTAGGTATTTTTAGAATATTTGAAGTATTTCGAGATTCATGGAATATGATATAAACAAGAGTATTTTGACCAAATAATATATAATAAATAGAAACAAATAACTCCAAAAACACCTATCAAAGGAAAGGAAGATTGTGGGTGCATCTACTCAATAGTGAATAGGAATCGTGAAAGGGTTATCCATACACAAGCAACTCAGGGAAGTACCACTCAACAGTAAATTAGAATAGGATACAAATTCTTATCTTAAAACAATGAATCAAGATGTGATGGGGGTGAATGAAGGAATGCAAACAGGAATGGATAGGAACTTAAGGGAATGACATTTCTTAACATAAACACATGCATTTGTTTCAATAGTAGTCCCATAATAACTAATTTAATGGAGATTTTTAGCTAGGACCATACCACTAGTGTGGGCCCCACAAATATCTTTATGAACGTCCTTTAGTGCTAAATCAAATTCTCTTGAATTCAAACAACGAAAAAGAGTTCCATCATAGCCCCTACAATAGAGCATGTTGTCAAGTATGGTATAATGGGAAGCAATTTGGATAAAAGATTTTGTATGATTATGGGATATATCAACATGAAGAATTTGATCATGGAGATAGGAATAAATGTCTGTGTACCAAGGGGAATTGGGACCAACAAGAATACACATTATCTTAGAATCTGAATAGTTGTATGCTAGAACAAGAAGGTTTTGAATTATAAATTGATACTCTTTGATAGATGAAGAAATTATAATCATGGAACTAATGATAACCATAACATTAGCAGATTTGTTATTGGCTCTAGGAACCTGTTCAAACTAATTGACTTTAAATTTGAGCTTGAGGGCATCTACCATGCCTCTATAAGGCATAAAATTTTCATCCTTAGTTTGATACTGATCAGTGGCTTGATTAATAATTAGTTATGAATCACCATATACTTCTAAATGTTTAATATTACACTAAATTGTAAGATAGAGACCAATAACCAAAGCCTCATATTCAACTATGTTATTCATGCATAGAAATCCAATGTGAAAAACCTTAGGAATAAGATTGCCTTATGGTATAATGAATAGTATTCCTACTACTAAACCATGAGATGTGAAGGAGCCATCAAAATAGAGCTTCTATTATTTGGTATCATCCAGAGTCATAATAGACTCATTAAGAAAGTGTATTATAATAAGAGTAAAACATGAAGAGGTGCTTTGGCTAGTTTATTAGCTAATACTTGACCTTTGATATAATGACTAAGAAATATTACACATTTACCCATTCGACCAGTTAACACTGCTTTTGTTAATTGATATTTAAAAGGATCTACTTTCACAATCAACATGGTCTTATTGTTCAACATATAATGTCTAAGCTTCTGGGAAGTGAAAACTAATGCAAGATAAGATTTTTCTATTTGAGTCTAATTTTGCTCATAAGAGACTATACATGGCTAAGATAATAAATAACTCTTTCTTTTCCTTTATTGTCATGCTGAGTGAAGAGTAACCCCAAGGCACTGGTAACTTTAGAGATGTATAATAACAAGGGCCTCCCTGGCATTGGTAGAACAAGCACAAGAGGATTTGCTTAGTATTGCTTAAGTTTCTCAAAAGCTTCTTGGCATTCAACATTCCATTGAAATGTAATGTCTTTTTTCAAAAGATGTGTAAATGAATGACATCAAATCAACAAGTTGGGAGATGAAACATTTATAGCCTGGATCTTACCCTGTAGACTATGAAGTTATTTCAAATTAGTAGGAGGCATTTCATTAATAGTTTAAACTTTGGAAGGATCAACTTCAATGCCCCTGTGAGAGATAATGAATCCTAATAATTTGCTAGATGTAACCCCAATAACATACTTCTTAGTGTTCAAACATACTTTATACTCACAAAGTCTTTCAAATGTAGGAATTCAGGATGTTCTACACAATCGTTGATATGTGGCTCCAACATTTTTCAATCCAAATGGCATGACTTGATAAAAAATAGTTCCCTAAGGAGTTGTGAATGTTGTTTTTGCTTGTTTTTTTAGAACAATCTTGATATGATTATATCCAGAGAAGCCATCCATAAGAGATAAAACATTGTAACATATTGTAGTGTTCATAATTGTATTTATATTAGGCGATGGAAAATCATCTTTAGGATAGGCTTCATTAAGATCTCTAAAATTTGTGCAGATTTAGATGTCAACTAGTTCCTTACTAATGGGAACGATGTTCAAAATCCAATTTTCATAAGGAATAGGTTTGATAAAACTTACTACAAGCAACTTTTCTAGCTTTATTTTGACTAGGAGGGCAATATGTGGATGCATCTTTATCACCCTCTACTTAATAGATTTGGCATCTGGGTGCATAACCAAATGATGTACTACCAAATAAGGATCAAGACCAAACATATCAGAATAGGCCCAAGAAAATATATCAATGAACTTTATGAAAAGGGTAATAATCAATTCATATTCCTTTGTAATGAGAGATGCACTAAACTTGATTATATTAGGATCATCATATGTGCCAATATTCACTTTTGGAGTATCTTATACAAGAAGAGTAGAACAATCATCTATAATCATAGGAAAATAAGGCAATTGATCATCTAGCTCTAAACTTGGATTCTCAGACCTACCCATGTATGAAGAATTAGAATCATTCATAGGAGGTAGTGGTCAATGATCTACTAACATCGATTCTTTAGGACCATATGCTCAAATTATTCATGATATTCAGGATTGATTTCATCTCCAAAAGATAAGCACGTAGTTGTAGACTCATGGGCTTCTTGTGAAGGAGAGAGAACTTCCTCGTCCACTGGGACCTGAAATAAGTTTTCACCAATGAACTTGTCTTTATATTTACTTTTTATCTAATCTAAAAGCAACTCTTAAAGGTTTTCACTTAAGGATCTCATGTTTCATTTTCATTTTGACCAAGGAAGTTTGCTTGCTCCCCAAAGTAGGCCTTAGGGTTCAAAGTGTATACACATCCCTGCTTGCGGTCACCTATCAATAAATCATCACTACTAGGAACATTATCATTTTATTCAAAGGCTGAACCATTTTTAGGATATGTGGGGACAGCCCTAGGTGATTTGTATCCAAGACCTTGTTTCTTTGAATGCTTTACAAGAAGAATAGGGTCTATTTTACCTTATTCTTTTTCCCCCACACCCTTGCTTTTATAAGCGTGAAGATCCATAATTTTATTTTGGATAGAGTAATTTTTGATCTAAAAATTAGGATCAAAATACTCATTATACATCCATGAATCATCTTCTTGGTTCAAATATTCTTGATGATTGCTTTTCCTAGGATAAATGGAAGAGACTACTTAGGATAAGATTCCACCTTCTTCTTGAGCCATTCCATCTTAGGCATGCATTGGTATTTTGGTGATCTAGGCAATTTAGCCACATGAAAGGCATTTTAAATACTATAAGTAGCAAAGCCTTTGTCATGAATATTAAATTAAGAGGAACTTAGTGAGGGAAAAGGTGATTCTAAAGAGGAAGCAAGGGCATTATAATATAGATACTTAGACTTTGGTGGATCAAATAACATTTGCTTATCTTTTTTTATGGTATGGTCAGCACTAGGACTATAAGTATATCAATGACCCTCTACTTATATATGTTTATAGAACTAAATTGGTTGAAAATCCCCATGAATAGTGACCTCCATTCTAGAATGCATAAACGCAATACATTGATGGAGTGTGGAGGGAACTGCATGCATCTTTTGAATCCATGGATGACCAAGAAGGAGATTCTATGGCAAATCAAGATCAATAACATGGCACAAGGTACTATGAATAATGATCCCAATTTGGATGGGCAAGGAAATTTTACCCACTGATTATCATTCAATAATATCATATTGTTTAACCCTAAAATGTTGATCTAAGGTGATCTTATCATTAACATTAGATTTTGCATTAAAGAGGTATATAGAAATGAAATAACACAAAGATGATAATCAGATCTATATCATGCCAATTAGATGCTAAACTCAGATATAAGTATTCACTAAATATATTAAGCTGAGATAATCTGAATATAGAAGTACAAATATAGAAAGTACAACTATGATAGATATATAAATTATAAATAAGTGATGTACTTAGCTTATTTTAATGCTAATGTAGTTTTAGATTTTGAACAGGTATAAAGAAGGCTAGAAGGAGATTCTATAATAGTCATCATATTCTAGCTCTAATCCTTCTGGTGCTCTAGACAGTAACATCATCCTAGGATGGTTGTGTTGACATTACTATTTAGGTTCGACATTAGTGTCTTGTATGGAATACCTATTGGAACAGGATTTGACCACCTGGATGCTTTTGGATTTTTCTCCACCTTCACTCTAGTGTATTCATATCTGGGTTAAGGACTATTGTTCCTTGAAAAATGGTAAAACTTTAGTTCTCCATCTTTAGAATGACCTTAGGAAAAAATGGGTTAGTGGGAACATGGTGTCAAAGTGACCCGAAAGATTCCACTATCATAGGGCACTACCTACATAACAAATACCCCAAAAGAGGGCCTTAAACTCTTGTAGTTCTCCCCTATGTGTTGGCTTGTGCATGAGTCACATAATATGTGCAAAGAAAGTACAATATTGACCTAATTTGTAACATGACAAATCAAGATCTTGGGCTTCTCATTTAGTACTTCAAACTTGCAGAGATGTAGTCCCTATGACTAGTATGGGACTAAGAATAAATAGGGAAGCTTTGTTCAATTGAATGCTCTTTTGTCTGAATGCTAGGTGAGGAATGAATGAGGGTTCATATTATATTGATATCAATCCATTTGAATTAATAACTCATATTAAATCACTTAGGCCAACCATTAGGATATGTTTAATTTCCAACATAGATGACTTTAGGGTACTTGACACTCACGTTAGGACATGACAATAGTGTCAACACTAAAAGTCTATCCCAAATTTTAGTTTCAAGGGAGCAAGAAAGTAGGTACAAGTTTAAAACTTATAGAGATGGAATATAAGTACATTTTAAGCATTATAGGCAATATAAAAGGTTTGGGTCATCAACATAAGACTAGTCAGACTATGAGATATATGCCAAGGGGCACAAAGATAGAGCAGATGTAGGACTTGTAGAAGTAGGAAAGGTAAATAACTAAGAGGAACAATCAAGGTCCAAGTTTGCCAAGTGTACAAGATTGAGGTGCTCTATAATCATAAAATATCATATACATTTGCCTCCCCTTTAATTTAGTAATGGAATTGCTAGTTTAAAGGAAACAAAGGCATACCTGGGTGTGTATGTACACCTTATCTTTATGTGTAATCAAATTGAGTGATTTTTTGGTGACTCACCTACAACCCAGAGCATGTTACAGTATAAAATCAATGCATATAATCTAAGTTGAAAGTACCTGAAATAGATTGAAATTGAAATAGCAAGGTTTAGGAGTGCACCCATGTGTCGATGTAACTGCCTTACCTATTAGAAGGTTTTTTTGAAAAAGATGTATCATGTAAGGATTTGAACATGATATTATGACAAATAAGATAAATAATTAAAGTGCTTATATCTAAGGAGATAAAGAGATAGATAGAGAGATTGTAAGGCACATGTCCCAACTTTGGAGAAAAAGTGAGTTACCACCTGGTAGTTGAGATTAATTGATTCATGCAACCCAATGATGCTTATAACCTAGTGAGGCTAGATGATTAAGTCCAACCTAAAAAATTCTAAATATTGAGTGATTTTATTACCTCAACCATACCAAAAGTGAACCAACGATTATAGTAGATTGGCTCAATAAAATTCCATAAAAGTGTGCAGGATATATGTACAAAAATGTTTGTGATATGGTAACAATCCATAAAAAGAGTTTTGGAATATGAAACTTGTTTGAATTTTGAAATACCAGTCACATGTTGCATATAATATGCAACTGAGATATGTATCATGTTGAAATTGTGATTAATAATAGTACCAATGTATAAAATTCTACCACAACTGTGAATTTGAATCATATAATTATGTGCTTTGGCCAATTCATAAAATTGTGTAGATGTGGAGAACATGATTCCAAAGCATGTCCCCACTATATATGGATAAATCTTAAAATTAATATAAGTACAAGTGTGGAGGACATGTTTCCAAAACATGCCCCCACTCTAAACTAGAAGTGTTGAGTACTGAATAGGTGTAGAGAACATGCTTTCAAAGCATTCCGCCACTGAATCTAAAAATTGATATGTGTGTGTGTGTGTGTGTGTGTGTGTGTGTGTGTATTAAATGAGTGTGGAGAACATGCTTCCAAAGCATGCCCCTATTTAATCTATAAATTGTGCTAAGTGTGAAGAACATGTCTTTATGACATGCCCACCCTTTGAGGTGAGGGAAAGATAGGAACTAGTAGTTATCTCACGTCAAAAGGATAAGACAACTGTATAATTTATGAATATAAACATGTAGCATATAGAAGGAACATGTCTAGGTAGATATCAAATTGAAATGCATAGAATCAATGTGATGACATGAAGGCCTAAGATGCATGATAAGGATCATGGCAATGTCTAGATAGTAATAATACAAGCTCAACAAGGAAACACATCACACAAGAATACTCAAAAGCAAGTCAAAGGTAGTGGTCTAAGGAGATCACAAATAAGGGGCATGTTCAAATGTTGCACAATAAAAGGGACATGACTTAGTTGAATGTCCACAAAAGGCAAGGATGGTATCAAATAATGACATATTCAAATGTCCATACAAAAAAAAAATGACATGTGCAAATTCCAATGAAATCATACATAGGCATGGGGGCTAAAATCAAAGGATCATATTCAAATACTCAAAAAAGGAATACAATGGCAAGGTGAAACACTCAAGGAAGTGCATAAAGTAGAACATAATCAACTAGTATAAACATGTCACAATAGCCCATGTATCTAATGTTATGTAAAAATGCCAAGTGTATAGCATATCAAGTACCTTGTGTAAGATATAATCATGGATAAAGGCACATGTAAGTACATATGTAAGCTCAAACATGATAATGTAAAGTGGTTTTCGAATCATATAACCTGTGTGTATCAAGATCAAAAGAAATAGATGCCCCTAATGTATGCATAACATGAGTAGAGGGAAGGCCCAACATTTTAAATATAAATGTATCATGTATCTATGTATGTCTATATCACACTCAAGTAAAAGTGTAACACATATGCGTATGTAGGAGTAACTAAGTATGCCATCCATCAACATGGAACTAACACATAGGTGCGAAGGAGCTAGTAAAACATATAGGTGCTAAAGTTATTTTTGGATTTTTGAATGTTTTTTATTTTGTATTTATTTTGTGATATAATTACACAAATTCATAATGTTCTTTGAATTTTTTTAAAGCTTTCCTTAAAGTGTAGCAAAGTGGCATACACATTTTCCTAGCTTTTTTGTAACTGTAAATGGACCCAACTAATTTTGTTTAAACTTTTTTTTTCATCTTTTTCTACATTGGTATTCTTTTTATTTTATTTTATTACCAGGTCACCTAGATTAGTCACACGGGTGAATCTTTTTGTTATATGCTCATTTTACATGATTTTGATAAACGTGTGAGTGCTTAGCAGCTTGTGTGCATTTTGCACTCAACTGTTCTAACTGATGAAATTATTTTTCATGGTATTCATTATCTTTGATGATGTCTTTTAGAGATACACACAAAGAAGGTATCTCAAGTTTAATTGGTAATACAACCTCTATACTATAGAACAAAGAGTAAGGTGTGGCCTAAGTATGTGTGTGTACACTAGTTTGGTATGCCCATAGAGCATATACCATCTATTGGTGCCAATCAATACTATATCATTCACCTATTTTGCCAAGTATTTTGATAATTATTTTATTGGTTGCCTTTACATAGCCATTGCCTTGTGGGTAATAAGGTGTAGAGAAGGTATGCTTAATCTTGTATTTACTACAAAATCCTATCACCATCTTGTTTTTAAAGGATGTTCCATTATCATAAATAATGGCTAAAGGTATGCCAAAATAGGAAATGATATTAGTCATCAAAATCTTGCATATATCATCCCTTGTGGTAAACTCAAGTGGAATTGCTTCCACCCATTTTGTAAATTATTCTATAGATGTAATGATAAATTTGTGTCCACCAGTAGATACCAGATTTATCTTGCCTATTAAATCAAAGCCCCATAAATAAAAAAGCCATGGTGAAATAATCATTTGTAACTCATGCGATGGCTCATTATTCAAATTGTTATATTTTTGGCATTGTAAACATAGTTTTACATGTACGATACATTCTTGTTTCATTGTAGGTTAGTAATAACCTTGGCATTAGTTGTTGAAACATGACACATTTGTTGAAATGCCCACCACACTTGTTGTCATGCATTTCCAAGAGTGTAGTATGAGCTTCATCTATTTTTTAAACATCAGAGTAATTATCCATGAAAACCTCATTTGAACAAATCATTTCCAATCATAACATAACAAAATGCTTCATATTATAATTTTTATTTATCATTTAATATAAAATGGTCTGGTATATAGGATCGATAAAGAAAATTATAAATATCAGTGTACTATTTTGTGTTTATAGTACTAAAATTAAAAATAAGAACAACCAAGCTATGCATTTGATCATAAGAAATGGAAAGATTTCATAGCTATCATATTGAAAAAGTTTATGTGATCATCATCAAAACTCATCAATGATGTTTTGCTTCCCATAACATCTGCATGGTGATTATCTTTACATGAAATACTATGAATAGAAAATGTGTCAAATGTTTTTTGAGTTTATCTACCATTTATTTATATGGTAGAAGATGTTCTTCTTTAGTTTTGTAATTATTAATAACTTGATTAACAACTAATTGAGAATCACCAAAAATTTGGATGTATCTTATGTTAAGCTTATGTGCTATGGATAATCCAATGATCAAGGCATCATATTTGGCTATGTTGTTAGCGTAATACAAAGTTAATTTGTAAGAGAAAGGCATGTATTCACCTTCAAGGGTAAAAAATACAATTCCTGTACCCACTTATGTTCAACATTTTAATACATTAAAGAACATTGTCCATGAATTGCAAGATATATTCTATGCCTCAAACTCATCCCAGAAAGCCTTGGTGAATGGAAAATAATCTGATAATGAGACATGACCAATTGGTCAGGTATGACTTGACCTTTTATTGACTTTTGGGCTACAAATTTTAGTTTAAACTCTATGATCTGTATCACCCATTTTGCTATGTGGCCAGTTAAGTGTGTTTTGTTCATGAGGAACCTTAATGGATCTTTTATAAACATAATATGAACCTTGTTATTGAGCAAATAATGTTGTAATTTATGGGTAATGAAAACTAAATCTAAACATAATTTTTCCATGGTTGTGTATTTTCATTCGTAATTGACTAGCTGGAGACTGATAAAATATATTTCCTACTCTTTGTGATTATCATCAAATTATGCTAGTAAGGCTCGTATGGCCTCATGGGTAGCTGATAAGTAAATGAATAATGGTCTATATGGAATAGGAAGCATACGTATTGGCGGGTTTTATAAATAAGTTTTTATCCTATCAAAGCTTTCTTGACATACCTCAACCCATATGAATTATGTATCTTTTTTTAGTAAACGTGTGAAAGGGATTGCTTTATCAGCCAATTGGGTAATGAAACATTGAATAGATTGAATTTGACCTTGAAAACATCACAATTATTTTAGATTTGTTAGTGGTGGAATTTCTACAATAGATTTTGCCTTTTTTAGATCAACCTTAATGCCTAGCCGAGAAATAATGTATCCTAGAATTTTCTCGAAGATACCCCAAAAACACATTTTTTTGGATTTAATCAATCATTGAAATTATGTAGGTGCTCAAATATTTTTCATAAATTGGTAGTATGGTCTTGGTGGTGTTTTGATTTTGAAAGTAAATCATCAACATAATCCTCAATGGTTTTGTGTATAAAATCATGAAATATATGAGTCATGGCCCTTTGATATGTGGCTCCTATGTTTTTTAATACAAAAGGCATGACTATGTAACAAAATGTCCCACAAGGAGTGATAAATTTAGTGTTATCTTCATCTACAGGGTTAATTTTGATTTGGTTATATCTTATAAAACCATCCATAAATGAAAATGTCTCATATCTAATTATGGAATCCACAATCATGTCAATATTAGGTAAAGTAAAGTCATCTTTAGGGAAAAACTTGTTTAAATCATGGTAATCAGTGCAAGATCAAATGTCACCATTTGGTTTTTTAACAGGGACAATGTTGGACACCTAGTCAAAATGTGCAATGGACCTTATAAAGCTAACATCTAAAAGTTTTTGAATTTCCTCTTTTATTAACAATGCCACTTTAGGATGTATTTTTCATAGTTTTTGTTTTACCAACTTTGCATTTGGGTATAATAATATATTGTGCATTACCATTGATGGATCAATCCAAGGCATATCTGAATAAGCCCAAGCAAATAGTTTAGGAAAACCATGAAGGACCTGTCAATAGGCTTTTCCTTCATCCTCCTACATCATTGCAACAAATAAAACTGGTCTAAGGTCCTTATCTATTCTAAAGTTATATTTGACTATTTTTTCATTTAACAAAGTAGATTTATTTGTGATAAATGGTGTGGTAGGAATAACATTTGATGGATCATGTTAGATATTTGGATTATCATTTTCACCAAAGTAAGCATGAATAAAGGTAGTATGAGGAAACTTATTCTTATGATAGAAGGAAGGGAGACCCTCATATGCCCCCAAATACTCTAGTAATGATTTGTCATTAGAAAACTTGTCCATCATTAGAATTTTTTGGGAAGCAATGTAATTGATTAAATGATGGTTAACCACTTGGAGCTCAGTTGTGGAGATATTCATACATTCTGTTTTGGCCTTTTGGAAATAAATTATACTTCTAGGGATATGTTTGTGTTTAGTAGCTTTGTTTGAAAAACCCAACCCTTGTTGGTTTGTATTATTTAATGAGAAAGGGGTTGTGTTATTCCTTGTTCATTTTTATGTAACCCTTGTCCCTTGTACTAATATTTGAGTAAATATTGAGAACCAAAATCATATTTATAGGCTTGCAATGCAATATGAATGGGTGGTTGAACCATTACACAATGTTTTAATGGATTAGTATCCATTGGGCATGTGTAAATGAATCCTTGATGACTAAATTTTAAGCATGTATATAATGTGGAGGGAATCACATATCCTGTGTATTCTAAGGTCATCCCAAAAAAAAATTATAGTTCAAATCATTTGACATAACTTGGCATAAAGTGGGAAATATATGAGGACCTACTATAATATTTAATGTTATATGTCCCAATACTTATCAAGACATATTATCAAATCCCTTGATTTTTATATTATATGGTTCCAAATTTGATGGTTCAATTCCCATTACATAGATACATGATACATTGTAAATGTTGAGTCTAAAACCATTGTCCACGAGAACCCATTTTACCATTTTGTTACAAACACATACCTAAATATAGAGTGGCAAACAACTATGTACAAGGTTTTGAGGTGGAAAATCCTCATTTTCAAAGGATATATTATGGTCAAGCCATTTTATATAATTTAATATAGAGGCCACATATGGTAGTTCAACATCACAAGGGAGTAAGGTCATAGGTAATGAATCTAAAATAACATGCTTGTAATGTGATGAATTGTGTAACAAGTCCAATAGTGAGGTTTTGGAAAAAATGTGCTTGGATTGGGAAATAACATGTCCTAGGGAAGATGATTTTTTCATGCACTCCTTTTGGCACTTTGTAGTGACAAGTAAAAACTCATTGTAAACATTAAAATAAGGAGTATACAGGAAAGCAAGTTTTAAATCCCTTATAGATCAAAATAAGTTAATTAGGCACAAGATATAATAAGTAATAACCACTATAAGGTATTGAACCATGAAATAATTTACAGAGATGTCTATGGCAATCATGTTTATAAATTGAAAGCAATCAGGGAGTAGTAATAAAAAAAATCAAAAAATCCTACGTGACCTAAGCTTTGATGTTCAAAGATCGGGTTCACCAAATGTTTAACCCTAAAATGTTGATCTAAGGTGATCTTATCATTAACCCTGGATTTTGCATTAAAGGGGTATATATAAATGAAATGACACAAGGGTGATAATTAGATCTATAGCAAGCCAATTAGATGTTAAACTCATATACAAATATACACTGAATTTATTATGTTGAAATAGTCTAAATATGGAAAGTACAACTATGCTAGATATAAAAATGACAAAGAAGTGATGTAATTAGCTTGTTCTAATGCTAATGTAGTTTTGGATCTAGGACAAACATAAAGAAGGCCAGAAGGATATTATGAAATAGTTAGATTCTATCTTTGACCCTTTTAGCACTTTGGGTAATAACGTCAACATAAGATGATTTCATCGAAGCTAATGTCTAGGTTAGATGTTAGTGTTCAATACGAAATACTTATTGGAATAGGATGTGACCAATTAGATGCTTTTGCCTTCAATCTAGTGCATTCATATCTAGGTCAAGGACTATCATTCCTTGTGAAATGGCAAAACCTTAGTTCTCCATCTTCATAGTAACCTTGGAAAAAATAGGTTAATTGGCACATGGTGTTGAGCTAACCTCAAAGATGCGATTGTCAAAGGGCACTACCTATATAGGTAGTAATCTAGAAGAGGGCCTAAGACTTATGTATTTCTCCCTTATATGTTGGCTTGTGTGTGAATGATATAAATGTTTTATGTGAGTTTAGAGTTTTACAAGATAATACCCAAGCAAATAACGTTATTTAAAAGGAATGACAATATTCAAATTTACACTAAAATATATTCAATAGTACATATTTTCCTAATTTAACATTTGTAATAAATATAATAAGTACAAATCAACTAAGGGAAAAATAGAGTGTATCTTAATTAATATTATGTGTTGTATCATGGCAGTGGTCAGGAGTCATCACAGGGTTATGTTGGAGATCTAAATTTTGTTCATTCTATTTTTTGACTATTTTTGACTTTAGGATAGTTGTGTCGATCTCAAATAGTAATTTTGATGCTTATGTCTATATGCGATGATAATGTCCAGTGAGTGTAACATCCCCACAGGGATTTATTAGAATAATGCAATTTTTTTAAAAGATTTACTTAACACTTTTTCTTTCATTAGATTACACCATGAGAATCTAATTAGTGATCTTCAACATACTAATGAAACATGTTAAACTTAAGTAAACATATATAACTATATTTACTGATCACTAAAAACTTATGTAAACAATCATAACAACATAAGGAAAGTAATCATAATAAAATATAGCCACAACTGGTATAATAATACAAGCACTACTATCAATGTATAATAATAATATAATTACATTCCGATAGGCAAGATGCCTTAACATATATATATATATATATATATATATATATATATATATATATATATATATATATATATATATATAATGATATATATAATATTCCACAGAGCTCAAGTCACACTAACTCTTGTATCTCTGATAATCTCAAGTGTAGTCTCCAAGTAAGTACTGCAGTGGGGAACGAGAGCATCATTTAAGTGCTTTTACACACCAACCATGAACCATAGATACCCCACACAATCCCCCAAATATTGAATGGGCCTCCCTTCATAGATGGGTAGATAGTGATGATGTACGAATCCAGAAAAACATATTAGTACCTGTGTGTTGTAATATTTCTACTACATGATGTGTACCATAAAGAAATGTTCTAACATGATATCACACAAGTATGTAAATCATACATATGAAATGACAATGTTTACTTAAACATTAATTTGGTCAAATTTTTAAATAACATATGATCTTTAAGATCTGTCAAAGTCATATACACCACTTGATTAAATTACCTTCATTTAACATTGGTGGTGCTAAGTAGGTTAGTGAAGTCTGTCTCACTACTTAATTAGTACCAACAATGAGAGATTTGGTTAATATATAAATAACCAATAGATTCATACAAATTATTCCTACTAGTAGGTTTGAAGCATGCCAAATAAATGAATAATCTCTATACGCACATTTAATCCATTAAACGTATGCATGAATATTTACTATATTATTTCACACAATAATAAAATATCATATCAATTCAGTTTATTTACCAAATTGGTAGAATATAAACATAGATTGCATTACTAAAATCTTCGAGTAAATTCAATTGTTTTACAATTGACAATATCTTAGTATATTACTCATTTTACTCATATACAAATAACAATCTTAATAATCAAGAGTTCCAAAACTCATAAACAAATTTACATTCATTCATTTATGAATCTCTATGATTTTAGGAGGCCTTAGGCATGTAATTATAGTTTCCTAACATGTCAGGATTATATGACTTAAATTTGCTAGCCACCAACTGTAATTATAGGCACGCACCCTATTTCATAAATATAAGTTATACACATATATGAGAACCTAAGTTCTCTTATAGGTGTATTTCATATGTTTATGTATTATAATTTTTACATACCCCATAATATGTATATTTATTTAAAATACAAACACTATTCTAAACCACTAACAAAACCTTCCAGTCATCTTTTCCAAGTTTAAAAGGTAATATCTTTTATGAGAAAGGCTGAGAAATCTAATAGGATCTTTAATAATTCCATAACCCCTATTTTAGTAATAAAATATATATATATGATTTCTAATTTGGGCTCAAATTTTATTCTTAAATCCATTTTTTCTATCATTAACATTAATTTCAATTTTTTTGAACAGAGGATAAAATCAACTATCCTTACACAATAATTTATGTTTTAAAAATAAGTCATTCACTCATGTATATCAATTTTCAGCATAAGACTTATTTGACTTCATAAGTTCTCATTTTTAGAAGTCATTACCACTATATAAACTACCTAGTCAAAACACACAGTCCATACATTTTCTTCAAACACATCTCACTCACAGTTTCGTAACAATTTTACACAGTAGATTATATGTATATAACTCTATATCTCATACAAATTTGTACAATCCATGACGTATATATACTCTCACTTTAATTTATTCATAGTCCTTTTATGCATACATACATAAATACATATATAATCATAGTGTTTAAAATAAAGACTTAAGTTTATCCATAACATTAAACTCACAGTTTTGTATGTTAAATACAATCATAGGTATATATATATATATATATATATATATATATATATATATATATATATATATATATATACTCTATGTAATTTTCTGAAACACTCAGTCATATATATTTATATATACTCTATTTCATCTTCATATTACATAATCCTACATTATAAATTGCTCATACACACACACACACATACAACTTCATATATATACTCAGTCTATAAAATTTGTTCAATTAACAATATATAGTCTAGGTATTCATATATATTCAATTGCCCTCAATTGTCTAAAATTTGCTTCAACATGAGAATATATATGCTGGTCTTTATACCACATATATTATTATGTATAATAAACATAATAGATTCAACAAAACATTAAATTGAAATCCTTTGAGAAACCAAGTATTCTAGGGTTTTTAAATAACAATACTTTGTGTCATATAGATTATTATGGACTATTACGAATTCACATAGGTCATAATTATATATTTAAATCCATTGTTTTATTCTAAAAATGTTACAATCATCTTTCCTATGCAATAACCCCAAATTGATAGTGTTCTATATGATATATTGTCCTAAACATAAGGTATTCAAACATTGTCTTGGTATACACAATATTTTTGTATATGTCTATATACTCAAAATTTTATTTACCCTTCCAACGGTGTATATATACAATATATTTTGACAATAACAAATCATAATTTCTATATGAGAAACAAACTATTTCTCAAGTTACAATTTTTTCTGAGCTACGACATAAGTCGTTAACTAAAAACAACTTTAATTAGCCCCATAATTTGAACATACAAACAAGTATAGTTCAAAATTCTTAGGTTTTGGGGGATGACAAATTAACTCTGTGGATGGCCGAGCCATCCACAAGGCTAAGCCTATTACCCTTATTCAAATATAACCAAACATTTTATAAACCCTCTTATTCGAACCATACACAAAATTTCTCAAACAATAGAACAATAAATAACATTACCAACCTCTATTATACTTCCAAATTGAAACTAAATGAACCCTACTTTCCTTCTTTTCCTTGACCTGTATTTTCTTCTCCTCTTTTGTGTCTCCTCTTCCATGACTCCCTCTTATCCTAATCTCCTTGTCGACCTCTTTCCATTCAGAATTTGCATGCCACTATTTTTTTTAGTTTGTAGTCCATGAATAATCCCAACTTTTCCTTTAAAATCTACTAATCCATAGTTAATTAACCAAAAAATCCCTAATTTTTGCCTCGAGTCTTTCCTTAATTTCACTAATTATTATTATTTTATTCAATTCAAACTTTGCATGACCAACTAAGTTTCAAACCTGAGTATACCATTAAATAAGTCCACTTTTGTCATTATATAAAATGATGACTAACACTTTTAAATCTCAACGTAGTCTTATGCATGACAATCCAAGACTAGGCTTAGATTTTTAGGATAACATTTAGGATAAATCAACTCCCTTTATTAACATATAAAGGTAATTGTCTTTTTATCAAAAAGACAGATAAATAAAATATTGATTCCAATTATAATAAGATAATTGTTTTAGTCAATTACTAGTGTATATAGGCTATATATGTCTTACTTTATTTTAATAGCTTGAATTATATTGATATTCTCGAATATCAATAATAGTAATTTTCACGTTCAATAATGTTTTTAAAGACATTATACTTGTCTATATATAATAGTAATTAGATATCTTTTATTTTTTTACTTTTGAAAATTATAGACAAAAATGAGTAAAGTAACCTTATGTAATCCTACTGCACATCAAACACTGAGTCCACGTATAATATACAAAGTGAAATCACATATAAGATTTATTCCATAACTATATACTAACATTTAAAACATGTAAACTCTAATATCTAACAATCTCAACACACAATGCATATAACATTTTAAATCTAATATGGTGTGTGCAGGGGTCTTAACAATTCCTATGTCATCCTTCACCATCTCCATCTATGTCACTCTCTCTGATGATGCTCTCCATCCATCATGTTCTGAGAGATGAACTCTCTTATATCCAGCTTATGATAAGAAAGTAGCTAGTCAATTACATCATGATACAAATCATAAAACAATGCTATAACAACAAAGTAACATAATCAAGATGTACAAAATTCATAACTAGCCATATCATAATAATGAACTCATGAAATCTAAGTAACATACATTTATCCCATAATAACATGTGACTTATAATTTAGTTAAAAAGTAACAAATCAATTTAACAATCATATTGATTCACAAATAATTAGGTAAATCAGGTTAGTGAGAGAATCAAGATGTAACATCCTTCCCCCTAAAGCTGGTCATCATCTAAATGACACTTATCTAAACAATAGTTTTGAACAACAAACAAAGTTTAGAAGAATATAACATAGTATATAGAATAAAACAAAGCAAAAAAAATGTAGAAATAGCCTATAGAACTCATCATAATCCTTCCATGTATCACTATCCTCAGACTATTGGTCCCACAAAACCTTGCATTATGACACCTCTCTATTACATAAACAAAGTTTGTGAGTATCAATTACTCTAATTAGTTCTACCATGACCACCCTGGGATTCAAAACTTGCAAAGCATTCTAATCCAATATATGTGAAGGATCAACTATATGCTTCTTAAGATAAGATACATGGAAGACATTATGCAATAGAACTAGGGTTAGTGGCAAAACAAGCCTATATGCTATAGGATTGACCACTTCTAAAAACCTGAAGGGTCCCACATATCTTGGTGAAAGTTTTGATGAATTCCTAGATTTAATCGAGCTCTTTTATGGATTAACACACAAGAATACTTTATCACCTATTGTAAACTCCTTAGTTATTCTCTTCAAATCAACATAACTCTTCTACTCATCATTGGCCTCAACCAATCTTTGCCTAATTGTTTTAACCTACTTTTTTATTTTTGAAAGCATCTTAGGTCTAAAGACTACCCCATCTTCAAAATTGTTTGAACTCATTGGTGTCTTGCACCTTCTTCCATAAAGTGCTTCAAATGGTGCCATCTTCAAAGTAGATTGGTATGAGTTATTGTATGCAAACTCAACCAATGAAAGGTATTATTCCCATTTATATTATTGATCCATGAAATACATATGAAGAAGACCCTCTAATACCTAATTAACTTGTTCAGTTTGATTGCCAGTCTATGGGTGATATGCAATGTTGAAATTTAGTTGCATACCCAAACTTAAATTTAGAGTTAACCAAAATTTAGAAGTCATTCTTGAATCTTGATCTGATATGATCTTCTCTATAAAACCATGCAACTGATAGACTTAATTTATGATTATTTTCACAAGAGTTGGTGTATCATCTCTCAAATTACCTAGTATAAAATGTGTTAGCATTCACAATCCAGCCAAATGCACATGTTTAGCTTTTACTCACTGACATTTCAGACAACATGACATAAATTCCATTGCATCTTTTTGGATTCCCTTCTAAAAATAAAGTGGTCTAAATTCTACCATAAGATTAGTTACTCTTAGATGTCCTGAATATGAGGCATTATGCAGTTCCTTTAGCACTATACTCCTTAGATTTTCCTAATCTAGCAAATACATCCTTCTGTTATATCATAAAAGACCATCATTCTCTAAGCTATATCCTTTATACCTAGGATTCTGAGAATTCTCAATCAAATCTTTACTAACTTGGTCATATAATTCATCCCCTAGTGAGAACTCAATCATATGATCCTTAAAAGTACTCTTGATAGTAGCCACAACTACTATATACCTTCTATGACTCAAGGCATCAACTACTCTATTCTCCTTGCCTTTGATGTAATTGATATCAAAGTCATAGTCAGACAAAAAATCTAACAGTGTCTCTGATGAGCATTCAAATTTGGTTGGGTGAAGATGTATCTGAGTCCTAAGTTATCAGTCTTGAGCTCAAATGATTTCCCTAGTAAATAATGTCTCCAAAATTGCAAAGCATGAACAATTACTACAAGTTCAATATCATGAGGGGCTTAATTCACCTCATAAGGCTTTAGCTTACTTGAGTCATAAAACTACTATTGCACCATCCTACATAAGGACTCCTCCTATTCTGTCTTTAGATGTATTTGTGATCATTGAAAATTGACCATTGGGATCAAGAACTCTTAACACTGGTTGTAAAGTAAGCCTTCTTTTTAATTACTTAAAATCTAATTCACACTTATCTGACTAGATAAAACTTTGATTCTTATGTTGTAGAGAGGTAATCAGATTAGCTACTTTGGAAAAATTCAAAATGAGTTTCCTAAAATAGCCCATTAATCTCATGAAACTCTTTACCTCATGGACATTCCTTAGTGTCAACCATTTCATAGTGGATTTTATCTTAGTCAGATCAATGGATATGCCTTCTACTGAGATAATATGTCCAAGTTATTGCACTTTATTTTGGAAAAATGCAAACTTAGACTATTTGCCATACAACCTATTCTTTGGTAGATGTTGCAAAACTAGCTCCAGATGTTGAAGATACTCTTCTTCATCCTTATAATACATAAGAATGTCATCTAAAAAGACCAAAACAAAATGATTTAGGTAATAACTAAATGCACTATTCATGAAATTCATGAATGATATAGGTGCATTTGTTAACCCAAATGGTAACACTGTAAACTTGTAATGCCCATAGCAAGTTTTAAATGTTGTCTTTAGAATATCCTCATATTTTATTCTTAACTAATGATATCCATCTCTAAGATCAATCTTAGAAAATACTATTATTCCTCACATATGATCGAAAAGATCATCTATTTGAGGTAGTGGACACCTGCTCTTGATGTTTCTATAATCGATGCAAAGTCAAAGAGTGCCATCCTTCTTCTTAATGAATATAATTGGTGTGACCCATGATGACACACTTGGATAACAATTTTTGAAGTTATGCCTTCAATTCTACTAACTCAATGGTTGGCATTCTATACAATGCCTTAGACCAAAGTTCTGATCCTAGTTTGATATCAACAGAGAAATCAAATTCCTATTTAGGAGGTAATCTTGACAATTCTTTTGGGACACATCATGAAAATTCCTAAGGAATGGATAATATTCAATTGATGGTTCCTTAGTTTCCTCTATTTAATTTACTTGATGATAAATTCTTAACATCCTTTACTCTATGCCTTCTTAAATTGCATTGCAAAAATCTGCTTAAGCCTTAACTCCCTTTTCTCACATTGAATTAGTGTCTAATTTCCAAAATCATCAAAACACTCCACTCTTTTTAGATAACATTCAACCTTGGCCTTATGCTTCACAAGCCAGTTGATCCCTAGGATCACATCATATAATCCTAGTGGTGCTACATAAATATCTACAACCATTAAGAATTCCATCAGTCTAATTTTTGCTTTAACTAAACACTTGTCAACCTGGACTTTAAAATCTTTCCCATATTGTATCGACCATGCATTTTACATTACACCAACTTTTCTAGATAAATTATTTAGAATTATAAGATCTATAAAAAATTATGTATCCCATGTATCTATCGAAATGGAAACATGATTTTCAAACAAAATACTTGACAGTTTTATGGGTGAAGCTTGGAATTCAACTTATCAATAATTAACTGCCGCATGAATATGTTGTTGAAAATTTCTTTATTGAGGGGAAGAACCTTTGTTATTCAACTTATCCTAGGTACATTCAAGCATAAAATGATCACCTCCATAGATGAAGCGACCTCTTGGTGGTCCCTTCCTATCAGATTATTGATTTCCCTTAAAACCACCCTTGAAACCATTACCTAGTTTCTTACTACCTGAACCACTGTTGAATATGGTATTTTTATTCTTGAACTGACTCTTGGAGTCTCCACTCTTCTACTTATATTTCTTTTTCTTGAAAGTAGGCGTTGAACTTCCAAACTTTTTCTTAAACTTGTCCCTGACTTGAGCAAGAGATTTCAACTTTTGCTCCTACTTGACTACCTTTTCAAAGACTTGGTCCATGGTAGATGGTCCATGTGCATCCACCTGTCCTCTAATCTAGGGTTTTAATCCCATGATTAACTTTATAATCTTGAACCTCTCATTTTCCTAATAATGTACATATTTCATAAGTTTGGTGAACTGTTCCCAATACTCATTCACTGACAAGTCTCCTTGTTTCAAATTTTGAAAATTTGTCAACTTCTGATCAAAATATAATTATGAAAGCCATCATGATCTAAATAGTGTCACAAACTACTCCCAAGTAGTGGTGGTTGAGTTCAAATTCATTTCTAACTTCTTGTTGGCCCATCATATATCTACTTCTCTAGCAATCTGATAAGCTCCCTAAACAACTTTATTGACATTAGAGTAGTTTAAAATCTTGAAATACTTCTCCATTTCAACCAACCATGATTCAGCTCTATATCCCATAATGGTTCTATCAAACTTAGGTGGATTCACCTTTTTCATATCCCTTGCCAAATCTGTGGCTACATGTGCTCTCAAATTTTGAGGCACTTCCTCGTTTCTCTACTCTTAATGTATTTCTTGTTCAATAGGATGCTCTTTAGGCTCATCCTAATGGGCTTCCTCCTTGTGTCCATGAATTTCCTAATTTAGGGCTATGATTATGTCCCTAGTCTCATTCATGATTACAAGAATTTGATCTAAGTTTGTTACTTGTTCAATGGTAAATTGGTTAGGATCAAGTAGAGGGTTATTATTATTGACATTCAAAGGACCCTCACTCGATGTTGTTACTTGCACCATTCTTCTTTCTGATAACATAATAATACAAAAATGTTGGTGAACTCAATAAGTCCTATATTTTGAGCCACAACTCTGATACCACAATGTAACATCACCAAAGAAATTTACTAGAATAATGCAATTTTTTTTTTATAATATTTATTCAAAACTTATTCTTTCATTATATTACACCACAAGAATTTTAATTAGTTGTCTTCAACATACTAACAAAGCATAATAAACTTAAGTAAACATATAATACTATATTTACTAATCACTAACAACTTATGTAAATAATCATAACTGCATAAGGAAAGTAATTATAATAAAATTTAGCTATGAATGGTACAATAATATAGCCACTCTTATCAATATAATAATAATAATAATAATAATAATAATAATAATAATAATAATAATAATAATAAAATAATTACATTCTGATAGGTGATATGCCTTAACATATATATACAATGATAGATACAATACTCCATGGAACTCAAGTCACACTAATTCTTGTATCTTTGATAATCTCAAGTGTAGTCTCCAAGTAAGTTTTTATAATGGGAAGGGAGAGCATCATCCAATAACTTTTTCAAACCAACCACAAACCATTGATCCCATGCACAATCCCTCAAATAGGGAATGACCCTTCCTTCATAGATAGGTAGATAGTGATGATGTGGGAATCTAGAGAGACATGCTAGTACCCGTGTGCTGTAAGATTTCTATTGCATGATGTGTACCATAAAGAAGTATGTTCTAATATGATATCACACAAGTATGTAAATCATACATATGAAATGATAATATCTATCTAAATATTACTTTGGCCAAAGTTTTTAAATAATATATGATCTCTAGTATCAGTCAAATTCATACACTCCACTTGATCAGATTACCTTCATCTAGGATTGGTGGTGCTAAGTAGGCTAGTGAATTCCATCTCACTGCTTAATTAGTACTAATAATGTGAGATTTGGTTAATATATAAATAACCAAAGATTCATACAGATTATTCCTACTAGTAGGTTTAAAACATGCTAAATAAATAAAAAATATCTATACACACATTTAGTCTGTCAAACGTATGCATGAATCTTTACTATATTATTTTACACAATAATAAAATAACATATCAATTTAGTTTATTTACCAAATGAGTAGAATATAAACATAGACTACATTACTAAAATCTTTGAGTAAATTCAATTGTTTTACAATTAACAATATCTTAGTATATTACTCATTTTACTCATTTACAAACAACAATGTTAATAATCAAAAGTTCCAAAACTCATAAACAAATTCAAATTCATTCATTTATGAAACTCAGTATGATTTTAGGAGGTTTTAGGCATATAATTATAGTTTCCTAACCTATCAGGGTTATATGACTTAAATTTACTAGCCACCAACTATAATTATAGGTACCCATCCTATTTCATAAATATAAGCTATACACATATATGAGAACCTAAGTTAATATATAGGTGTATTTCATATATTTATGTATTGTAGTTCTTACATACCCCATAATATGTATATTTGTTTAAAATACAAATATTATTCTAAACCACTAACAAAACCTTCCACTTATCTTTTCCAAGTTTAAAAGGTAATATCTTTTATTGGAAAGGCTTGAGAAATATAATAGGATATTTAATAATTATATAAGCCCTATTTTAATAATATCAAATACATATATAATTTTGAATTTTGGTTTAGATTTTATTCTTAAATCCATTTTCTCCCTCATTAACGTTAACCTGAGTTTTTGTGAGCAGAGGATAAAATCAACTATACTTACACAGTAATTTATGTTTTCACAATAAGTCATTCTCTCACATATATCAATTTCCAACATAAGACTTATTCTACTTCATAATTTCTCATTTTTATAAGTTGTCAACACTATATAAAATACCCAACTAAAACACATTGTCCATACATTTTCTTCAAACACATCTCACTCACAGTTTCGTAATAATTTTACACAGTCAAATATATGTATATATATAACTCCATATCTCATACATATTTGAATAGTCCATGATGTATACATACTCTCGTTGTGGTTTATTCATAGTATATTTACACACACACACACACACACACACACACACACACACACACACACACACACACACACACACACACACACACACACACACACCCGCAGTGTTTAAATCAAATACTTAAGTTTATCCATAACATTAAACTCATAGTTTTGTATGTTAAATATAATCACAGGGTATATATATATAATATATATATATATATATATATATATATATATATATATATATATATATATATATATATATATATATATATATATATATATATATTGTGTGTGTAATTTTTTGAAACACTCAATCATATATATATTTATATATACTTTATTTCATCTTCATATTACACATTCCTACATTATAAATTATGCATATATATATACAAATACCTAGATTGTATATTGTCAATTGAACAGATTTTATAGACTGAGTATATATATATCTTCATATATATACTCAGTCTATAAAATCTGTTCAATTGACAATTCAATTACCCCCAATTGTCTTAAATTTTCTTCGACATATTAATATATATGCTGGTATTTGTACAACATATATTACTAGGTATAATAACCCTAATATATTCCACAAAACTTTAAATCGAAATCCTTTGAGAAACCAACTAAGTATTCTAGGATTTTTAAATAATAATACTTAGTGTCATATAGATAATTATGGCCTATTATGAATTCAACTAGGTCTTAATTATATATATATATATATATATATTCATTATTTTATTATAAAAATGTTGCAATCATCTTTCCTATGCAATAACCCAAAATTGACAATGCTCTATATGATATATCGTCCAAAACATAAGGTATTCAAGAATTGTCTTGGTATACATAATATTTTCGTATATGTGTATATACTCAAGATTTTATTTACCTTTCCAATTGTGTATATATATAATACATTTTGACAATAATGAATCATAATTTCTGTATGAATAACAAATTATTTCCCATTTTATAATTTTTTTGAGCTAGGGCATAAGCCGTTAAATAAAAACAAGTTTAATTAACCCCATAGTTTGAACATATAAGCAAGTATAGTTTGCAATTCGTAGGTTTTGGAGGATGGTGGATTAGCTCTGTGGATGGATAGCCATCCATAGGGCTAAGCATGTTACCCTTATTCAAATATATCTAAACTTTTTTAAAATCATCTTATGTGAACCATGCACAAAATTTCTCAAACAATAGAATAGTGAATAACATTGCCAACCTCTATTACGCTTCCAAATTGAAATTGAAAGAACCTTGCTTTCCTTATTTTCTTGCTCTATAATTTTGTATCCTCTTCTATGTGTCTCCTTCTCTTTCAATACTCCCTCTTATCCTAGTCTTCTCATCGACCTATTTTCGTTCAGAATTTACATGCTACTGTTCATTTCAGTTTGTAGTCCATGCATAGTCTCAACTTTTCCTTTAAAATCTACCACTCCATAATGAACTAACCAAAAAAGCCCTAATTTTTGCTTGAATCTTTCCTTAATTTCACTAATTATTATAATTTTATTCAATTCAAACTTTGCATGACCAACTACATTTCAAACCTGAGTATACCACTAAATAAGTCCACTTTTGTCATTATATAAAATGATGACTAACACTTTTAAATCTTAATTTAGTCTTATGCATGACAATCAAAGACTAGGCTTAGATTTTTAGGATGGCATTTAGGATAAATCAACTTCCTTTGTTAATGTATAAAGGTAATTGTCTCTTTATCAAAAAGATAGATAAATCAATTATTGATTCCAATTATAACAAGATAACTGTTTTAGTCAATTACTAGTGTATATAGGCTATATATATGTCTTAATTTATTTTAATAACTTGACTTATATTGATATTCTTGAATATAAATAATAGTAAACTTAACATTCAATAATGTTTTTAAAGACATTATACTAGTATATATATAATAGTAATTAGATATCTTTTATTTGATTTACTTTTGAAAATCATAGACAAACATAAGTAAAGTAACCTTGTGTAATCTTACTCCACATCAAGTACCGACTCCACGTATAATATACAAAGTGCAATCACATATAAGATTTATTCCATAAATATGTACTAACATTTAAAACATGTAAACTCTAATATCTTAACAATCCAAACACACAATGCATATAACAATTTTAATCTAATGTGGTGTGTGCAAGAGTATTAGCAGTTCCTCTATCATCCTTTACCATCTCCATCTACATCAACCTTTCTGATGATGTTATCCCTTCATCATGTTCTGAGGGATGAACTCTCCTACATCTGACTCATGACAACAAGGTAATTAGTCAATTACATCATTATATAAATGATAAAATAATGTTATAACAACAAATTAACATAATCAACATGTACATAATTCATAACTAGCCATCTCATAATAATGAACTCATAAAATCTAAGTAACATACATCTGTCCCATAACAACATATGATTTATAATTTAGTTAAAAAGTAAAAAATCAATTTAAAAACTATATTAATCCACAAATAATTAGGTAAATCAGTTTAGTGAGAGAATCGGGATGTAATAGTGAGAGATATACATAAGAGTGACCTCAAATTTAGACCAAACCTATGTTTCCCCCTATGTAATTATTTTGTGTCTCAAATTATGTTCACCTGTGTGCTAGATCCCAATAACAAACAACTCTATTTATTTTGCATTGTACTTATTACAACCTGGTAAAAAGAGATTAGTAACATGAGTTGAACTATCCCTAACAACCCTGATATTGTTAAGTGCTTTCTACATAGCCAATACTCCTTAGAGGACGTTAGACTCACATGTAGTTATCCCTCCTATACATGTGTATGAAATTGTAAAAGTATGACTTTATGTTATTTCTCCTTGTAACCCTTAGTACAAGTGATGCAATTGTATATTTGACCTTTTGAATGCTTTAGATACTAAAACAATTTTGTAGTGCAATATAATAGTTTAAAATAGATAGTATTTTATTATTATAAAGTTGCCTTATCAAATTAAAAGGTGTGATAATTAGACCATAGAATTTTTATATATAAGAACCTTTTGAATTTAAATTAGAACCTAATGACACATGAAAATCTGACCATAGGATGGGTAAAGAGGGATAACAAAATGGTCATAAAGTGAAAGATACATAAATAGATGAGAATATAAGTTTGGATAGTTGCATTGAGGTTGGACACTAACATCAATGTTAGTATCCAGGATAGATGCAAGTGCCAAGAGGCTAAAACATACATAAAATAAGGAAAATAATTGGGGTCTCTAGTATACACCAGATGAAGATAAATAAACATAGCACATAGGCCCAAGGGGCATGTAAATCAAATTAAATAAGATGGAACTAAAGAGGTCTATGAAAGACCGCATCACTAGATGTCTAATTCTTAGTAAAAGGTATGTACATACAATAAGACTAGAAATATGTATACTTGTGCCAAGATGGGTGTCTACATCCCCCCTCCCCCCCATCCTTGAAATGCAATAAAAATGGGAATTACTAGTTTAAAGGAAAATAAAATGCATAATGTGGTGTGGACAACACACCTTGTCTTTGTTCGAGTTATTCCTTCAATATTTCATTTCTTAAAAATTACTTGAATCTAACCATATGCCAAAAAAGGTATATCAAAATATATGATTTGTATGTAAGCAACACTAAAAATTAGCATAAATAAATAATGTGGATAGAGTACACTCGTGTATGTGTTGCATAGTAATTGGGTCTAGAAAGCTAGAATTGGAGAAGTAGATAGGGGGCTTGCAACCTCATTCATCTTATGGATAGGAAGATGAGTGATTCTAATAGTGGTAAAAGTGTATTGCACCATTATGGTGTTGTACCTAGAGTAAGGAGAGTTTGGAGGTGATCATGACCCCAACCCAGAATAGGAAGGGTGGTGTTTCATCCATTAGGAGTATCATTTCTTGATGAACACAACTCCAATTCAAAAGATATATGTATGTATAAATCAGTATACGATGAGTGATGTAATCAAGCTCACCTAATAAACTTGATGAGATTAGATGATTTAATCCCTCTAATCACACCAAAAGCAAGAACCAACAACTGTAGACGGGTAAGACTCAATACAATGTGTAAATGCTTAATTAGGGTAATAGCACATAAAAGTTTTGAAATTTTGAAACTGATTTGAATTTTTAAAATATTAGGCACATGTTGCATAGCATATACACCTTGGATATGTCCCATGCTGAAATTATGTATAATAAATGTGTTAGGTGTGAAGTTACTATTCATGAATCACTATTCACATTCACTATTCATGGCCACTATTTATGGTGATGTGGATAGTTAATGATGTGGGTGGATAGTGATGTGGCATGGCCCATGGTAGGTGGTATGGTCCATAAATCATCTTTCATTTTGAAAATATGAGAGAGAAGTGGGGTATATTTCTCTACTTAGTCACATGGATTTGCTTTTGCAAATGCATGTGAGGACATGATAATAATGGATCTCATGATTCCACTTAGGCATGTGCTTGTGTGGCATAGTTTGTCTATAAGATCCTATTGGATGAGGTCAAAATTGGGGAACATTTTGACTCATGTGAATGTACTTGGGAAAGTGGGGGACAATGACCACTATGCTAGATTGAGGTCACATGTGAAGTGGGGTGTAACACTTTGGAGTGCACATAGAGTGGTCAAGGGGACATCATGAGATGTCATTCAAATCTTGACCTGGAACATGGGGGAGACATGGTTCCCTATTCATGAATAATGCTCCCCACTATAGGATGGCACATATTCTCCTCTCTCCTAGTTCTTTATCTTATTCTTCTCTCTTATTATCAAAGCATAAATATGCATGAGCTCTCTCTTTGTGATTAATACTATTAGAGGATCCATGTAATCTTATGCTTGCTTGATTGGATTTTAGTTCTTGAAGGCTATATTATGCTTGGTTCACAACTTGAATGCTTCAGGTGTAATAATTGAGCATTTGGTTGTTAGCACTAAAGGAGTTGTTGGAGGAGCTATTATAGAAGAGTGTTGATGTTGATATATATGAAGGTTGAAGCTACCATTTTGCTAGTGGTTTTTTCCCTTGTTTATTTGCAAGGGTTTTCCATGTAATCTCTATGTAATGTGATTTATTTCTTGTCAATGATTTTTTAGCTTGTTTTATCCCACATTTTTACTTGCACTATAGGATATAGCTTATTGATATTATCATGTAGTATCAAATCTTTTTATTCCTAACAAGATGGTACCAATATATAAGAGTTTGCCACAATTATGAATCTGGATCATATACTATATATGTTTTGCCAATTTGGAAATTTGTATAAGTGTGGATAACATTCTTCCAAAGCATGCCCCTACTATGTATGAAGGAATATGAAACTAGAATAAGTACTAATGTGGAGGACATGTTTTCCAAAACATGGTCCCACAGTAAACTGGAAATGCTAAATATTGAATATGTGTGGAGAACATGCTTCCCAAGTATGCCCCCACTAAATATGAGACCTATGAATATATGTAATCCATGCCCATATGGCATGCCCCCATTGAATTTGAATGTTTAATATAAGTACCACATACTGAATGAATGTGGAGAGCATGCTTCCAAAACATGCCCTCACTATAATCTAAGAGTTGTGTCAAGTGTGTTTCAATTATATAGAACATGTTTATAAGCATGCCCTTACTGATATGCGCCCCCCTTTTGGGAGGAGGGAATATAATTTATGTCAGTGGTCTCCTCATAAAAATAATAATGGAGAATTTCCTAGATAACATTTGACTTGGTAATATTTTGGTAATGATGTGGCTAATAATTTGTAATATTATTTTTGGTAGCACTAGAATGTAATAGGATATCTGTGTAGCAAAAAATATAGTGATTTTTTGTAGTGTTTTAAAATTTACAAAATTTGTATAATATGGAAGGGCTCATTATCTAGATCCCAACTTAACTTGTGGTTTTGAATTTGGATAACTGGGGCTCAAGATATGGTCATTGGAAGTCGTGCCAAAGTGGCATACTAGGTGGGTTATAATATAATTTTCAAATCTTTTGCATTTTGAACTTTTGTGATTTTTGAGCTCTTACTCTAGAGAAGAAAATTTCCATGTGGAATAGTTTCTCTTCCTTTGTGATTTGATATGCTCTAGAGTGCCATAATTGACCAGGAATTTTTGGAGCTGGTAAGTAGTTTTTTGACAATTTATTGGTAATTTTGATTTTTTGAAAATTTACATATTGAGCATAATTGTTTTGGAATTTTTGTGGGATGTAATATGATTACCTTAGTTTCCTAGATTCTTTCATTAAGATGGTGATGCAACTATCCACTTTTAGATGTTACTGTTCGATGTTTTTATCTAGCATGGATGTTAGCATCTAACACATCTATCTTACATTGATGCTAACATGTGATGCTCATATCTGTGTATTTTGTGTTTAATTTAGTGACATTTTTGTATTTTTATAACAAAATCTAATCAATAACAATTTTTATTACTATTTTCTTAGTTGCAGAAGGATGTAAATATTCGAGAGTTTTAGCATGGTCAACATTAGCAGAGTTGGGTTTGGATGCAATCGATTGGGCTATTATTGATTAGGCATGATTGGGGATGTGACTTGCTTGGGAAAAATTCCATACACTATCCACTTCTTCACAACATCCATCAAAGATATGGAACCCAAATACCTATACATTCTAGCTTCCTATTGGTGAGATGATTGTCACCTTGGCAGATGTATATCAGATCTTTTACCTGTCAATTAAGGGTGAAAGGGTGTAGGTTGCTAGTGATGGTACTCGTGGATATAATCAGTGGTCCCATGTATATTTTACCAAGTATAGGCCTCTTGATGTAGAGCTGAGCAACATGGTTTGATTTGATGATATTATCAAAGGTGATGTTTCATGACTATATAAGTTTATTTATGTATTACTCACATCATTTGTAGTTGTGAAGGGTGAGACAATTGGGATTTATTATCATTTGTACTAGATAGTTCATCATATTAAGTTGGATAGGACCAAGTATTCTTTGACTCACACTATTATATCCAATTGTATAGGGATCTCTACGTATTTACCCTAGATATCCATGGTGGTGGTATTGACACCGTGACTTTATTGCATGTCTGGGCATATGATATTATCATAATAGTGCAGCCAGTTGGTGCTCCTCTTCTTAGATGGGCTTACCCATAGGTGTCTACTGAGAGATGGGTATTCCCACATGGTATACTTCATACCATGATGGAATACTAGACTACTTTGGATAGGATTTATCTTGATCAGATTGTGTGGTGTCCCTATAAGACTTTTAGTAGGTGGCTTGAAGATGGTCAAGAGTTATAAAGAGTTCATGTTAGAATGTGATTGATTGATCAATTTCTTGGTATATATGAGTTTTTTTAATATTATTAAGTGTTACAATAATTTATTATGGAGTATGGGGTGACCTCAGCACCATATCCATTGCATCACATAGTACAAAGTGGTCACACACCATATGATAAGCCAACACCCACCGCTATAGATCTAGCCCCATGCCTAGGTGATGAAGGAGATCCCATGGTTACCCCAAAAATAAGAGATGATGTAGGGTGTATTGATGGATATGTGTAGTGGTGGTCTAGGGCTCAATGGCCTCTGATATTTCCTATTGTAGTTATAACTCTAGGTGTTATTCCTGTAGCATAAGGTGGTGATGGAAAGATAGGTAGTGATGGAGGAGATAATGCTCTAGTAGGACCAACACCAGTTGATGAGGCATCCACTAGAGCCATATGTGAGTATCTTAGTTTTGAGTTTTGAATTTTATTTTCCTATAAATATATTTTGTTTTATTTATGTCGCTAACTAGTGTATTATCTCAAATGTGTGTAGGTAACTAGGAGTGGTCAACCATGGTGGATCGGGTGATTTAAGCCCTTACTAATATTATGTCAATGGATGTAGCTAGAGATGAATTTATTTAGGGATTTATTACTATTATTGGTGTACATTCACCATTATTTTATCCTATTATGAGAGTTGTGGTAATATACCATAATACAACCACAGAGCATGAGGAGTTATGTACATAGCTAGATAGACAAGACACCCCACAACAGATTTCCACTGAGATTATGAAGACACTTATTGAGAAATACTATTCTTTGACACAAAATCATGAGGAGACAGTGTGGTGGCTAGGTGCTTTCAAGGAGTGAGTATGCATGTTATCATGTACACGGGGCCCACAATTTGATCCTAGTGCATCTACCTCTAGAATTGATGGATTTATAGATGTTGATACTGATGAGGAGTATACCTTAGGGTATATACCCCAATTTATGATTGATATTCTTATTGATAAAACATTGTATTGACTTATATGTATATGACATTCTTCACATGGATTATATTTGGTATCTAGGTATAAAAAATATTTTAATTTAATGAAATACTTGTATGACTTGAACAAGAAAGTACTCATTATATGCAATAGAACCCTATAGAAAAAAAGAATGCTATACCGTAATGATCATGTGGTAAAGTAACTATTGTATTTACTTTTATATTCAAGTCTACTGTAGTTTTAGGCGTAATCGATGAATTTGTAGGTACCTATTTAGGAACCCAAATCTTCTATATAGGTACCCCCTCCATGCATGCCTCTACCCAATACTTGATCAACCAATGGTTCCTTGGTAGGATCAGTGTGGGACCAATCAATCATGGTAGAGAGCGCACTAGGAGAAGAACTTCTGTTAGTAGACATCTTCTACGAAGTTCGATAGACCATATTTTGCTTAAAAGGATCAACATGGGATGGTTTCACCCTATTAGATGGGCCTCTAGGAGAAGTATGTGAGTGAGTTCTATATGCCTCTTTTTAAAATTCAATGACTCCCCAATCTACTAACTGTGTTAGCTTTTGTTCAAGGGTAAATCACTCATTATTTTGATGACCATTATTACCATAATAAGTGCAAAAATGGTGTCCCTTTGCATTCAAATCTATGAGGGGGTAATGTGAATTAAGGGGGATTTTGATCACTCATTTATGCAAATAAATTATATAATATATCATGTGGTCTATATGGGTACCAATCAAACTAAAGAGGTTGACATCTTGTGGTGTTATTTGGTCTAACTATCAGAGGTACTAAAAAACATGTTCCTTAACTTTATTCAATACTTTAACTATTGGTGCTTTGGTAGGTACCAATCATTATATAAAATATTTTTTAAGTGGTTCATGATCCTTTGTAACTTGTTTATGTGCCCTTGAAACATGAGTCTTAGCATGTTTTATTTTTTATGGAAAAATAGGTAATTGAGTTTGTGTATTCATTAAAACATATGCTTATTTATGCACATCCCAATATAAGGTATCAAATGAAGCAAAGGGTTTGTGCAATACACTCTCTCTAAGTCGAGAGAGAATACCCCTACTAAATATAAATTATACTTCCAAATCTAAAGGCGTATAGTTTAAGGAATACAAAACATCCTTAAATTGAATAACAATCTTGTAGGGAATCATTCTCATTTTGGGTCAATGCTTGAAAATGTTCCAATGGTAAATTAGGTAAGGTAAATCAATGAACATGTGATAGGAATACATCCTCAAGCTTCTTGAAATTTAATAAGAAATGATATAGAAGGTTTTAAAATCAATCAAGAGCCCCTTTTGTTAAACAACATTGAAAAGCTTTTAATAAAAAGCTTCCATTTTGGGCCCAATGTCCAAAGGAGTGTATATATTGTTGCAAATGAATATCAGGATCCCCTTAACCATTGAATAAGGAGAAATTAGGCATGATAAAATTCTAAGGATAAGGATATTTAAATAAATGTCAAGAAATATGTTGTTATGGTAATATATTCTCCTCAAAAAGAGCCTCATGAGAATAAACTTGTAACTTAAGAGTGTTTACTTGATGTTTAAAATCTCCTATGGTGGTCATAATGGATAGCATACCATGAGGAGAGGTTGAATTTTTTGTTAGAGTTTTTAAAATACCATTCAAATGAAACATAGGGATGGTATCATCTTTATCATTCTCGAGAGGAGAATCATCACATAGATCTGCAACATTTGGTAAAGGAGTACCCATGGTTAAAGAGGTAAGCATATCATGTTGGATAACTGAAGGCTAATATCATTTTTGTTACAAGATGACACTTCACTTGGAATCTAGTTACTTTTAGTAGAAATTGGTGAAATAATTTCACTTGTAAATATTTGCTCTTGTTTAGCCAAAAATGTAAAACAAGGAGAAAAACAAACATTAGACACTTCATTTGAAATATCATGAGAGGGGAGAATGCAACTGTCACTTTCATTTTTATTTAGCAAAGGAAGAGAGAATGGAATGTTACTTTTGAGTTTAGTTGATTTATATGATTCGACCTTTAAACAAGATACATCAAATGGCTTTGGGACTTTTTGTGTGTCCCCAAAAAATGAAAGTTTTATGAGTTTTTCCTTAGAATGTTCATTGGCACTCTTGTTATATTCTTCAAGGATCACAATGGGAGACATAGGACATGTATTTTGCTCATTACATACCAGAGGGGAAGAACAAATTGGACTAGGTGTACTTGAATCATGCAAAGAAGATGTGATTTTTAACACTCATATTATTTGGAGAAGAAGGCACACACTTAATTTCATCAACATTTCCATTATGACCTATTTATTAGGAACATTAAACCTCCTTGACTTTGTCAAATCTAGAAAGGGGAGACTCACACTCAGTAGTTGTAGCTAAACAAGGTAGAGTTGCAATAATTGGATTTTCAACATTAGGAATAGTATTATTTTGTGTGTCTGTTGGTTCTTGAAACTCTTCATCATTGAAAGCAAAGGATTAGTAAAATGAGGTTCAACATAGCCAAGAGGAATATCATTAAAATCATACCCATAATAATAAATGTCATTATCACTAGATTGGTCACTTAGATTTGCATTTGCATCATTAGTTCTTTCATTGCCATGGTTATAAGCAAAGGAAGGGGTTTGATCCCATTTTTTATGTTTGATAAGATCCTAATATGAAATACATTGATCATCAGGCACATTAAACCAACTATCCAAAAAATGAGGCATTTTTGGTTAAAGGTCCTTTGGATTGACATAAATTGAGAAGTCCATAATGGGTTGAAATTTTAAGAAAATTTTGAAAATGACAACCATGAGGGCCAAAGAAATAAGGAGATTTAACATTCCTAAATTAATCCTACGTAAGCACAAATTATATTTGAAAATAAAATACATAAATATGAAATGAAATTTGAAATAAGGTGAGAACCCTAATATGCATACTAGGGTTTTGGTTCAATAAACAAAGGTTGGGTTCACAAAATGTTTTATGTTCTTTCAAAGTTTTACAAGATAATACCCCAATAAATAAAATTATTTAAAAGGAATGACAATATTCATATTTACACTAAAATATAGTCAATAATATAGTTTTGCCTAATTTAGCATATACAATAAATATAGTAAGTACAAAGCAATTAAGGGACAAAGAGAGTGTATCTTATCTAATATTATGTTCTTAATCATAATAGTGGTCAGGAGTTGTCATAGGGTTGTGTTGGAGATCTAGATTTTGTCTATTTTGTGTTCTAACTATTTTTAACTTTAGGACAATTATGTCGACTTGGGACATTAACATCAATGCTTATGTCTATATCCAATGCTAGTGTCTAGTGAGAGATATACACAAGAGTGACCTTAAATTTTGACCAGACCCACACTACCGCCTATAGAGTCATTATGTATCTAAAATTATGTTTGCCTATGTGAGAGATATAGATAATAAGTAACCCTAGTTATTTTGCATTTTACCTCTTGCAACTTGGTAAAAATGGGTTAGTAATGTGAGTCAAACTAGCCATAACAAACCTATTATTGCTAAGTGTTTCCTACATAGCCAATACTCCCAAGAGGACCTCAGAATTGCATGTAGTTCTTCTTCCTATGCATGTGTGTGAAATTATAATAGTATGACTATATGTTATTTCTCCTAGTAAAACTTAGTACATAAAATGCAATAGTATATTTGACCTTTGGAATGCTTTAGATAGTAAAATAGTGTTGTAGTGCAATTTGATAACTTGAAATAAATAGTACTTTATTTTTACAAAGTTGCCTTATCAAATTAGAGGGTGTGATAATTAGACCATAGCCTTTATATTTATAGGAACCTTTTGAATTTGAATTAGAACCTAATGATGTGTGAAAATCCAACCATGGGATGGGCAAAGAGGGCTAACAAAATGTTCACAAAATTAAAGATACAGGAAGAGATCAAAAGATAAGTCTAGACAGTTACGTCAAGGTTGGACACTAACATTAATGCTCATGTTTAGGATATACATGTCTATAGGCTAAAACATATATAAAACAAGCAAAATAGGTAGGTATCTTTGGTATACACTGGATGAAGGTACATAAACATGGCACATAGGCCCAAAGGGCAGGTAAATCAAGTGAAATAAGATGGAACCAAAGAGGTCCATAAGAGACCATGCCACTAGATGTCTAATTCTTAGTAAAAGGTATATATACATACAAGAAGACTATAAATATGTGTACTTGTACCCAAATGGGTCTTTATAACAATACGTGTAAAATAAGTACAACAATGACCTAACTTTTAACTTGGCAAATCAGTCTCTTGGGTTATTCCTTTAGTACTTTAGACCTATAAATGTGTAGTCCCAATGATTGTAATGAGAATGGGAAAAAATAGGGAATCTTTATTCAATTAAATGATCTTTTGTCTAAATGTTAGGTGAAGAATGAATAAGGGTTGATCTTATATTTATATCAATCTATTTAGAGTAATAAATTACATTAAATCACTTAGGGCAACCATTAAGATATGTTTCATTTGAAAATTAGATGACTTTAGGGCACTAGACACTTGCATCGAGATAGGCCAATAGCGTTGACACTTCGATCTGTCCTGGATTTTAGTATCCAGGGAGTAGGAAAGTAGGGACATGTTCAAAACTTATAGATATGGAAAATAAGTACATTTTAAGCATTCTAGAAAAGATAAAAAGTCTGGGTCATTAACACAATACTAGTTGGACTAAGAGATATTGGCCAAGGGGCATAAAGATAGAGTAGATACGAGACTTGTGGAAGCGAGAAAAGTAAAAAATTGAGAGGAAAAATCAAGGTCCAAGTTTTTCAAGTGTATAAGATTGAGGTGCTATATAATCATAAAATATCATCTACACATACCCCTTAATAGTGATGGTATCATTATTGAGATTTACCACAGTGTATTGCAGAGGTTGGACTAACTTCAATGGAGAAATATTAATGTCAAGACCATTATTTATAATTACTCACTTGATTTTGTAGTGAAAAACTGTAACTTCAATATATATAGAATTGGTGTGGGAAGATCCAATGTATAATATATCACTTTGATTAAATATCACTCGTGGGCCAAGAAACAAGTGTCTGACCAACACTGGAAATTTATCTAGTACAATATTAATAGGTGCCTAATATTAGCTCAATATTTCATATAAGATATCCTTGTGAAGCTGAGAAGTACACAAAAGATCTAAAATTGAAATTTGTGTTTGTGTCTTATTCAATTGATCTACAAGATCATACAAATTTTTAATAAGAGGGATATACTTTGGTTTGGATTGTTATAAAATATGATTATAATAATAAGGTGAATTAAGATCAACAGAGGAACATACAGGGCTTTGAAGGGTGATTTTAGGACATCTAGTTGTAACAACATAATCTTGAGTAGGAATAGAAACATAGGAGTTTGAAGTAGAATAAATAGGTATTGGGATTATGAATCGAGAACAAAAATCATGGGAAGGAAGAAATCCCATAATAGATGGACTTAATCCTATAATAGAGGGATTTTCTTGTTGGGAATTACAAAAATGAGGATTGATCATGATCATGACTATGTGATGTTCCATAATACATTCCACTATGTTGTAATTGTAAGGGGTAGCATGATAATCAACATTATTAGCCTGGGAATACTGATTCTAATTATGATTGTTATTTTATTGATGGTACTATTGTTCATATTAATTGGTATTATACTGAGGGAAGGGGTTTTTACATATCCCCATATTCTTCCCAAAATTAAAGGATGATGTATTATTTAACTTGATTTACCCTCTTTCTATCATTTCTTGGATGAGATGTTTAAGTTGCATGCATCTATGAATTTCATGACCTTTAACCCAATGATACTTACAAAATTCATTATCCCTATACCACTATGTTTTAGGTTAACTCTCATCAAAGGGTTTGGTATTTGGCCAACCAATCATATTTTCAACAAGTAGCTTGACAAATACATTCTCAATGGGATCTCCTAAATTAACAAATGGTATTATATTGAATTGATTCCTTAGAGGAAGCTATCTTTTCAAAGCAAGCAGTTATGGCTAAGTAGCTTTCTCTACTAGTGGTGACTGCACTGTGTGGATATGTCTTGCTTCTATAACTCCATTCCCAACCACATTCTTATTGTTGTTAAAAGGCTTGAGATTTTCAACCACATTTATTGGATTTAGAATTCAAATTCTAATTTTGATGTTGGGATTAATTTGGTGAATAAAATTTGATTGATCATCTATCAATAAGAGCCTTCTCTATTTGGACACCTTTAGTAATAACACCATCAAAATTATATGGACATTATAATATGAGGTTAAAAGTTAGTTACGAGTTCAAATTTATCATGAGTATATTTTATAACTCATTATCAAAAAGTGCACATGGAAATCTACTAGCGGAGGCTCACCATCTTTGAAGATAAGTAACAAAACTTTCACCTCCTAATTGTTTGATAACACACAAGTCAACCATTTTCAACTCATATTCGATGTTATACGAAAAGTGTTTAATAAATTTCTCTAATAGATCATCAAAATTTGTGATAAAACATTTTGGTAGGTGTGTAAACCATTATAAAACAAGCCCAACCAAACTCTGAGAGAATAGGCAAAGTAGGAAATTGTTGTTATAGCTTACCTCTTGGTGGGCAATAAAAAAAAGACTTAAGTACTCTCTTTGGTTACCTTTTTATCTATATTTATCAATTTTAGGAATCTCAAAATGAGTTGGGAAAGGTATCTGGAAGATGCTTGAATCAAATGGATATGAACATATATGATCCAAATTATATTTTTGACCTTGACTTCCAGTTTGTAATCTTGATATCACGTCCTTAACAACCTGTAATTCTAGGGAAAATAAAGTATTTTAGGAAGTAGGTGGGGGATTGTATGACCGAGAATTAATTTATGAGTTAGATGGATTGGTGATAACTCTTTGCACAAATTTATGATAAGGAATCTAGAACATAAATGCTCTGATACCAACTGTCAGTATCCTACTCCTCAATAAGAGTAAATATGATTACCTTGTATAAGCAACTAGACACGAAATTACACCAGAATGAACAAGTAACTAGAATTCACAAATAGCACAAAATATGAGAGACAATACACAATCTTGTATTAATACTCATGCCAAAAGGAAATATAATAAAGAAGATGCCACTTCTTCTCACACCTCTGTGAGGCTTCCCACACCTCAAGGGCTCCCAGTAATTCTCAATCAAGAGTTCACTCTCCTACCAAAAATGGTCCCAACACACAACTCAAACACAGAGTTGTTCACCTCCAACCAGTCAGCAATAACACTGCCAGTATACAAGTACTCAAAGTACTTCAAGTAGATCTCCCATGAACTTGCAACAACCTACAACTCAAATGATCTTACTTACACATGTAGATCTACCATGAACTTGCAACAACCTGAAATTCAAATGATCTTATAATTGGAAGGATCTACCTTGCCTTCCTCTATTGCTCTAATTACAATACATGCCAATGAGTCTATAAATAGATCCCATACTAAACAATAACTTAGACTTATAATTTACAATAATTAGACACGCAGATCAAGAATCAAAATAGTCTTTACATGCAAACAATCGGTTCAACAAACTAACTGTTCATGCAACGAACAGTTTTGGAACCACACAGGTGACCGACGTCGATTCCTGTCTGACTGGAGGTGACCGACATCGGTCGACTCCTGCCGATGTCGATAGCTTCCTGTTCACCCCTGACCGATGTCAATTGGCCTGACCAACATCGATTGGCCTGATCGACGCTGGTGACTATGACACTCAGCAACTTCCTCCATGTTTGCATATAGTGAAGCTTTTAGCTCCATAACCTAACAATCTCCCACTTAGAGATAAATAGTTGCACCTGTACCTATACCTGTACATCATCTAGTTTGTTTCTTAGCTTTGTATCCCTCTTCAAGATCGCTCTTGAAGATCAACCACCACTAATCCTATGGTGCACCTCCTGTCATCCAAATCACCTTGCCACATCCGATTTTACAAACCCATGTAGAGAAGTGCTTGACCTTGCATAGCATGTATACCTACTGCTGGTCCCTCTCATATATCTAAGAATCCACTGAATTGCCCTCCAGTGCTTCTTTCTTGAATTGGCTCCAAACTTGCTAACAACTCCCACTACTTGGGAAATCTCAAGTTTAGTACACATGTACTCAACCTCATTATGTGAATCAGGACACTGTTCATATAACTGTCTAACCATCGGCGTGCTAACCAGTTTCACACAATCATCTGGAGACAAAATCAACTTGTGACCTTCCATGTCTCTAGAACACACTTATGCCAAAGAATCTTGTTGCTCCCAGATTCCTCATGACACACCTCTGAACTAACTTTACCTTTAGTTCAACAACTCCCTCCATATGTGACCCTGCAACAAGCACAACATACAGTAACAGGCTAATGTCGCTAATATTATCCAACTTGGTAAACACAATGGTTAAACCTCCATTGTCTTGCAGCTTACTCAAAACCATATACCTTGGCCTTTCATCTCACGTGTCCATTCCTGCTCTTCTTTATCTTGAAAATCCATTCGTCTCTCAGTGCTTTCTTCCAGTCGACAACTCTACCAAAAAACTCTCGTTTGGTTCTTCTCCAAGGAATCACATTCCTCATCCATGCCAAGCTCCCACTGTTTCCTGGATTCTACCTATTCTGCTTCTTTAATAACTTCCTGGTTCTTGACCATCAGTGAGCAACAAGTAGTGTAAAAAAGGGAAATAATGAATTTGAGGCTTACTTACCCTTTCAGTCCTCCATATGGGTGCTTGAGACTCCTTGACAGCTTACTGTCCACCCAAAATCCATCTCAGTGACCGATGTCAGTCACACCTCAGTTTGCACCCAATCGACATCGGTTCCATGTGACTGCCTCATCACCGACGTCAGTTCCTTCTGACCGATGCTGGTGTTTTTTTGTCTAGAGTCACCGATGTCAGGCTACACATAGCCAATGTTGGTCCCTATCTAGATGCTAATGTCAGTTTTCTAACTGATGTCGGTCTCTATGTTTTACTTGTGAGTGATGACTTCTACCTGCGAGCTCCTTTTAGATCAAACCCTTGTCCATATCAACCTTGCTCTGCTCAGAATTCTTTAGCCCCTTGCATTGATCTCTGTTCGTCATCTTCTCCTTGAAAACCAAGGCTTTCCTGTTCTTGTCACGAACATCAGATTTCTCAAGAAACGTCACTTTCTTCTTTTGTTTATAGAAATCTCGATCCATGCTTTTTAAATCTGAAAGCATACCCTTTGACTCAAGAACATGCATCCCCTTCTTATTCATGTGACCAAGCCTATTAAGCCACATCTTCGAATCTACAGCTGAAGTAGATAAACTAGAAGGAGAATCAGTAATACAAATAGATAGATAAAACATACCTACTTTCTTACCTCTTGCTACAACAAGTGCACCCTTAGAAAGTTTCCAAGAGTCCACTGTGAGAGTTACTGTGCAACCCTCATCACCCAAACTTCCTACAGAAATCAAATTCCACTTTAGGACTGGGATATGCATGACCTCCTTCAACACCCATGTGTTGCCTGTCTATAATTTTAGCTTCACTTTCCCTTTGCCAACCATTTGACAAGGCTTACCATCCCATAAATAAATTTTTCTAAAGTCTCCCTGGACATATTCATGAAAAAATTTCTTATTTGGGGATGCATGGAAAGAGGCACCAGAATCTAAAACCCAAGATTCTACTTTATCTAAGGAACATACCAGGGCATCCTGTGCAACAAAATCTGCAACATCTGCTTCTTCATGTCCTTCATGCTGATCTTCATTCACCCAACAATCTCTCTTTACATGTCCTTGATTTCCACATTTCCATTAGGTTATTCTGCCATACCTAGATTTGGATCTCCTACCTATCTTGGACCTTGATCTCCCATGCTCGATCTTCTCTCTTTGCCTTCCCCTGCTTTCAACACTTAAAGCATTCCCTGATGATTCACCTGTGCTTTTCCTATGAATTTTTTCATTCAATATTACACTCACAACATCATCCACTTTTAATATTTTTGAAGCAGACGCAATATTACTAACTGCCATTACCAAACTCTCCCAACTTTTAGGTAATGAGCATAAGATTAAGAGAGCCTTAATTTCATTATCAAAAACAATATTGACTAAATTTAACTGGTTTACCAAACTATGGAAATCACTAAGATGACTATGTACAGATCCACCTTCCAACATTTGCAAATTAAATAATTGCTTCATAAGAAATACCTTATTCGAAGCTGAGGGTTTTTCATATAAATTTGCCAAAGATTCCATCCACTCTATCATTGTCTTAGCCTGAGATAAGTTGGAAATCACAGATGATGCAAGGCTCAACCTTATAGATCCTAGAGCCTTCTGATCAAGAACCTCCCATTCTTCATCCTTCATATTCATGGGCTTGCATGCAACCCCACCCAATGGTAAGTACAAATCTTTTTGATACAGATAATCTTCTATCTGCATCCTCCATAATTGATAGTTCTTGCCATAAAACTTCTCCATTCGTAGCTTACTTTCTTTTGCCATTGCTATACTCCCACTCAAACAGAAACCCCTGTGAGTGACCTGTAATCAACAAACACTAACCAGATCTGATACAACATGTTAGTAACCCAACCAAAAGCTCTGATACCACTTGTTAAGGAATATAGAACATAAATGCTCTGATACCAACTATCAGGATCCTACTCCTCAATAAGAGTAAATATGATTACCTTGTATAAGCAACTAAACACAAAATTACACCAGAATGAACAAGTAACTAGAATTCACAAATAACACAGAATATGAGAGGCAATACACAATCTTGTATTAATACTCATGCCAAAAGGAAATACAATAAAGAAGATGCCACTTCTTCTCACACCTCTATGAGGCTTCCCACACCTCAAGGGCTCCCAGTAATTCTCAATCAAGAGTTCACTCTCCTACCAAAAATGGTCCCAACACACAACTCAAACACAGAGTTGTTGTTCACCTCCAACCAGTCAGTAATAACACTGCCAGTACACAAGTACTCAAAGTACTTCAAGTAGATCTCCCATGAACTTGCAACAACCTGCAACTCAAATGATCTTACTTACACATGTAGATCTACCATGAACTTGCAACAACTTGAAATTCAAATGATCTTACAATTAGAAGGATCTACCTTGCCTTCCTCTATTTCTCTAATTACAATACATGCCAATGAGTTTATAAATAGATCCCATACTAAACAATAACTTAGACTTCTAATTTACAATAATTAGACACGCAACTCAACACTCAAAATAGTCTTTACATGCAAACAATCGGTTCAACAAACTAACTGTTCATGCAATGAATAGTTTTAGAACCACATAGATGACTGACATCGGTTCCTGTCTAACTTGAGGTGAACGACGTCGATCGACTCTTGCCGATGTCGGCAGCTTCTTGTTCACCCATGACTGATGTCGGTTGGCCTGACTGACGCCAGTGACTGTGACACTCAGCAACCTCCTCCATGTTTGCATACAGTGAAGCTTTTAGCTCCACAACCTAACAATGTATTATAATTAATAGTTTAATCATCAGAATTGAATTGGTTAGGGAGAATTTGGTGTTGATTGGGATTTGACTGGTTAGGTGAAAATTGGTATCAATTGCAATTAGAAGTTGGAATGTAGATTCATTGCTATGTAGGAGGAATTTATTTCTTTTTACTAAGGAATTATTGTTGAGGGGAAGGAATTCATTATTTATTAGAATCAAATTATTATACATAAGGAACCTATTGTTATATATTAGACTAGACCTAACAAGTAGTTAAGGGATTGTTACAAGAATTGTGTTGGGGAGGATTGGAATTAGAAGGAATATTTTATGTCTTAATGGGAACCTATTGGGAATGACTTTAACTATATAAATCTTTAGGGGGGATTTGCTTAGACATAATTTTAAGTGTAGGATTGATAGGAACTTGATTGGGATTAGGGAATGTTTGTTGGATATTCTCTACAACTTGTTGTGAAGAATCTATAGGTAGATGTTGCTCAAGAGAAATGGATGTCTCAAGATTAGGAAATGGATCAACTGACAAATATTTTACCTAATGTTCAAGTGGAGGATTAGAAACTAGATTAATTAACAAGTTGATAAGGTTATTGAACACTTTACCAACTCATTGTATTTGAGCTAAAATTCTAGGCAAGACTTTGGGTGAGGCTACAAGTAGATCCTTCTCTTTCCTAATTTTTTTTTAGAATTGTTGATATTTAAACAATTGAAGGGCCATAACTAGAGGAGGGTACATCATCATTCCACTCTATAATTTTGACAATATTTTGCAGTTGTGATTTCTCAACCTGATGTAAAGTCTATGGAAAATTATGTGGAACCTTAGTACCCATATCTAATAAGCATAACAAAGCTTCATCTCTATTATAAAAAAAGAATTATTCAAATTGAGTTCAAGCTACATTGTAAGTAGGTGGCACATCTATATACTTAAGTTGGTGATCCTCCATACCATGTGGATTCACAGAATCCTCTTGATCATGGGGATAATTTGTATAATACATAAATGGGTTTGTATGGTATTGTTGACATTGGGTCCAATCATCATCACAAGCAACATTATAGGCCATATTGTTTCTGGTGTAATAAGGCATATTATACACTATTGTAAACTGAATGATTTGACCAAAATGCAAGTAATTAGACCTAACTTGGAATAGACCTAGATAGAAATGGGAATATGAATTGGAAATAACCAAAGAAAATGTTGGAGTTGACCAGGTTTGATTTGAATATGAGAAAAATGGTATTGAGACTAGAAAGTTTGAACCGAACAAGTTTGATTTTGAAATGGTTTTAGTCATGAAAATGACTAAAATGGGTCCAAATTTACATAGACACCATAACAATATAATTTCACATAAGAAAGATATGAAATGTATGTGTTTGACAATTTTAGACATGGAAAGGAATAATTTTAACTTAGCACATATACAAAGTAATGCCTCTTTGTGTAAGTATACGTAGATTATGACAAAGTTTTGACACCACAATCAATCAATCAAACACTCAATCTGATGACCCTACTTTAGTGACTAACATGAGTTTTTCCCACATTATCAATTCTTTTGATATACTTGCCTTGAGAGAGGATTAAAAGTTTAAGATTTTTTGAAGTAATTATTACAGCTATTCATAGTGTTTTAATCCCACCCTTCTCTCAAAATATTTATATGTAAAGGATATATTCAGGTGTGGTTACTTTTTCAACCCTGCACTGATAAATGTTTGGTGGCTTAAAGGTCTTAAACTAAATTTTTTATGGGATTTCCAGATAGTTCTGATATACCTTGTGGTACGTGGGCACAAAAATATCCATCAATTGGAGATCGAGATTTAACGGGCCATTCACCAAAGAGTCTAGTCCCTTCATGACCACTTTATTCATAAGGGTATTAATGAAGTGTTATCAAAAAAATCAAGCTTTGAAGGACATTCTAGCTAAGATACCACTAGTGTAGCCTTAATTTATATACCCCATTGACTAATGGGGTTAGTACAAATATTAGGTATTGATGTCCTAGTCATTGTGCCCTAAGGACTTGCAAGAATGTAATGAAATCTCAATCACATAGCCAAAAGAAAAGGGAAAAGTATTATCATTTTAATTCATAGGATCCCACTAAGGGAAAGTAAAGATCATAGTAGGCAAATATCTCAAGATAAAAACAAATAATTAGCTTCATGTTTATGAGTCACCCTACCAAAGGGGAAATCATACATGTGAATGAATCACATAAGACACACAAGCTAATGTGTAAACAAAGAATTTGAATCAATATGAACATGCTTTAGAGAACCAAATCAAAGAATGAATTTTATGGAAGGCATGGGAGAAGCTTAAACCCCATCTTACTTGGATAGGTGAGGGTTTTAGGAATGGCCTCTTTATTAAATCCCATTCTCTTTGATAGTCACCTTGCTTAAATTTTCATAATGTTCCCTTTGCCTTAGTTCCTTGGGTTGAAGGGTTAAGAATAGTTTAAAAAGGTATGAAAAATATAGGTGACGTTTTCTGCAAGGTGAATTGATCCTATCTCACTTGGTAGAAAATTTAGAACAAATTTCATTTAAATAATTCAGATGTAGAGGATATAGTAGAAATTCAAGGCTCCATACCTGATGAGTATTTGCAAAAGATAGGGGCCAATTCCATTATTCCTTGATGGAAGGATTGGCATTAGCCTATGACCACTCATTTCACTCGATACTCTCTTTGGTTGGGTTATAATTTGTCAGCCCCTAAATAAATACTAGATGAAATGCTCAACCTCATAAGGAATATTCATTCTAGTCATAGGGTTTGGGCTAAGCATTTTAGCATTGTGTGGTATGTTATCATTGAGCCCCAAAAATCTTTTTTTCTCTGGTGTATTATCTATCAGGGCTTGCCTATGGGTGACTGGCTCAAACATTTGGGGGTTTCAGATCCCATTTTCCTAGCTTGTCATCAACTTGAGACATTTAAGCACCATTTCTAGATTTACTCTCATGCACAATTTGTGTGGCACTAGATTCATTCTCTCTTTCAACCTTTCTGACCTGAGTTCTTTACATGGAAAATGGCTCCCTTGGGGACTCATCTCTGCTTCTTGTAAAATATAATAGATTTTAGTAGATATTTTGTGATGATATTTTATTTCAAATATGGAAAACTAGAAATTATGCTTATTTTAACCATGAAGAGATGGAACATAGTTTCTCTATTACTTATAAAATTATTGTTTTATCTAATGTTACTCTTTAGATTCAAAGCCAGACTGATAAGTTTCACTTAGAACTTAATCATCTCCAACAGTTACTTGACCACTAGGGAAATGCCCCATGCATGATCAACTGAGAACCTCCTGAGCCTCCATGTCATCTTTCACCTCCCCAAGGGCGAGGACATGGTGTATGATGATAATGTTTTAGAACCAGACACAACAACAATTATCCTCATCGATCACCACCTCTATGGTCTTCCCCGTGATGTGGTGGTATGAGTGGATATTCCAAAAAAGGAGGTAATGGTAGGGGTTGGGGCCTTCCTCCCCTGAATCACGATGGTGATAATAGGGGTTGGGGTCCTCCCCCCAAGATAAATTTCTCTAATTGGATCTAGCAACATCTCATGAAATGCACAAAGATGATGTATTAGAAGAACAAAATAAAAATGGCTGGGAGCACTTACCTATGGATGATGATCCTCCTACTTTGGGAGGATGTGGTGGTAAGCCTTAAAACCCACCGTCTCTATTGCCTCCCTCAACTTCCATGTTTATTGTGGCTACTTAATTGTTCTCTTTATTACTATGTGATCTTTTGTTCTTTCTACTTAGATTTTAGGAACTATTGATGTGATGTTTTTTGAGTGGTCATTTATTGACGATCTATTGGACTTTTTCCAAGGTTTTTTCCCTTAGTGTAACTTTACTTGTGGGGCATGAGTTTTCCACCTAATTTTTGTATGATTAGCATTGTACTATACTCTTTTTTAATTAATATATAGATATGTTCTTGAATAAAAAACTATTTGAATTCATTTTATAAACACCTTATAAAATGTGAACACGTAACATATGTTTGAATGAATCACCACACCCTTTTGGAACATGCAAGAAAACAAAGTGAGTAGTTTTAGATCATGTGTCTTTGGCATGTGTAAATTTGAAACAAAATGTTAAAAAAATAAAATACAAAAATAGATAAAAAGTATCAGTCAGTATTTTAATGATAATTGTAAAATATAAATCAGTATTTCATGAAAATTATAGAGGTTTGTTATAGGACAAATCCACACACCCTTGCAAAAATTAAGATTAAAACAGATTTCAAATCAAAAGTTATGATCATTTTACCTACCATTTTTAGCAAAAACAAATAAAAAATAAAAGATGGAAGTTAGTAATTTGACTATAACCCTTAAAATTTATATCATTTTAAAATTGAAATTTGAAAAAAAATTGTTAGGACAAATCCACACGCCCTTACAAAAATTTAGATTAAACCATATAACAGATCAAAATTTATGATTATTTTATCAACCATTTTTTAACTAAAAAACAAAATCAAAAATAAAAGGTGGTGGTTGGTAATTTGATCATAAATCCTAAAATATACATAAATTTTCAATTAAAAATTTATATAGTTTTGATAGGAAAAATCCTCACAAGTCTAAAAAATTTAGATTAAAAAAGATAATAATTCAAAAGTTATGAACATTTTACCAGTTGTTTATAAATAAACAAATAGAATAAATTTTCTTTTAACTCGAAGACTGATAAAGAGACTAGAAGAATTTATAGGGTACGAGTTTGGTCCTACCAGGCATGCTATATGTGTCATCAAAATCTAGTTATTTCATTAGTTCTATTCATTCAATAATTAGTAAATGATCAAATGAAGTACTAAGAACTAATGATTTATACATAAGACCTCATGGGTGTACAAATATTAAGATAACAATGCTAAAATTAAACCAATACAATACAAACCATCATTATAAACCTCATCTTTGTGTATGATTTGGCTTGAATGTATCTTCAAGAAATATTGATCAATGTTAATGTCTTGAAATGGACCATCTCTCCTTGAATATTTGAGAATTTGAGTTAACAAGCATGACCTTTGATGAACAAGTTAGCGTGATAAAAATGGTAGGGATTTGCTATGAATCTTGAACATGTTCAATAACAAAGAGAAAAGGTCTATTTATAAAAAAATAGGATAAATTAGGACCCTTCATCTTGATTATAATATGAATGGTTACAAATGAGTCCTCAACAATGCACATGTATCATTACATGGATTGTTAATATGAGCCCTTCATCTTGAATGAAAGCTCTTAAGAATATCAAAAAATGATTAATATAAACCCTTCATCTTATTTCCAACATGAAGTGTGGAGGATTCTCATGATGATATCTTTGTGAGATTCATTGTGGGTCCTTCATCTTGTTTTTAAGATAAAAGGTGGAGAATCATTCCCAATAAAGCACATAGATAACCAATGTGGACCCTTCATCTTGTTTCTAAGATCAAGGGTTGATAATAATCTTAAAATATATCACAAGATTCATTATGGACCCTTCATCCTATCTCCAAGATGATGTAGGAAATAATATTTCATATTAATTCATTTAGTAAATTGCTTGGCTCACAAAAGAATATCTCACAGGATCTCAAGATTCTTTCCTGAATGAATATACCTTTTGGAAGGGAAAGGAAGAATTAATAATTGAAATGAAATTATAATTCCATTTGCATATAATTATAATTAGAAGAAATTAATGAAAGATTAATTTAAATAATATAATGTGGGGAATTTGATTAAAAGAAAAATTTAGAGAAGGAGAATTGATTATATTAATTGATTAGCGAAGGAAAAATAGTGAATTGATCAGAGTAGAAGAATTGACCAGATAAAATGATGAAAATGTTAATTTAATAGATTTAATATAGTGAATTATCCTAACTAGAGATGCCCCAAGGTGAATTTGAACCCGTGTGTTAGATGATTTCAAACTAGTTTATGTGTAATTATGGGAAGTCATTCCATTTTACAATTTTGACACAAAAGAGATAAAAGTGGAGTGTTTGTAGTACAAGACTTAGGTGATATATAATTTAAAAATAATGTCTACATTTTCCCCCCTTTAATCTAGTAATGAAGTTGCTAGTTTAAAGGAAAATGAATACGTACATGGGTGTGTATAACACACCTTGCCTTTGATTGACTCTGACTTGAGTGCTTTATTAGTGATCAACCTACAACTAAGAGCATGTTATAATATATAATTAGTGCATATAATCTTAAATTGAAAAGCATTAAAATGATTGAAATTGAAAGAGAGTGAAGTTTAGGAGTACACTTGTGTATTGACACAACTATCTTGACTTTTAGAAATTTGATTTTAAAGATGTATCATTGTGAATCATTAAAATTGACATTATGATAAATATAAAACTAGAAAGTGCATATATATAAAGAGATAGATAAATATTTGAAGACACATACCCCTAACCTTAGATAAAAGACGAGTTACCATGTGACATTTGAGATTAGCTCAACCATGCAACCTAATCATACTTATAATCTAGTGAGTGTGGGTGAACCAAGTCAACTCACACTATAAATCTGGTGAGGCTGGATGATGTAATCAAGTCCAACCTATAAACTTGGTAAGCTTGAGTGATTTAATCACCTCAACCATACGTAAAATTGAACCATCTACTATAATATATTGGCTTAATATAGTTTGTAAACTCCAACCTAGTGGGTCATAATAGTCCCTGAAAGTGTTTGAAATCTAAAACTAATTTGATTTTTCAATATTAGGCATACATTGCATAACATATGCACCTTAGATATGTAACATGCTAAAATTGTGTATAAAAATGGTACTAATGTATAAACTTTTATCACAAATGTGTATATGAATCATATAACTATGAATTTGGCCAATTTGAAACTATGTAAGTGTGGAGAACATGTTTCCAAAACATGCTCCCACTGTAATCTGAAATTGAATTTGGTGTAAGTGTGGAGAACATGTTTCCAAACCATGTCCCCACTATAATTTGAATCTGAGAACTAGTGTAAGTGCCAATGTAGAAAAATCTAAAAAAATGATATAAGTGCTAATGTGGAGAAATCTAAAAATTTATATAAATGCTAATGTGAATAACAAGTTTCCAAAACATGCCCCCAGTAAATCTAAAACTATGACAAATATGGAGAACATGTTTTCATAACATGCCCCCACTGCAATATGAATATGTGAAGCAATTTGTAAGTCATGTCTCTATAACATGACCCCATTGACATAACCCCATTTTGAGGTGAGAGAAAGTAACATCTAGTAGTTACCTTACCTAAAAAGGATAACATAACCATGTAAATTATGGATGTGCCAAAAACATATAGATGGAACATGTCTAGGTAGATATATCATTAAAGCATGCTAAATGTGATTAAGTCCTAAGATGCATGATATAGATCATGACAACATCTAGATTGTAATAGTATAAGCTCAAAAGGCAATCAAACACACACATAATAACACTCAAAAGATAATGGTCCAAGGAGACCAAAAATAAGGGTCATGTTCATATGTTGCACAAGCAAAAGGAAATACTTAGTCAAATATCCACAAAATAAATAATGACATATTCAAATGTTAACATACAACAAACAATGACATATTCAAATGTCAAAGAGGCAATCAAAGGCATAGGGGCCATAAACAATAGAACATATTTAAATGCTCAAACAAGTAATAAAATAAAAAGGCAATACACTCAAGGAAGTACATAAATAAAAGCATAAGCAACCATCATAAACATATCATATTAGTCCCTGGATATGTGTGTTGGTAAAATATGTCAAGTACATAGCATATCAACTACACTACAAAAAATATAAGCATGGATAAAGGCATGTGTAAGTACATATATAATTTCAAACATGATAATGTAAAGTGACTATATAATGATATAACCTGTATGTATCATGATCATAGAGGTGGATTCCCCCAACATTCTGGTGATGTGAGTAGAGAGAAAAACCAACATCTTAAAGTGCATAGATCATGTATCTATGTATACCTATATCACACTCAAAATATGTTTGAAAAACATATGTATATAGAAAATATTGACATGTCAGAAACCAACATGGAACCAAAAACATATATGCCAAAGAGCTAATATGATATGTAATTACTAAATATATTTTTGAATTTTTGAACTTTTTTTAAATTTTTGGGAATTTTTAGAATATGTGAATCCTTGCAACCTTAAGTTGGATCCTTTAAATTGTTTGGATCATGGTTGGATAGGTTGAAATGTACATGGGATGTTCCTCCTCATGTTTTACAAGTGCATTAAAAGAACCACTATTATCATTTGGGATATCGATCTATTTTCCTTCATGAGAAAAATAAATACCTTGCTGATTTTGGTAAATTTTTGCTTCCATTTGATATAACCAAAGAGTACCCATTGTAAATACATATGGAAAGGTTTTTAGCATAACCCAAACCTGTGTTTGGATCAATTTAATACCATAAACAATTGGTAGTTTTATCTTATCCAAGGATTCTTTCCAACCTCCTTTTCTTTGTAAGTCTTTTAGATCAAATCTAATCTATTGTAAATGTCTTATATTGCAAGTAGTTTTTGTTTGTGTAGGATCAATATAGTTATACCAAAAATAAGTACCACTCATGAATAATATGATTGTCAAATATTTTTGGCATTGATTTTTTGTGGGTTGTTCACCTTGGGGTGTTTTCATAGGATGTGGACCTTGGATTGGTCCCATATTGATTAAATTTTATAAATATCCCATATAAAGATTATGAACACCACATTTTTGTTCATAATGTTCATTTGTTAATTCATCTCCCTCCTTTATGTGGGTAATAAAGTGTGGTATTTACAAGGGGATATGTTAAGCTCCTTTGGATGAGTAAGTATGAATGAATAATATTTATGCACATTTACATATAAATGGGTAAATGACTGATATTGTTTGTATAGTGTTGTTTCTTTCAATGGAAAAATAAGACCTTTACTAAAAATGAATTGTAACTCCAAATTTGAAGGTCTAAATGCTAGCTCATATGATGCACTTTTGAATCAAATGGTATAATCTTGAAGAGATTCATCGTCATGTTGTTTGAAATTGTGCAAATGTTCTAATGTAAGTTTTGAAACCTTAAGGATATTCAAAGCCATGAAGAATCCATCTTCTAATTATGCAAAAATGGTTAAGGAACTTTCTGGTAGGCTATAAAACCAATTATGAGCCTCATCAGAAATGTTCATGTGGAATACTTTTATCAATAGTTTGTCATATTTTGCCCATTGACCAAAATAATATACATAGTTAATCATGTGGTCAAATGGATCCTTATGACTCAAAGAGTGGTAAATATTATAGTTCAAAACTCATGGATAGGTATATTCAAGTATACATTGTGCAAGAGGTTCATTATTGAATGAGGTAACATTTGCATTAGTATTATGGAAAGCCATTTGCATTTGAAGTATAAAAACCTATTTTTAAAGATCCCCAATAGTGTTCATCATAGAAATAATATACTCTATGGGCATGATAGTGATTGGCATATGTGTTGTCATTGATTATAATCCACCACCTCTTTTAAATATAGGCATATGAGTATCATCACAAGTGCAAGTCATGAATCACTAAATTTAAGATACTCTGGTAATAGTATTAGATCTCTGAATTGTGGTACCTTTGGTATATCATTTGAAGAGCTTGGTTCATTCACCTTTTGTATAGATATAGCAATTGGTATTAGAGGGAGGTTTGGTAAAGGCACCTCTTTTGTTATGGTAAAGTTATTTGGTAAAGATTTCATGATGTCTTGTTTAACCTTTCATGAATTTTCACTGTCAAAGGAGGGAAAAAAAGAATCATCACACTTGGTAAGGGGAATATTATTTGGAAATGTGGGAATTATGAGGGTTTGAATTAATTTATTTGAAGGAATATCCCCTTTATAAGCAAATTGTAAGTCCGTCATAATTTCCTTATGCATTTGTCAAAACCTTTAACAATTATATGAATGAGCATCTTGGTCATATGTACCCATTTTTGTGGTATAATGTACATGAAGGGCATGATTAGATGACTTATCTTATTGGTGACTCATGGATTTTTTTTCTAAAAGTCCCAAGCCTTGCTGACTTGTATTATATTTTAGAGATATAGAGTGGTTATACCTTGATAATTTTTTCCTGATCCTTATCCTTTTAATCCATATTTTATAAAATATCAAAGGCCAAATCCTATGATGGTGGTGTAGGGAGTAATGATAAAGGTTCTTTATCTTCTTTACGATGGATAAACTCATCTCTTGAAATGGTGGGAGCAAGGACCTGATTAGAGGGATGGTAGCTACCACCATTCAAAGATTTGAGATTTGATGCCTTAACATTGGGAATAATACAAGAGTAATCAATTTTAACCCCTTATTTGATAGAAAGTAAGAGAGTTTTGTAATTGTAACATCAAAAAAATCAATATCATCCATGATAAAGGAGATAAAGAAGAAAAATATTAGGACAAAGTAGGTAAGAAAAATCCTATATGGTACACTTAGGCAAGAATAATGTTTAGAGATTGGGTTCACCGAATGTTCAACCCTAAAATATAGATATGGGGAATCTAGGGTTAAAGGGGGAATAGATAACCTAGGACACAAGGATGGTAAACTATCTCTAAATCAAGTCAATTATATACAAACTTTAGATAAAACATATACTAAATTTATTATTCTAAGACATGTTAAAATAGAAAGTATAGCTATGCTAGATATTGAAATGATAATAAAAATAAAATATTTAGCTAGTTATAATGCTAATCTAGATATTAATCTAGAACATGTAGGAAGTAGGTTAGATCTAGATTTTGGATCAATCATCTGATTCTAGAAATTATACCTTTGTAATCATGGACACTTATGTCAACCTAAGATGGTTGCATCAATGCTAATGTCTAACTTAGATGTAGTTGTCTAGTACAAAATACCTATTAAAACAAGCTGTGACCACCTAGATGCTTCTAGGTTCTATGTGGCCTTTACTCTGGTGCATTCAGATTTAGGTCATGGACTATCTCTCCTTATCAAATAATAAAACCCTAGTTCTTCATATTCATAGTGTTTGTCAAAAAAATGGGTTAGTGGGCACATAGTGTCAAGCTACCCCAAAGAGTCCTCTATTAATGAGTGTTTCCTACATAGCTAATACTCTAAATAGGGCCTCAAATATATGTAGTTTTCCTCTGCATTTTGGATTGTGTGTGAATCATCCAATGTGTGATAAGCAAGTACAATAGTGACCTAGTTTTTAACTTGGAAAATATAGCACTTGGGTTGTTTATTCATTACTTCAGACCTGTAGATGTGTTATCCCTATGACTAATATGGAAATAGGAGAAAAGAGGGAAGCTTTACTCACTTGAGTGCTTGATAGAATGCTTTTGGTAAGTTGTCTTATGAGTTTCTTAGTATTATCTAAGTCTTTTCTAGGTGAGGAATGAATGAGGGTTGATCTTGTATTTATACCAACCCCTTTAGAGAATATCTTGCATTAAAACACTTTGGTCGACCATAGGAATACATTTCATTTGTAATTTAGATGATTTTAGGGCACTGGACACTTGCATCAGAATAGGACACTTATGTCGATGTAGGCATCTAACTAGGATGCAAGTGTTTGAGTAGTTATAAAATAGGTGTAGGTCCAAAACTTGCAGAGATGGAAGATAAACAATTTATAGCATTATGAGTGAGATATAAGGTTTAGGTCATCAAAATGGCATTGGTCAAACTAAGAGATAAGCAATCGACACATAGAGATAATGTATGTGAACCTTTTGGCAATGAAAAAGGTCTAAAAGATGAAGGTACATCCATGATATGTATTTATCAAGTGTACAAGACTGAGGTGTTATAAAATTTAGAAATAGTGTCTACAATATTGTATTAGCATGGTCGATACCGTACTGTTGGCAACTGACATCTAATTATATCGATTGGGATAATACCATATTTTTATAATATAATGTTAGTTTTGGGTATTAAAACACTATATGTATGGGTCATATTTCATTCATATCATATCATATAACACTATTTTTCTCTACGTTCACTCACATTTCTACCATAAGTACCACTTGGGAGACTTAGTGATTTAGAACCTTATCTTGAGGAGTCTTCTCTTGTGGTGTCAATGAAGCTCAATATAGGGATTCATTGGGACTTCCTAGCTGAGGATATCTAGGTCTTCATCCAACCACATGAAGTATTCAACCTAAAACATTTTCTTATAAAGCTCTACTTGAGCCACTAGGGAGATTGAAGTGTTATCAAGTCTACCACAAGATAAGTAATTTTATCCCTATTTTATTTCCTTTATTTGCTTAGTAGAGTAGATAATATTTTATTTATTACATGTTGAATAAATGTGTGTATCATTGTTTAGTCTTTATTTATACTGAATAAGTTGGTGTATCCATAATATTGATTAGACTCATCATAAATCACTTTAGATTGCATAACCCCCCATTTAGTTGACCATTGAACCTTACCCATTTGAAACCATTCTAACCCATCCTTTCGTATAGTTTATCCCCTTTATAACCATTTTAATTAAAACCATTTATCTTTGTTGAGGTCTAGTGAGAGCTACATCCTTATGTCATAGGATTAGGTTTTGGAACCCTTTCCTCTTGACATTTGCATTGTAGGTAACCCTCTGTTATATCTACGTAATTCATTTGGTCCTTACCTAATCATCTAGATATCATAGAATTTGTTTGATCAACCTTATTAGAGTCCTAGTCTATTGAGAGAAAGAAGATAATTGCAAGTCATCTTAGCCCATGCATACAAAATCCATGACGATTATAAAAAGAATTTATACACAGCGGGAAGGAGTGAAAAGATGGCCCTCCAAATTTTAATGGTAAAGGGGAGCAGTAAGAGAATATACTTAAGGGTTTAGAACATAAAAAATATAGTGGACATAGGGAAATATCTTTAAAAATCTGAGGAAATCCCATATATATAAATATTAGAGCATGATCTAGATAGGGTTAGAGAGTAACTTACCCATAAGGCTCTAATATGTAAATTCATAAGGGTTGGTCAATAATAAAAAAGATTAAAAAATGGATTTAGAAGAATTGAAAATATTGTCCTAACCTTTCAATCAGATCCATAGCTAAAGAGTTTTTCTAACTCAACTTCCAATAGGCTATGGATAAGAAGCAATTTTTTCTTATAAGCCCCTAGGTTTTGAAAAATTGAGGTCTATATATGAGACCATAGACTCTATTATTTAATCATGCAGAATAACTTATTACCAAGGTGCCTTATGGATTATATTATATGAGCTTCCTCCATAATTTTGGGAAAGCATAATTTTATAGAAAATTATTATGAGCATTGGTGAACTGCTAATGATCAAATAGACTACCCAAGATAAGGAATTATCCTCATATTCAAAGACATGTGAATGTGAATTTGACCAAACCCATATTTTAGTTTGTTTGATTATATTTTTACTTGAGGATTCAAAGAAAAGAGTTGGATTATGAGTGCCTTTCTTTTAGGTGTTATAAATGCATAATGATTGATTATAATGTTAGTGTATATAACAATTACACTCCTTTGCATGATTATGTTTCACCCTATTTTTGACAAAAATAATATAAATGCTTGTTTAATATGTATAAAACTTGATAGATTTAGTCAAATTATAATATATGACATTTAATCACAAATCTAAACATAAAGCAAATTCGATTGAAATTGAGATTAATTAACAAGTGGTGTATACTAAAAATGGTAAGTACAACCAATAATAAGACACATAGAATTTATAGTTTTTAGTTGACTATAGCAGGTATCTGTCAATGAGAAACATAATAATTCAGGATCGTGATAGCTCAAATTTAGAAGTAGAGTTTGTGGACATTTTTGGACAAGTTGGCACTCCTTGGATAACAACATAGCCAGTTGTGTCTATTGACTATGGACTTATCTGTGTGGATTGTGACAAATTTATGATGATTATGCCACCTGCTCCTTTGTCTACTGAGACGTTGAGCTATTATAATTTAATAGATGTCATGTAAAAATATTTTCTCTCTCTTTATCTTGAAAGCTGAAGGGGTGCTTGTGAGAGATAGAAACCTACAATTGTTGCCGAAGTATCCAGATACTTCAAAGAGGGAATTAAGCTACATGTAGTTCTCCCACCTTGAGTGATTATGAAATTATGCTACTTGAATATATGTATGTAGCTAAAAAATTAGTTTTGATACTTCAAAAATGCTAGCTCTTGACTTGATTTGGAATGCTTTAAACTTAATTTGAGACTGTTCATAGTAATTGATCTTGAATTTAGGAATAATAGGGTACATTTTCTTAGTGTGTAGTAATGTAAAATATGTATGCCAAATATATATCAAGCCCCTTAATAAGTGAACATTGATTTGTATTTGTAGTGAACTTTTTGAATAATGTCATTCACCTGACTTGTGAAACATCCAAGATGACCTGAATGAATATTTTGAATTTTGAAATCTAGTCATTAAATGGTGTAGAGATAAGGTCACTCTAAGTGGACATGTCCATGGTAGTGGACTTGTCTGTATAGTGTAAACTTGTCCCATAAAATCATGGAAAACTACCCTAAGATTCGAAGTAGTCTAAGAGGTGATATAAGGAGGTTTGAGAATTTACTTGGTAATTTTGTGTATTACTAATAGTAAATTGAGGGGTCAAACCTACATATAGATAAATGGGTAGAGGAATGGTGAATACTAGTCATGTATTTGGACATAAGTCAAGCGGTTTAATATATGTCAAGAATTTGCATTGTTAAGTACCTATGACCAGATTTAGGTGTCTACAGATTAGTAAGATGTAATTTGTAAACTATAAATACCTGATTATTTGTTAATCTCTAAATATAAGGCTCTTGCATGAGTTTCTCATACATTTAGGTATTTTTTATTCTTTTTTGACCCTAACCCTAATTGTCTCTTGCTTTATCTATAAAGGTATGAGAGTATTATAGTTTTTTTGAAAAAGATTTAAAAAAATATATTAAACACCAAAATTAACAGGGAGGAGAGAGAGACCATTAGACACTGGTACTAACTCAAACTACAAATCAATAGAATAAAGATGCCTAGAGAAACAAGACTCCCAAAACTAATCCAAACATTATCTTTCAAGACTAGCTAATATTTGAATTTTCTCATCAACCAATCGAATCCTCTCTTCACTGTCAATCATACCACTATGCCACTAGACTCCTAGTTCTGTATTAGAGCTAGTCTTAGCTAAGAAATCAGCCACTTTATTCAGATCTCTTATGACATAGATTCGAATTAAATCCTCTAATCCATTCCATAATTGATTAATTTGAGAAAATAAAATCCTTAGATGCCAAGACTCTAGAGAAAAGTTTTTCATACAATCTAAACCTCCTACCAAAATTTGAGAGTCAGATTCTGTGATTATCTTCTTGTGGCCTTGGCTCATAGCCTAAAAAGAGTAAAATTTTATGGCTAAACCTTTAGCTTCATTATTTTTAATTTTAAAAATCCCCTACAATTGCTAAAAGAGTACCATCCCATCTTGGATTTTATAGACAATTCTGGTTTTGGCTCTGCTTGGATTATCTTTGGTAGCTCCATCAGTGTTGATTTTTATCCAATCATCTGAAGGTGGTTTCCATCATTTAGTGACCTACTTTATTTACATACCAATTTCTTCCTCATTCTCCCTTATATTTCCTTGGGTGTTTATTTTAGTGTAAGCCATAACCATTTTCGTGACTTTTCTCTAAATGACTTGCCAAACCACGTCCACAATAGAGAAACTTTCACAAAAAGACCTACCATTTTTTTCTAACCATATTTTCCATAAAATGAAATTTATTCCAAGTTGCCATCCGAGTTGGAGAGCAACATCTTTAAATTTTTTCTTCTTCCATTTTTTCCAAATGTTGTTACAATTCAAATCACTATTATTTCTAATTTTGAAAGCAAGAAACCATGTGCACTCAAACATTAAATGGTTAGATGTTTCTTCCTTTTTGTAACAAAGAACACATTGGGAAGGCCAAAAAAAAATTCACCTTCGACCAACCTTTAGGTTGCCAAATCTTTCTCCAATCATCCACTTGACAAGCATTTTAAGGAGGTTCAAGAATTAACTTGTCATAGCCTACTTTAATAGTATATATCCCAATACTACCATGTCCCCAAGCTATTTCATCCTCCTCTTCTCTACCTGTGAGGAAGCTTTTAGCAAAAAAAATACTAATAATTGAATAGAGCTCCAAGGGGATTGGGATTGGCCATTCATTCAATTTCTTGAATTGATTAAATCTATAATTTTTAAGTGGATAGTTATTGAAATAACTTTCAAGTTTGATCCAACCTCTGGTTTTCATGGCAATTTTCACATTTTGAAGTTTTAGAAATTCAACAATAATGGGTAGATTTGGATCCTAGGAATCAGTCCAAAAACATGCCTTGTCTCCTCTCCCAGCTTTCCAAAATAGACCATCTTTCATAAATTGGGAACCAATCCTTAGAGCCTTCCATAACAGGGAGCCATTACCAGACAAGGGAAGGTGGCACACTTCATTCATATTTTACAAACCCAAGTATTTGCTTCTTATAACTCTACTAAAAAGAGACTGGGATTGGGATATCCATCTCTAATAAAGTTTTCCATCCAAATCTTTGTTATTCAGTTATGATTTTCTAATGCCTAGCCCTCCTTTTAGCTTGGGTTGAGTTACTTTCTCCTAACTAACAAGAGCCCACTTTCTCTCTTCTTTTTCTCCACTCCATACAAATTTCCTTGCCATTTTATCAAGCTCCTTCCAAATGGTTTGTAGAGTAGCAAGGATGGAGAATTTATAGATTGGCATTGCCTGAACCACAAATTGAAAAAAAGTAAGACAACCTCTATAGGTTAAGTACTTGTGAGACCAATGATTAATTTTGTTATGAAATTGATCTAGAAGACTCCTCCATATAGTCATTTTTAATTTTTTGAAGTGCAAAGGAACTCCCAAATACACTATTTTCAAGGAGGTAATTATGAATCCCAAAATGTCAAGAATCATATTTTGAATCCTTTGGTAACTATTAAAGAAAACTAATCTTAACTTTTGAGCATTTATAATATGACTAAAAGCATTGAGATAAGTGGTAAGAGTATCTCTGATGTTTCTAGCTTCTATGCAAGAGGCAGTCCCAACCAAAACAATGTAATCAACAAATTGGAGGTGTGACAGAACTTTATCACCAACTTTGATGCTAGAAAGCAAAGATTGTTGTCTTCACTTCACAAAGAGTCTACCCAATCCTTCAGTTAAAATGAGAAAAAGGTAAGGGGAGCAAGGATACCCTTGATGAAGACCATGAGTGGTACCAAAAGGTTGGGAAGGAAGACCATTAACTAAAATAGAGTATATTGGACATCAAACACAACTCATGACCCATCCAATCCATTCCTGAGAGAATCCAAAGGCTACCAACATTCTAACCAAGAAGTTCCATTTGACTCTATCATAAGCCTTTCACATATCTAGCTTGATAAACATTCCTCTATTACCAAAAGTGTGCATTGAGTGAATTAATTCCTAAGCAAGAATAACACCATCCATAATCTATCTACCCTAAAAAAATCCTCCTTGCTCAGGGGAAATAATTTTTTGAAGAAGAGGTTTAAGCCACTCAGTAATCACAGAAGTAATAATTTTATAAATTACTTTATAAATAGAAATATGTCTATAATAAAAAATAAGAGCACCCTTTCCTTTTATAATTAAGGCAATATGAGTGTGATTCAGATCTTTAATCATTTGCTTATTTCCTAAGGACTCCTTTATAACATCCATGATATTTTCATCTAGGACATCCCAAAAAGTCTAAAAAAATTCAATTGGGAAACCATTAGGCCCAGGAGTTTTACCAATATTCATTTCAAAGACAACTTTCTTCACTTCCTCAATGTCAATGGGGTCTAAAAGGACTTGGCTTTTAGCTTCAGAAACTATAGTAGGAATGACTGAAAGAACTTCTAGCTGAGCCACTTCATCTTGTAAGTTGTTCTTCTTAAATAAAGTGCTAAAGTATTGCATGGCATGAGAGTACAAATTAGGAATAATGTTGAAAGAATGACCCACCTCATCCTAGAGGACTTCTAATTTGTTATTTTGTCTCCTATCACAAGCTGATTAGTGAAAAAATTTAGTATTCCTATCACCTTCAAGTAACAAAGATGTTCTTACTCATTGTTTCCAATAGGCTTCCTCTTGGTTGTCAATATCTTTCATTATTGAATGCAAGGCATCATCTTCTTCTTTTTGTTGTTCAGTGATAGACTATCTTTGAATTGTTTTTAGATTTCATCCCATCTAGCCACTAAGGGGGCTCTTTGAGATTGAAAGTTTGACAGATTACAATGCTTCCAGCATTTTAGCTGATCTTTGATGAAATAAAGTTGCTTATGAAATTTAAACACAACAATCCCATAAGGTGGGCAGCCTTCTACCCACCACACAAGAATTTATTGAAAGAGTTATATTTTTACAACCAAAAAGTTTCAAACTTAAATGGTTTATGGTACTTGCCAATTTTGATTCCTCCTTCAAGAAGAATGGGTGCGTGGTCTGAGATGGGGCCCTCTAAAATCTGGAGGTCAAGATTCTATTTCACAAAATCATCTTCAAAAATAAGAAATATGTCTAGCTTAACTTTCCTGCTATTGGGTTCACTTCTCTTATTGGTCCAAGTATACTTGACTCCTCAAGAATTAATATCAACAAGGTGAAGATCATAAACCTAAGCAATCATATATTGATCTCCAAGGTCAAGAATTAGAGTTCCACCTTCTTGATATTTTTAGGATAGTTTGACATTGAAATCACCAGCTACTATCGAATCTAATTCCACTCTTGGTGATCTCATGCTATGAACTGCTACCTATTGATCAAATTGACCATCTAATGTTTGAGCGCTATAGAAGTTTGTAATTAGTAGCTACTTTGTTGTCATAATATTCTTAAAAAGTGATGTCAAAACACCCATGCCATTGAAATGGTCTATTGTTGACCATTCCAAAGAGTTCCAAAGAGTAACAATCCCTCCTAAAGTTCCACGTGCAGCCACTACCCTGTGGCCAATTCCTCTCCAAATTTTATTAACATTACTACTATTAGAATCTAGAGACATCTTTGTCTCTTGAAGAAGTAAAAAGTTAGTTTTATTATCTCCTAACAACCTACGAACAATAGCTTGATGGGTTTTATTGTTTAAACCCCTAATGTTCTATGATTATATAATCATTACTTACCTTGTGATAAGGAAGAGTCTAGTGGCCGCACTGAGCCCACAATAATTATTTTCTCTCCTTGAGTTGCTATCAATTCCTTAGCTAATTTTATACCTACTCCTTGAGAGCTATTATTCTTTGACCTCTTCTCAACCTAGTTGATCCCTAACTGATATTTTTCTCTATTTTTTTTTTGCTATACTCATACTGATATCCTTTATGATAATTTATTATTTTTGATGGATAACCATAGCACCTAACTTTTTTGATTATAAAATGTTAGAGCCTATTGTGTCTTGCTCTAACATAGGAGATTCAAGAAGAGGGACTTCGATTTGGGGAGAATTTGCTACCATTTTTTCTTCCATAGTTTCCATAATTTATTCTTCTTGATCAATTAATGTCTTAAAAAAATTATATCTATTGGAAAATTTGTGTTGGATTTTTTCTTTTCCATATTTTTTCTCTTTCATATTTTTTCTTTTTCTTTTTTTTTCTTTGATTGTTCAAAACCTTCCTATTGTGATTCAACATTCTGAGGAATACTATTTGGTTCTTTACTAATTACTCGCTTATCCTCCTTAAGGGGGTTAGGGGTATCTAGAGGAGGATCCATTTTAGGGTTTATAGAATTGGGGTAGAAGTAGGGTAAATGACCATGTTTATGACAAATTCAGAATATAAAAGGTAAAGCTTCAAAATCTAGTTGTTGAATCCATGAAAGATTACTTACAACAAGTTTAATTTTTACCGATAAGGGTTGACTTAGATCCATTTCAACACATTATCTAGCATAAACTATTGAATTTCCTTCTATTGTGTCTCTAGAAACACCCATAAATATTTTGATAGAGTTATCAATGAGTTTCAATATCTTTTCAGACCAAAATTCCATTAGAAGAGCATACATATAGATCCAAACCAGGATTGTAGTTGGTTCAATTCATGGGTCAAATCCCACTCTCCAAGGTTGCACAAAAAGACCTATTAGGCCATAGTTTCTTTTTTTTGACTCAAAATACTTAACTATGTCTACAAGGGAAGATAATCTCACAATAAAATAGCCATTACTAATAAACCAAAGAGAGTACTCACTATAGGGCTCCTAATTTTTATGGATCCAAGCATGCAATAAATTTAAGGTTGGGTGGATTGTAGAAAAATTATATATTAAATCATGATTGACCCTATATATGATTTTTTCTTCTAAAATATCCTATTCGATGACAATTTGAGGTCTTGAGTCAGTTTGGGGAAGGCATCCATTGACCTTGCTTCTGACTGAGTTTGTTCCAATGGATGAAAAAATATTTTTGGTTGCCCTTTTTTGCGCTTCTCTTATTTTGATGGGTGGTTTTTCTTTCAAAATATCAACAAAGGATGGATGATTTATTACAGGTGGATCTAGATGGGGATCCATTCAAAACTCTAATAGTGCTCCTTCAACCACGACCTCCACTTAGCTCTTCAAACTCTCGTTCAACCCTAAAGTCTTGGGCCAATTTTTCATTCTCTTGTAAGCCATGAGAGTATTATAGTTAGGTAAGGGGAGTTATTATATTGTATTGGCACTCTACCAAAACATATTAGAAAATACCAAAAATAGATATCTTCACTACTTGCCCTAATTACGATGTTTTTCATTATGCATATATGATTATGAGTACTATGCCTAGTTTATTTCGGATACCATTATGTTTAAAACTAAATTAAGATGGATCAACATAATATGGGGTTAAGAATATAAAAATGAATAAGCACAAGGGTGATAAATAGATCTATATCAGGAAAATTAATTTGTAAAGTGTAGCTACCCATATTTGGTACAAACATAATTCATAGCATGTTGTTATAGCTATTAGTATGTTTGGACCTCTTAACCAAGAATTAGATATCTAATTGCATGATCTTTTGTGGATCTCTTTGGTTCCACTCTATTTTACTTGATTTTACTTGCCCCTTGGGCATTTATGTTATTGTGACACCTTTTTTTCACCATGCTCCAAGGATCCATGTTTGTTATTCTCTCATTTTTATGTTTTTAGCCCTTAGACACCTACATCTATGATGGACGCTTTCATTGGTGTAAGTGTTCAACCATGACACACATGTCCAAAGCTATCTTTTTATCCTTTTCCATATCTTTTGATTTTATGATTGTTTGTTAGTCCATTTTGTCCATTTTATTGTCAGCTATTTACGTGCCACTAGGTCCTAATTTGAAATCAAGATATCCATATATATACAAAGGTATAGTCTTATCACACCACCTAGAAATTTGATATAGCATGTTCTAATTGGCAAATATTTTACATTACAAACTATGAAATCACACTATAGTACTAAATTGAATATCTGAAGCACTCAAAAGATCACCATATTCTTGCATTTTTTATACCAAAGGTTAATATAGGAGAAAGATCATATAGTTTTATAGTTACAATTACACACACATGCCTAGGAGGGAGAACTACATGGAAGTCTAAGGCCCTCTTTGGATTATTAGATATTTATGAAACATTTATTAATAATCGAGGTTGTTAGGGTTATCTCAACTCATGTGTTAACACCTCTTTACCAAGTCACAAGAAGTCCAACGCAAACAAATTAGGGTTTTATTCATTGGATAGACCTCACACATAGTCAAATGTAATTTGAGGTATAGGGTAGTTATGCAAGTAAAAGCATAGGATTAGTATAAAATTGGTTCCATCCTTCTACAAATTTTGAACTAGAAACCAATATCAGAGGTAAACACTTGTATTGATGCAACTATCCCTATTTGACATAAGTGTTTGATGGATTAAAATAGTCAAAACATAAAATGAACGAGGCTCAAATTTATAGTGTAGTCTTGTGATGAATTATGATCATTGTCACACCTTAGAATATAATATCAAACAACATATGCTCTCTTCTATCCCTTAGTTACTTTGTAGTTACTGTATTTTATTGTATATGTGTGAATGGGTAAATTATCTTGATTCTAATGTATATCATTAAATTCTAAATATTACCATGTTGTATTCCATTCAAACAACTTTTATCGCTTGAATGTTTATCTTGTAAATTCCAAAAAACATAAAACATTTGGTGAACTTGTCCTCTATTTGTTTATCCAAAACCCTAGTTGCATGTAACATTTTCTCCTTCACAAAAAACTCAATTTAGGCTGTTGCATTTTTTTTTAGATTTGATTTTCCTAGCAAGTGCCTAGTTTAGGAATGTTTAGCTATATCTACGTGTTGGTTCTTATGGTTATTTGTTTTTTAATTTTCTACAAATTTAAAATCCTTATGGAAACACTAATTAAATACTATGTAAAAAAAATTCATCCTTTCAATCGCTTGTTCAATGTACCTGATGATCAATGTATAGCATATGAAGATCTAATGGAATATCAAAAATAGAAACCAACCCATTATTTTTCTTATAACTATGAAAATGAAAGAACTAACGATGAAAATGCAAGTATAAATGAGCAAGGAAATGGCGATGACACTTGTTCATATGGTTATGAATGTGATGATATGCATCTTAAGTATGAGGAGCCTAATTCTCCTACTTCTATTTCTAATGGTGAAGGGTTTTAAGAGTCACCAATGATTCATTTTGTTAAGACCTTGCACAAGGATGATAAAATAGATATGCAATATGGTAGCATTCATAATATTATGAGTCAAAATGTTGCATGCATACATTATTTAGTTGCTAAAAATTTGACAATTCTTTTTGTCCTTCCCAAGATGAAAATGTTGGAATAGTTAAATATTATTCTTCACCCTACAATGATGCAAATGTTGAAAAAAAATAATGTTCTTATACTATATCCCATGATTACAATATTGATGAAATCAAGTGTTTGCCTTCTTTCCCAAATGATACTCATGTTGAAGACTCTATCCCTTCTTTGGACGACTCAAATGAAAATACTGAAATTCCTTTTTTTCTCTAACTTGTAATGAGAAAAAAACATGTACTACTTCTTCCCTATATTGTTTGAATGGACAAATGTGATTGCATGTGGAAGTCATAAGAAAGTAGTTATAAAACATGCATTATTTGGGGACAAAAGTAAATTTCCAAGTACATTTGATTCATCTCTTTCAAAGCTCAAGTTATTAAATCAAATAAAATCAAAAGTAGCAAAGCATCTTCTCTCCCTTCCTTGAAAAATACAAATGAAAGCAAAAAATGTATTTTTCCCTCTCGTAATGTTGTAAATGAACTAGTAACTATTTATTTTATTCCCCGCTTTGCATTTTTTGCTAAAAAAAATAAATGTTTATGAGTGAAGCTCTTTCCTCTACTCCTATTATATGTCACAAAGTTTCAAATAACATTACACATTGTAATGATAATGGTATCAACCTTCATTCTCTCCAACATGATATACTTTCCTCTTTAAGGTACCCCTTTACCAAATGTTGCAAAATCATGTGATGATCCTACTCTTGAAAGTGGTATAGTTTCTATCGTTCCCATGTTTTGTGTGAATGGTAATTTACAACCTATAACCAAAGCTTCAATTACTCCTTGTGATATGTTATCTATCATGACTACCATGGGATATTTTCAATAACAAGTTAACACTCTTAAGTTGTAAGTTTCTTCTCATTAGGCTATTTTTGAAGAGAATATTTTAGCAAAGCATCTTATTGTTAGAGATGTATTTGAGTATCCTTATCTTTTGAACATTATAATCCCTAAGTTCTCCTCCTTTGACATCTAAGGGGATCATGATATTCATTTGAAACAATATATACACTATTTTGGACATTGGACCTAAATTGGAAGGTTATTATTAAAGGCTTTCCATCATAATTTAACCAAATGGGATCTTGACTAGTCTTATAGCCTCCGAAACTATTCCTTATCAACTTTCAAACAACTTGAAGATGTATTCCTATAAAAAATTCATCGTTATACCTTACCCAAGTTACCATTGGAATATTTTCAAATGTTGACACAAAATGAGAATGAGACTTTGTAAGACTATATTACTTGATTTAAGGACACTTTATTTTCCTTAAACTATACACCCTCGTATTTGGAAGTACAATTTATATTTAGTAGGGGTCTTCTTTCTCCAATTATACAAAAAACATTGCATAATCCCTTTGCTTCATTCCAGACTTCGTATTGGGATGTGCATAAATATGCATGTGCCCTAAAAAAAACACAAGTTGATTTGCCTATTTCTCCACCTAAAACTAACGATGCTTAAAATCATGCTTTCAAAGTAAACAAGCAACCTAAAAGGGTTCATAAACCAATTTAATCACCTTCTTCAGAACCAATAATATACATCAAAGAATAAATGATAAAGATGCTAAGAAAATCAAAGGAACATCCTTGTAGATTACCTCCCATAGTTAGACAATATGCCTTTGCCAAAAGGCATCCTCTTAAGTTTTATTGGTGCCAAGATAGACCACATGATATATTGTGCATGCTATTAGATAAACATATGATAAGACTTCCTCATAATTTAAATTATCCACCACACTAATTTGAAAAGTCAAAAGGACAACACTTTTGCACTTACCATGGTATTAACAAACACCAATATAATAAATGTTTTACTCTTGATAAAAAGCTTACAAAGTTGGTCGATCATGAAATTATTATATATCAAACATACATATCTATACCCATCTCACATAATTCTCCTAAATGATCATCTAAGAGGGTCAAGCCATCCTAATGATGTTCCTTTTGAGGAACACATGGTCCATCGACCTTCACAGAAGATAACCACTAGTATAAGTCCTTCACCTAGTGTACCCTCTATCAAGATTGATCACTCCCATATTAATCATACCAAACAACCATTAGTTGATCAGGTCCTAAATAGAGGGACATATGGAGGGGATATACATATACATTATATTTGGGTGCCAAAACTAGTACTGAGATACTCACATGTTACTTCTATAAATACATCAGAGTTAGTCATATAAGAAAAATCAATAATTCCACTACCACATGATCATTATAGTTGGGTGTTCTTATTTCATACTAGGTTTCATTGCATAGATGATTACTTTATTATCACTATAATGTAGGCATGTCATTCAATAGGAATATTTGTTATACAAATTTACAACATCTAATCATACATTGCATAAATAAATACATAAATCAAATATAAAGAGAAAGATATTGCACATCTATTCAACATAAAATAAACCATGTGAAGAACATCATATATATATATATATAGATATAATGATACAAATTTCATACAAATGAAAACATCATTTATATGTTGAGGGCATATCCCCAGGTGTATAATCCTCATCACTATCTATATCCACAGCTCTCACATTTCTCAGTGTGAAGGCACCAGGGTCCGACTGGGGCACACATGCACAAGATAACTCACATACTCTCTCCTCATAAGCTATTAGTCATTGCAATATCTCCTCATGATACTACCATAGAGTGTCATACTGACTAATTAGAACTTTCATGATCTCTATGACATTACGTTATGGGATGTCATGTTTATCTAACTCGATAGGCAGCTCCTCACACTATGTGGTCGTAGTATGATATGCTACCACAACCCTCACTACAAGATCAAATAAAGGTGCATGGACACCTACAATATCAATAACCCTATCAATAAAACCCTCACTGGATATATCCATGGGTAATCTATGTGTAAGGGCCTATATCGTATTGTCTATCATAGTCGCCCACTCATGATTACCTATAGATGCAAGATATAAAATATTAGTTAGTTGTGTCTATGGAATCAAATATTTTATTTACTATTATACGAAAAACAAATGCCAAAATAAAACCATGATACTCACATATGGCTTTGATCATCACCTCATCCATTGGTGTTAATCCCATAGGGGCACTGTCTCTTGCATCTCCACCTATCTCTCCTCCTAAATCTCCTTGTGCCATAAGAATGACACACAAAGGGTCAACTATAATAGGAAACAATAATGGCCACCAAGATCCCACCCACCATTGCATATAACCATTTATACATCCCACATTATCCCTTGCAACTAAAGGAACCATGAGATCTCTCTCATCACTAGGATGTGGAGCTAGATCTGTAAGTGTAGGTGTTGGCCTATCATAGGGCCTATGCCCACTTTGAATTATTTGATGCCAAGGGTAGGGTGTCAATGGCACTCCTTGATCTATATTGAACTGTCACAAAACATGGTCATGTTGAAATAAATCATATACATTGAGAAATCAGTCAACCAACCACAAATTAATATAGACCCTCTATAGCTCATGCCCATCCTTGGGCCATCCAATAAATGTCTTATATAGATGCCATCTAATCTGATCCAAAGTTAACCTATGTAGAATAGCATAGTACTCCATCATGGTGTGCAATCTACCCCAAGGAAATACCCACCACTCTAAAAACATTTATGGATGGGGCCACCCAACTAGGGTTCCACCAACTGGAAATACCATTGTAATGTGCTCATATTCCCAAACATGTAAGAGAGTCCCTGCTCCAATGCCTCCACCATGACTCTCTAGTGTATATATATAAAGATCCCTATATAATTGGGCCAATATTATGTGACCCCAAGAATATTTAGTACAATCAAGCTCAATAAGCCAAACTATATGATACATATGATTTGAGAAACCCATTATGCCACCCTCTACTAGTATGAATGATGCCATTAAAACACATATAAATTTTTGTAACCACAAAACATGACCTCTGATAATGTTTTCCAATTGAATCATCCTACTTGACTCTATATATAGAACCCTCTAGCCATTGAAATGTATGTGAGAGCGTTAAATATAAAATGTGATACCATATTTGATAACTTATACTCTCTAACCTCTAATAAGAAGCTAAAAAATTGATACACATCCTCCAATGTGATCATCATCTCCCCTATGGGAAGCTAAAAAGTGCATGTATTTGGGTTCCACCTCTCAATTAGGGTTATGAGGAGTGTTAGGGGTGAAGTCACTATTCACATATCACTATTCATGGCCACTATTCATGGTGATATGGCATGTTGGTGATGTGGATGGTTAGTGATGTGATTGATTAGTGATGTTGTAGGGCCCATAGAAGGTTTCTCACATGTGACCAGGTTGATGTGATGGGTGTGGGGCATAACACTCCACAAGGGCACATAGGTTTTGTCCTTGATAGTCATATAGGTTTGTCATGTGGTAAAAAGGACAAAGGGTTAGGTATGGGTCAAATTTATAAGGGACCCAATGGTTCACATGTGTGGAGAAAGTCAAAAGGTGATTGTAACACCTTTTAGACTTTGGTGTGCACATGGAAGAAGAAGATAAGAGTTTACTATTTCTAATTAGCCTTACATGTGGAGTGGGAGACAATGTTAGGAGTCACATGAAAGTGGCTTGGATCTTGTCTAAAGTGGATGGTCCACTTTGTTGACCCTTGCACATGAAAACAAACATTTTAATATTGATCACTAGTGCCCACATGGAATGTCCATGTGGAAAATTTATTGGGCCACTTATGATGTTACTCTCTCACTCTCTCTCTTATTATAAATGTCATAAAAGCATGAGCTCTCCTTTTTTAATTCATCTAGTTAGTGGATCCATGCAAGCTTGTGTTTGCATGCTTGGAGGTTGGATCCTAAAGACTATGTTATGCTTGGTTCATAACCTGAATGCTTCAAGAGTAAGCATTGAGTGATTATTTTGTAAGCACTAAAAGGAGTTTTTAGAGGATCTGTGTAAAAGAGATTGATGCTAATATGAAGTCTAGAAGCTACCATTTTTCCCATGTTTTGTTTTCTTGTTAATTTTGCAAGGGTTTTCCACGTAATGTCTTGTGTAATGTGTTCCCTCTTGTCTCATGTTTTGTAGCTTGATTTTTTGCATTTAGTTACTTGCATAGTAGGATATATTTTTCCTAACAGTTGGTATTAGAGCCTTGGTTTTTTTGTGCATTTCTCTAACATTTGGTATCATCTCCATGGTGAAAAACTCCATGTGTGTGTTTTTTATTGTTGATGATAGGAGGAGAGACCAAGTTGAAGATGAAAAAAAAATTGTTTTGGTAGGTATTCTCTGTGGAGGTATGGAGGATCGCTTGGTGAAGATATTGTTCTCTTCATGTTGATAGGAGAATCTCACAAATTAGCGGAGGAGAAAGCTGAAAAAGCTTTTCCAAAAAATTCAATAGTCTACACAGTGTTCTTGTTGAAGATGAAGCAACTATACAACTTGAGGAACAAGCTACACTCCATAGGTGGAGGTTGAGGACAAGGCATGACCTTGTGGTTATTGGAAACAAATAGGAAGGGGTGTATGATGTGGTATCCTACTAACCACATGTTGTTAATCGAGATACTAAAGATAAAAATCCATGCAAAAGAAGGAGGTACAAAGAAACCTAAAGCTCTGCCTATTTTGAAGTAGTTGAGGATGAAGAATATGAAGATGTAGATGAACAAGTGAGACCTATTGTTCTCAAAAGGAAAAGGTTGTGTTTTTGGACATGTGATAGAACATGATGCATTTTGGATGCATTTTTTAGGCTCAAAAACTTGGTAGGTGCATTGGTGCATTGAGTAGCATGATGACTTCCCTAGATTTGTGATTGGTCCACTTGTGTCATGTGTCACATGATTTATAGTCGAAGGATAGATGTAGAAGATCAACTGAGACCTAGTGTTCTTGGAAGGAGAAGGCCAGTATTGACCACATAACTTAGGGTGTTGGAGTGTTATACATATGATTGTGGTATTGTCCAGGTAGATCAATGCATGTAATAACACTAGAGGTACATGAGTTGGCATTTTGGCAAAATTCAATAGAGTAGGATGAATTTTAGATATGGGCTAAAAAACTTAGAAGGTGCAATGATGCACTGAGTAGTGCGATGACTTCCTAGGAGCTATGATTGGTCCAATGAACTTGTGCCATGTTGATAACTTTGAAGGATATATGCAGAAGTCTAGCTTTTAATTCTATGAGATCTTCTCTCCTCACTACTATCAAGAGTGTTGTGTGTACTAGTTGTTCAAGGAGTTGGAGTAGCGTGATTCTTACATGGTGATCTCTCTTAGGGAGAGATAGATAGATAGATGAGGTAAAGAGTTATTGGTTTGAATTTTGAAGAAATCATTGTTCAAATTTTTAGCATACATGTTAAGGGAGTACAAGATATTCAGTACCTTCATAGAGATCCAAAGTGTTTAGCATAAGTTATTGCTATGTGTTGTTGACATGTTGGATATAGGCCCCAACATGATCACTGTTGTGATGGATTCATTAGCTAAGACACATGAGATGAAGGTGATAGGAAGATCAAACCAAGGATGGATATGCACAAAAATGGAAGTTCTTACATTGTGATTTATCTTCCTAGGAGTGTCCTAAAAGAGGAGAAGATATGTTGTGTCTTATGTATTAAATTCATCAGGAGTAGGAAGCCATGGTGAGTAATAGACTAGATACTTCCCAATAAGTGGGAGTTGTGAGATGGTTCATAGCAAAATATAAGATGGAGGATTGGTCTTTGGAGAAGTGATAGTCACTTAAAGTCCTATAATTTGTTATGTAGGAGTAGATGTTGACAAAGTCAGTTAGAGTACAGAAGGTTTAGTAGTGCAAAAAAAATTCTATTGGGTTTATGTTAGGGAAGCAGTTGGCATAAATGGAAAGTTAGATGGAATAATACTCAAGTGTGGTAAAAACATATGTATATTGACTTTAAGTGGGAGTACATTAGGTGCGAGGTCACTATTCATAGTTATGATTCATAAATCACTAGTCATAGTCACTATCCATGGCCATTATTCATGGTGATGTGGCATGTTGGTGATGTGGATGGTTAGTGATATGGCTAATTGGTGATGTGATAGGGCCCATGTAGGGTCTCTCACATGTGATCAGGGTGATGTGATGGGAGTGAGGCATAACACTCCACCAAGTTGCATATGTTTTATCCTTAGTAGTCACATGGGTTTATCATGTGGTGAAAAATACAAAGGGTTAGGTATGGTTCAAATTTATAAAGGACCCAATGTTTCACATTTGTGGAGAAATTCAAAAGGTGATTGCAACACCTTTTTGAATTTGGTGTGCACATGGAAGAAGAAGACAAGAGTTTATTATTGGTAATTGTCCTCACATGTGGAGTGGGAGATAATGTTTGGCTTGGATCTTGTCTAAAGTGTATGGTCCACTTTTTTACCCCTTGCACATGAAAACAAACATTTTAATATTGATCACTAGTGCCGACATGGAATATGGTGAAATTTTTGGGCTACCTATGATGCTACTTTCTCACTCTCTCTCTTGTTATAAATGCTATAAAATTACAAGCTCTCCCTTTGTAATTTATCTTGTTAGAGGATCCATGCAAGCTTGTGTTTGCATGCTTGGAGGTTGGATCATAGAGGCATTGTTATGATTGTTTCATAACCTAAATGGTTTGGGTGTAAGCATTTAGTGCTTGGTTGTTATCATTGAAGGAGTTGTTGGAGGAGCTGTTTTAGAAGAGAGTTGTTATGATTAATATGAAATCTGGAAGCTATCATTTTGATTTTGGTTTTACTTTGCATTTATCAAGTTTTTCCATGTAATCTCTTGTGTAATGTGTTCCCTCTTGTTTCTTATTTTTTAGATTATTTTTCCATACTAATTTATGTGCACAATAAGATATAGCTTATTGATCTTATCATGTAGTATCAAAGCTATTTTATTCCAGACAAAGAGGTGGATATCATATGGAATCTATCCTAATAGATCCACATGACCTAACCCTACTTAATCTATAATGTCCTAATCACCTAGATCTAGACCTATCTCTACCAAAGTATAAAAATGTTTACCATGTCAAAACTCATGAATATGTACATCCTTCTACAAATAAATACATAACAATTGTTAGGATCTACAAGGCATGGATTCTGGTACCAACATGTCACCTTCTAAACCAAATATATGATACCACTTGTTAAGAAACCAAAACATAATTCTAAACATGTGAAAAAATAAACATGAAATTAAAATAAGCTATAAAAACATAAACACAAGAGAGAACACATTACACAAAATATACATGGAAACCTTACAAAACTAGCTAAGGAAAAACACTGGGGTAAAGACAACATCCAGACTTCATATTCATAAAAAAGCTCTCTCTACAACAATATATCCTCCCAAAAACTCCTTTTGAGTGCTAATAGCCATAACACTCAGGTGAGCAAAGCTTTTAACCAGGCCTTCCATGCTCTAACCTCCAAGCTACAACATGCAACTCCATCATGATGTTAAAAAACCATAGAATTCAAGGTGACCTCCAAAGCATCAACCTCCATCTCCATGAGCTAAGTTAACAAGCCTCCAAGCTTCATGTCTTCATCCAGGTGAGCCAAGCAAACATAGCATTCTAGGCTCTAACCTCTAACATCAAGGATCTCCATGCTTCCATACAAATTAGATGAGCCATGCTCTCATCTAAGCCTTACAGGCTATAACCACCTAAGCATGAGTGATGATTACAACCCAAACATATAGGTAAGATAAGCATATAATCATTACAATAAATAACCTTCTACATGAAATCCCAAGGCTTACATAGATCCTCAAAGGGAATCCATAATGAACTCAATGGATTACAAATTATAAAGGAGAACAAAATGTTTTATAGCATTTTACAACAATGATAAAGAGAAGAGAGAGATGGAGAAATAACTTCATGGTTACTCCAAGAATGTGCCACACTTTGGGTAGAGTATCATGTGATCCAAAGTTGTTTGTCATCATGTGCAAAAGTTTTCAAGAAAGATCCTCCACTAGATAAGAACATGTGCCACCTTCATGTGGCTCCAAAAGCTGTGCCCCACTTCCACAAGTGAGTCCAAACACTCAATAGTTTTCTTCTTGTCTTAATCTCTAAGGGTCAAAAAAAGTAGATTTTTACTTTAGAAAATATCATGGGCCACCTCCATGTGGCTCCAAAGAATTGCACCCCACTCACACATGTGAGGACAATCTACAATAGTGTTCATCTTGTCTTATTCTTCCATGTGACCACATAAATCCAAAAGGTGTTACAATCACCTTTTGACTTTCACCACACATAGAAATCATGGGGCTCCTTATAAATTTGCCTCATTCATCACCACTTATATTTTGCACCATGTGGTAACACACATGTGACAACTAAGGACAAAACCATGTCCTCTAGTGGAGTACTACACCCCACACCATGCCACCTAAACCTTATCACATCATAGGACCCTTCATGGGCCATCTTGACACATCACTCTCCTACCATATCACCTACATGCCACATCACTTGCATGCCAACTCATCTGCATACTCATATGCCACATCACCATGAGTAATGACTATGAATAATGCTCATGAATAGTGACCTATGAATAGTGGATTCATACCCTAACAATCTCCCACTTGAAGTCATATACACAAGAATTTATCACACATGTGTCTTCTTCCAACCAACTACCATCCAACTATCATCAATGCCCACTATTGATCACACACAGGCCCAATAAATTTCTTTTTCACTACTAAAACTTGTCTGCCCTGACCAACTTTGTCAATGTATGCTTCTCCATATTAGATTTGCAACAACTGAAGTGACTCCTACTTCACCATAGACCCATCCTTATTCAATATTTTTCCATGAACTACTCACTACTCCCACTGCTTGGAAGTATATGATTTAGTGCATACCATGGCATACATGATGTTTTCCTACTTTTGATGAATATAATACATAGGATAACCATGTCTCCTCCACCTTTGATCTAGGACACTTTAAAAGATAACTTATAACTATAATAAGTGGGATACTTGACTTCCTTGCTTTCATATCCACTGTGCATCTCCATCCTTGGTTTGCTCCTTCATCACATCTTTGTCACCTAAGCCATCAAAACATCGATCTTCATCATGTTGGGGAATGCAACCAACATGCCATTAATCTATAACATCTACTAAAAACTTGGCTCTCTATGAAGGTATTCCTATACCACATCAACACATCTACTAAAACCCATGCAGTCTTCAAATCTGTAAACCAACAACTATTTACCTCATCCTCATAGCCCTCTAGCTACTCCATCTCATCATGATATCACCATGTAGGAAACCAAATGCTCCAACCATGAACAACAAGTGCACATATCACTCATAATAATAGTTATTAATAGGAGATCAAAACACATATAAGTTAACATATGACTCCTCCATGTGTAGCAAACCACTACCCAACATGATCAACATGGTACCCATCTAAAGCTCTTAGGAGTCATCATGTTATGTAGTACATCACTACATGTATCGAGTTTTTGAGCCCTAAAGATATAGTCAAATTGCATCCTACTCTACCATATGTCAAACCAACTCATGTGAAAATTTACTCCATGCATCGATCTACCTGGATACTCACATCAACTACGTCACAACCCTCCTAGCTACTCACTTTTGCTACATTACAACCATCGACCACTTCACTCAATTCATCTCTGAGTTTTGGATTGATCCAACATCAGCCTTCTCCTTCCACAGAACCTTGGGTCTCTTATTTTTCTCTATCTATTCTAAAATACTTCAATAGGTATAGATTTGGGTTTCATGTACCTCTTCCTCTACATGGAATTTCAAAATATCTCGACCAACACATTATGGTGGTAGGATCCCACAACTTGTATCTATTATCACTCAAACCATGCACCCATTGAATTAGAAGAATTAGTTTAATGAGATAATGGGAACATCCCTAAGGTTGTGGGACCCTTGCACTCCTTAAGATGAACCTTTAGAGTGGGTTGAATTCCTTCTATTCGAGGTGCACCAGTTTAAGACCAATGCACAAACCTAAAAAGTAGAAAGGTAAATCTACCACTAATCTAAACCTAAAATATTTGAGGGAAAATGGAGAGAGGAGGTAAGAGAGTGATAAAATAAATAAATAGTGATGCACCAAGAATAGATCGAGCACCCCTAATGCCTTAATGAACACACTACAAATTTCTGAGAATGAGACAATATCACACATACTCCATCAAAGATACTCTAAATGCATAATTATTTCATATGGAGGCACATGAACACAGTGCAACATTAAGAGGAATGAATTTTATCTACAAAAAATGCCTACATAGAACCAAGTGTGCGTATAATAATACCTATAAGTGAGTTCTAAGTTTTGCATAGAGGTGCTAGGAATGGACAACAATGAGAGGGGCAAACATTACCCACAGACAAAGATCAATAAACACAAATAACACACATAATACAAGATGAATGAAAGGAGGTGAAATCAATTTTAATTGAAGTGTAAGGTTTAGCCAACAGAGGTGCTCCTAGATGTAATTTTTTTTCATCATTTAAGTGCTAAAAAATTCCTTCCTTTACAATGATAAATATGACTGCCTATATTGGCAATTAGAGGGCTTATAGTCATTGCTCCATCTCACCCACTATTGGGGTAGTTACAATATTCAAGAATGATTTGGGGAGTAGTTAAGATATTTTTTGGGAAGATAAGGTGTGCCCATGCTCCATATTCTTTGAATTGACTCCCAGTGTTAGTAGTCATCTTTACATTAAAGTCTGTAGACTTGTCAAATCAATACATTGCTCCAGCTGCAATATTGACCAATGTAATTTTACAATTCTCTAGTTTAAGATCCATATAATAATAAAGAGAGTGAATTAAAATTTACAATTCAACAAATTATATTGAAAATGGATCCATGTATCAAAATATATGGTTTAAAAACCAACACTAACACCTTCAGAACATGAAAAAATGGGAGATCACAGCATAAGATATGAGCAAAACCCATCATATCTTATATCACTAGAAATATATTTAACATGTGCTCAAAAGGGTATTTTATTTTTTTGAAATGATTAAAATAACCCCTGTGACCTACCCTTTGAGTTTTTTCTGGTAAAAAGTTGGTTGAGTGATAATCTTCTCAAAAAGGCTACTTTGCACCATTATAACTTTTTACTGGAGACTCATACAACTGTGAAACCAAGTGAATTGACTTCTCATGACATTAGGGTAAAATCATGAAAATTTTCATGGAATTTTGAATTCATTTGTTCCTATGAAAATTATATTCAAAAGTGCTCATTCGGCATATTTGAAAACTGGAAACACAAAAAATTGATGAATTATAAAATCAGCTTAGAAGCCAATTTTCATAGCTACACAGTTTGCATGTGGGATTGAATTTTATAAAAAAAAATTACCTACACTTTAATACCACCATGTTAAATTTTAAATATATTTTACTTGATTTGACCCTATGCAATGGTGTTTGAAAAGTGTTTGTTGTGCAGATTTGGCACCTGGAAACACACAAAAATTTACATTCTAGGTAATTTTCATGGTTGTGTATCTTTCAAGTGAAGAATTTTTTTTTGAAACCACTTTTACAATTGTATTATCCTAATATTTTTATACTTTCATAAAAAATTTGGATATAAAATAACATGATTTAGTCATGTGAAATTGCTCCCAAAAAGTGCTACATAGGCTGATTTGGCATTTAGAGCTTTAAACCCTCAAACTTTGTGAAATTGAACCTCTCCACTTTTTCTTGAAAACTTTGATTTTTAAAGGTGTATGAATTTCATATACAAGGAAAAATTTCAATTAACACTTTATTATAATGACATAGTCCTACTATGCAAAAGTTTTGTATGTAGGCTAGTTTTGGCTAACATTGCTGGCGACCTCTGTAGGCCGCTTGTCTGCTAAGCAAAGATCTGGTAGCCTTAAGAAATCCATTGGTCATAGATTCATAGAATAATCCAAAACTCCTCACATTATGAAAATTCAACACAGTTTCAACTTACTTGGTCTTGTACATGAGCCAATCTTTTAAAATTGAAAGCACACCTCCATAAATGATGAAAGGAAACAACACAACTATACTATAGGCACTTAGATTAAGGTAAAAACTAATAAAAGTTATTTAAAATGTGTGCTAAGGAACTTGGAGGAAATAAAAACACCTAACCTACCCTAAAATAACTAATGAAAAGGCTATTTAAATAAATCCATTAATTGGCTGTATAAAATAGTTGCCTTTTCTTACTAATTTAATATGCTTTTCATGCTTGAGGGCAACCCATAAATTATGGAGGAGTGGATATTTAAAAAATTGGTGATACACTTACCTAAAAATAATAACATAAATAAACTCACCTACCCAATCCAATTATCTAAACATAAAATTGTCTTAGAGTGGATAGGCAAGCTGGTCTTGCTCTTTTTGATACTCAATTTTATGCTCTGAGTTAAGCACAACATGTGATGGTTTATCCTTGATGGATTATAACTAGGATAGAGACTTGATAGGGCACCCTCTTGTCAAGACAAATTCTGAGCAATCAGAATTGCTCTTCCTTATGCATTTTGCTTCTCCATCATCATGTTGATTAGGATGCTCCTACCCAAGTGATTGAGTTGGGAACACATCCACTTCCTCCTGTTGTTCCTACTACTCATGGCTTTACCCTTTAATAGATGATGGTTTAATGTCAATGCTCAAGCAAAAGTCTTCTAGCTCATCTAAAAAAAAATCTTCTTCCAGATGCTCTTTACTCTTCTACATGAGAGGCCTCATTACAACTTCATGACTAACCTCATCTTCTTCCATATTGAATGGAAGATCATTTATCCAAGAGAGTGCTTCATCATCTCACCGTTGAGTAATGCCATGCTGCCTAGGTAGATCTTGTTCATCTTCCTGCAATAGCTCTAAAATTTCTAATTTAGTGGCATAAAGAGGGATGTCAATGATGATTTCCTTGTCCCACTCACTTGAAATATCCTCCTCCTTATCTAAATTGTCTTCACTTGCCTTCCATACAACTAGTCCTCCTTTGAAAAGGGAGATGGTGGGAGGGAAAGAGGTTTCAACTTGTTCAGAGGAAGGGGATTCTACAAGGTTGGGCATTATGAAGTCAGGATGCATGGTCTAAGAAGGCTACCATGAATGTGCTTAGGGTTTTTTATGAGGAATGAGGGTAGTCTCTTTCAAGGAAGGAGGGCCTCTAAAACTTTAAACCTTGAAATCAAGGGATTTACTTGAAAGCACAGAGGACTTATCTTGCCTGAAGCTAGGAAAGGGAGGAGTGGAGGTGGTTGGTTGTGATTTAATTTCTTTTATCTGCATAAATAGCTTGTGCATCTACTCTTCCTTAGTTGTGATATGTTTAGCCAATCACTTTTATTCATATCTGCATTTTCCCATCACCTCCTAATGCTATGTGTAAGCTTGATAAACAAGCTCTTCCTATTGCCTATTATACACTTCTCTTTCAATCTCCATCAGTTGTCTCTAAAAATCAAGTTGTATATTTTTGATGCTCTTTTGGGGCTAATTAGGAGGGTAATAATGTAGATTGGGAGGAAAGTAGCCTTTTTGAGATTGGTCATAGGTGCGAACAAGTTTCCAAGAAGTCTAAACTGGGGTGGGAGGGAGGTAATTATTATTAAAATGAAGATATCCTACTATGACATGGTCATTTGGAATAAAACCAATAGCATTTTTAGTCTAATATGGATGATATGAAGGCACATAAAATGTATTTTGACAAAGATGAGGGGTAAAGGCATATTTTTCATGATAGCTTGACATATTAGAACATTCAAATAAGGAATAATCAGGTCTGCCCTTTCAATAATAAGCATATAGCAATAAATTCATCAGGTGATTAGAGTAATTCAAAAGAATAGAAAAGATAAAGAATATCACCTAAATCTCAATCTTTGATTATCTTTTAGTGCTCAAACTATTTAAACTAGTAGATTTGATCTTTAGAGTCACCATGGTGTTGAAGGCGTTGCCCTGAATGATAAAATGCACTAACGAACACAACAAAATCCTTTAATGGATGATGTAAGGATCATTAAACCATGTCCCACTAGGCATGCCAGAAATTGTTATTATTTGAACCATGCACCTACTAAATTAGAAGAATTGGTTTAGTGAGACAATGGGAACATCCCCAAGGTTATGAGACCCTCGCATTCCTTGGGATGAACCTCTAGAGTAGGTTGGATTCCTTTTATTCTAGGCACACCAATTAAAGACCAGTGTGTAGACCTAAAGAGTAGAAAGGTAAATCTACTGCTAATCTAAACCTCAAATATTTGAAGGAAAAATGAGAGAAGAGGTAAGAGAGTGCTAAAATAAATAAATGATGATGCACCAAAAATAGATTGAGTACCCTTACTACCTTGATGAGCACACTAAATTTTTTTGAGAATGAGACACTATCACATAGACTCCATCAAGGATACTCTAAATGCATAAGTATTTCATATCGAGGCATGAGAACATAACAAAACATTAAGATGGATGAAGTTTATCCATAGACAATGCCTACGTAGACCTAAGTGCACATAGAATATGACTTGCAAGTGAGTTCTAAGTTCTACATAGAGGTGCTGGGAGTGGAAAACAATGAGAGGGGTGACCATTACCCATAGACAAATATAAACAAACATAAATAACACACAGAATACAAGAAGAATGGAAGGAGGTGAGCTCAATTTTCATTAAAGTGCAGGGTTTAGCCAACATAGGTGCTCTTAGAGGGAAAATTTTTATACCATTTCTATGCTCAAAAAGTCCTCCCTTTATATTGATAAATTTGCCTACTTATACAAGTAATTAGAGGGATTACGATCATTACTCCATCTCACCCACTATTGGGGTAGTTACAATATTTAAGAATGATTTGGGGAGTATCCAAGATATTTTAGTTATGAACCCGTGATATCTCTTCTCTTTACTTTGTAAGTTTAGTAATTGTTATGGATGCATATGCTTTATAGTCATCCCGTGAGTATTTTATTTTATCCCACATTCATAGGAAGAGGTAGTTATTTAGATTAGAATTCGTATATAAGTGTTGAGCCCAATGAAGGCATCCATAAATTTATTGTATTGAGCTTGCTCAAAGGAGGTTACCTCCTCGAAGTAGTCTGCAATCAATATAATCATTTCAATTATTCAGCTAATTTTATAAATCTATTATTTCATGTATTTTTATCAATTTTTTGTAGAAAGATTCTCTCATCTAGTATTAGAGCACTTTTTAGGGCAATTTTTTATAGAAAGTCTTAACTTTGTTCTATTGCACACTTCATTTTAGTAATTTTTTAGAAAATATTAACTCTATTCTACTACATAAATTAAGTAATTTATTTCAACTCAGGGTAAAAACTTGTATGCTTAACTATGAGAAGTGCTTGGGTGAAATCCCTAAAACTCATTATGAGGAGTACCACAGGAACCCCAAAGTAGCTGGCTCATTGAGGGTGCTTCTCAGTGAAATGAGTAACAACCCCTTCTCGATTGAGTAGTTCCCATTCATGAGGAAACCAAGAGCTATCACTAAGAGATAAATCCATGGCCAAATGTTTTTTGGAGAGTGGTACTCACTTAGATAGCATTGGTGGCCAGAGTGATATTTTTAAAACTCTTAGGTGGCCATTGAAATTTGGGGCCCATTTTTATCAGTTTCAGAATATCTCTAGCAGACTCAAAACAATCAATCAACAGAATATCTGCAGACTGTCAGAGGACTTGCAGGCAGATATTTGATAGAAATTAGAATCTATAAACCATCTATATAGTATCAATATACTCTTACAGGATTTACCACCGGACAAAAAATAGAAATTTACCATAGCAAATCTGTAGACTTGTTTCAGCTTATTCCTAGTAGCAGTCTTATAGAGCACAATAACCAACATTTTTGTTTTTTTATAATATCTTTCCATCTATATCCCCATTGATCCTCAAACTTGATCTAGACACCTAAAATTATATTCCCTATATTTTCTTCTTTGAGGTCCCATATCCCAATTCCACTCCTAATTCTTGTAAATCTCAAATTTCCTTTTTTTTGGGTTTTGCCATAACTTCTATTTTTGTTGATTTACCTTGAAATTTTTCCACTGTGTTCATCATCTCATTCTACTCCTTTATCATTATTTGACCTATCTTCCATTTTTTCCATTTTTACTCCAAAAATTCCCCTTGCCTTTGTCAATCATACTCCCACTATGTAAATTTTTTATTAAAAGCCCCTTTAACCCTTCTATTTTTTTCCAAATTCAAAACTTTATTTACTAAACGTGTCTTAACTCTAGTTTTCCTATCCATTTCTATATATATACATATATATATATATATATATATATATATATGTAATTCAGGTCATGGTATTAACCCAAACAAGTGCAAAAAACATGGAGGATGAAATTGTTGCCCTCAAGAACCACATCAAAGATCTTGATGAAAACATTCTTGACCTCAGTCTTCAATATACCACCATGAACAATAGACAACATCTAGAGTATTATTCAGACACTATGTTTTCTTCTTCCAATAATTATTATGCTTTGAAGCTTAATTTTCCATGATTCAATGGTACAGATCCAACTGAATGGATCTATTAGGTAGAACAATATTTTAGTCTACATAATACTTTTGATGCCAACAAGGTCCCACTTGCATCCTTTCACTTGGAACTTGAAGCCCTTCAATGGTATCATTGGTATACCAAGGCTCATGATGAACCCATATGGACTAATTTTTGCACCTTTATTTTGTAACAGTTTGGTCCTACTGCTTTTTATGACTTCACTGGAGCACTCATGAAACTTTGACAAATAGGAACCATGAGAGAATATCAAACAAAATTTGAAAAATTGGCAAATCACACAGAGGGATTATCTGATGAATTCTTCAAGAGTTATTTTGTCAATCCATTGAAAGATGCCATTTGATCTGAGGTCAAAATGTTCTAGCCCAACATGATGATGGAAGCCTTAGGGTTAGCTAAATTGGTAGAGAACAAGATCATAGCTTAGTAGTGATTCAAATCCAATTTTGCTCCATTCAAAAATATAGCTCCATAATGATTTTAAACAACGTCAGCTCTTAGAACCACTCCTATCAAGCATTTGACTGAATCAAAGATGTAAGCCCATAAAGAAAAAGGACTATGTTATAACTGTGATGATAAATTCACTTGAGAACATTGATTGTTGAGCAAAAGATCTACCTATTAGATGTGGACTCTCCACTTGAAATTAAATATTGAGAAGATGTTTAGGATAAAATAGATGATTTAGAATAAGCTTAACCGATTGTAGAACCTACTTCTCAAGAAGACCAACCAGAGATATCTCTCCATGCCTTAACATGAGTCACTACTCCATGAACCATGTGGGTTAGGGGTTACTTCAATAATCTCCCTCTCACAATATTCATTGATTCACGTAGCACTTTTAACTTCATTAACCCTCAAATCACCAAATAGGCTAATTGTTTTATCCATCCTTACTCCAACTTTGAAGTCATGATTGCCAATGGGGGCACATTCCTTACAAAGGGAAGTGTCATAATGTGTGTATCTCTATTGGAGATTATAACTTACACTCCACCATGTTTGCCTTGCCCTTAGGTGGATGTGCTGTTATTTTAGGATCCCAATGGTTATGCACACTTGGACCCATCTTATGGAATTTTTCTAAACTTTGGATGCAGTTTTTAGGTAATGGGCAAAAACACACATTAAAAGGCTTACAACTAGGATCTCTCAACATCATAATTTCATATCGCATGAAAAATATTCTTAAGAATCCACATGATGTCATTGCCCAGCTCTATTTCATTCAAATTCAACCATTAATAGTCTCCACTACTCCTTATGATCTCCAAACCATTCTACAGAGGTATGCATGTGTCTTTGCCAAACCAGTGGGATTGCCACATTCATATCTAGAGGACCACTATATTTAGATCCTTCTTGGAAGAGTTCCTCCCAACATCAGGGCTTACTGCTACCCATTTTAATAGAAAACTGAGACCGAGATGCTCATTTGAGACTTACTGAAGCAAGCCATTATTCGCCCTAGTACCAACCCATATTCTTTCCCAATTCTCATTGTTAAAAAAAAAAGATGGGTCATGGCACCTCCACATTGATTTCCATGCACTTAATCACCTCATAATTAAGGGTAAGTTCTTGATCCCTATTATTAATGAGCTTCTTGATGAGCTTCATGGTGCTCATTTTTTCTCCAAGTTGGATCTTCACTCTGGATATCACCATATTTGGCTTCATGAGGATGATATCCCTAAGACAACTTTTCACATGCATGATGGGCACTATGAGTTTTTGGTCATGCCCTTTGGCCTCACTAATGTTCCTTCAACATTTTGACCATTGATGAATAAAATATTCAGGCCCTACCTATAGAAATTCATTCTAGTCTTCTTCGATGATATCCTCATCTATAATAAAACATGGTTTGAGCATCTCCAACATCTGAAGCTCACACTGGAACTTCTCTCTAACCATCATATTTGTGAAAAATAATCCAAATGTACTTTTGGCTAGGATGAAGTGGAGTATCTTGAGCATATTATTTCAGAGCAAGGGGTTTGGGTGGATCCTAAAAAAATAGCTACCATGACAAATTGGCCATATCCTCAAATACTCAAGAGCCTCCATGATTTTTTAGGTCTGACTGAATACTATCACAAGTTTGTCAAGGATTACAGGAAGAATGCGGCTATGATGATAGCTATTTTGAAAAAGGATGCTTTTTCTTGGACATAAGTTGCTAAGTATGCATTTGAAAAATTGAAACAAGCTATGTGTACAACACCTATTCTAGCTATGTTAGATTTTGCCAAGACCTTCACTATCGAGAGTAATGCTTGTGAAAATAGACTTGGTGTTTTTCTCCTCCAAGAAGGATGCCCCATTGCATTCACCAGCAAAACCCTTTTTGGCAAGAATTTAGTGCTCTCTACTTATGAGAAGGAAATGATGGCCATTTTGCATGCAGTACAAAAGTGGCAACCATACCTACTGGAAAATAATTTTTGCATCAAAAATAATCACCAAAGTCCAAAATATTTTCTAGAACAATAGGTCTCTACCCCATCACAATATAAATGGGTTAGAAAACTCATGGGTTATGACTATGAGATCACTTACAAGAAGGGTAAGGACAATATTTTGGTTGATGCTCTGTCTCTTACATTTGTAGACCAAGTTTCCCTTTCAGCGATTTTTATGCCTATTCTAAATTGGTTAGATATTATACAAGGGTATGTCAATGACTCCTCATTATCTTAAATAATTTAATAGTTGGCCACTAACCCCTCAATTGTACCATATTATTCATGGGATGGTGCTTCTATATGATATAAGGGTCATTTAGTGCTTCCCCAAAGCATAAATCTTTAGTAGGCAATATTTTATGAACTCCATGCTTCTCCATTGGTAGGGAATTTAAGGTTTCTCAAAATTTATGAGTGGGCATGATGCAACTTCTTTTGGAAGGGAATGAAAAATTCAATTCAATAGATGGTGGCTGAATGTGATACCTACCAATGAAATAAGGGTGAAACAACACTCATCCCTAGATTGATTGAACCCTTTTGTAATGAACCTCACTAGTAGGATCACCAAAAACACTGATATTGCACTATGGACTTTTGTCAAACAATTGGAAAGAAATCAACTATACTACTATAAGTGTAAACTGAATATGAAATTGTTGAGCAACAAATCCACTCAACTCAGTGATTCAAAAATCAGTGCCAATATATTCATTCAATGGAGATATAGATCCTTTTTCAATAGATTGCAACTTTCAAATTTCAGCAAGACATCTTATCACTCACAATTCAACTAGATGAAAATAATATCCTTTCTTATTATGGATGGAATACAAAGGCTTGGCACATAATTGAGTCTCTATTATAGATATGCAAATGTAAATAGAACCTTTCCCTAGAATCACTAATACAGTTGTGTACAAATTTAGTGACTAAAAATGTAAACCCTCATAACCAAAATAAGACATGTGATCAATTGGCATTGTTTATTAGATATGCAAATGACTGGTATAGCAATTATCAAATCCTTATAGTAAGAATGTATCTTACAAACATGTACCAAGCAATGACAATTAAGAAGAGGAAATTGGACTATGTTGTTAATTATAATGGATGTATTGTTGTTGCTGATGAAATCAAAATCTCACATGAATTTGTTGATGGCAATAATGAACCCCGTTCTCTATTTTGTGCCCGAATGATGTCTGTACACTACCCAAAATGTTGTCCGTACACTGCTGCAAGTACAGGCCGTATCGTACTGACTGGTGTGATTAATTTTTGTCTTCACTAACAAGTGCCAAAAATTCCATGAACATGAACACCTAAGCTAGGGTAAATGCCTCCCACAATATAAAAATTAATCTCCCAGCCAAATAGGAGTTATGAACAAAAATATAGGTTCAAGGTGTGAATTGCAGTATGCTGGAAATGCCACCAAAACTTCTAAAATGATCTTCAAACAATGTCAATGTAATCCTCCTGGTAAATGGATGAAGAATAAGTTTATTTGCAACCAAAATTCTCAAATCCTTAATAGAGTCTGAGGACTCCAAATATATCGAAACTCAGTCCAAGACTAAATACTCAAGTGAAGCTCAACATGAAATTGTTGAATACCACTTCCAATGTGCAACCCTTCAGAAGCTATTTCACCTCCTCAGTTATGCAATCTCTTGAGAGGTATCATTCTCAAGGATTATGCTGAATATTTGCAGACTATCAAGCCCCACAAATGCTCAAGAAGACTCAATGAGAAAATAGATTTTGATGCCAAATGAGAGACCCATGGGATCTATTTATTCACTTTTTGGAAACTTCCTCTAGAAGCCCCATAATATTCTTATAAAATCTCATTGTACTTTTTAGATAAAAAGTAACTTTATAAAATAAAAGTGCACCTTAATTTAAAAATATAACATTTTGGCCCCATATAAAAGGTAATAATAAAATATAACGTCTCCAGGAGCATAATGAGCCATCCAATCACCAAGTAAATGCAAAAATGACTCTCTCATCACCACCATCTACCTACGAGAGTCTGGAATAGGCAAATCCACGTAAAGTGTCATGTCGTACTAGAGAGGGGACATGATAATCTACCCCTCCTAAAATTGCTTGGCCTCAAGCAATCTCAATGTCGGATGCTATAGAATGGCCTCACCCTCCCAAGTAGCATCCTCAATAGGTAGATCTTTCCACTTAATCAGGTACTCTCTAATCACCCACCTGTGAAGCTGCTTCTCTCTGCTATCCAAGATGGATTCTGAAACCAAGATCAACTTCCCCTCATCATCCAAGGGAGGTAAAACTATAGAAGGCACCACACTCTGACCCAACACCTTCTTGAGGTGTGACACATGGAATACATTATGCACTCTATTATCTACGGGAAGCTCCAACTCATAAGCCACCTCACCAACCTTTTTGATAATCCTGAATGGTCCATAGTATCGTGGCTTGAGTTTCTCTGCACCACTCTTCTTGAGAGTGGACTGCCTGTATGGCTGCAACATGAGGTAGATTATATCATCCACCTCAAAACTACACTCAATCCTCTTTTGGTCTGCATACTATTTTTGCTAGTTCTGAGCTCTGGCAATATTGTCTCTGAGAGTACCAACAATGTCATTACTCTCCTGTAGTAACTCACCTATAATAGGTACCTGACTGTCACCCAACACTAAATCTATAAAATTGGGTGTCTTAACTGTAAAGTGCCATGAAGGGCATCATCTGTATTGTCATGTGGTATGTAGTGTTATAGCAATACTCACAGATATAAATCCATTTGACCCAAATCCATTGCTGAGCTGCCACATAATTCCTCAAATACCCTTCTACCCACTAGTTTACTATCTCTATCTGACCATCGGTCTGTGGGTGATAGTTGGTGCTGGGTGCAAGCTCAGTACCACACAACTAGAATACCTCCTGCCAAAAGTGACTCATGAAATGAAGCGGCTGTCCCTGTCGCTCACAATGTTTTGAGGCAAGCTGTGCAACTTCAGAACCTCCTGGAAGAAGACCTCTACTACCTAAGCCGCTAAGTATGTAGTAGTGATAGGGAAGAAGTGAGCATATTTTGTTAACCTATCTGCCACCACATAAATATAATCTCATCCTTGTGCCTTGGGCAAGCCTGTGATAAAGTCCATGGAGATACACTCCCACTTCTTGTCAGGAATAGGAAGTGGATGTAGGAGCCCTGCTGGATATGTGTGTTCTTGTTTGTTTTATTGGAAAACAAGACATTCCCAAACATAATGCAAAACATCAGCCTTAAGCCCCTTCTAGGTGAACCTCTCCCAAACTGACCTGTAAGTCTTAAAGTACTTGAGATGGCCTGTTGTGGGTGAGTCGTGAAGTGTTCTCAAGATCAACTGCTTAACCTTCGATCTTGGGACTAAGTAAATCCTATTATTGTAAATGATCAAATCATCTACAAGTGTGTATCTGGTATTAATCACTACCCCCTCCACTATATCAGAGGCCCATGTGTCCCTAGCATATTCTACTATAATCAAATGTCGCCAATCCTTTAATATCTAGATCATAGAAGTAAGGTGTGGCCTGCGAGATAGAGCATCTGCAACAACATTTTATGTACCCTTGACATACGTGATGTCATATTCATATGCCTGCAACTTACTCACCCATTTATGCTGGCGATCATTCAGGTCCTGTTATCCCAAAAAGTGTCTCAGACTGTTATGATCAGTCTTTATATAGAATTTGTTGCCCACAAGATATTGTCTGAACTTGGCCAGAGCATGCATGATGGCCAACATCTCCTTATCATAAATGCTAAATGATCATTCAAGCCCCCTAAGTTTCCTACTCTCATAAGCAATAGGGTGTTTGTCCTGCATGATTACAACACCTACTCCCTCTCCAGATGCATCACATTGAAGCTCAAATGGCTTCGTAAAATTAGGCAATGCTAGAACCGGGCATGTAGTCATTATCTCCTTGAATTTCATGAAACAATCATGTGCCTCCTGAGTCCACACAAATGCCCCTTTCTTTAACAAATCTGTCATGGGTCTGGCATGTCGTAAGTAGCCACTGATGAATCTGTGATAAAACCCACATAGACCAAGGAACCCCCTCAACTACGTAGGGTTCTCTGGTGGTGGCCAATCAACAATAGCACTGATCTTTTCAAGATCCATTCGCACTCCATCTGCACTAATGATGTGTCCTAAATATAGAAGCTCAGTCATGCCCAAATCGCATTTGGATTCCTTGGCATACAAGGACTCCTTCTGCAATATGCCCAATACTGTCTCCAGATGCTCAAGATGTTCCTACCATGACCTGTTGTATACCAACATATCATTAAAGAATACCAGTACAAATTTCCTCAACTAATAGTGAAAAGCCCTGTTCATTGTAGACTGGAAAGTGGCAAGTGCATTAGTCAAACCAAACGGCATGACTACAAACTCAAAATGCCGACAGTGACATCTGAAAGCATTTTTCTCAATGTCCTGTTCTCTCACTTTGATCTGATGATATCCTGATCTCAAGTCAATCTTTGAAAAATAACAAGTCCCATGTAATTCATCTATCAACTCATCAATGCGTGGGATAGGATATCTATTCTTAATAGTTATTTTGTTTAACACCCTGTAATCAATACACATTCGAAGAGTACCATCCTTCTTTTTAACCAAAATAACAGAAGATGTAAAAGGTGACTTACTTGGTTAGATGTGCCCCATGGCTAGCAACTCCTTAATGGTCCTCTCAATCTTATCCTTTAGTCACTTCGAGTGTCGATATGGTGTGATCATGATAGGCCTAGCACCTTCCTCCAACTTAAGAATATGCTCAATGCCTTTATCTAGCAGTCTGCCTAGTGGAATCTCGCTGAATACCTTCTCATATTTAATTCTCAACTTCTGAATATCAGGATGATATTCAGCCTTGTGTTGCTCCTCTTGTGTAGGCATCAAGGTACAAATAACTACCCACTCTATATCATTATGCCTGGCTAGCCTCTCCATCCTCCTAAGTGAAATAGTCCTAACATCACTATTATGAATAGCCTTCAGTACATGGGTTCTGCCATCTACCTTGAACTGTATCTCCATATCCTTAAGTCTCAAGATAACCTCCTCCAATGAATGTAGACACTACATCCCAAGCACTATGTCCATGTCACCCATGTTGACCACATGATAATCTGCCTTGAACTCATAGTTGTTAAGGCGTAGAGGTCAATCACGTACCATCCTGTCACATCAAAGAGTATATCCATCAGCCACCTTAACTTTCAGTCCCTCAAACTCCTCAGTGGTGAGCCCATGCCTCTCCACAAAGCTTGCATCAATAAAGTTGTGCGTGACACCAGTATCCAAGAGTGTAATAACCTTTTATCCTGCCAAGACACCTCTAAGTCTAAAAGAACCCTCTCTCTGAATACTAGATAGACGTGCCTCCTATAAATGTAGCTCTAGTTCCTCCTTTTGTTTAGCATTATCTACCTCTTGTGCTCTGCATCATCAAGATCATGGTACTTTGAGCTGTATGAATCTGAGCCCTCGTAATAAGCCCACATCACCTTGTTGGCCTTTCCCTTAGGCCTCATAGGACAGTCATGTCCAAACTCATAGGGACCCTTGCAATAGAAGCATAACTTCTTCTTACGCATGTCATTAAGCGTCTCCTTATCCAAGGGTGCAGCTGACTTGCCTTTCATGTCATCAACCTTCTCTTTACCTTTGTTGAATCCCTCTTTATTATCTCTATATGATGAAGAGCCCTTTGAACCGAACCTATTTGTTGGCGCTGCAAGTTCCATACTACAGCCTTTCTTCATGGCTTCTTGAAATGTGAGAGGATCAAAGGCCTTAACCCACCCCTTGAGTGGTTCAGTCAACCCTTCTGTAAATAAAATGACTAGCCTCCACTCTAAAATATCAAGTACCATTACTGCTAGCTTCTAGAAGTCATTAATATAAGCATCAGGGGAACCATGCTATTTTAGTTGTGCCAATTCATGGAAACTCACCTCAAGATCTTTGACATCAAACCTTTCAATCAGCCTATTAGTGAACTCCTCATATGTAGTGATAAGGTTGTGTCCAAGAGTGACTAACCCATGATACCACCACTCATGAGCAGCTCCTTCAAGATGTAGTGTGGCAAATCTTATGGCATCCTCTTTAGGCATTGGCCTCAAAGAAAGATAATTATCAAGCTTTTGAACCCAAGACCTAGCTGTGCATTTGTTACTTCCATCATAGTAGGGCATGGAATCTTACCAAGTGTTTGTTGATAGTCATTCCTTGGAGCATAGTTATCATTTCTTCCTCCTCTCTTATTTCTTTGATTCATGAATTGATCAAATGTCCATATTTCTCTCATATCAGGAGGGAGAGTGGTATACTCCAAGTAGGCCTGTCTAGCTTCATCTCCAAATGGAGTAGCTGGAACAGCATGTGATTTTCTTTCTCTTGGTGTAAAGGTGGGAAAAAGAGGCCTAGAGGCTGATCCTCTAGTGTTTTCAGTGCGTTGTATTGACCTTTCCTCATTAACTCCACTATGTTCAATAGTGTGTTGATGATTTTGATTTGGAATGGCTTGCTGATCCATTTTTGCTAATAAGCGTGACATCATATCAAGCATAGTGTCAACTTTCCTTTCAGCTCTTGCATCTCTATCTTCCTCTGCCATATTTTGAACTGATTTGCCAATGTCTCTTTCTCTTAATGCTTCTGACAATGTATCCCCTTCAACCAAAGGATTTTGATTTTGTTGTCTCTACTATTCCCTACTATAACATCTAATTTCTCTCTCACTCATCTGCTATTTAACTGATCATAGGATGGCAAGATGATGGCTCTGATACCACTGTAATGAACCTCACTAGTAGGATCACCAAAAACACTGATATTGCACTATGGACTTTTGTCAAACAATTGGCAAGAAATCAACTATACTGTTGTAAGTGTTAAGTTATGGAGCTAAAAGCTTCACTGATGCAGACATGGAGGAGGGTGCAGAAGGGTTGCTGAGTGCCACGGACACTGGCATCGGTTAGGCCAACCGACGTCGGTAGGAAGGAGACAGGAAGCAACTGATGTCGGTCAGATATCGGCCGGCGTCAGCGACCCCCAGGCGGACAGGGACCGACGTCGGTCGCCTTTGTGGTTCGACTGCGAGTTTATTATGGGCAGTTGGTTGACGAACCAAGTGTTTGCATGCTTAGTGCTAATTTTAGACTAAGAGCTGTGGATTTAATTATTGTACTAGGTGTCTAATTATTGTTTGGATGAGATCTATATAATAGACTCATGGTTGTATTGTAAAGTAGTGCTAGGGAGTAAGAGAGAATAATTATAAGCTCCTTCGGTGTGTGAGGTAGAGCAATGGTGTGTTCCTCCTAGTGCCACAGTACCAAGTGTGTGGGTGCTGGATTGGAGAGTCAGCTAGATTCTTTAGGTATGTATGATCTTGGTCATCAGGTGAGCATGGCCCTTATAGGAGATCTACATGGTAAGTAAGATCGTTGATCTGCAGGTGTGTGTGTATGCAAGGTCAAGGTTCACAGGTGTGCAGAACCAGTATTGATCTGTAGGTTGGAGATCAGATAGGACAGCAACACAACAGAGAGCAGGATCAGGCAGGATCTACTTGGAGTACGGTGTGTACTCATTGGTATGTACGTGGAGTACATGGAGAGCTAAGAGGAAGGCAAGGCTGTTCCTTCCATAAGTATGGTCTGTTGAATTGCAAGTTGTTACAGGTTCATGGGAGATCTACTTGAAGTACTTTGAGTACTTGTGGAGTGCGTGGAGCACTTGTGGAGTGCGTGGAGCATAGGTGTAAGGTGAACACCAACTCTGTGCTTGAGTTGGGTGTTGGGACCTAGTAGAGAGAGCTTTGAGGGAAGATTTACTGTTTATGTCCTAGAGGTGTGGGAGCCCTAGAGGTGTGTAAGGAAGAAGAACTGTGGCAGTCTTCTTTGTTGTATTTCCTTCTGTAAAAGTTATTAATATAAGTTGTGTATTGTCTCTCTTATTCTGTGTTATTCTGAATTCTAGTTACTTGTTAAATCTGGTTAATTTTTGCATATTAAGTTGCTTGGTTTGGTAATCAATTGTGTGCTTCCGGTGTTTCGCATCCTGACAAGTGGTATCAGAGCTAAGGTTGCAGGAAGCAGGTTTTGTGTTTGGTTACAGGTCACTCTCAGGGGTTTCTGATTGAGTGAGAGCAGAGCAATGGCAGATGAAAGTAAGCTAAGAATGGAGGAGTTGAAAAGCACAGATGGTCACTTAAGGTCCCATGGAAAGAAAGAGCAGGTAAAAGAATATTGTTGGTCTGTGGAAGATTAGCATGAAGAAACTGAAGAAGCAGATGTTGCAGGTGATGTGGCACAGGATGCTCTGGAAAGTTTCTTGGATAAAGTTGAATCTTGGATAAAAGATTCGGTTGCCTCTTTCCATGCAGCCCCAGGTAGAGGAGCTGGTGAGCCTTGCCAAAGAATTGGCAAAGGGGAAGTGAAGCTGAAATTACAGGCAGCCAACACACAGGTGTTGATGAAGTTCATGCAGGTCCCAGGTTTGGAGATATGGCTAATTTCTTTAAAAAGATTGGGTGATGAGAGATGCACAAGAACTCTCACAGCGGGTGCACTTGAATTAGCTGGTGGTAAGAAAATAGGTACTCTTTATCTACTTGTTTATACTACTGATTCTTCTTTTGTTGTAGAGACGTGGCTTCGTAGGCTTGGTCACATGAGTAGGAAGGAGATGCATGTTCTTAAGCGGAAGACAGATATATTTGATAGGCTTAAGAATTGGAAAGCCTTGGTGTTCTTGGAGGAGATGGCAGACAGAAACCAGTGGATGGTGCTGGATACTTCTGAGCAGAGTAGTTTGGACATGGGTTTTGATTCAAAGGAGCTCACGGGTAAAAAGTCATCACTCACAGGCGAACACAGATACCGGCGTCGATCAGAAAGAACCGACGTCGAACAGACAGGTGCCGATGTCGGTCATGTGCAGACCAAAGCTGATGATGTCGGGAAGGGTAAGACTGACATTGGTCAGGAGGACCGATGTTGACAGTAGGTAAGACTGACATCGGTCAGATGACTAATGTTGACAACAGGGACACCGACATTAGCAGGTTGGTAGTCAGGGACAGACGCATGGGAACCGACGTCGATCGGATGCAGACTGTGGAGTGACCAAGGTTGGTCACTGTAATGGATTTTGGGTGGACAACACGCTGTCAAGGAGTCTCAAACACCCATACGAAGGACTGAAGACGTAAGTAGGCCCTCAAATTTGTTGTTCCTCTTCTTTATACTCGTTGCTGATTGTAGAGCAGGAAGGATTCGGGAAACAGGTGGGAGCATGGCAGGGATATGATGCAGAACCAAATGGGAGTTTTGGTAGGGTTGCCAACCAGTGTGAAAGCATAGAGATGAATGGATTCCTTAGTTGAAGAATAGAGAGAACGGACACGTGAGACGGAAGGCCAGGCATATGGTCTTGAGGAAGCTGCAGGACAGTGGTACAGATTTTGATAGGTGGAAGACGAAGCATGGCTTCAGTCAATGTCAAGGCAACTACTGTGGTTTGTCTTACTAGGTGGATGATGAGTCATGACATCATTTTGTTGTTGTATGTGGATGGTATATTTGTTACCAGGGTTTGTACATACAGGGTTTTGCTAAGCTAAGGGTAAGATTAGTTCAGTGGCATGTTAGGAGGAGTTTGGAGCAGCAAAATTCTTTGACATGGGAGGCATGGAGATCACAGGTTGATTTTGTCTCCAGTGGGAGCTGATGTGAATCAGGTGTTGGCGAGGTTCATTACGCAGGATGCAGATCCGGAGCACACTAAGGGATAGATAGGTACAGTGTCTGAAATCACATGAGGTCTGGTATAGACCTGAGTATTCCCATGCAGTGGGAGCTGTCAGAGAGTTAGGAGCCAATTCGGGGAAGTGGGTTCTCAGGGATTTGAGAGGGACCAGCAGCAGGTATACATGCAGGGTCAGGACTTCACTACATGTGTTTTGTAGGTTCGGATGTGGCAAGGTACTCGGATGACAGGAGGTGCACCACGAGATGTGTGGTGGTTAGTCTTCAAGTGGGAGCTTGAAGAGGGATACAAACTAGGAAACAGATTAGATGGAGTACAGGTACAGGTATAGTGTAGCTATTTATCTCCAAGTGGGAGATTGTTAAGTTGTGGAGCTAAAAGCTTCACTGATGCAGACATGGAGGAGGGTGCAGAAGGGTTGCTGAGTGCCACGGACACCGGCGTCGGTCAGGCCAACCGACGTCGGCAGGAAGGAGATAGGAAGCAACTGACGTTGGTCAGATATCGGCTGGCGTCGGTGACCCCCAGGTGGACAAGGACCGGTGTCGGTCGCCTGTGTGGTTCGACTACGAGTTTATTATGGGCAGTTGTTTGATGAACCAAGTGTTTGCATGCTTAGTGCTAATTTTAGACTGAGAGCTGTGGATCTAATTATTGTACTAAGTGTCTAATTATTGTTTGGATGAGATCTATATAATAGACTCATGGTTTTTAGTGCCAATATATTCATTCAATGGAGATATAGATCCTTTTTCAATAGATTGCAACTTTCAAATTTCAACAAGACATCTTGGCACTCATAATGCAACTAGATGCAAATAATATCCTTTCTTATTATGGATGGAATACAAAGGCTTGCCACATAATTGAGTCTCTATTATAGATATGCAAATGTAAATAGAACCTTTCCCTAGAATCACTAATACAGTTGTGTACAAATTCAGTGACTAAAAATGTAAACCCCCATAACCAAAATAAGACATGTGATCAATTGGCATTATTTATTAGATATGCAAATGACTGGTATAGCAGTTATCAAATCCTTATAGCAAGAATGTATCTTACAAACATGTACCAAGCAATGACAATTAAGAAGAGGAACCTAGACTATGCCGTTAATTACAATGGATGTATTATTGTTGCTGATGAAATCAGAACCTCACATGAATTTGTTAATGGCAATAATGAACCCCGTTCTATATGTTGTGCCTGAATGATGTCCATACACTACCCAAAATGATGTCCGTACACTACCTAGAATGTTGTCCGTACACTACTGTAAGTACAAGTTGTACTGTACTGACTGGTGCGATTAATTTTTGTTTTCACTAACAAGTGCCAAAAATGCCATGAACATGAATGCCTAGGCTAGGGTAAATGCCTCCCACAATATAAAAATTAATCTCCCAGCCAAATAGGAGTTATGAACAAAAATATAGGTTCAAGGTGTGAATTGCAGTATGCTGGAAATGCCACCAAAACTTCTAAAATGATCTTCAAACAATGTCAATGCAATCCTCCTGGTAAATGGATGAAGAACAAGTTTATTTGCAACCAAAATTCTCAAATCCTTAATAGAGTCTGAGGACTCCAAATATATTGAAACTCAGTCCAAGACTGAATACTCAAGTGAAGCTCAACATGAAATGGTTGAATACCACTTCCAATGTGCAACCCTTCAGAAGCTATTTCACCTCCTCAGTTATGCAATCTCTTGAGAGGTATCATTCTCAAGGATTATGCTGAATATTTGTATACTATCAAGCCCCACAAATGCTCAAGAAGACTCAATGAGAAAATAGATTTCGATGCCAAATAAGAGACCCATGGGGTCTATTTATTCACTTTTTGGAAATTTCCTCTAGAAGCCCCATAATATTCTTATAAAATCTCATTGTACTTTTTAGATAAAAAGTAACTTTATAAAATAAAAGTGCACCTTAATTTAAAAATATAACATTTTAGCCCCATATAAAAAGGTAATAATAAAATATAACGTCTCCAAGAGCATAATGAGCCATCCAATCACCAAGTAAACACAAAAATGACTCTCTCATCACCACCATCTGTCTACGAGAGTGTGGAATAGGTAAATCCATGTAAAGTGTCATGTCGTACTAGAGAGGGGACATGACACCTTTCCCATCCATATCAAGATTTAGATAGATATTTCTATGTATTTTATTGAGGGGCTCCCCAAATCTAGATGGAAAATAGTGATCTTGGTTGTGGTTGATTACCTTTCTAAATATTGTCATTTTTGTGCCCTTAGCCATCCGTATACTGCCTCCATAGTCGCACAAATTTTTTTGGACCAAATTTTTCATCTTCATGGCATTCCTTAATCTATTGTCTTATATCGTGATGCAACCTTCACCAATTATTTTTGGATGGAACTATTTCAATGCACCAGTACCCATTGAAGATGAGTTTTGGGTATCATCCACAAACAGATGGCCAGATTGAAATTGTCAACAAATGCTTAGAAACTTTTCTTCATTGCTTCACCTCATAACAACAACGTCAATGGGAAAAGTGGCTCTCTCTTTCCAAATGGTGGTACAATACCTACTACCACACTTCAATAAAAATGAATCCATATAAACTAGTCTATGGTCAAGTAACACCAATGCTCCTTTTGTACACCTCGAATAGTTCATTTGTTCAAGTGGTTGACACGATTCTCCAAAATCAAGATCAGAACCTCAGTACCCAATGGGACAATCTTCATATAGCACAAAATCGAATGAAACAATAGGCAAATTAGTACCATTCTGAGTACACTTTTCAAGTAGGTGATAATGTTTTTTTTCACCTACATCCATACAAACAATCCTCTCTAAAACTCAAAGGGCATCATAAGCTAGCTCCCAAGTTCTGTGGGCCCTACAAGGTTCTTCAATAGTTTGGGTCAGTTGCTTATAAGTTGGAGATCCTACCTTCTTCTTGAGTTTACCTAGTATTTCATGTCTCTTGGCATAAACATCAAAGTGTAGACTATTTTACCAGAACTTGATAATGAAGGATCCATTCTTCTAGAGTCAGAGGTAATCTTGGATAGGTACACATGGAAACTCCGCTCTCACTTCATCACCAAAGTTTTAATTTAGTGCCATGGAATGATATCAGAAGATGCAACATGGGAACCACTATTTTATATTCAAAACCAATTCCCACATCTAAATCTTTGAGGATAAAGTTTTTTCTATGAGTGAGGGGATGTTATGAACCCATGATATCTCTTTTATTTACTTTGTTAGTTTAGTAATTGTTATAGATGCATATGATTTGTAAGTCATCCCATGAGCATTTTGTTTTATCCCACATTCATAGGAAGTTGTTGTTATTTATATTAGAATTCATATATAAGTAAGTGTTCAGGCCAATGAATGAATCCACAAATTTATTGTATTGAGCTTGCTCAAAGGAGGTTTCCCCCTTGAAGTGGTTTGTGATCAATATAAACATTTCAGTACTTTAGCTAATTTTATAAATATGTTATTTCATGCATTTTTGTCAATTTATTGCAAGAGGATCCTCTCAATTTTTTGGGAAGAGAAGGTGTGCCCATGCTCTACATTCTTGGAAGTGACTCTGGTGTCAGTAGTTGTCTTTGCATTAAAGTCTGTAGACTAGTCAAATCAATACACCACTCCAAATGAAATATTATCCAATTTAATTTTACACTTATCTAGTTTAAAATTGATATAATCATAAAGAGGGTGAATTCATCTTTCTAACACAATAAATGGCATCAAATATGGAGCCACAGATCAAAATATATGGTTAAAAACCCAACACATAATCGCATAGTCGCATTAGCAACTTTAGAACATGGAAAAATGGGAGATCATAGCATAAGATATGAGCAAAACCCATCATATCTTATATCACTAAAAATATATTGAAAAGGATTTCAAAAGGGTATTTTTAGTGTTTTTAAATGCTTAATATAACCCATGCAAACTACCCTTTGAGTGTTTTTTGGTAAAAAGTTGGCTGAGTGATAAATCTTCTCAGATGGGCTACTTTGCACCATTATAAATTTTTACTGGAGACTAGCACAACTATGAAACTAATTACATTACATTCTCATGACATCAGGGTACAATCATGAAAATTTTCATGTAATTTGGACTTCATTTGTTCCTATGCAAATGGGATTCAAAAGTGCTCATAAATTCAATTCAGAAGCCAATTTTTGTAGCTACACAGTTTGCATGTGGGACTGAACTTTCTACATAAATTTTACCTATATATTCTACCTACACTTGAATACCATAATTTTAAATTTTAAATTTATTTGATTTGATTTGACCTTGTACAATGGTGTTTGAAGAGTGATTAATGGGCAGATTTGACACCTGGAAACACACAAAAATTTGTGTTTTGGGCAATTTTAATGGCTGCATATCTTTCAAGTGAAGAATTATTTTTTGCAACCACTTTCACCATTGTATTATTCTAAAATTTGGATATTCTCACAAAAAAATTAGAGAGAAAATAACATGATTTATTCATGCGAAATTGCTCTCAAAAACCATTGTGTACGTTGATTTGGCACTTAGAGCTTTAAACCCTAAAACTTTGCAAACTTGAACCTCTCCACTTTTGCTTGAAAAAATTGATTGATGAAGGTGTATAAAGGTCATATACAAGGAAAAATTTTAATTAACACTTTGGGAGAATGACATAGTCCATCTATGCAAAAGTTTTGTATGTAGGCTAATTTTGGCTAACAGTATCCTTTCACTAGCCAAGAACCAATAAGGTATATGCCTTATCATCACCCTCTATCTAAACCAATGGAGAGAAACTTGCTCCATCACATGTTGTATAGTTGCTTATTCAACATGAACACTATGTTGGTGTTAATTCATCTGGTAAAGGCTTTTCAACTTCTCCTCCATTCTCATCTACTCCCATAGAGATAAATACCTATCATAATTTTTTTTTTTTTTCATATCTTGGTCTCTCCACCTTTATCTCCCACATTCACAAACCATCCAACAACCATGGATCTGATACCAATTGTTGGGATCTACAAGGCATGGCTCCTGGTAGCACATGTTATAAAACTAAAAGATAATCTAAAACATGTGCAATAAATAAATACATATTTAAAAGAAGCTACAAAAACATAAACACATGAGAGAACACATTACACAAAATATACGTGGAAATCTTGATAAACCAACTAAGGAAAAACCATAGGGTAAAGGTAACATCTATACTTCATATTCATCAAAAAAACTCTCTCTATAATAATAGTTCATCTCAGCAACTTCTTTCAAGTGCTAACAACCATAGCACTCAGGTGAGCAAAACTTACAACCAAGCCTTCCATGCTCTAACCTCCAAACTGCAACATGCACCTCCATCATGATGCTAACAACCATATCATCTAAGGTGAGCTCTAAAGAATTAACCTCCATCTCCATGAGCTGAGATAACAAGCCTCAAAGTTCCATGTCTTCATCTAGGTGAGCCAAGCTAACATAGCCTTCTAGGATCTAACCTCTAACCTCAAGGATCTCTATGCTTTTATACAAATTAGGTGAGCCATGCTCTCATATAAGCCTTATAGGCTCTAACCACCTAAGCATGAATGATGCTTACAACCCAAACATCTAAGTGAGCTAAACATACAAGCATTACAAGCTCTATCCTTCTACATGTAAGCCCAATGCTTACATAGATCCTCAAAGGGAATCCCTAATGAACTCAATGGATTATAAATTATAAAGGAGAACAAAATGCTCCATATCATTTTACAATAATGAGAGAGAGAAGAGGGAGGGAGAGATAACTTCATGACTACTCCAAAAATGTGCCACACTTTGGATGGAGTATCATGTGATCCAAATTTGTTTGTCACCATGTGCAAAAGTCTTCAAGAAAGATCCTCCACTAGACAAGAACATGTGACACCTTCATGTCATTCCAAAACTCGTGCCCCACTTCTACAAGTGAGTCTAAACACTCAATAGTGTTCTTCTCATCTTCATCTCTAAGGGTTAACAAAGTAGATTCCTACTTTAGATAAGATCATGAGCCACCTCCACGTGGCTCCAAAGAGTTGTGACCTACTCACATGTGTGAGGAGAATCTACAATAGTGCTTATCTTATCTTCTTCCTCCATGTGACCACACAATTCTAAAAGGTGTTGCAATCACCTTTTGACTTTCACCACATATGGGAATCATAGGACCCCTTAGAAATTCACCCCATTCATGACCACTTGTCTTTTGCACCATGTGACAATGCACATGTGACAACTAAGGACAAAACCATGTCCTCTAATGGAATATTACACCCCACACCATGTCACCTCAACCTAATCACATCCTAGGACCCTTCATGGACCATCCTACCACATCACTTGTATGTCACATCACATGCATGCCAACTCATTTGCACACTTGCATGCCACATCACCAAGATGCCATCTTAGCATGTTACATCACCATGAATAGTGAGTTTGAATAGTGCCCTGGGAATAATGGCTTCACACCCTTACAATAATGAATAATCATTATCAATCACATTTTAGTTCAAAAATACAAATGTTACAATTAAGTATTCATAAAATAAAAGGATAGTAGTGTTGAATGATAGTGGTGATGTTTGATAGTAATGTCAGACGCTTACATTCAAACTTAGACACTAGCATCAAATTACCGATGCAAGTGTCCCAGACCTTGATGCAAGTGTTCTTGATCCACTTAAAAACTAATTTTTTTGCTCAAAATAAAAAATAAAAATTTACTAGTAAATTGATAGCTAAACCTACTTACCAAATCATCAAAATCTTGGTCAACTAAGACTTTCTGGAGTACATCAAATCACACTAGTTGAGGGGCTATGTTGTTGCATGACATTATTATATTCTACTCAAAGCTCATTTTTTTCAAAAGTTCAAAGTGAAAATGAGTTACAATTTCTATTTGAATTACCTAATTACACCTTCTACAAAAACTTCAAATCCGCATATATTGAGCACCAGTTGTCTAAATTCAAAACTATGAGTTACATTGGAATATAAGTAATGAGCCCTTTCATATTATAATTTTTTTAAATAATTACCAAAAAATGCCTACTTTTATTGCTTACACAACTATTATTATAGATCGCAAAATTGTCACCCAAATAACGTTGCATTCTTTAATACCACTACTACTAGAATACAAATTTGGTTACCATATACACAAGATTATCACCTTTTATTTTCATGATGAGGTGAATCAGAGGTACTATTTACACTCCTCCTAAAAATGGGGGAATATCAGTGGGGGCATGTTAATTAGACACATCTTCCACATTTTTCACTATCCCATATTTAGTGGGGGCATGGATATAGACATGTCTTCCACATTTTTTTTTTCTGGTTGAGCCTCAACTTTAATCTTAACTTTAACATCTACCCTATCTTTGGATTTGGCTTGTGCCTTGGCCTTAGCCTTAGTTTCAACTTCAAATTTGGATTTATCTTTTGCATCTATGTTAGCCTTGGCCTTAGCTTCAACTTTGTCTTTGTCCTTGGCTGCTTGTTCTTTAACTGTGCACTTGGATTGCTCATCTTTAATGCATTGGTCTTATTTGGTCTTTTAATCTTATTGAGACTTTTCTTACATCATTGCTTCTTCATGCTTCTATTACATAGCCTGCACTTCTTGATGTTTTCAAATTGTCTCCTCTTGCTCTTCTTTATTCACCTCCACTACTTTGTCTTGTTTCTTGTGAGCTTGTACTTCCTCATCTTACTTATTTATAGGCTCTGCTTCTTTGGATTACTTATTTTCATCCTTTAATTCTTTGTCTTATTTTTGGCATACCTCTTATGTAGCTTGTTATTTGTGTTGCTCTTCTTACACAACTACCTATTGTTTGTGTTGTTCTTCCTCCATCATTTCTTTTCTCTTTGCTTCTTGATTTTTTCTCTTTTTCTTTTCCTATTATTGTTTCCATTTAGCCTTACTTTGTTCCTCCTTTGAATCTTATGGCTCTTGTGTAACTTCAGTTTGTGGCTCTGTTTATGACGGGTTGGTCTCTTCCAATTTTTCTATAGGATTTGACGAGTCTAGTATTGTCATTGATTGTGACTATTTCAAAATAGAGGATTTAACCACATTACTCTTCTTTGCATACATCTTATTTCTAGATGTAGGAGAATAAGGATTTTATTTTATTTCTTTGTAGCCTAGACTTAGGGTTATGGTTGTGCTTCGATTGCTAGCTGCAATCCCCTCACCTTTGCTTATTTTCTAAAAGATACCATTATGTCTTTTATTATTTTTGATGGCCTTATTGAAGGATGAGTCAGTGGTTTGCACAACAAGGATGGAGGTGGACTCTCTCGTTTAGGTTGCTCTTCTTGGTGTGCAACAAAATATCCTATAGTTCGATCTATGTGGAATATTTTTTCCACCAATTTTTGTCAAATTGATTTCTTCCCTACATTTTTAATAATGATGGGGGGGTTGAGTTATGTCAACCTAAAGGTCATCCCTTACCTATATGCCCTTGGTAGGTGCACACTACTTTCTAGAATAAAAATTCCTTTTCTTTTTCATGCTCATAATGACTGTCATTAATGTCTTCCAACATAGACTTTAGGACTTTGTGCTCATCGACTCCTGATTTTGGTAGGTCATAATCATCTATGGTTTTTGGGACATCCAAATTATTAAACCAAGACTTTGTTTGATGAGTTCTCTTCTTTGGAATTTGTGGCAAGGCTCTTTATGCTAATGCCTTTCTTTTTCCTTAGTCTAACTATGAGGGAATTGTTATTATTTGTGATGGAGCCTATGATTGCCCAAGAATGGGTTGTTGTCCTCTTGAAGTGATGAAATGTATAGGTTAAACCTTCCTCAGAGCTAAAGTTTTGTACCTCTAAACTTTTGCATCCAACATCTGATGAAGAATAACATTGCAGTCACAGTTGGTGTCAGTAAATCATGCACTTTAATCTAGATGCCTTTATGCAGCTTTATAACTGATGCATGTTATCTTAGATATTGCAATACATCTTGGGGTATTTTGGGATGTGACCTGATCAAGACTAGAGCTTCAATCCACCATGAATTGAAAATCCCCAAATGCTCATAGTATTGTCTTGTTTTGGTCCATGTAATATTTGTGAATGTGATAGTAGCCTAAAATTTGTATTTGAGTTGATAGGTCTATCTGACAATTTGCATTGTGTAAAGCAAAGAAGCATGACAAGGTTCCTATGAGTATCTTCTCAATATTTATGGTTAGCTCTGAGGCTAGAAAATTAGGCTAGTTAAATTCTTTGTGTAGGTGTATCATGTGATATATAATATTTATAACCCCTTTTGTGGCCTGCTTAGCCTATTTTATAATTTGGCAAAACCTTTTTGTAATGAATTTAACTAGAATGCACACTAAAGCATCATATATTGAATCAATTACTATCCTTCTACCTTCCCTTTTTTCTTGTTTCTCCCTTATGTCATAATGAATTAATGGAGTAGTGGACTTGTAAGGGAGAAGAGATTTTTTATCAGTTATGAGACATATTGTGCATGTCATAGTCTAAGGATTGATCCAGATCTTAACATCCAAAGATAAGTGAGTATCCCCTTTATTATGCCTACTTAGAATAGTAAGCATTACCTCATCGATTTGTCCAAATGTAGGTAGCTTGATCAGTCTTTCTGCATTTGAGCCTCACAGTGGATGTGGGAGCATTAGGGTTCCTATTTGTGTAGCTTCTTATAGCCTAAGAGCCAATAGAGTAGCTTTTACTTGATCAATGAAGTTGAAGGTGTTAGGTTCATTATATTTAGTTTACCTTAGGCCTAAGACAATCTTTTTTTCCTCTTTTTTGTGAATCGGTCAGTGGAATCAACAATTGAGATTGATCCATGGTTGTTGGTGTAGGCTGGTTCAAACACTTCTTTTGCTTGATCTGGTTGGGTTGATGACTGTGCTCTCAATTAAATAATATGAATATAGATCATAATATTCAATTGCTATTAAAAGTGTGTAAGCACCATGTGTTGTCCATGTTCTTTGTTATATAGCTTTTGGTACCTAAATCCATGTAGTTGACTAGTTTAAATGCACTACAGTAATTGTACATGAGTTTACCTACCTAATTAATATCTATCACCTACTATTTAATATGACAACTATCCTTTTCCATCTAGGTTCTTTGATACATGGCTTGATAGGTAGCTAATGTGACTCATTTTCATTTCATCTATCTCATTTTTTTATGACCCCACCTATCATTCAACCATGCAATATACTTCAAAAAAGATACAATTTGCTCAAGTGCCTTGTCATCAACAGTCTTAAATGATCATTATCTATCCTTCCATCTTACTTAAATTATTAATATCATTTTCCTATACTTATATGATTACCATGGTGTAGTTTCCATCTATCTTCAGTCTATCTCTATGAATTGATCACAGTTTTTGATGTTCACTCTTCTAGCTAGGTTTTGATGTGTTGTGATCCAAATATCACACTATACAAACATTCTAATCCTAATAAAACAAATAAAAACACAAAAAAATAACAAACAAAAAACCTAATCTACATGCTGCTACTTGTCACCCTCTCTTTTTAGAAGTAATAATGATAGACATTAATGATGATATGGCTTAAGCCTATAATGATTAACATGTCTTGGTAATATGGTACCCTACAGATCTTTTAACATAATGGTAACCTATTATGAGACTTTGATGTAGACCCTAAATTCCTACAACCTCTTACCTCATTAAGCTAGATTTGATCCCTTAATTTTATCCTTACTTTGGCCTCTAATATATGATCTCTAATTGGATTTCTTATCATATATACTTGTTTTCTCTTAAACTCTCTTTCTCAATCCCTCTCTTCACTAGGCTTAATATCCTTCTTTTTGTCTAGCCATTATTCTTTTTCTTGAATACCTATCATCCATCCCTCATCATCATCTAAATTATCTCTCTCATTACCCTCATTATCTCATTCACATCTTTCATCTCTACACTCCCCCTTCTTGGTTCCAACTTATCTCTCTTTCAAGAAGATTCATAGGCTTGAAAGCTTAAACATGCTCTCACGATTCTTGATTCCCCAACTGAACCTCATATATCCCTCAACCTACTTCTTTTAAATCCCATATACATACAATCATAAACCTCAATATCCAAGTTTACACTCTCAATCCAAATACTCTTTCTATGAGACCTCCTTTCTTTATAGCCCTCTTTTAAGACAAAGATCCTAGGTTTGATCAATCTACTCCACTTATAGACAAATAAAATACATATTCAGACACCCAATAATCCCTTACATCTATCTACAAATTTTTGGCTCCTAACTCTGAAGGTGGACCCCTTAACTCCACTCACCCTTCTCTTAATTAGCTTTCTCTTAGGCCTAAAGTACTACACAATCTTGATTTCCATACCAAGACATATTTTACCAACCCAAAACCACCATAATCCTATTATTCATGATAAATAACATGTGATTACAAAGTTTCAATAAATTCTAAGTCTTGAAACAAAATTTATGAGAGATGCAAGTTCAAAACCTTAGGTCTTATGTTTAGTAGGCATGTCGGTTGTCAAGAAGCTACAAAATGTGATAATTTGAGTTTTTGGACACTTCAAACTCTCTTAAGACTGGGAATACATTTTTCTAAGCTATTTACAAATTTTATAATAATTATTTACACATTTTATAATAATTATTTACACAATATCAATCACCATAGGCTTTTAACTTCAAAATTTACAAAATTATGGGAGCTTTTTAAAGGTTTGAGTATAAAGAAGAATGCCAACTTGATGTAAAATCAGGATCTAATTATTCTAAGAGGATTATTTATATCTTTAGAGATTATTCAAGGTGTTAATGAATTATTACATTCACAAAATAACTTAAATCTATCTCAAATGACCTGGCCAACTTTAATCTGGACTTGACATAATAGGGTATACCAATGTTTATATGTATACCTAGCCAACTTTAACTGGCCACAACTGGCTTATGATTGGACTTCAAATTGATTCCTACCAACCACTACAAATTAAGCCTAATAATCACTAAATGTCCCAAATTTGTTTGTGCATCTTTCATCAAATCTTAGAATCATGTTGAAACATCCCTATTTGGGTTATTCTACCATATGTAATAATAACCTCTCACAAATTCATCCCTAATCATCTTGCATCATAAAAAATATCAATTTGGTCTATATCCATTAAGCATGGCACTTGATCAAATATTGAAAGATAAAAAATGTTAATCAAAATCAATTAACTAATTAAATAAGATTAAATGCTTAGTTAAATTATCCATTTGCAATTAATGAATATCTAAAAATGAAAATTCCAAAAATCAAAATATCAAGCCTTTCACCATTGCCTTTATGAGTTGTCAAGCTCTTCCAAAATATCCTAAAATATCTAATTTGAGAGCCATGCCTAGTAATTTAAAATCATAATTACATGATAACTATTAACTCAACGAGAGTTAGACTCAACTCAATTAGGGTAGTTTGAACCTATTCCATGTTTAAACTCAACCTTAACTCACCTTGGGTGAGTGTAAATTCTTGAGGCTATAAACACAAGACCATATCCCATCATTTCTAAGTTTGGATATTACATAGTTAGTAGTTTTTACTCCATAAGCCTCATACAAGTAATGTTACCATGCCCAAATCTTAAGCTAAGCAATCAAAGCCAAGGTGCCAAGGAGATAAGGAGCCAAGAAAGTTTCATTGTCAAATACTTCTTGATGCACAAGCTGAACGACCATTAAAAAAGCCATTTGGAAGCTCTAAGGAAGGTAAAAGAGTGTGCTCTTTTATATTTTGGTTGTGCTTTCATATGTTTTCTTATTAACTAAGCTCTCCCTAGTGTTTAGGCTAGAGGTGTTAGGATTTAGTGTGTTGTTTTGAGTTTTATTTATTAGACTAACATAAAACTAACCTCCCCTCTACATATTCCTTGTCCACATGTTGGCATGTCCGATGGGATGATACATATCATATAACCAAGGATATTTATATTCTACTTTTAGTTTTGCTAATGAATGCATAAAAACCTTCAAGTTTCAAGTTTTTGCTTCATTTTTATGTCTTTATATTTTAAGCAACTCATAAGTTACAGGGATCAACATCAATTTTCAATCACAGGTTGTAGGCATTGATGTCAATTTTCTATATTGACATCGATTACATGGATCGACCATGATCTCTATCTCAAAAATAGAGCATGGCAGGAAACAACTTACACAATTTTTTCTTGATCTTTTTGTCTTCATTCTATGTTTAAAACCTGCATATTATTTGTCTAACCCTTTTTTGTAGGATCTAGTGAGATATGTTGGTTTTGAGCTCATTTTATTAATCATTTTTATGTCAAAACAACTTGCATTTTTCTATGTTTTATAGGAATGTCAACGACCTAGTCGATTGATGTTGATCTTTATGGATCGATGATGATTGATCTGTGGGATAGAAAACATAAAACCCAAGAGATAAATTTGAAATGTTGTTTTCTCACTTGATTTTGAGCTTCTAAGCAGGCAACCCCTCTACTAATTTATAGGTACTGAGGTGGAAAAAATAACATTTAATCATGGTTAAAACTTACACATCTTGTATTTGGTATTTAAAACATACTTAGTTGTTTTCATCTCTTAGTTGTTTTTGGAGTTTTTCAAATTATCAAAGAAACAAATGCCAAGGGGCTCAAACTTCATAACACATTTTGTTTTGGTGCCATAAAATGAACTCTCACATTAGTTACATACTCATAAGAGTTTCATTTTTCATGCTTGTTTATTGAAGTGTTTGTTTATAAAATTGAGTGACACATGTATGCTTTCTCCCCATCCCCATTAGGGAGCTCAAGTGATAAAAATGCTCATTCTTTTCCTTTATCACTTTAGTCCAAAAATGTGGAAGGAAAGTCATTAAGTCCCTCCCAAAAATTCATATGATTTGGGTGACCCCAATGTGACCCTAAAGTCTTTCCACTTGTCTTTATTTCATGCATTTTGGTTTATGGGAGAGATTTCATCACCTCCCCATAAGTTCTCTGGGGAAGTGTTGCCCTGATAATTCATCTCTCGACATCGTTTCAACCCCACTCCAAGTTAGGGTATATAAATTGAGGGTGACCCATTGGGATACTTATTTTGAGTGGTTAAAACAAGCTTTGTTAGTGGTAATCAGCCTTAAAATGTAGGGGCAACTTGGATATCACACTACACTGAGCAATTGATGGATGTAGTGGTTGTGAAAAAGATAAGACCTTTTCATAACAAATTAGTTGACATGGATCTAAATGATGTGATTGCATCTCTAGTATTAACCACACTTGGGACCTTATAGAAATGAGTGAAAATTAATAGTTTATATAACCCCACTTATCACAAACATACTATTGATATAGGGCGAGTATCCCAAAGTTACAAGTCACCATATAAACTTTTGAAAGAAGAGGGGGCCTGAAAACCCTAATTTTCATGTGCTTTTAATTTTTAGATTAACAATTTGAAATCCTCTCAAGAGCAAGTATATAGATAGAATTTGTTTTAGGCTCCAGTTAAAAGATGATATCAAGTTGAAAAAAGTATATAGATAAAATTTGACAGTATGATGCAACCTTTTCATTTTTAGGATTTAAGACATTACAATTAGGTGCTTTTGTCATTTAGTCATTTTTAATTACATGGTATTGAGTCTAAACTATTTGTTTGTCACATCTAAAAAACAAGTCTTGTTTACACATCACTCCTTTGTTTGAAGAGGTGTTATGTCATCCATTTGACATCACACATTTGCCTTAGTCTATTGTTAAACCTTTGTGTGTGTCATTTGGTTGAAAAGGGCATCGTTACACTACCCAATTCATTTCAAATATTGTGCCTTTGAGTCTTGAAACAAAATATTTGTCATACCTTTAGAGCATGATAACATCATTATGCTCCTCAAATCATTTCAAAGACTTATTGCCTTGTGTTCAAAAATTCTGATTTTGAAACCAAAACTACATGTGCCTTTTGGATCTATGCCTAGTGCCCTCAGGCCATTCATTTTTGTCTAACTTTTTATCTATTTTAAAGAAACCTAGTTTTATAAGTTGAGTTCAAAATTAGCCTTGATAAGATAATATCCAAATATTGATTGATTTTTGCCTATGTCTTGTTTAATTTTGGCCTAGACATTAATCTTTTACTTTTGGGTTGTGTAACTTAGGTTAATTCTTTATTCAATTTGAAAACTATTTTTATGGCTATATTTTGAAAAGTAGCCTATCTTTCGTATGCCTAATGTTCAATGCCTTTTTCTAAAAGACCAAGTTTATGTTTAATTATGAATGCCTAGTTTGTGTCAAAGTGTTTCAAATTTGTTAGATTAAAACTCTTACCTTTTAGACCTTGTTTTGTTTAAAGTCTAGCTTTTGTGCCTTTTCCAAGAGATCTAGTAATACCTGTTTTGAGCCTAGATTTTGTGCCTTGTTTTCCAAAGGAACTAGCAACCTTTGTGTATTTAGACCTAATTTAGACTTGTTTGAAACACTTTGTACCTAAGTTTGGAATTTTTGTTTTATTTCATCCACTTGACCTTTTTATGTAAGACATTTGATATTAGACATTTTGTGTTAGACTATTTTAGACCAAGTTTACCACAAGCCTTTTTGGAGATACAACTCCCTCTTTAGACCAAATTAGACCAAGTTTGAACCTTTTGTATTTTAGGCATTGTTTTTAAGAGTTGTAGAACTCTAGGCCTTTTTGTAAAATGTTCATCGTGGATTTGAATATGTCTCATTAAACTCATAGTGGATCTATGTACAATCCTAGTTATGAAAACATGGTCACATAAGATGACTTTGTTCAAGACCCCTATGGTGATGATGTAGTTTGTTAGATGGATCCATATCCTCCTTACAATACTCAATCTAGATAAAAAAACCAAGATCCTCAAGCATAATATTTGGTGATACTTTATTTGGGCCAATTAACATACCAAGTTCACCCTTTCAATGCTAATGGTACCTAATCCCCTACATATACCATTAATCCTCCTTCAAATTGTGTGAGCAACCAAACTTTACAATGTCCAAGGATTACCATTTCAAGACCTTATCCTTTGGCTCATGATAGAAACCAAGCTTTTCAATACCCAACCATTACCATTCCAATACCTTGTCCTTTAGCTTGTGCAAGTAACCAAATTCCACAACATCCAAGGATTACTATTTTAGGACCTCATCCTTTAGCTCATGATAATAACCAAGCTTCATAAAACCCTTTCATTACCATTCTAAGACCTCATCCTTTGGCTCGTGACAACAAAAAAACTTTACAATGCCTTACTATTACCATTCTAGGCCCTTCCAAGTATTGTAGCTCATTATCCCCATAAGGTTGTGCAATTATGACTATACATGTCACAGTTACCATCTAGACTGACAACCAATCTTTGTTAAGCCTATCTTAGATGAGCCTATTTACAAAGAGATTATTACCTGACCATCGATCATTCCTCTTCCATTACCTACCATCCCCCATTTTAGAAAACCCATACCAATCATCGAGCCACGTTAGAACCTATCAAACCTCTCCAATAGAGCAAATCATTTGAAGACCAAGATATGTTCAAAATTGGTATTTTAAAACTACTTGTAAACCAAGACTAAGAGAACCAACCAATCTATTATGCTCTTGTTGAACCACCCATTCATGATAAGTCAACCTATTATGAATCACCTTTTGATACTACCCTTGTTGTCAAGGAGTCTTACTCTGACAAGCCAAAATTTGTTAAGTCACTTCTTAACGATTGTAATTGCCTTTGGGCAAATCATTATCTCAACCAATATCATATTTTTAAAGAGTCTCCTTTTGACAAGCTAGCCTCTATGGATTTGTCTCTTGACCTTTTTCCACTTGCTGAAGAGTCTCACTTTGACGAGCCAGTCTCTATGGAGTCACCCCTCAAGCCAGCCTCACCTAGACATGGCATTCTATGTTGAACCCTTCTTAGATGAATTTATTCTCAAAGAGCCCATTAGGCCATCATAGGCCATTACTTGTCCAAAACTAAACATTCAACAAGACATCATTGTAGCAACATCAACACTAGATGAAGAATCAACATTGAAGTTAGGTTTTATTCTTGAACCAACATCAGATTTAGTATTAGAAGTAGAATCAACATCAGTCTCAACATCAGATTCAAAGTCCCTTGATTCAAACACAGCTTCAAAATCAAAATACGTTCGTAGTTGTTATAATATTGGTTACACATGCCTTGTAAATTAATTTGAATATTTTTGTGATCCTTTCATAGTTTTTGAGGATGATTATTTTAGCTTCGATACAAGTTATCCTAGTATATTCTATGATGATTATGTTGCCTTTTCCCATTCTATTACCATTCCACATGCCATTATCACCAACCAACCTAACTATTATATTGACTTTCCACCTCCTGCAAGTGTTAATTGGGACCGATAGAATCATACTTTTTTGAATTGTATCCATGGTGACATATCAGTTACATAATATCAAGAGGACAAAGACCACATTCATGTAGAAGAAAGTAAATCTCCTAGTGAATCCTTTTTAGAGGCACTAGGGAACAATCAAAGTCCAAACTCAACATCTTCTAATGAAACATTTTTGAAGGCACTGGAAGATAATCAAATTCAAAAGTCAAAGTTTCTTAGTGAAACCTTCTTGAAGGCATTATGGGATAATCAAGATAACTTCATTGGTGAAAACCTCTTCGAGGTGCCACTAACTGAGTATAATAATTATTCAATGCTTGATGAAGGCATTATTAAATATAACATCAATACAACTTCCAATCTATAACATAATCAAATGGTAGCTATTCTTGGACCCAAAAAACAACAAAATCTAATGTTCTTATTGAGCATATTCAAAATTCTTCATCTCCACCACAACCAAAATTATGTCAAATCTAGAATCAGTAACATTATGTGTACCTAAAAATCCAGATCTTCATTTGTTGCCTAACCATTATACATTCCATTGCATTCCATCTCTCCATTTTTAAATCAAACCTATCATCCAATATTTATCCAAATTTACCATTCTTGGCCGTACTTTCCTTTACAAAAGTTACAAATACATCTTATCTCAAAGTTTGAAGGAAATGGAATCAGCGACCAAGGAAGATCACGTCAACATTATTAGAGTCCAAATTTATAGAAAGTTCTTAATGGAGCAATTATTCATAAGAGGTGTGAGCTAGAAATTTAAACATTTGACTATTCTAGTTGTTTCATATGTTGATTAGGATGTACATCTCCACATTAGCAAAAACAACATAACGATATCTTTACCTAGGCATTTCCATTTTCCATCCATCTTGTCATTGTTTCATACCCTACCATTTACCTTCCCTTGTCACTTGGGGACATCCCTATTACCATTATAGATAATTGCCCTCATGTCATCTTCTTTATGTCATACCATATGTCATCCCACCATACCTTCACTATTAACCAAAGTTGTTTTTACCAGCCCTACCTAACCCTTTTGACCTTGGTTCCATTGGTTCTTCCAGAACCTTTTATGATGGGATTCTGATCTAGTTTTAATAGTTTCATAATTACATGTTTAAATGGTAGTATATGAAATTAGTATGATAGTAGATCTGGTAATTACATCTTTTATTTACACTTGACTAGTGTTACTGATTATAACCGCCTTTGGGAAAATCAATATTCTACTTTTTGTTACTAATTATGATCGCCTAAGGCAAATTAGTATCACTGACCTATGTCATTGTTTCCTAATTATAACTACCTATGGGAAAATTATGAACATTAATTTTATGATGCATTGTCGCATCACCTTGAAACTACTATTGTCATCTACCTAAATTCATGAACTTATTGCTACCTGGTCAGATCTCACCACCTTTTGTGTAGGTAGAACTATGATAATTTGAGGTCCTAATGGGACTATGTAGGTAGCACTCTATTCATGTTGAGGTAAGCCCTATCACCCCTTTTCTAGTGCTCTCATTGTTTTATGAGCATTTTAAGTTTGAAAACTCTCGTTGCTTTGTGAGGATTTTAAGTTTGAACACTCTCATCATTTTTGTGAGAAACCTAAGCCATTCTCTCACCATTTTTGTGAGTTAGACCATTTAATATTTCATAATTCTAAATCAAGCTAAGATACTTATAAAATTACAAAACATTAAAAACATTTCAAAATCCTAAAAATTAGAAAAAATGGCTTACCATCTCCTGGAGAGACACAAAGCCTCAAAATCTATAAATATTTATCATGTCTAGATCTAGTTAGTCATCCTCAATCCACCCTACTATGGAAAATCCATTGTTGGTTCTAATCCATTTGATTGCCATTAGGGGTGTGACTTAACCTTTTCCTAAAACCTTCCTTGGGGGTAACACTTATTTATCATTTTGTTGAGTCTTCACACATAGATTTTAACTTCATTGATGATAGGATGCTTTTTGTTGCTTTTACTTTCAAGTTTTTTGTGCATTTGTTTGCATAGTTTTTTTTTTGCTTTTATTGTTGTGCCTTGACTCAGTCTATATACATTCATTAGGTGATTCCTTGCACATTATTCTCAAGTCTATCCATATTTATATGTCAACATTATCATCATGGTTTTTATCATTAATGCATTATTTTCATTTTTTTATTAAATTGGGAGTCAGTCCTTATGCACATTATGGTTTGATCATCATGGTGTTTCATATCATGATGCATACCATCATGTGCTACAACAAAAATTAGCTTGGGAAATATTACAAGCAATGAAGTCATAAAAACTTCTCCTTGGTAACTGTTGTCACTTGGATTTGCACCCTTTGAGGAGATGTCTCATCTCTCCTCATCCAAGTGGCACAATTGAAACACCTCTAGGCTATGAGTAGCCTAAGAATGAGGTGAATCTCTAGATAGGGTTAACACTCTAGATGTACCACTTGTAAATCACTACTACAACTATGCTTGTAAGGGAAAAGGGTGAGAAAACTGAAAGTAAACTATCTTAAAGGAGGTGATACACCAAATTTATTTATGACTACCAACCAACTACATGTCACACATGAGACCAAGAGACTAACTAAACATACACTTCTCCAATCTGAATCTTCTCACATCAATATTTTATTATGAGGTTATGATAATGTTTAGGCTATGAAGACTAGACAAGAGGCCTATAATGGCACTATTTGAATAGACTATCTCACTCAACCTTGACACATCATAAAACACTTCACATGAGTTTCAAGAAGAAGTTTTCAAGCTGAAAATAAGTGGGAGAATGAGACAATAATGCTAAGGAAACCATAGTCATCACTAATCAAGATCCATCATTCAAGTAAACACACTATGAATAGTCATGGAAGAAGTAAAAATTAGTAGTATTTATTTATCCATGGTATGAAAATGATCAGAGCTTCACCATACTCAGGTGGAGCATATTTTACAAAGGCCAAAGTGGCTAGTTCTTATAGAACTTATGAGAAAGAGGAGAAGAGAGAAGTCCAAAGGTCATAATGAAACTAGTCAAGCTAAGAAAGTGAGTTACATTTTCATGACAAGGGAATGTGAAACTGATCATGCAAAGTTAGGAAGCACAATTGTCTCCCCAAATCATGAAACTCTTGAAATGTGACATGAAATTCCCTTTGTTAGCTCAAAAAATTGACTTCATTATTTAGCCCTATTTAAATGTCCCAAAACTAACTATGGATAGGTCTAATGATTAGACTAAGAGGGAAGGCTTTCAAGCATGTTTCTCCATGCATTGGTTGCATTCCTAGTCATCTGAAATCTTACAGAAGTGAGCCATCACTGCTTGCACTCAAAAGAAACTCCTCTTTCACATACCCCTCACACTTGGCCTCAAAAAAGGCATCATTTTTCCATTAAAATTCATATAATGGAGTGTATGACACTTATAAATACCCCCCATGTCCTTAGAGGCATCAAGCACACCTTAGAAAAGGCTCTCACTTGGAGTTTTCACACTTCTCACCATCTTGCTTACTATGTCAATTTTAACTAGAAGAGATGAGAGCTCTATTAGGAACACTTATGAGTTTTTTTGAATCATGAAATGAACACATGGAGTTATCTTTAGTCTCTATCTTCCTCCCAAAGTTGATTTTATCTTTTCAAACCTCCTAAAATCTACACAATGCAAAACAGTAAAAAATACCCTATTTTGTAACCCATCCATACAATTTCATACAATCTAAAAGTATGGGGAGGAGATTGAGAGAGTCTTATACAAGGTTTAATCACTTTCATGGTCACTCTAGCCCGTCTAGATATCCCTCTAACCTCATTTTCCCAATCGGGTCCTTTAAGGTTTGTAAGGGTTTTAAGTCATTTTTGCTCTTAAACTTTATTCATAAAGACATAATGTTAGAAATGAAAACCAATTATATGAAATAAAATATCATTATCCCTTATAACCTCTCTAAACTCCCTTGACCTCCATGCACATACTTAGAAAAGATATGAGCATTTAAAACTAGCCTATCAAGCTTGTTTCTCCACCTTGCACAGGCCTGAGTTGGTTTTGAGCTCAAAAATGGAATATTTGTGATTTCTTTCCTTAAAAAAATCTTTATAACATCTAAAATGACCCTAAAAACATGTTACAATCCATTGGAAATCTTTTTTGAGGTTGTAAGTTGAAATGTCATTTCATCTGGTCTTTAGGCCTAACCATGCCTAATGAGCCTAACTGCAACCTTAAGGGTATGGGATATCCTGATGGGATTACTCATTATATAAAAGATTTATCATGTTTTCCCATGTTTATTTCAACTTTAAAACCCTATTTTAATGTTTCAAACAAATCTTAACTCACCTGACCATTGCCATTCTCAAAACCTACAAGGTTTATGCATGAGAGGAGTGCCCTCTATTTGAGACAAAATAGAGGATAACTCCCTTGTTTCCTAAAAAATGGATGTTTAAAAGGATTATATAAATTATAATTATGTCTTACACAAAAATTCAGCCCTTGGTCATATGATTAAATCATCTAAAAGCATAAAAAACCAAAAATAGACTGCTAGGCAAAGACAGTGTATAGGATTTTCATATAGACTATGTTAATGCATCCTCAGAGGTCCCTCTCTATTTTTTATAATATCATGAGGGTATTTTGAAATGTTTTCCACCATGATGAGAACATTCACAATGTTTTACAACTCTTATGACCCATTTTTGCACCTTGAAACAAATCCTTACTTGGTTAGGCTTGTCTAATAAGTTGATCATGTCTGTATGCTTCCCCTTCCTATAGGTGCAAATCACACTTTTAGAGCTACTTACATTGATATGGGGTCCTATTTAAATACTTAATTACATCCCATTGTTATTTTATTAACCTATAACATGCATTTTCTAGTCCAAAGACCTAGAACAATCACCACTTGGGTCACTATCAGCTACAGTTGACTGTAGTTGATTGTGTACAATAGAGCAGGGGTTTTATGAATAAGACCTCACCTTGTAACCTATAAAACATGGATTATGATCCATTTTATGTATTTTGGATCCATACTATATATATCAAAATTGTCATCCTTATGCTCAATCTCCTACTATGGATGATGTGAAGGCAATCAGTCAACTTGTAGGTCAGGGTCTTAGGAGAGAGAAACCTGTAGGTGTAGATTGGACTTTGAAACACCATCAATCAACTCTTCTTGATGATATTCATGTTCATTAGTATACCATTCAATCAATAAGGCTATTTAAAACATGAGAGTATGTTCTGGTATTGCAACATTGGGTGAAATGATCTCTTATAGCTCAGGCCTGTAGATGATACTGACTAAGTCTAGTGCATAAAAATACAATTTTAGGCTTTCCAATAACCAATTTCAACTTATCACCTGCCTCCAAAAATTTTAGAACTCTTGTCTTATGTATGGTATATAAGGCAAAGTCATTTTGATGCATCAAAAACTTTGATAGCCTTTTTATATGATCTTGGAAAAAGGCTCAGGTGCTCTATTTTGTGTTTTTAGAGACTTAATCCCTGAATACAGTCATTGCACCTTTGATCATAGTTCTCTATCTCATATACCAAGATAACACTCCAAATAGGTCTAATATGTTTCTTACACACATTATGACTTCAAATATGGTTCCATATTATGTTCCAACACCTCCATATGACATCTCTAATTCTTTGTTATTACCACCTATAGGTGGATATTTCATATACAGGCAGTAAGTACAAATTTAGACAGTCTATAAGATGTGTTCTCTTGTGATCAACTTTAGGCCCTTACCAAGTTGTCAAATGCACTCCTATCACTTTTAAATATTAAACCACTTAACGAAACTCCATCTCATCATTATGTCATCAAGGAGACTCTTGTAGATGAAGATTGAGTTGTATGCAAGCATACAGTGAGTTGGAACCATGTATGGTGTGTGGGACTTGATCAACCATTGTACCTCATTCCAAAGTTAACATGGATCCCCTCCAACTTGTGAATCTTTTTATCAAGTCAAGAAATCATGATTTTAATGTGATTTTCCTTTTCAATCACCTGTAGGTGCACATTTTGAGTTGCATTAGATAGGCAGTGGGTAGAAGATTCATATGTTCAAGGAATTTGCCTGCATAGTGGATTGATCACATCCATTAAATAGTTAAAAATACCCTGCTTTGTATGACATCCATACAATTTCATACAATCTAAAATTATGGGTAGGAGATTGAGATAGTATTATATAAGTTTCAATCACTTTCATGGTCACTCTGGCCCATTTTGATAGCCCTCCAACCTCATTTTCCCAATCAGGGCCTTAACCAGGGTTTATAAGGGTTTTAAGTCATTTTTACTCTTAAGCTTTGTTCATGAAGATATGACATTAGAAATATAAACCAATTAAAATAAATCAAATCTCAAGACCCCTTCTAACCTATCTAAACTCCCTTAACCTCTATGCACATCCTTAAAAAATATATGAGCATTCAAAACTAGCCCATCGAACTTATTTCTCCACTTTGCACAGGCCTGAGTTGGTTTTGAGCTTAAAAATGGATTTTTTGTGATATATATATACCAAAAGATTTATCACATATAAAATGATCCTAAAAACATGTTACAATCCATTGTAAATCTCTACCAAGGTTGTAAGTTGAAATGTGCTTTCATCTGGACTATAGGCCTAACCATGCCTAATGAGTCTGACTGCAACCTTAAGGGTCTGGGATAACCTATTGGGATTCCTCCTTCTGTGAAAGATTTTTCATGTTTTACCTAGTGTAATTCAAATTTAAAAACCTCCTTTCAAGGTCCAAATAACTCCTAACTCACCTAACCATTTCCATTCTAAAAAACTATAGGGTTTATGCATGAGGGGAGTGCCCTCTGTCTGAGACAAAATAGATGGTACTTCCTATATTTCATAAAATTAAATGAATTTTGAAAATTTTATCTAAGTGAAAATTATTTCCTACACAAAAATTCATCCCCTATTCATATGATTAGACCCTCCAAAAGCATAAAAAACCAAAAACAAACTACTAGGCAAAGACTGTGTGCAAGATTTTCATATGGACTATGTTCATGCATCCTCGGAGCTCTCTCTCTATTTTTTATAATATCATGAGGGTATTTTGAGATTTTTTATAACATGATGAGAACATTCATAGTGTTTTCCAACTCGTATGACTAATGTTTGCACCTTAAAACATATCCTTACTTGGTTAGGCTTGACTAGTAAGTTGACCCTATTTGTATGCTTCCCCTCCCTGTAGGTGTGAATCGCATTTTTAGAGATAATTAAATTTATATTGGTTCCTATTTAAATCCTTAATTTCATATAATATCTCTTTTATTCACCTATAACATGCATTTTCTAGGCCAAAGACCTAGAATAATCACCATTTGGGTCACTGTCAGCTACAATTGATTGTAGTTGATTTTGTAAAGTAGAGCTAGGGTTTTATGAATAAGAACTTACCTTGTAACCTATACAACATGGATTATGATCAATTTTATGTATTTTGGAGTCATCCTCTATAGATAAACATTGGTATCCTTATGCTCAATCTCCTGTTATGGATGATGTGAAGGCAATCAGTCAATCTGTAGGTTAACTTCTTAGGAGAGAGAGAAACCTGTAGGTGTAGATTGGACCTTGAAACACCATCAATCAACTCTTCTTGATGATATTCATGTTCATTAGTATACCATTAAATTAATAATTCTCTCAAAAACATAAGAGTATACCTTGGGATTGCAACATTGGGTGAAAGGATCTCTTATAACTTAAGCCTGTAGATGATATTGACTGAGTCTAGTGCATAAAAATGCAACTTTAGGCTTTTTAATAACCAATTTTAACTGATCACTTGCACTCTAAAATTTGTATAATTATTGTATTATGTAGGGGATATAAGGTAATGTCATTTGAATGCATCAAAATCTTTGACAACCTTGTTATATGATCTTGGCAAAAGGCTCAGGTGCTCTGTTATGTGTTTTTAGAGACTTACTCCCTAAATACAATCATTACACCGTTGATCATAGTTCTCTATCTCATATACCAAGATAGCACTCCAAATAGGTTTTTTATGTTTCCTACACACATTAGTACTTAAAATAGGGTTCCATATTATGCTCCAACACCTCCATATGACATCTCCAATTCTCTTTTATTACCACGTGTAGGTGGATATATCATATACAAGTAGTAACTGCAAATTCAGACAATCTATAAAATGTGTGATCTTGTGATCAACTTTAGGCCCTTAACAAGTTTTCAAATTCACTCGTAGAACTTTAAAATATTGAACCACTTAACAAAACTCCATCTCAACATGATGTCATCAAGGAGACTCCTATAAATGAAGATTGAGTTGTATGCAGGCAGACAGTGTGTCGAAACCATGTATGGTGTGTGGGCCTTGAACAACCATTGTACTTCCTTTCAATGTTAACATGGATCCCCTCCAAATTTTTAAGCTTTATATCAAGTCAATTCCTTTTCAAACCCTTGTAAGTGCACATTTTGAGTTACATTAGACAGACAATGGGTATAAGGTTCATATGTTCAAGGAATTTGCCTGCATAGTGGATTGATCTCCTTTCAATGGTGTTTAGATGAAAAATTAAGATTTTTCAAAGATTAATACAAGTCTTCACACCTCACTTACAATTTTTAACCCTTTTATAGGCACCTAGCTGACTGGTATGATAGTCATATAACAGATTGACTGTACGGTGTTTGTGGCTGCAACCTCATGGAGAATTACTTGGAGAATGAACCTAGAATGGAAGGAAAATAAAATTTAAAGCATGAAGACAAACCTTCACCATCATTTAACACCATTAAAAAGACATGAAAATGTTGGAAGTTGTGGAAACTTACGCACTACATAGAATGGGAGTAGTATGAAAAACTTGAGGTGATTGGTTCTTCAAATCAACTCCAAACTTGAAACAAAGGATGCATAACATTTCAAAAGAGAGTAAAAGACCTCTATAATCAATCTCAATAGCTGGATTATATGAATTTATTCAAACCAAGGCAAAACATATAGGGTACATAGATTAGCAAGTAAATTAGATAGTATAACTTCTTAGGAATTGTTCATAGAGCACTGACCACCATTCCTCTACAAAAAAACATCAAATAGAATATGACTAAGTTTAAAATACACCCCTAAGAGCATTTTTCTTGAAACCTTTCCTGCTGACCATACCAAGTACAAACCTGAGAGCCATTCTTGTTTGTCAAGCCTAGTGGAAGGAGAGAGAAGCGGGTTTCCTCATTTCTTGGAACTTCTCATAAAAATAATCACTATAAAAAGTGTGTGTAAGACCAAGAAACACTACTAAAGTGTCCTCAACTATAGGAGGCCATACAATTTTGTACACCTCGTTAAATGCTCATTTTTTCTAAGAAAACTACCCTTTTTTCTGAAGAACCTACCATTTTTTAGTTATAAATAGTTACTTAAGACTTATCAAGACACATGGGGCATTACATAATCCTTTTAAACATTCACATTTCCCAATGAGGTCATACAAGTCATTTAATGCTCTATTTTGACCCCCAAAATGACCTAAAAGACATAAATATTGAAAATGACCAAGACCAAGGCTAATGTGACATGAAATGACCTATAATACACCTTGGGACATAATATTAGACCCCTAAAACACCTAAAAATCATTTTTTAACCTATAGGGGTCCCAATTTGACCTACAGGGTCAAATTTGGTTAATAGTAACCTTGATAAATCCTCCCACCCTCCTTGATCGACTTAACACATTGACCATTCTAGTTATATCAATATTAATAAGGATGAGCATCTCTGCATTGGCAAGTACAACTAAATCATTCACATTGATCAATTCTTCTTCTATTCCTCATTCCATTTTCTCCAATGTTTAGGTGAACTAAATTGGCCTAGGGTCTATTTAGATTATGTAGGCAATGCTTGGATACATGACGTATCTCTAGTCAATTTGAACACCTTTATTCTTCCAATTATCTATTTCATCACTTTATGCATCCTTGTGTGCCTAGTTTTTTGTGGCTTCATTAGTCATTTGACCATCGCATCTACATTTATGCTTGCTCATCTTTAATATATATGATAGGTTATATCCTTGAGTTATGTTTGCCAATCTACCCTACTAGGGCACATTCAAAAATTATTATTCAATCCAAGTTATCTTACTATTTATAACCATCTTTGGGCAAATTATTATGTTGACTCATCCACCTTATTGGGCCATGTGCCTGTGCCACTGATTATAATTGCCTTTGGACAAATTAGTGTCTCAACCTTTATTACTGATTATAACAGCCTTTCGGTAAATAAATACTTTTTAAATAAATGCATGCAATCATTGTGTCGATTGGATTATTCTCACCCATGGGTTAATTTCATTATTTTTATTGCTTATTTTTGAGGGACCATCCATCAATCTATGTGTCGGCCACTCCCTCAAGGGGGCATCATTATAGGCTTCTCAAACATTGTTTGGAGCTTCTTCTTTAATAATTATCTTCTATCCTTCTTAATGGCCTTTTTAATTATTTGATAACATGTTATGATGCCTATAGCTTGAAACACCTTCCCAAATAGGGGCAAATTGGAGACATCCAATTCTGGCCACAACTGGCTTTCGACTGGACTTCAGATTGATTCCTACCAACCATTACAAATTAAGTCTAAGAATCATTGAATGTCCCAAAGTTGTTCATTAATCATTTATCAAAAATCATAATCATGTTTATACATACTTTTTTTGGGTATTCTACCATATGTAACAATAACCTCTCACAGATTCATCCCTAATCACCTTGTGGCAGAACAACTGTCAATTTGGCCTATGGACCCATTAAGCAGGCTACTTGATCAAATCTTGAAAGAGCAAAAATGTTAATCAAAGTCAATTAACTAATTAAATAATAGTAAATGCTTAGTTGGATCATCCATTTTCAATTAATGAATATCTAAAAATGGAAATTCCAAAAATCAAAATATCAAGTCTTTCATCATTGCTTTTATGAGTTGTCAAGCTCTTCCAAAATATCTTAAAATATCTAATTTGAGATCCATACTTAGTAATTGAAAATCATAATTACATGACAAATATTAACTCAACTAGAGTTAGTCTCAACTCACATAGGGTTAGTTTGAACCCATTTCATGTTTAAACTCAACCTTAACTCACCTTAGGTGAGAGTTAATTCTTGAGACTATAAATACAAGGCCATACCCCTTCATTTCTAAGCTTGGATATTGTAGAAGTCTTATACATGATTTACTCTATAATCCTCATACAAGTAATGTTACCATGCCCAAATATTAAGCCAGGCAATCAAAGCCAAGGTGTCAAGGAGAGAAGGAGCCAAGCAAGCTTCATTGTCAAAGACTTCTTGATACACAAGCCAAGCAAACCACTCAACATGCCATTTAGAAACTCCAAGGAAAGTAAAAGAGTGTATTATTTTATGTTTTGGTTGTATTTTCATTTTTTTTCTTGTTACCTAAGCTCTCCCTAGTGTTTAGGCTAAAGGTGTTAGGATTTAGTGTGTTGTTTTGAGTTTTATTTCTTGGACAAACACAAAGCTAACCCCCCTCTACGTATTCCTTGTCCACAGACTATACCTATAGATCAAAACAAGAATTGATTATATTAAAAGGAATGTAACAATTTGATACTATTTTCTCAAACCAAGAAGACACTCCATAATACACATTTCTCATTCAAACACTAAAGTCAACTCAAATGATGCATTCTATTCATGATCATGTCTATGTTAACACATTGTTCACTTCTTATCTTAAACTATGTCTTAACCTGTAAGTTAGAGAGTAGATTTTATTAAAGAATGATAAAAATTATGGATGAAATCATACCAATAATCATTTTCAACTCAACTATACTCCCTCTAATCCTCTTTTTATTCGTTTATTACATACACCAATCTCAAGAAATGCATTATTCTTTAATCTTCCTCTATTATTTTCTTGAAATTCTCTCCCTCATCTTCTCTAGGTTCTCCTCCTATACTATATTTCTACTTCACATTCCTAACCTTCTATTACAACACTCTACCCTTCAACAACCATTTTTTTCCTTCTTATTATGCCCCCAAACATGCAAACAACTCCTCTTTCTTCCCAATTTTATGAAAGTGGCAGTTACAAAATGCTAAATTCTTGGTTTGCATTATTATTTTTCATGAATTATACATTATGATACCTTTACACACACTTATATGATCATCTAAGATCATTTACAAACACTTGACAACATTAGCATAACTCACAAGGCCTAAAAACACCTTTCAAGGCTAGTTATGAAATTCAAATTTTCAAATTCTTGATTTTGGAGGGAAAATCAAAATGGCCTTGAAACACATAGCCACAAAGACTCTTAAAGACTCAAAGACATCCAAGGGACCATAAAAGACCCCTAAAAACCAAATCAAACCAAAAATTCCTATCATGATGCCTTCAAACATGCTAACACTCAAATTACCTAGTGATGTTTTGTATCATACTCCCTAAGTGGGGAAAATTTGAGCTCCTACTCAAATGTAATTATTCTACTTCTTCCTTAATTTCCAATTCTTCCTATTATGATCATTTGAGATTCTATTTTTTCTACTCCTATTTTCTTTATCTTTTCTCCTTAGTTGGTTCCTCTGTCTTTGCCTTCTTGCTTTGTCTAGTCTCTTTGCACACTCATCTTATATCTCTATAAAGTGTATGACCTACTACAACTCCTCATCTACTTCATATTATATATTCTATTTTTCATACTCTACCTCCACTATTTGATCCTCATGATTCACCCTTGCTCCTACTCCATGTCTTCCTTATTCATCTATCATGCTTGGTTCATACAGTCTTGGTTTTTATTACTTCTTAACCCTACTTCCTCCTTTGTCCTCATGATTTATTGGATATTTATACATATTCACCTTTGTCACACTCTCAATTTTATTCTCTTTGACTGCCTTCTCATAACACTCCACCATATGATCGTGAGTTTTCTCATAGCCTTCTTGTTTATCTTGAAATGACAACTCCTTGACCAAGTCATCTTTTACATAGCACTACAGTTCTTAGCAACTTCTTGTCTTGTTATCTTCATGGTCAACAATAATCAACTGATTTGTAATATCACCTATTGAATAGGTTAACCTCTTTCCTTGTTATTGATTCTCTTTGCTTGCATCATTAGTTTCTACTATTGGTTCCTTAATCAACTCAAATGACTTTAACCCTTGATTACCTTTTCTTGTCACTTTATTTGGTTCATCTTGTGCTAATGTTTGTTCATATCCTTGGTTGTAACTCATTGTTTGCCTCTAATTTTTTTCCCCTATATGACCTAAAACTTCATCTCCTTTATGTGTCTCTATGGGCATCATGTTCATTATCTTTGACATATCCTTTTCTGCATATTGAAGTTATACCTCTTATACATTTATGATAGTTATGTCCTTCTCTTTATAACTCTCTTTATCATTATGGCATGTTCTAAGGTTACTGGCTTTGCTTGCTCACATAGAAACTCTCCATTACCTAAAAACTCATGTTAAAGCTACTCTTTGATTGCTTCTTGCAATGCAGATTCAAATTTATTTTCTTCATACCTCTTGGATTCATTCTCTTGCTTTAATTCTATTTCTTCTTTTATGATTTCCATGAGGCATCCTCTATACATGGTTGCCCAATCAACTTATTCTTCCACATAAGCATGTTTCTCATGTTGGTCTCCATATTTTCAAGCTTTATGTCCTTAGCATATACTTCTTCTTCCTTCTTCACTCTTGTACCTGCATATACACATGATAAGAAATCTTCAGATCAAAAACTTGAGAGTTACCTGCCTCCATCTCCTTCTTCTTAGGTTGTTTATGTTATTTCCTCTCCTTATCCTCCTTAAGGTGCTTTTCACTTTTTTCTTCTCTACCAACTTGTTCATGCATCATGAATTTCTTCATCTCCTCCTTGAGTTGCCTACATAATAATCTCTTTTTCTTCTCATGGTCTCTCATGACCATCCTTCTTCTTCTATCCATGAGTCACCTTATAGGCCACTTAACTCTCTTCTTCCTCATAACCCAACCATACCATTGGCTCTCTTAGTTTTACATGAGCTTTATCAAATACATTATCCTCTCTATCCTTTTGTCTATCTCACTCATATTTTCTTTAACCACCAATCCTCTTCTCTTTAGGTCTTTTCTCCTCTTTCTCTCCCTCTGGTAGTCTAACTCAATCATGTCCTTCTTCTCTTTTACCTTCTCTTCCTTCATATTCACTTGTCCAAGTCGTTTTCACCTTGGATCCCTCTTTTCCAAGTCTTTTTCACCTTGGAACTATGACTCTCACTTGGATTCTCTCTCTCTCTCTTCTCTCTCTTGAGATTTTTCTAACTCTCTTCTCTCTATTGAGATTTTTCTAGCTCTCTTCTTAGGGTTATTTTACCATAAATTTTTCAACTCTCTCTTATTATACTCTTGCAACTTAGCTTTGTGAAAAATCCATTTATAACTTTCACAATCTTGAATAGTTACCTATAATACTTCAAAAACATAAACTATCGAAGATCTTATTTTCTCTAATACCACTTGATGTAGAGCCTATGCCTACACATACCTCTTCCATCCTCTTGGCTCTAATTATTTGCTTTTATCTCGTCTATCAACTCTGATCTATGATCTTTGATTGGATTTCTTGTCATATGTACTTGCTTTCTCTTAAAATATCTTTCTCAGTCCCTCTCTTCAGTAGGCTCAATAGCCTTATTTTTTGATAGCCATTATTTTTGTGTTTGAAGACCTATCATCCATTCCTCATCATTCTCTACATTATCTCTCTCATTATCCTAATTATCTCATTCACATATTTCATCTCTACACTCTCCCTGCTTGGTTCCAACTTATCTCTCTTTCAAGTAGATACATAGGCTTGAAAGCCTAAACATGCTTTCATGTTTTTTTATTCCCCAACTAAAATCCATATAGACCTCAACATACTTATTTCAACTCCCATAAACATATAATAATAAACCTTAATATCCAATTTTGCACTCTCAATCCAAATACTCTTTCTTTTATGAGACCTCTTTTCCTTGTAGCCCTCTTTTCAAACAAATCTCCTAGTTTTGATCAATATAATCCACTTAAAAAATATATATATATGTATTCAAACAACCATTAATCCCTTAAATCTATCTACAAATCTTTGGCTCCTAATTCTCAAGGTAGACTCCTCAACTCCACACCCCTTCTCCTAATTAGGTCTCTTTTAAGCCTAAAGTACTACACAGTCTTGGTTTCCATAACAAGACATACTATACCAACCAAAAACGACCATAATCCTCTTAAGTGTGATAAATAATACATGATTATGAATTTTCAAGAATATCTAAGTGTTGAAACAAAATTTATGAGAGATGCAAGTTCAAAACCCTAGGGCTTATGTTTAGTAGGCTTGTAGGTGGTTAAGAGGCTACAAAATGCGATAATTTGAGTTTTTGGTCCCTTAAAACTCTCATAAGACCTGGAATAGGTATTTACAAGATATTTACACCTTTATTAATATTTATTTACACAATACCAGTCACCATATGCTTTCAAATTGAAGGTTTGCATAATTTTGGGAACTTCTTAAAGATCGAAGTATAAAGAAGAATGCCAACTTGATGTAAAATAAAGATATAATTGTTATAAGTGGGTTATTGATATATTTAGAGATTATTTGAGGTGTTAATTACTTATTTAATTCACAAAATAACTTAAATCTATCTCAAATGACTTGGCCAGCTTTAGTCTAGACTGTGATAGAACAGGGTATACCAACATTTATATATATGATTGTACTTGCAGATCAAAACCAAAATTGATTCTATTCATAGGAATGTAATAATGTGATATTATTTTCTCAAACTAATAATACACTCCTTAATACACATTTCTCATTAAAACACTTAATTCAACTTAAATGATGCATTTCATTCATGATCCTACTTATGTTAACAAAGTGTTCACTTGTTATCTTAAATTGTGTCTTAACCTGTAAGTTGGTATGTTGATTTTATTCAATAAATATAACACTGGTGGATTAAATCATACCAATAATCATTTTAAAATCAACTACATTCCCTATGATCCTCTTTTTATTTTATTTATGACATGTTTTATACAATGATTACATACACCAATCTTAAGATAAGTAGGGTTTTTGAATCTTCCTCTGTTCTTTTCTTGAAATTATCTCCCTTGTCATCTTGAGGTTATGCTCCTCTAAAAATATTTATACTTCACATTCCTAACCTTATAATATAATTCTCTACCCTTAAATAAACATTTCCATTCTTATTATTATGCCCCCAAACATGCAAACAACTCATTTTTCTTGCCAGCTTCATGCAAATGGTAGTTACAAAATGCTAGACTCTAGGTTTGCATTTTTTATTTTCATTAATTATACATTGTGAAACCTTTTTACACCCTTATAGGATCATATAAGATCATCTACAAACATTTTAAAACATTAGCATAACTCACAGGGCCTAAAAACACTTGTTAAGGCTAGTTAAGAAATTCAAATTTTCAAATTCTTGATTTTGGTAGGAAAATAAAAAAGACATAAAAAAACATAACCATAAAGACTCTTAAATACTCAAATACATAAAATGGATCCTAAAAGACCCATAACAACCAAATCAAACAAAAAATGCCTATCATGGCACCTTCAAACATGCTAACACTCAAATTACCTAGTGATGCCCTACATCAGACTTCATGAATGATGTAGGGTCCCTTCCATCTAATGTGTATTTTTCCCAAGAATGCCTTAAAAATTTTAGCATACATTAGTATAGTTTATTATAGATGAAATTGATTAGATCATAAGTTGTAATCATGCCTTGCCTTCTGGCTTAGCTTATGGATCTCTTGCATCCACTATCCCCTTTGTTGACTTTTCTTCATTCTAACCAGGTCCATTAATCTTTGCTTTAGAGAATATTGGTTTCCTAGCCTCATAAACATCACAATGCGCAAACTCATAACAATGTATTCCACAGGTATTACCACCTCAAGACCCTAAACAAGCTATAAGGGAGTGAAACATGTGGCATGCTTGTAATTTATTTTGTATGCCTAAAGATCAAAGGAATGCAATCTTCTTAATCACCCATTTATACATTACATATATTCATTAAAAAAAAATTCCAATACTTCTTTTGGCACTTTAGCTTGTCCATTTACTTGATGGTGATAAGCTATGTTCTTGTGGTGAGATATCTTAAAGTCCTCAGTGAGAGAATTGATAGTGTTATTGAGGAAATGTGTTCCTTTATCACTGACCAGCTTAATTGGCATCTGAATAATGTTTTCATATAATAATTTGGTAACATCATTCATCATACAACTTGGGGTTGTAAAAACTTCCATCCATTCGGTGAAGTAATCTATTGCAATAATAATATACCATGCATGACTTCATTTTCTTAGGGAACTTATAGGTCTAACAAAATCAAATTTCCATTATTTAAATGGTCATCCTATGAGCATTGGTACCAAAGGTGTGATCAATAGGAATCCAAGAGGGGAGATTAGTATTGTGTTAGTATGATGAAAACCAAACAAAAATAGACTAATAAAGCTAACACCTCAAGCCTAGACACTCAAGGAATAAGAGAACAATACAAGTAACTATCAATAGAAGGCAAAACAAATAATATTTACCTTCCTTGAGAGCAAGAGTTATATGTTGGCCATGGAGGAATGTGCTTGGTCATGTGCCCAAAGATTCTTTGGTAATGGTGCTCCTTGCATCATCTCTCTTTCTCACATTGGCAATGTTGGGCTTGGATTTAGCTTTGGCTTGGCTTCTCTCTCTCAACAAATGACCATTATAACCCTATAAAATAGTCTCCTTTAAAGTATTTTTGCATGATAACATTGCACCAAAAGAGCTTGTTGAACAATGGGTGAAGCCTTGTATTTATAGTCTTTTAAACTAACTCTAACCCAAGTGCAATTAAGTTAGAGTTAACTATGATTAAGTTTAGATTAACCCTAATTGAGTTAAGGAGGGGACAAGAAATTAATATTTGGGAAAGATATCCCATTTATTAAGCATGGTTCTCCATTTCTAAATTTAAGGCTTTAGGGGAGATATTTTGAATTCCTTGACTTTGAGGATAATGGCATCATCATGACCTCAATTTTATTGGAATTTCCTTATTACAAAATTTATTTTCACTAATTGCACATGGAAATTTCACTTAAGCATTTAATTTTATTTGCTTAGTTAATTCATTTTGTTTATATTTTTTGCATTTTAGGAATTGTTTAAGTGCCTCACTAAATGGGTCCAAAGGCCAACCTGTCAATTTACTAGGTCACAAGTTGACTGGAGATAAATTTGTGAGAGGTTAGTGTTGTGTACAAGATAATACCCCAAATAGGGATGCCTAAACACAATTTTAAGCACTAATATTTGATGCATAAATAAAATTAGGACATTCAGTCATTCTTAGGCTTAATTTGCACTGTTTGGTAGAAATCAATTTGAAGTGTGGTTGGAACACAGTTGTGGACAAAATAGGGTGTTTACTGTTTTCCCCTATTTGGGAAGATGTTGCAAGATACAAGCACAATAACATCTTCTCAAAATTTGAAAAAGTTGTTAATGTCTTGGCTAATGCCCCAAAAGGTGATGGATGAGCCCTAGATGTCCCTCAAGGGAGCAAGTAGCAAAGAAGGTTGATAAATGTTCCCTCAAAAATAACGAAATGATGGACTTATAGGTAATGGGGGTAGAAATACTGATTTTCCCAAAGGTGGTTATAATTAATGGCACAATGAGATGACCCAATAGGGCAGATGAGTGATAATGATTTTTCCAAAGGTGGTTATAATAATTAGCACAGTGAAATGCCTTAGTAAGGCAAATGATGATTTGCCCAAAGGCAGTTATAATCATTGGCTTAGTGAAGTGCCTTAGAAGGGAAAGGGGTGGAAATAATGATTTGCCTAAAGGTAGTTATAATCATTAGCATAATGAAAATGCCCCCATAGGGTGGATAGATAAAAATAATGATTTTACCAAAGGTGGTTATAATCATTGGCATAATGGTTTGCCCCAATAAGGTGGATAGAAGTGTGATATAACTCGCTTGAGATATTGTATATCGTAGTTATAAACAACTATAATAATAATGTGTATATAAAGCATGGAAAACTTAGTTTAAATGTAAATACAAATCACTTAGGCGTAAGATATGAACAATCAAAGCCCAAATGAACATATTGAAATAAACCAAGTGTAAGATTGAACCCTAATTCACAACTTAAGTACAAGATATGTGGAATCTAAATTCAAGTGTAAATAAAGTTTAAGAATCCTATGACAACCAAGAAACAAAAAGCAAAAAAGGCAAAGAAAAAAAAATAAGACAAATAAATAATCAAATAAAATACTAATAAACACACAATAAAACACCAATAGATAAAAATAAATGAACAAAAAAACACCAATAAACAAACAACAAAACACCAATAAACAAACATGGCCGCAAACAAATAAAACAACACAAACAAAATAAATAAACAATCCAAAATAAATAAAAGTTCAAGAAATATTTTTTTCTAAGAGGGGATGTGGCTGATTTGGCTTTCCCATTCACTGACAAACATCACAATGCTTGGCTACCCTATGTGCATCCTGAAACAAATTTGACCACCAAAGACTACTCTATAAGTTTTTTTTTGGGGTGGCTTTGCTTGTGAAGTGACCCTATACAATTCCATGATGTGTTTCTTCTAGAAGCTATGGTCGTTCATGCTCTAATGTGATTCTACACAACAAATCATCTTGCCTAATCTTATACACAAATCCATTTATGAGACTATATGGGATAACGCAAGTGACTATCTATTTTTTATCCCTTTCCATATAATGTGTAGGGAGAGTTTCTTGCTCCAAAAAGTTTGCAATGTCATCCATATTATTCGGGATTGTAGAAACCTTGAATAAGTGTGTATTTAGGGATTCATCCTCTATTTCTTCTAGTTATTACCTATTTTTTAGCCTTCATAGATAATCTAGTCTGGCATTTTCTCAACCTGGGTTTATATTATTGATTCAAAATTGAAACTCTTAAAATAACATGAGCCACCTAACTATCCATCCTCCCAACATTGGCTTATTAACTAGGTATCAAAATTCCTGGTGGTTAGTAAAAATATCAAATGATTTAGCTAATAAATAGTGTCAAAACTTTTTCAATGTAAATACCATATCTAAATCCTCTATTTATATTGTTGTATAGTTCTTTGTTGTCGATAGCTTCCTTATGGCAAAATATATGGGGTGATCGGACTGATCGTCTCTTAGCTACGCTAAGATAATCCCTATTGCATACCAAAAGCATCCACGTATACATGGAATGGCTTCTTCTAGTCATGAAAAACTAAAATAGGTGTGGTTACCAACCTTTGTTTAATATAGATGAATGCTACTTGGCATTCTGAGGTCCAATCAAACTTATTACCTTTGTGTAGTAGTTTTTCTATTGGCGTAGATATGGTTGTGTATCCTTTAAAAAAAATTGATAGTATCCCATATGATCCATAAAGGTACACACTTATGTAGAGTTGGTTGGGGGTGGCATCCCCATTATTACAATAATCTTAATTTGGTACATCAAAATGCCATCACTACATATAGCATGGCCTAAAAAAACACCAAAAGGTTTGGAAAATAAGCACTTCTTTAAATTTAGAGCAATTTTCAAAGTCGATACCATTCTAACATTAGTCACAGATTCTATAGATGCTCTTTAAATAGAGAAAATACAACCCAGTCATCCACATATACTTCTAGAAAATCATGAATGAAGTCTTTAAATGTAGTTACTATAGCTATTGAGAAAACTATTGGTGCATTTTTCAAACCAAAAGGCATTACCTTATATGCAAATGATCCCCATTCAGTTGTAAAAGTTATCTTAGCTTGGTCCTATTCTACGATCAGAATATGATGGTACCCACTAAATCCATTTGTGATATGTAACTTAAGCAATAATATGCTTATGTATTTTAATTTTTCTTTAGAATATTAATTTATGGAATAATTTAAAATTTTGACTTACAAAACATCAATTTAATAAGAATAATTTAAGACATTCAACGCACAATTGATAATGGAGTTTGACACGATGGCCTATGCCTTCAGGTCCTATATCAGCCAATGTATTAGGAAAAACATTTGAAAACTACTTACAAATGTCTCTAAAATGAAAAGTGATCAACTGCAAAGTTGTTCCTTGGGAAAAAAGAATATAAGTCCCTTTTTGGACTTTTTCCCAATTATGCCTCTAATACCCTCTGCAATTCATCCAAGCTCTCTATCCCTAGCCTTGTACAATGGTTGTTAAGTTTGATTGATGTTGTTTAAATACAATCTCTTGGATTTAAATAGCCATTTAGGTCCACAGCCCAAGCTTTTGGGCCTTATCCCTTTTACATGAGAGGATAGGGGTTTAAAACCCATCAGCATTCTTTTTGGTGGACAATGTTAATCTAATTATCCCACATTTGGAAGGTGGGTGTCTTTTTGGATATTCATATACCACAAAACTCATGGTTAACAATGCCAAGTGTTTGGCATAAACATGTATTTTGTGGGATTTGTGAGGATTATGGTGGACTCATTGATGTTGGGATATGGAATGTGACATGGAACATAGGGTCACATGGCAGATATGTGGAAACTATGTGGTGAGGTGGATGTGTCACGTGGAAGTGGTAATTTCTATGGTTTGTTTCAAACATTCGAGGATAATTAATTATAATATAGTCAAAATTGGACCATGGTAAAATAATTGAATGGTGGTAAGCCATGTGGTAGCTTGAGGACCCACCATGTGGTCCAATCTCCACTCACCACTTATTGTCCACTTGCCACTTGTTGACGTCTAATTGGATGTTCCATCCAAACCCAATTTTTTTTTGACTTTCCCTATTTGATCTTTGACTTGTGATATCTTATACATATGGGCTCGAAATCGACCCGTTCAAATTGTGCCAAAAAGCTCTCAAGATAATCTATGCATTGGAACTATTCTTGAATCATTCTATAATGGTCAATTTTTATAGTTTGACCAATTTTGACCATCTTGATTGGAACTTTGATCGAATGCACAAGGAGAATATGAGCTCCATTTTCTACATTTTACATACCTTTAAAAAGGTCTTAAAGGGCCCTACACATTGTTACAAGTTTTGATATGCTTTAGAACCTTCTTTGAATTAACCTTCATATTAATTTGTGATGAGTATAATTTGTGACCTATGATTGATTTGAGGACTTAATCAATGAACTATATTGGAAAAGGATCATCGATGCATGTGTCATTCAGTGTGTGATAGTCTCCATAAATATGTATCTCCCCAAACTTCTTTGGTTATATCACTATGGGACTCACCTAGTTTGCTTTTCCAACTGGATAAATGATTCTGACTTCTTACATTTGATCCAATTCAACCTTTAATTTTATTTTCATGTTGGGGTTTAACCTATATAGACATTTTTTAACGAGTTGAGTGCACTCTTTCAACTCTATGTGCATCTCCTCCAATGATAGATTTACATCTTTTATTTCAAAGAATTTGGTCAAGAAAACATATTGATGATCTTATAGCAATTGCAATGCCTCTAAGATCTGTTCCTACCCCCAATAATCTCCCATAGTCATAAGCTTAGGAACTAACTTTGTTCCAATGTTTTCTTTGATCTTTTTCAAGGGTTTTTGATACACTTTGTTTGATGCATTGGAAAGAGCCACTCATAGAGTGTGTTCCCCTTCCCATGTTAGGATGTTTATATTTCGTAGTATGTCCTCTTCAACTTGTTTTGTGCTTTGGGATAGTGTTGGTTTGACTTCCCTCTCTAGTTCAAAGAATCCTTCTTAATCCAGGTCTTCATCACTATTGTTGGACTTCATCAACTCATTTATTATTCTATTACAAGGCTTAATACGGGCTTGTTCGTATTGACTTGCCTTATAATTATGAAGTGACAAATTCAAATCATGATTTGCTTCCTATTGTGATGATGACTCTTTTTTAGCTCCAAAATCTTCTACTTGTCCATGACATATTTTGTTTAAAGTTTTTGTAATGCATTATGCACCAAAGGGTTATCATCCTCAAACATAAAAGTCTGAATGAAATCTTGTTGTACTTGTGCCCAATGTTTATTTTCTCTATTTCACTCTTGATGCACATAGCAGGACATTGGTAGTGGTGCTAATGTATGGCTAGAAATGTGTACCCAATACCTTGGATCCACTCCTTACACAAACCATATATCTACACATTAATGAATGCATAAATTGAGACATTGACCTTCCTAAAAGAATGGCCATTTGGATTTCACCATAGGTAGTAACTAAAACTATGCATGTAAAAACTCACATGCTTCCTCCCAATGTATCTCTAAAACTCTATGCATTGCCCACCAAGTAGTAATAATACCTTTCAGCATATACTTAAGTGTGTTGACTCTTTGATCCACCTCCAACACATGGTGTTCTAACCTCAATATGAATGGATTAAGGTCCTCTATCATAAATTATTGAGGTGATTGATGTTTAGTTATGAACACCATGTGTAGAGGCCATATCTCGTGATCTTCCCTCACCTAGTTAAACATGTGAGTGTTTGAATCATCACATATGGAAGATGTTCTTTCCCAAGGTAAAACACCCTCTGGATTGGGTTCAATATGATCCATCATTGTTACACCTATATTATATAGGACATCCACCTCCAACATATTAGGATATCGTACCAATGGAGAGATACAATTTTCAATTTGAAACTATGGTGTTAGATATTTTGTTATTACCAGCTTGGAAGATGTTTACTTTGTTGTTTGTGATTGTTGGATCTATGGGTTCAAAAATTGATACTCAATAACTTGTAATTCATTCCTCTATGTATCTATGTTGACTTCAAACCAACTATTATCACCATAAGCATATGATGACTTTGGTTCCTTCAAAATTATGTAAGGCTTTTGTTATGCTTTATTTAAAGGGATGACAACTATCTTGTCTCATTGATGGGCCTCTAGTTGGTTGTGCACTATGTTAATAGTTATTTGACTATCATAAGCCAATCTCTTACCAATTAAGGTAGGGTAATGGGTCTTAGTCATCTTCATATCAACTAATTCAAAATTATTTTGCAAACTTAGCTTGACCACTCTAATCTCCACATCCTTGAGGCAACCAATCAGTTCTACTTCTCTGTAATCTACATGGTGGAGGATGACATGATTATAGATCAAGTGTGGCCTACCAATAGCTTCCCATGTTGATCTTGAGATCATATTCATAGTACTCTCGAAGTCAAATACTGCATTATGAATTTCGTAACATATAGGCTTAATATCCATGTAGGAGTCAACATCCCAAGGCTTATTAGTTTTCACATACTAGATAAACTTATTTGTATGCTATTGACCTCATTGTGCATACTCTAACAAATTATGCAAGAGGTTAGAAATATTATATGATATCATCATGTAACATATTGAGTAACTTTAGTAAGCCTTTCAAAGGAGTTACAACTCCTTCCTGATTCAATATGCACATAATCCATACATTTGTGCATCAATGGTTGTTGTATCTCCTTTTGAAGTGTTTTGTTGTTGTATATTTTGCTAAACTTGAGTTATTTGATACATCAAAGTCTTATCCCTTATAGGATAAGGATATTGATCAAGCTAACCTTTTTTAATTCCCTGATCTACTGGCATTTCCAAAGGTGACAATCCTAGTTATGCATGTTATTGTTTGGTAACTACCTGGATGAATGTGTTTTCCTTAGGTTATGCATTGATAAGGTTCATATTTCACACTAGCTTCTCTTTCCTTTGCTTCTCAAACATTGGATAGTCTTACATTTTATGATGAACTTAAAATATGTATTACACATAGTAATTATATATCTACATATTGGTAGGGCAATTCTTCGCACAATGATTGTATTCTCCATAGAAATAACAGTGCGTAGGTGGTCAGGTTTATCGATTATGATTGTTACAACCTCGTTGATATCCTCCTTGGTATCCTCCCCTGTATCTTCCTTTGTACATGCCTCTATTTTATTGGTATCCCCATCCTTATGACTATTGTGTAACATACCCTCTTTGTTGATTTTATTGTGCATTTTACCCCCCATATTGGTGTTAAGGTGAACTTGGATTCCAATTAGATTAATGTTATTATGGAATCACATTGTTCTAGGAAGATTGATACTGGTGTTATAGAGAAGATGGCATCTATCCAACTAGACCTTGGGGTTGGTATTGCAATGACAAACGTGTCCAGTGAGGACTACCTTATGTCACACTTGTCTTGTCCACGTCTGAGCCTGGAATACCCTGCTTCATAGTTAGTAATTGTTACATAGCAACTTCAAAGACTTCTTCATAATATATTATTTTAACTCTTATATAGATCCACAACTTATCTCATCATGATTTATCAATTTAAAAAAATTGCAATAAATACTCTATAATTACTAGATATATTACTGTAAAAGATGGCACTTTGAAGTAGCATGTCCAACTAGTCTACAAATTTCACAAAACTTTGTTTTGAGTTTTAGATAGTCATTCTTGTGGTGGCCTTCTCGACCATATTTTATACATCATAAGCCTAATATAGGCTTATCATTATCGTGTATCTCATCTATTCTTCTCATAAAAGCATGTAGTTTTGCTTCTACTTTGGAACTTGCTATTGGAAGGTCACCATAATCCTCAATTTGTTCCACGCGTAGAACAATAGATTAAGCATCAACCTTAGTTAATAATTGAGACTATTTAGTAACAAATCTAATTCTTGGTCACAGCCCTTCTATGAACTAAACAACCTTATCCTTATCTTCCAAGATAAAATCAATCTTATTTATGATATTATAAAATCTATGATCATAGTCTCTAACCAATTATCCCAAATTTTATTGAATCTCCTTTAGGTCTTGAATAGTTTGGCTTGTGCATTTCTTCACCTTAAAATTTTCTACAAAGATATTTTTAACTTGTGCAAGATTGAGAGTATTAACGTTGACATTCCTTTTATGAAATAACTCTAAGGCTCGACCTGACAAAACCCCTACGAGTTCAAATTTCTTTACATCATCAGATATTACCCCCTTAACATTCCATTTCATATTGTAAGTTACCAAGTAATGCTTAGGATATGTAGAACCTTATTGCATCAAATAAATAAACATGCATGCATTGAGTGACATATTTGCCACACTTAACTTTGTTAACACTGGTTTCTACACACTAGCAATTATGACTATAGGTATATGTGCACTAGTGACTATGACTATATGTGTCTACACACTAGTGACTACAACTAGGGACTTTTGTGTGCTAGTCTTTTCAAGTGTCAGATAAAATAATCCTAACTCTTCTATTCTTCTTATCTATTGCATGCTTTATATTTTCACTTAGCTTACCAAACTTATCTATAAAGGAATCAAACCAACTTATATATGCCTCTTCTCCTACACTTCTTCTTCTCCAAAATGATAAATTAGGTTGGGGGATGTGTACTCTTTAAGTGATCAATCTCTATTTTGAACTTCTAACTTTAAACTTAAACCTATGATAGTTCTGCATTCTAACCTAAGTTCTTCCTATGAATATTTTTTCCTAGGTCCAAATGATATCCCTTTCATTAACTATGATTTATTTGTATCTTCTAGTTGTTCTGTTGTCAACCTACCTTCTTCTTCCTATTTTATGAGCTTTATATCTGCAATATTTATATTTCTTTCTTCCTCTTCATTAGGCCCTTCTACATAGTCTATGCATTATTTGGTTCTAGCATCTTTCATAGCCTCTACCTATACTTTTCCATCTCTATCATCTTCTACTCTACTCTTACTCCTATTTGTAGTTAATTCTGGATTACTCACTTTGTTTCATCTTCTTTATTGTTGCAGTTCTCTTTCTAATCCCAAATTTTTCTTCTCGCTCTAGCTCTTCTTGTCCTCCATATTATGGATTTGGGTTTAATTTTCTCTACTCAACTCTGCATCATTCACTTCTATCCTACATGCATCCCCATGACACCCAAAAGTGACTACTCCATGTTGGTAGGAGTAGGCACCATGGCCTTTTTCACAACCAACATTTTGATCAACATAAGTAGTCATTGAAGAAACTTTCCTATATTCCTATGATAAATAGATATTGTACAGCTTCAAAGGCCAAATAACCTTACACAACAAATTATGTGATATACCTGTCAATTATAGTTTGGGTCTAGTAGTCCACAACATGAGTCCAATCAGTATCTAGACTTTGTAGTCTATCTAACCTTTCTTCCATCTAGACTATACACTATATCCTTCTCAACTAGAAATAGTAATACTCTAGTCTTGACAGCCATGTAACTAACAATCCAGGTAATTCACACCAGAATATTTCATATATCTCTCCATATATATGCTCTTAAATTATCTCTTTCACAGTCACTTCAACTCTTCTCACTACTTCCTCGACAAAGTTTTGGATTATCTCACCCAACCATCTTTTTAAATCTCTCTATCTTGGCAACCATCTCAACATGTTTCAAAAATTTCCACGCTCACCACATCATTATTAGCAAATCTTTTTAGAAAACTTAAAAACATGTTAATTACAAGGATAGCTTGCATGGTTAATAATAAAAAGGAATAGTTATCAACAATTCATATTGAATGATGCCATTAAAGACTAAGTCGAGATCATTATATGAAGACATAAAAAATTAATGTATATAAAAAAGTCAGCATAAAACTATATGAATAACAGATTAAAACATCCATAATACTCACTGCATATAAATCATAAGTAAAAGATATATTAAAAACCGTTTAGAAAATTGTATTAATCTCTATCACATATGAAACCATTCTCAATTACAACTAGGTGTTATTTATAAGCTTTTATAAAACATTATCTCTTCATCTTCTAACCTTTTACTATGCTGAAAAGAAAAGACTCTTTGCATTTTGAGATCAACTACTATTCTCTCAAAGGTTGAATAGATACAAAAGATAATATAAAAGACAAAATAGATCAATTTGCACACGTATTCATTAATCATACTTTATGATTTTAGTCAGCCATGTTCTTCATCCCACAAAAATACCTAAAAAGACCTAAAAATCAAAAAGATTTCAAAAGGGTTTTAAATCTCTATGAGAGATATTAAGCCTACAAATTTCTACTTGATTTGTCATCTTGTTCACTAGTGGCTTTACCTCTATTCTGACTAGTGTGGTTTACAGCATTTACCAAGTGGGAACGTCTTATCCAACCACGACCATTTTCATTTGACTTTTCCATTTCCCCATTATGTTCCCTCCCATTTCTAGGAGAACCACATCAACATGAGGTTCACATGGACTATGTAGGTAGCACTTGGATGCACGGGGCATCCCAAGTCAACTTGACAGTCTTCTTAATCATTTTTTGTTACCAATTTATTTCTCAAAGCATTCTAATCATTTTGGAGTATGCATTTCCTATTTCCTCTGCAATCACAACTCTTACTTGTCATCATTTTTATTTTATCCTATATCCTTAGGAGAACTACATTTGGCCTGAAGTCCTTAAGAATATATAGGTAACGTTAACTTGCAATGGGGAATTTGGAGTCAGCTTGACCACCCCTTCCTTCTTATTTTATTCCTCCCTCCATTCAAGTTATCATATTTTCCTCTATAACTTAGGGGCAAAATACCCAAGAGTAATGCCTTAATTTCACACAAGCACAAATGATTCATATAAATGCTTATGGCGTGTTTGTTTGATTATTCATCATGCTTATATTTGATTGTTCTTAGTGTGTTTATTTTAGTAATTGGATGCTTTCTATTGTTTTTATTTTAGTTTATGTTTATTTGTTTCTTTGCATTTGTTTATTTATTTATTATTTCTAGTCACCTCAACTCAATCCATTGTGTTGGTAGGGTCATCATCATAGTACTTCTTGTCATGTAGTTGTACTTGAGTGCATCCATTGGTATATGCTAGTATTATAATTAGGATTTATATAATTGGTGCATTATTTTTCAATTGTATTTTGGATAGGGGGTTGGTCCTTATGTACATTGTGACTAATTGGTCATTATGGTGTTTTATATCATGGTGCATAAAGTATGATACTATATCAAAAATCAAGATGTGGGAAGTTTAATCAGTGATGCTAAAGTAAGAGATTTCCTTCTATACTATCCTCCAATTAATTCATCAAGTGCCTAATCATCATTTCTTAAAGTGAAAATCCACCATACTGGGGCAAACCATTAAGACTGATCAATGACCAAATTCACCTTACTAGGGCAGCTCTTTGAATTAGTGATCAAGTTCACCTTACTGGCACATATTATTATGATCAAATTTATTTTTTGGCTTCTTACTCTCTTTTTTGAGGGCTCGTCTATTTCAACTTCTTCCCTAACCATCCCCTTGAGGGGGCATATAGGGCTAACTAAAGCGGCCTTTGGGGAATCAATCTGAGTTTAGTGACTCATAAAATTTCAAAAAGAGAAGAGTGAAGATATCATTCTTCAAATGTTATCAAATTTATTTTTTACATATTTTTAAATCTTTGAAAAGATGTGATTGTGTTTAGTGTCTCAAAATGCCTTTTCAAATAGGGGGAAAATGTAGAAACTTCATTTTAACCACTTTCATGTTTAAACTATGTTCGGAATAACTTTCCATAATCGCATGTAAGTTTAACCAAAATTCTCCAAATAGACATAGTTTACTACACATCTACCAATTTAACCCAAAATCATAGTAATACATCCCTACTTAGGGTAATTTATCATATTGCATCATTTATCTTGTATGTTTCATCCTTATTCCCATCATTCTTTTGCAAGTGTCTTCACAGGCTAATTAAGTGACTACTTGATTAACAAAGAAACATTGCAAACTTTACCTTTCTTCTAATTGCTAATTAATCACTTTGATTAATTATCCTAATCATTCATCTAATAAGAAATTCCAAGGATTTGGAATAGCCAATTTTCTTAAAATATAAAATTAAATTATGGCCTCATATAGGTGATGTCATAGGGTCAAGTCAATGGAATGGAGTGGAGTGTGGGAAAGATGGCTTATGACATGGCCACTTACACACACTCTTGCATTTCTTACACCCCTCTTACACACTCAAGAGGACAAATGATTACACTTTCTTCCAATTTGCCTTCTATACTCCAAAAGGCCTTAAATGACATATCTTATGCATTCCAAAGGTATTATCATATATTTGATGATTGATCCTTAACCTTCCATCTTAGGATGAGATGAATGGTCCATATCAATTTAGGTAATCTATATATATATAACCCTCTTACCTCTCATTTCATCAAGCTTCCTAATGTAAACTTATGTTGTTAGATTATTCCAAGAAGCTTCATCAATTCTCTCTCTCTCTCTCTCTCTCTCTCTCTCACGCCAAGACAAAAGTAATACCAAGTGTAGACAGGCAGAAGTGATCCTCATGCAAAATACTCAAGCATTGATGAAGACTCCTACATCTACACACTGAGCTCAAACCATTTTAGACTGATTCTCAAGCATATCTTCAAGGGAGGTAAAAGTGTTATTTTTGTATTTCATTATTTGGTTGTCATATCTCATTCCAGGGATTGGGCTTGAGTAGTTATGTCTTCAAGTTATTTTGGATTATTTCACTAACAATTGACTAATCCCTCTTGGATTCCTAGTCTATAGATATATTGTGTTTATTGAATTATCAATCTACAACTATTTAAAATAGTAATTTTGAAAAGGGTTTAGGGTGGTGTATTTTTGAGTTTAGGCCTTTAAACATAAGTATAAGCGTTGATTTAGAGTTACAAGGGTTGATTTAGAGTATGGGTTTAAAATGTGCAGTTTATGATGGAAGGTTCATGATATGGGATGTAAGGTCAATGATTGAAGCTACATGATTTAGGGATTATGGTTCTAGTTAGTTAATAAATTAGTCATAAGTAATATTTAATTTTGAAAAAAATAGAAATAAATTAAGTTACACCTTTGAACCTTTGAATGAGATGCAATATTTTGTTATTTTTTTAAGGGGGGCTCAACATAAATTATGATGCACATTCCATTAGAATGTGCACCTTTAGGACCAATTAAAGTGTCCTTGACAAAAAGAGTGTCAAAAACCTTGTTTATGATGCAACTTTTAACACAAAGTACATCAAATAAATGTCAAACACTTTTTTCATTGGACGCTCAGGGTTATATAAAAATATTCTAACAAAAAAATGGGTAAAATCTACTAGTAAAATGACTACTTGCAAACATTGTTTCCAATTTTGGAGCCATGCAAATTTACGACTACTTGTAACTAATTTTTAAATTTGGATGTGTATCCTAGCACACTGATGTGGCCTCCAAACACATGATGGATTCAATAATCCATATCACTCACAAACACATAATTAATTCACAAAATCATCTCATAAAATCCTCACATTACACATTAAATCTCCCTCTCATTATAAAGCTTCAACAAGTTATCTATTAATACATAATACCTAGCCTCAACATGCCAAGGAGGCTTTAAAAGCTTTCTCCTAAAGATTTCTTCTCTCACCACTAGCCTACCCTCACTAATAATAAAAGGAATACATTCATTTATAGCTTTAAAAGGAATAAACGAGGGAGAAAACAATAAAGGGGCCGAAAATGGTGCCACCCATTCACATGGGTGAATCTTGGAAAGAGATAAGAAGTAATTCCAAGGAAATCAATGACATTTTCCTCATGGGATTTATGATGACAAAAGACAAAAGGCTCCACCAAGGAAAAATGTGCCATCTTCACATATGAGGAGACAAGAAGTGTGTAGATGATATTTTGGCATGTGCATGACTTTAATGGAGCCCCACTTTACATGGGTAGCCAATCAAGAATAGTGCTTCATGTTCCCCTATTTGCACAAAAGTCCAAAAGGTGAGGAATCTCCTTTATGACTTTGAAAAAAAATTCAATCAAGGAGTCACATTCATGAAAGAAGACAAAAGTAAGTCCCCACATGAATTGTAATGGAATGTGGTGCCTCGTGTCACCTAGCCATCATGCATAGTGTTGTGGAAGCCTCATCAGGATGAAAGTGTCTGCCACTTCATCAGTGACTATTATTTCATGGATAGTAACCATGAATAGTGTTTTCCTACCACATTGTTCTCTTCTGATTGAAAATAACTTAGCTCCTATGAGTTGTCTTGATTGTACCCTTATTATTTATTTTGATAAAAGGAAAAGCACACCACTCTATTTTTGGGTGCTCCAAGATTGCACGAACCCTTGGATGTTCCTGCATTAAACACCCAAGGTTTAATGATGTGATTTCTCTATCACATAGATGGGGTAAGTGGTCAAACCACTCTTTTGGTCATGGAGTTTGATGACCATGACATCCCCTTCAACACACCAAGTACTCTAGGAGGTTATCTTTTTTCCTCCTCCACTTCCATCATCTACATACTAGTTTTCTTGAAATCATCCTCATTGGATCACAACTCCCACCTCAAACTAAAACTAAAATCTTTCCCTTTGTGGGATTACACCCACCATAGACCATCCTTTTCTACCAAAATATTATCCATATTCCAATAGATTCACATGTGGGACTACACCCACTATAAACTATCCTCCTCCACCAAGATGCTCTATCATCTATTTCATTTTTCCATGTGAGTTCAATCCCACCACTAACCATCCACCTCCACTAAAATCCCACTTGGTTTTCTTCATAACTTGTCCCACCACCTATTGGATCATTCGTAACACCACATAATAATGCTTACAGCTTCACACACTTGGATGCCATCTCATCTGCAACATCAACTTCTTCACCACACATTATCATCACTTGTAGTTGATTTATGTTAAAACTGATGAAGGAGATCCATTATTTGAAGATGGGGAAGAAATTATGTGGGAGAATGTTGATCAGAGTGAATAAAATTGCACTCTTGTAGAGTTTCATGTGGAAGAAAGTTGCAGCCATGAAGAGTTGCATGAGAGTGAAGGTTATAGCCATGTGGAGTTGCATGAGGAAGAAGATTGCAGCCTTGAAGAGGTGCATGTGAGTGAAGGGAACAACTAAGAGGATTTGCATGTTTCTTTGGAGGAAACATTGGATGTGGTTTTTGTGTAAACTAGTGCACATGAGGAGAGCATGGAGAATGATGATGCAACCATGAGAGAGGAGCTACAAGTGATGGTGATTTATGATGTTGTGGAAGATCCAATAGGTGGTTAGATAGTGTGTGAAGAAATCCAGGTGGGCTTTAGGTGGAGCTGGATGGATAGCGGTGCACTTGATCTCACATGGGATGATGAAATGCATGGTGTAACATCTTGGTGGAGGAGGATGGTTTGTAGTGGGTGTAGTCCCACATGTGAATCCATTAGAATATGGATCAACTTTTGGTAGAGGAGGATGGTTTTGGGAAGGCCAGTATGTAAAAACTAGAAGTGGAGAAGGAAAAAAGAATATTCTCTAGGTGCACTTGGTGTATTGAAAGGAGATGTCATGGTCATTACTCTTCATGACCAAAAGAGTGGTTCTACCACTTACCCCATCCATGTGATCGAGATATCACATTATTTACCTCAGTTTTTTGGTGCAAGAACATCCAAGGGTTTGGGAAATCTTGCATCACCCAAAAATAGAGTGGTGTGCTTTTTCTTTTTTTTCATAATAAATAACAAGGATACATCCAAGACAACTTGTAGGAACTAAGTTGTTTTCAAATGATGGAGACCAATGCAGTGGGAAAACATTATTCATTTAACACTATTCCTAAGTTACTATTCACTTATGAGGTGGCATACGCTATGCATCTTGGTGAGGTGTCACGTCACTATTATTGATTGCTTAGGTGGCATGGATTGTATTTATATGGTGTTACATGGAGGCACATGCTAGTGTCCTGTCTTGTCTAAAGTAGATGCTCTTCATTTTGACCTTTGCACATGTGAAAAGCCTCTTATTATTCATCAATAGTGTTTCACATGTAAAGGGTGGTGCCAAATTTGGTAGTGAAGACTTATCTTTAGCTATGATGACTCCATGTGAAGGATGAGGTGTGGATTTCCTGGGGAGACCATTTGTCCTTTGATGGAGATTCCCCCATGTGAATGGGTGGTGCCATTTTGGGCCCCCTTTGTTTATTTATTATTTTTCCCACTCATATCTTTTCTATATGTGGTTATATCCATGGCTTAGTTAGGCTAGGCCAATTTGGGGAATAACTTTAGAGAGAAGCTTGAAGGGCCTCCTTAGTTTGTGACGCCAAGTATGTATGTGTTTGAGTGTAAGCTTTGAGAAAGCTTTTAGATCCTTGGCATGGTTGGAATCCAAGAGTTATGCAATGTGAGGATGATCTAATGAAAAATTGTGAGATTTTATTGATATGTTTATGTTATTTTATGAGAGATTGAGAGGGATATGGATTGTTGAATCCATTATGTGGTTGGAGGCCACATCAACCACACTATTCTACTTGTAAAATGACTACTTGCAAATAATGTTTCCAATTTTAGAGCCATGGAAATTTACGACTGCTTGTAATCAATTTGTAAATTTGGATGTGTATCCTAGCACAACCTAGATGTGTGTTGCATAAAAGTAACTTTTGTTGAAGTTTTAAAGAGGTGATTTTTTTATTGGTGTTGCAAAACTTTGCACAAATACTTTAAGTTAGTTTTATTCTCTATCGAAATTCTTGCTTCCAAGAGTTTAAGACATTTCTCCATACGAAGGAAGGAGAGAAGGTTAAAATAACTTATAACTTTAGTTTTCACTAAATCAAAAGAGGGAATTATAATCTACAAGTGTTAAGGTTTTTACTAGAAAAAAGGGAAACCAATTATTAATACCAAGTATACTATAGTTATAATAAATTCTATTAGTTATATCTTTTGAGTATCCAGGGGGGACTCTAAAATGGTTATCGATGAAGTTATCAAAGCATCAAGTGTGGGCATTAAGTTAAAAAATATCATTAGGGATATTCAATTTCTTCCGTAGAAGCTCACCAGAGTTGATATTTCACATATTTATAGAGAGGGCAATAGTGTAGTTGATGCCTGTGCCAATCTTGGCCAATAATTTTCAAATTGACGATGTTGGCGCCAAATAGATCATATCCCGTTAAATATCAGGGATCTCATCCAAAAGGAAACGATGTGTTAAGGATGAGTCAGACATATTGGAAGGATAGATCTATTAGTCAGTCCCTTTGGAGGGTGCCGATGTGGATCTCAGAGTTCAGGGCCTATTGTACTCTTTTGATAATCATTTCTGATTTATTATACCAATTTGTTAAGCCGAGCAGACTGCTTCATCATTATGGAGTTCGCTGGGAAATTATGTTTAAGCATCAGATGAGTAAGTGTCATCTCTGCATGATACTCTAAATTATGTGATATATCATCATCATTATGCATATTCATGAGCAAGGGATTGTAGCTACTTCAATTACGATGATAAAAATTGGGGAATGTCCTGGTTTGATCTGTAAGTCCAAAATGAGGGGTGATAGAATTCAAATAGAACCAGTTTCTTGCTGTGAGTTCAAAGACAACCTGGTGGTCTGGCACTACTACAAAGAGGGTGGAATTAGTCCCTATTTGGAGAGGCTCAATGGGTTTGATGAAAACATGTCTGAACAATTCATGAGGTCTTAGCTAAACTGACGAGTCACTGTTGGAGGAATTAGCTTTGAGATTTTAGAAAAGGTGATAGCTATGGCTACTAACATGTCTACACAAGGGATGAAGCAACAATGGAAAACAAAAATCATGGACCTTTCTAGCCAGAAGCTATTTCTTGGTGAAGGTGAAGAACTTGCACCTTACCAAGGAGTATTTGATCGAGATACATTGCTCGAGCCTTAGGACAGCGTGTGTTTCATCCTCATGAAGTATTTCATGCTGGAGGGATCTTTCAACAGGTTTTAAAATTATCATCTCCCCCTTCTGAATCATTTTAGGTGTAATGCTCTTATCAGCTTTCCCTTTTTTATGCTCTCTTCCCTAGAGCATTCAGTTCTTAGGGTGTGAGCTAAATTGGCAAAAAAACCTGATATGAATCCTATCCCCCTTCATCAGGGCCTCATTTTTTGCCTGTATAATTTCCATCATGCCCTTGAGCCGTCCAAGACTATTCAAATTGATATCAGGGAATTTTCTTCTAACCCTTTCGCTGGTGATGTTGTCGAAGATCCCTGTCCTTCCCCTATCTCTACTAAAACTAAAGAAGTTTCCTTTTCTACCCCTGAGGAGACTCCCTTAAACACCCCAGGTTCCTTTGTGAGTACGAAGGGAAAGAATAGGAAGTTTTATGCTGGTAAAGAGGGTATTGGGGGGACTAATGTGGGGACCCCTAAAAATCCTTGTAGGACCCCTGAGGGTCAACGTAGTAAATCCCATATGTCCACTAAGGTTAGTAAGGAGGGCCTCTCTTCAGGAGTTCGATGATCAGGGCAAATTGCTAACAAACCTACTCCCAAGGCTAGGATTATTGACTACTCTGAGAGTGCCTTGAAGGAAACCACTTAGGATGAGGAGAATAAGGAATTTGAAGTTTAGGAAATCTCTGAGGATACTGAAGGTAAGCAGGAGATAAGATAATTTGAGGCTACCACTGAAGATGTTGCTGACTTTGCAAAAAATACTGACAAAGAGGGAAAGATGTATGTGGAAGAAGCTGATGAGGAAACTAAAATCGAGACTGGTTTGAGAGCTAAAATTACTGCCCTAAAGGGTTGCATTCAAAAATTGGAGCAGAACTTTACCACTGGGCTCCGAAATTCTATTCTCTTAAACATGTCCATGCTGCAGGACTTGGGTACTACTACTTCTACTATCAATGCGGAGAACACTAAGAAATTGGATGACCTCATTAAATCTATGTTTAAGTAAGGAGAGATTTGGCCTCCTTAGCTCTTATTTTTCTAGATTTTTTGCCTCTCATTTTTTCCTTTTCTAGTTTGTTTTGGTTTTGTTGTGTCTATTGGTTCACTGAATGTGACGTTCTTGTTGTAAGGCATCATTTATGTTGATTGCCTTCACGATTTATATGCTTTTGTAAGGGTTTGGCCCTTAGTTTACTACCTTATTTAATCAAAAACATGAAGCACTATGACTTTATTATTGCTACAATACATTATTTGATGCCATATACCATATTTTTAGTACTAGCTGTGTAGTTATTATTATAGTCGCCTCAACCAAATAATTTGCATTGAAAATATGCACCTAATAAAAATGTATTATTTTTCATGTTTTTAACTTTTTGACATTATATTTAAAATATTTATATTATAAAAAATAGAAAATATTTTATTTTATTATCTTCCCATTTGATAGATTCAATTGATGAGACAAATTATCTGGAGAAATTTAGAATTTATTGAGATGAAAAACATTAATTTATGTACAATGTTTAAATAAAATATATGAACATTATAAAATAATATTTGATTGAATAATTGTAGCATTGACAATAAAAAGTGGTTGACAAAGTACCACATGTATTGACTCAAGTGCAGAAAATAAATATCGTAGCTTTGGTGCATAAATAACCTTGCTCACTGCAAATTATAGCAATGTTAATACAAATGAGGGCTGCATAATTGGACATTATTGGCTTAGGAATTCCAATATTTCTCCCAGACCTTTGGGCAGTAGATTGATAAAATGCTTGATGTTATTTGTAACTTTGTAGATGATGTCATCAATGGCAAGATCAAGACACCATCCTCTTCAATATGACACTTTACTCAAGTGCTATTTATGGGAATTGAAGGCTCTATTTTGGGTCTAGAATTTGTTATAATTGTTATGTGGATAAATCTAGAACAACAAGTACAAGAGGTATTTATTCTATGCAAATCAAATATTATGTAAATTTTTAACATAATAAAAATAAGTAAATCATATGGAAAGAAATAGATCACCATAACTTATAGACTAAAAAGAACATCCATGTTTGCTTTACAAACAAGTAGAAATTAAGGATGAAAGGCATCTTATGCTAGAGTGTCCCATATACTAGTAGTGACACATAATCACTCATTAAGAAATAAATTTTTGGAGAGTCACACACTCCCACTAAACAAGTGAACATTTATATGAAAGATGTTTTATAACATCACAAAATGAATGCATATAGCCTTCTAAGAGTTGTTTTGTATTCCATCTAAAATATATTAACTTAAATAATATCTATATTTTGATTGTTTGTTTGCACTCGATACCAATAAATTGGTTTATTCTCTAAAAATTGATTGGTAGTAATGGATATCCAAGAGACTAACAATGAAATCAATTGTGCATCACCTTTGTGTTGGAGATATTGATGATTCTCTCTCCTCCTGTGCTAAAAGAACATCATTAAAGGTTTCATCTCTAAGGAACTTAACATACCCTTTAAACACACTGTAACATTTTGGAACCTCAAGGCAAACTTAGCATTTAATTTTACCAACTCAGACATACAAGCATGCCAATTCATTTGATAAGCAGGCAAGGAGCGGAGATGGGCCAAAATGGTTACCCTTATCGACCAACACTAAATTGTACTCGAAACTCAAAATTTTAAAATTTAAGGGTCAAACTGGTTAATTAATAAAATAAGTACATTTTTTTATTAAAATCATGCTATCATATTTTAGTAAAATAAAACATAATCCCCATAAAAAATCCTAGTGAAAAGAGATCACTACCCAAACAAAAGCTACAAAGTAGTATTAATGTTTACAAATTACCAAATATCTCAATAAGCCTATAAAAGTAGGTTGTGATAGTATTGGGTCTCTGATGGTGTAGATTATAAGGATATAGTTATTTTTACTTATAAATGTAGCTTGCTTTTATTTAGTCATTACTTGCAACAACTAGTCATGGAATCTCTTGGAAAGAGTTTGATTTAGATGGAAACCGGGTAAACCAAGGCTGACATATATATGAAAATAAAAAAAACATGGATCAACATGCTTGCATTCAACACGTAGGAGATGGAGTCCACAACTTTCTTATAAATTTTGTCAACAAAATGCCCATAAAATTAGTTACTGCATAAAGTTTAGTTTGAAGATTTTAATACAAATGTTAGACCTAGCTAACATCAATGCCCTTTTGACAACATCTTGAATGCTTTCCTCTAAAAATAATGACTAATTTGCCACTTCAAGAAGAAGAGAGAGTTAATGTACATCTTCAAATGCAGGCACTACTCCCTACCCTATTTCAACAAACTATGTGTGCACAACTACATTCATGACATACCAAAATGAATTATTGCCTTATATCTTATCCATGGATATAAACACATTTTTTTACGTAATTGAGTGCCCAGATTTTGTAATTGTTAAGGTATACTAATATAATAAAAAATAAAGGATTTTACTTAGCATGCCACATGACATCATGATTAGAAGGAAATGGAAATATGGTCACTAATCAATAAGACATGCCAATATGCATCACTCCATTTATTGATTTATTGAATGACACCCTGTAAAGCACAATGTTTACAACCATGGATTTTATAGGTTGTTCTTTATACTAAGATGAGTTTTCCATATCCCTCATTTGGTTTGTATTTAAGAGTGACCAGAGAGTATAGTCTCCTGCATAATGATGGATGGGTGGATTGGGTAGATCACTAGCTATCATCATCTAACTCAACACATCTCATTCAACTACCATGAGGCAACCTTTTCATTTTTCCCTTACATGATAAAGGGTCAACTTTCCAGCCTGTCTTCTCACTCTACCACCCTTGGGCACACACTTCAATGCATCTATCTCCTCGTATGGAATTCATCTTAACCATCTCCATAGAAGGTAACACTCTCTTAATTTTCCTTATTTAAGCATCTCCTTATTCCTCCTTTAACACTATTAGTTGTTTTGGTGTCATAACCTTCCACGATATTCTAGTATTTACTTATTATATGTTTGCTCCCTTACAACTCAACCCAAGTACTCATGGTTCCTTCATTAGGTGAATATTTTCCAACAAATGCAATTGACATGTGTAAGGTTTGCAATTTGTGTTAGTATATAGAAAGCACATGAAATTTTTTCAAAGTGGCTTTAAAGACTCGATGAACATGGTCATTTAATCATTTACTATGTTTGTAAAAGACTTGTTATGCTTGGGATATAAAGACTAGATTTGACAATTGACCCTCTTGACATGAATTTTTTTGATGACGGTTATTTATTCAACATTACCTTTTAGTATAATTTATGGTAGAATAAAAAATATTAAAGATAATCTATATATTTGTTGTAATATTTTTGAGTTTTTAACAGTCCATTAAAAATATCACTTTGCATTTGATATGATTTATTTGAAAAATTATTATATTTTATAGTTAAAATATGTAAATATGATTATACGACTATTAAATTTAGTCCATGTTGGGATAAAAATAAAAGACTCATAGTTTGGTTTAATTTGTTTAATCAACGATGATTGTCCAACTCTTTTCACAATTGCATGTGTCAACTAGGATTTTCATGTCCACAGGGGCCTAGTTCCCACTGAGACACAAACATCAAGTCCAAATCTTTACAATCCAACACATGTTACCACAATCTCAACTTTCAACAACCAATACATATGACCATAACATGCCTCAAATGTCCAATGAGATTTGAACTTGGGTGAAGCTAGGTACAACCAACTCGCTAACATTCTATCGACACATTTAATTAATTATTAAAATATATATTTTAAAGAAAATAAAATAAATTATTCTCTCAATTTACAAATAATTTTTTAAATAAATTACTAAATAAAAATTGACATTAAAAGCCTAATGGACTTGGAGCTAGCTAGCAAGTGGTCAGTAAGTGATCAGTTTGAAAAATGCAACTGGTAAATGTAAGGTATGCAAATTTATGCCTATTGATGAAGCCCATATCTGGTTATGTCATGTTTCCCAAAATTTTGCGAGCATCCACTAAACTTTTACTTCTATCATTTATGGGATAGTCAATTTGCTTACCCTCTGAAAGGGCTTTCTTGGTAATGCAAACTTGCAACAGATGAATATAAGTAGAATAACATACATGAGTGTTGTCGTACCAATTTGCATTTCCTCTCTAATAACCCAAACCCCACTCATGGCCAATTTAAACCATTATTTTGAAAATAGTTCATACAACTTTGTTGTGCATATTCAACTTCCCACTGCAACTATGAAACAATCAAAACAAAAGATAATCTTCTCCATCCCATGCCATATTTATGTGGTCACTAAGTATGATTTGATATAGCTTCCCATTATCTAATTTAGACTGCACAACAAATCTTACTCCAACCATTTTATAGTTTAACACCAATTTTCACATGTAGTTATTTTTATAATAAATTGACAACATTCCATGTCACTTTAACTATGTCCCTACAAGCTCATGGGATGTATTGAGCTTTGTGAGTACAATCAAAGTTCAAAACCTAATGAACTCTAAATATACCTCTTTAACAAAAATAAAATGTAAAACAACCTTTGCATTAACAACAGTGAACGTGGAAGACTATACACAATATGGCTAATTTTGGAAGCTTAAAATTTTCTTAGTAAGTCTTTACTTGATGCATCCTTCTAATGTATGTCTCATGATTCCATCCAATAGTCCAACCTAATATATAACAAAACACAAAGAACATAAATAACCCACTAAAGAGAGAGAATTAAAAATCACCTAATTATAAGAAGCTGTTAGACCATCAGCGACTACGACCTATTGACATATTTGTTGTGTTATCAACTTGATTCAACTCATTGATATTTCTTCTAATTGGAAACTGCATGGTGTCATAATTTTAGTGCCTTAAAATTAAAATCACTTTAATAGATTCAAAATTTAGTTACCTTACATATGGTAGCATAATATGAATGTAAGGAATTGTAGATTGGTAAAATTTTGATAATGATTATCTATCCATCATTGCCATTCATATGCTAATTTTAGATCCTTTTTAGTTTTTTGATATCTTCCAAAAAATTAGAAACATAAAACATAATATAAATATTTGTTATAAGGAAACATAAAACACAATATAAATATTTGTTATAATCCTTTTTAGTTCTTTGTTATCATTTGAAAAATTGGAGGTGAAAAACTAATCACACGATTCTTGTGGCATAGCTTGGGAGTATGTACACAAGTGAATTAATAAGGTTAGACACTATTATTTCATTTCACAGACATAAAATGAAGAGGCAATCTAATGTCCACATCGAGTTACTATGCATATTTAATTTCATTGTGACTAATGTTATCAAATATTAAATTGCATATAAGTGTACAATCAAAACACATTTTTCCAACTTGAAAGAACAACAAGACTAAGGCATTACTATCATGATGTTTAATTCAAGTGATGGTAGTGTTGTTTAGATCTTTATAATTTTTATTTTTTACTTATGTTTCGAAACCTAATAAAACCTTTGGTAAAAGGTAGAAAAATGTTTAAATATGTTATCCTTGATTATTCAAAATTATCAATTATTATTTAATACACAATGTTTAGCCTTTTTTTACTAAACAAAAAATCAATATAATGTGGTTGAAGTCTTTCTTAAGAAACAAGTACAACTAAAATACAAAATTATAAAGGTTAACCAAAATAATATCTTCAATCAAAATCGTTTGACACAAAACATAATATCCTCTCAATGCTCGACTTCTTCATTTCAAGGAAATAAGAAGGCTATAAATTATTATATAAAAATACAAGGGAAAATTTTTTCATGTCTTAAGCTTTTATTGTTATTGCAATGGGTTTATAACTCTAGGATTTAACCCTGAGTTAAGTGCAATGTCTCGTATGTTTTCAACATAGTGAAGATGTAGAGAGCTTTCTATTTTTAAATTACCTTCCAAGGAACACAAGTAGTAATACAAATATTATACGCGACTAAATTTCTCCTTCTTCATCGTTTAACATATTATACTGCATGAATTATTTTAAATAATTTTTTATTAGATTAATTATATTCTGAGATAAAACAATTCAATCAAATGCAATCCCAAAAAAGATACAAAGGAATATTCATTGAAATTTAATATAAACATCATAACTTTTGAAAAATTGTTTTTTTTAAATCTTGAGATCTATTTGATATAAGGGAGCATGATATTATACCAATTATTTTTTTAAGAATAAGAATGTATAATCTATATTATTATTAATAATATAAAAAAATACTTTTCAAACAAAACCATATTTTTTGACATATCTTACACACTCCAAAGGTGTAATCATGGATTTGAGGATTGATCCTCAACCTTCCATCTCAGGATGAGATGAGCGGTCCATATCAGTTTAGTGAATCTGCAAATATAACCCTCTCACCTCACATTTCATCAAGCTTCCTAATGTAAACTTACTCTATTGTATTATTCCAAGAAGCTTCATCAACTCTCTCTCTCTCTCTCTCTCTCTCTCTCTCTCTCTCTCTCTCTCTCTCTCTCTCTCTCTCTCTCTCTCTCTCTCTCTCTCTCTCTCTCTCTCTCTCTCTCTCTCTCTCTCTCTCTCTCTCTCTCTCTCTCTCTCTCTCTCATGCCAAGCCAAAACTAAGACCAAGTTTAGACGAGGAGATGTGATTCCCATGTAAAATATTTAAGCATTTACAAAGAATCCTACATCTTCAAGTCGAGTTCAAACCATTTTGGACTGATTCTCAAGCATATCTTCAAGGGAGGTAAAAGTGTTATTTTTGTCCTTCCAATTTGCATTTCATTGTTTGATTATCATAACTCACCCTAGGGACTGGGATTGAGTAGTTATGTCTTCAAGTTACTTTGGATTATTTCACTAACAATTTACTAACCGCTCTTGGATTCCTAATTTACAAATATAGTGTGTTTATTGAATTATCGAGGTATAACTATTAAAAATAGTAATTCTAAAAAGGGCTTATGGTTTAGGGTTTAGGGTGATGTATTTTTGAGTTTAGGCCTTTATAAGTATAAGCATTGATTTAGAGTTACAAGAGTTGATTTGGAGTGTGGGTTTTAAATGTGTAGTTTATGATGGAAGGTTCATAATTTGAGATGTACGATCAATGATTGGAGTTACATGGATTAGGGATTATGGTTCTAGTTAGTTAATTAATTAGTCGTATGTAATATTTAATTTTGTAAAAATTAAAAATAAATTAAGTTCCACCTTTGAACCTTTGAATGAGATGCAAGTTTTTTTATTTTTTTTAATTTTTAGGGTGGGGGGGGGGGGGCTTAATGTAAATTTTGATGCACATTCCATTAGAATGTGCACTTGTAGGACCAATTAAAGCATCCTTGACAAAAAGAGTGTCAAAAACCTTACTTATGATGCAAATTTTAACACAAAGTACATCAAAGAAATGTCAAACACTTTTTACATTGGATGGTCAGGGTTATACAAAAAAAAATTGACAAAAAGGGGAAAAACTACTTGCAAACAATGTTTCTAATTTTGGAGCCATGCAAATTTACGACTACTTGTAATTAATTTTTAAATTTGGATACATACCCTAGCACACCCTAGGTGAGTGTTACACAAAAGTAACTTTTGTTGAAGTTTTAAAGAGGTGATTTTTTTATTAGTGTTGTAAAAACTTGCACAAATACTCTTAAGTTAGTTTTATTCTCTATCAAAATTCTTGCTTCCAGGAGTTTGAGACATTTCTCCATACGAAGGAAGGCAAGGAGGTTAAAATAATTTATAAATTTACTTGTCACTAAACCAAAAGAGGGAATTCTAATCTACATGTGTTAAGGTTCTTATCAGAAAAAAGGGAAACCAATTATTAATACCAAGTATACTATAGTTTTAATAAATTCTATTAATTATATATTTTGAGCGAAGGGTAACATGAAGCACTGTGACTTTGTTATTGTTGAAATACATTATTTGATGCCATATACTATATTTTTAGTACCTATTGTGTAGGTATTATTATAATCACCTCAACCAAATAATTTGCATTGAATAATATACACCCAATAAAAATGTAGTATTTTTCATGTTCTTAACTTTTTGGCATTAGATTTAAAATATTTGTTTTGTAAAAAATAAAAATAAATAAATTTATTCTCTTCCCATTGGATAGATTCAATTGATGAGACAAATTATCTGGGGAAATTCAATTTTTTTTGAGCTAAAAAACATTAAATTATGTACAGTGTTATAATTAAATAAATGAACATTACAAAATAATATTTCATTGGATAATTGTAGCATTGACAACTAAATGTGGCTGCTAAAGTGTCGCATGTATTGTCTCAGGTACAGAAAAGAAATATCATAGCTTTAGTATAGAAACAACCTTGCTCAATGCAAATTACAACATTGTTAATACAAATGAGGGTCACATGGTTGGACATTATCAGCTTAGGAATTCTAATATTTATCCTAGTCCTTTGGGCAATAGATTGATAAAACACTTGATGTTATTTGCAACTTTGCGAATGATGTCATCAATGGCAAGATCAAGCCACCATCCTCTCCAACATGACACTTTACTCAAGTGTTATTTATGGGAATTGGAGGTTTTATTTTGGGTCTAAAATTTGTTACAACTATTATGTGGAGAAATATAGAACACCAAGTACGAGAGGCATTTATTCTATGCAAAACAAATATTATGTAAATTTTTGACATAATAAAAATAAGTGATGCATATGGAAAGAAACAAATCACCGTAACTTACAAACTAATAAGAACATCCTTGTTTGCTTTGAAAACAAGTAGAAATTGAGAATGAAAGGCATCTTATGCTAGAGTGTCCCATATACTAATAGTGAGGCAAAAACACTCATTAAGAAATAAAGTTTTGGAGAGTCACACACTCCCACTAAACAAGTGAGTAGTTATATAAAGGACATTCTATAACATCACAAAATGAATGCATAGAACCTTTTAAGAGTTGTTTTATATTCCATCTAAAATATATTCACTTAAATAATATTTTTAGATCTAAGAATCTAAACGAAACCACCAGTGTTTGGTAGGGTGCTAAAGTAAACCACTAAGAGGCTAGAAGGCTTAGGGGTTTTATGGGCTACATGAGATCTATAGTGCTATCTAGTTTGTCAACTTGTACCAAACTATAGACAAACTTGTAAACCAGGTTAGGGCTAGCATGAACATGCACACAAAGTATGTAAGTAACTCTAGCGGGTCTAACCACAATAAAGCAAGTAACTAAGACTAGACTATTGATTGCATAAATAAAGCAAAAATAACAATATCAAATAGAGAGATATAACAACTAAAATGTAAATCTAGAAGCTAAGGCACTTTAAGGCCAAATGAAATATGTTTTAATCAATAGAGATGTTTCTAAGAAAGGGTTCAAGAGCATGCCTATTCTAGATTTGAGATATCTTTCCAAGTCAATACTATTATTTTCTAACAAGGCGATGTTCTAGTTTAGCAGGAGAGAGAGATTGTTTAAGTAACTTATATATATCATTTTGAGCATGTATATTCCTACTATGTAATGAAATTGTCTCCAATACAAGCATAAACATGTAATGGTAAATATTTCAAGCAATGAAAATATCTTGTAACCACACACACAAATGTATAAACTTTAGATACTATTCTAAATAATGCACAAAACAACTAAATCACTAAAACAAATCAAACCCTAGCATGTATACTACAACAAATAAAAAAAGAGTTTCACTTTACAAAGCAAAGTGCCCTCATATCAAACTTAAAGAGATGTGTAGACTTTCTACCAACCGAAAGTCCAATCTAAGAGGCAAGAGAGGAAGAAGATCAGGCTAGGTGTAAACTAAGTCCAGACCAAGAACTAGAAGTTGTGGAGGAGGTGAAGGAAAAGCCACCAATCTATGGAAGAGACAATATAAGGAGCATAAAATAAGTGTAGTGGAGTCTTGAGGGAGCAAGGAGCAACCCAAAAGCTTCAAGAACACTGTCAATAGCAATGAGAATCACCAAGAATAGATGTAGTAATGTAGGGCATCTCCTATCACAATGGAAGCTATTGTGCTAAGCAAGAATCGAGAGAGATTCAAGGAAGTAACCAGGATTCCAATGAATTGATCAAATGGGAAGATCAGAGCAAGAAAATTATCAAGAAAGAGGCTCAAATGAATGAGGATGAGGCATATATCCCAACTCCAATCTGCCAAAAGACCTAAAACTAGCCATTTTGACTGTTTGGATCCAAACTTGCACTTTTGCATGTGTTCTACCCAGGTCCTGGATTTTATCAAGGAAAAATACAACTTAGGCCATGGGTTTCCTTCACACAAGCCATAGCCTAGGTCAAACAGGGGCTTAGGCTAGTCAACAAGCTCCTGAAAGGCCCTAAGGGGTCTATACATGGCTTGTCTTGCATGCAAAAGGGCCAAGATGGACTAAGGATGTGTGGAGGGTAAGAATATGATGTGGGAGAGGTCCAAACAGGTGGAGGATGTCTTGAAGTAGGATTATCATGGTTGATAGTTTGCACATGAGCTGATGTGTAATCATAGGGAGGATTAAGGTCACAGGAAGTATGATTACATATGCCCCTAAGGTACAAGTAGTTGATGTTTGAATGAATACGGAGTGTTGTATAATAATTAGAAGCCACACCAAATCAAAGTAAAGGAAAGAAAGAATTAAAAAGATAAAAGGAAACATTACCTACACTTACCAAATAAGGATGATGGTAGAAAAAGTCGATGATGCAATCTATGGGTGAGAGTGTAAATGTTATATAATCTAAAATCCAACTTTGAATCTAGCTCCAAATCCTACTCTTAAAAATAAGGGACACATGTGATATCAAATCAAAACATTCTATCCAGAATGACATTCACTAGGGCATCAGTCCTAGTGTTCTTCCTATAAGGGATATGGGTGAACTGGATGTCCTCAAAGAAATAGAGCAAATAATGCATCATCTCAAAGAGAGGGAGCAACTCAGAGCTAAGGATGACCCAGACATTGGTGATTTGAGACATGACTAAGAGTGAGTCAGAGAATAACTACACATAGCATGTGCCTAACTCATGGGCATCAGTTAAGGTGCCACTGATATCTTGATACTTGGTGACATTATTTATCTCACTAGTAAGGAAGAAACAAGTTATAATAAGCTCACAACCTTACTGATCATTGATAACCCAATCCATAATTACTAGTCTTGGGTTGCCTCAACTACCATCATCAGTGTGAATCACTATTAAGAGGTGAACCATAATGGGGGTTGAGGATGTAAGACTAACGACTATGGAAAGGTGATTTCAAAGTGAAGTAGTATAAGTGAGTTACATGAGGGAAATAAAGAATGAAATCAAGCCATAATCATAATGGTTGACCAACACTTATTTTGGTGAGAGGTAACAAGGGAAGTTTAGAGAAGATGAAGACCAATTGACAAGACTGGAGTAAGTCCCGAACCACTACAACTAGCTAGAAACCCTATCTGAAACCACAATGAACAAGAGAGAGAGGGAGTTAGAATGGATATAATATGGAAAAGTAGATAAATTACTAACTAAAATAAGCACAATAAGTAACTTCTATCCCTGGGTGCCTATGAGATAGGACACAGGCTTGAGAGGTTAATGGAGACCCATAAAGGGTCCCAAGAACTAAAATGAAGCTAGAGTGGGTCCAAAGAAGACTTAGATTAAAAAATGGAGGCTACCAATGTGCTCAAAATGTGCCAAAACCTTTAAGATGGAGGTTTCATAGTTTGAAATGTAAAAATGTTTAAAACACCCAAAAAGGGCCCACAAGGTGCATCCAACAAGGAGTGCACAGGCTTGATAGGCCAAAGGACTTAGGGGTACAAGAGACTAGAATGGTCTCAAAACACACAAAAGGAGGCCTCAAAGATAGAAATGGACCCCTCCATTGCATCCAAAATGGGCCAAAACCTTAAAATTGAAGGTTCAGTGGTTCCAAGAGCAATGATGGGATGAAACAGAGGCCCAGAGAAAGCAAAAAAACAAACCTCTAGCCCAAGCCATGACCCGATTGGCCTAGGCCATATATTTGCCTATAAATCTACAACTTAGCCCAAAAGAGGCCAAAAATAGACCTAGGGAGCAAGGAAAGGGCCCATAACTTTCCCAGAATGGAAAGGAAAGGGGGAAACAAGAAGAGAATGTTTGTGAGCTTGTCAAAAGCACGTTTGTCTTGTTCCATAGCATGCACGAATGATCTAAGGTCATGTTTGTCTCTCATATATATGTGAGGAAGAGTCAGAGTGTGAGATGCAAAAAAGACATCTCAGTGGGTAAAGCCATCACCACTGTGCGGGGGTCAACCATGAGAGAGTGTTTCAATGCCGACCATAATGAGAGGCAAGGAGGGGTGGTAGGAGGCCTGTGATAGATGAAGACCAACCAAGGGAGGAAAGAAAAAGTCATAGGTAACCATGACCACTAACCCATATCACCTATAGGCACTATATAAAAGGAGAGAGGGAGTTGTTAGAGGGCTAACTACTAGACAGCAGTAGCCGACCAACTAAAAGAAGCAAAAGACTCTACTTCTATCCCAACGTCCATCCATGGAAGAGTGCACAAGCCAAATAACAAAGGAAACCCACTCTGATGATGGATGCCATGAGAAGGGTAATCCACCTAACAAGGGCTTAGGGAGGATGTTCTAGTAAGCTATGAGGCTCACCAAAGTACCACAGGCCAAGGCCTAACCTTGCCCTTGAGAGCAGGGCACCACTTCTCCCTAAGTATAGGCCTGCCCCTGAGGCAGGCCTATACTTAGGGAGAAGTGGTGAGGCAGGCCATTGCTTAGCTTATGAAGAGGCAAAATAATAGGAAAAAGGTGGGAGGAAGGAGATGGAGCACTTGTATCCTTAGGTTCACCAGTCATGACCTAAAATATAGGATTACCGAAGGTGGGTTCATTGTTGGTAATCAAGACTTCTAAAACCAAACAAGTAAGAGGATAGTGGTACATAAGATGCATGGGCATGAGCTTATTGTAATGTCTCCTCACATTGATCGAGTTGGGTGATATACCATGGATGGAATAAAACTCAATATCAAACTCAACTACTCTAGTGGCCTCAACGATAGATGTGTTGAGAGAGCTAATACTCTGATGGGCAAACCATGACATAAGGGGGAGCTCAACATCCAGAGAAACATCTTGGAAGAGGTCTTCAAAAAGAGATGAGCTGGCCTGACATCATAAAGAAGAAGAGGGAGTTAGCTAACACACACCGAACTCTGAAGGAGTGAACGCTACTTGATACTCAACTAGATTCAAACATTCATCCTTAAAGAAATGAGACTTAGAAATAGGAGATGTATGAGAATCTACATACCCTCATGAGGAGATAACTAAAGCCTCACTTGAGGGCTTTATCTTTACATAGAACAACACCTAGGGATCTGGGTCAACCTCCATGGTGTGAACCTCACCTTCATGCACAAACTGTACCATGCAAAACATGATCGATATGATGACCTGCATGGCATTGGTCTAAGGATAGCCAAGAATCATGTTGTATGAAAGATCAAGGTCTAACACACAAAACTCAATTTTGTCTATCTTGGGGCCAAACTTGACCTAAATTTTCATGTTCTCAATGGTGTAACTATGTCATTATTGAAACTAACATAGTTATGGTGAGAATCAAAGAGCTCCTTTCGACTGATCCCAAGCTCATTGAATACACACAAGGGAATGATATTTAACATGGCTCTTTCATCCATGATGCACCTCTTAACATGATAGTCATCGATAAAGGTCTTGATATAGAGAGGTAACCTAGCCCTCTTAGCCAGAATTAAAGCATCTAGCAAAGTGGTGGGGTCAAAAGAGAGAACAGGAAGGGGAGGGTGCTCAAATACATCATAGTTGAAAAGAACTTCAACATCATACCATAGTGGACCCTCATAAGAGAGACCAAGCTCATCAAAGATGAGGTCCCTTTGTTCAGGGCAAAGGTGAAGAAGGTCCCAACTAAGAGGCCTTGTAACTCCTTTATGATGGATAAAAGATGTTATCTATCTTGGGGAGGGATGTTACACCTAAAGTCAAAAGGGGTCCAACACCATTATACTCTCCAATAGGGTCAGTGGATCGACTAGAGTGCATGTTGATAAAGCACTTATACCCAGTAGAGGCTATGTCAATAGCAATAATAACCTTGTTACTCTCATGCTTGGTTTTCCCTCTCGAGTCAACCTAGAAAGAGGAGTTAGAATAGGTGGAAGAGCAACAAGGAGAACAAGGGACCTTAGCCTTTAATTTATTCTTTTTCTTTATCTTCTCATCCTTGTTGTGGTCAGGCAGAGGCTCCTTAAACACATTCAATTTGTGGTTGGGTTTCGTAAGATAACTCTAAGATGGAGGTGATGCTTGCACATCAGATTACTAGGTGATATCATTATTATAATTATTCCCCCTCATTCGATAGAAGTTACAAAACTTTATAGGGTCATAAGGAAACACCATCCATTATTTTATTATGTTTGATTCAGAAGCCTTCTTTTCACCTAGCTTCTTGTTCAAAGCATTCACCTCATAATTGTCCTTCTTTCCCTTCTTTTCAAGAGGATAATAAATAACACCATCATTAGTCGCATTATGATTGTGATCGCATGAAGAAGATGACTTTTGGGTTGGTACGGGTTGCATGCCCATATGCATCTTGAATACTTTAATCTTTAGACACTCATTAACAACATCATCATACGAGGTGGGGTCATGCTTGAGGACCTCAAGGTGAACCTCTTTCCTCAATACTCATGTGAACATATCATAAATCTAGTCATCTAAGAACCTAGTTTTTCATGTATAGACAACTAAATGCCACCTATGCACAAAATCAAAGTTCAACTCACCCTTGGCCTGAGCCATAGAGGTGAGTGATTGGATGCCAAGGTTAAAGGGCCTAGAGATATCAAAGTACTAGAGGAAGTCATTCAAAAAGAGTTGGAAACTAGAGAGAGAATCTAGAGGTAGATTTTATAATCAAATAAGAGCTTCAATTTGCAGAAAACAACGAAGAGTTTCAACATCATTCTTTCATCATGTTCCCAATCCATACACACCATCATGAATGCCATGATATGCTCTATGGGAATGAAATCTCATGTCCCATTAAACTTAGGTAGATTAGGGGTAGGAGTAGGAAGGGGGATAATATGCACCCAAGAGGCTAGAGGATTATGATAGAGATCCTCATAAGCACGATTGATAACAGGTTGGCAACAAACTCCAAGAAGGGGTTTGTGATGGTGATGATGTTGCTTACACCCATAGGCATCACCATGACCATGATTATAGGGAAGATGATGTTAGGGAGGCTCTTGACAGGGAAGACGCTCATAGTGGACATCATCTCTTCCACCAAGTGGAGTACAACCATGAGAAGTGTGATAGTCCCCACATGGATGATGGGAAGACATGACATACTCATGAAAATGATCGTGATGACTAAGATATCCATGGTATTGGTCACATACCACCACATGAGGGTTAACTGATGGTCATTGATGCTCACAATATGCATCCCATAGATCTCTAGTCCACAAGTGGTGATTGAAATTAACATGCTCATCAAAAACTCTAAAAGAAGGACTAGGATGATGGGAGAAATTTTCATGGTGAAGGTACTTCATTGAGTGGGAATACCTATGACCCACAACATGGATATGAGGTCATTCTTATTGTAGAGTATTCTAATGAGAAAGAGGTGGGGGACTCATATGAGAACTGGTCGAGGCACTCAAACCAGACTGAGTGTGATCTCTATCTCCAGAGGAAGCACATCACCAACTCCTAAGGGAAAAAGATGCACTTCACTCACCTAAAGGCATCTATGATAATCATTAATGATCACTTGTAGCTCATTAGGTCCCAGATGGTTAAGGGGATCCTTATCACCTCGAACAAGTGAATGGGATACGGTATGGTGCTGAGATGAAACATCCTCTGATGAATGAAGCTAGGATTGATGAAAAGGAGACTGAGTTTGTTGGTTATAGTCCTACAAATATAGTTCCCTTTCAAATATGAGAGGGTGTAGACTACAATGTTGGGTTGAGGGAAGCTCTTGGATCCTATGGTGTCTATGACGTTTTATTGCAATCATGGCTTACTCATGAGTGAGCTCAAGGATGAGACCCTGAATCCATCAGGATTGGCATCCCAAAGGTGGGAGATCGGACATGGATGCAATGAAGTGTGAGTAATATGGAAGATAACAAAAAAGGTAAACTAATAGAGAATCAACTGGGAGAAAGACACAAAACCAAAGCAGGAGAAAATAACCAAGCCGAGAGTCAAAATACAATTGAAAGCAAAGCCTAATAGCTAACAGAGGGGAGTTGGATAAGAGAGATATAAATGGGATAGAACTAATGTGAAACCATATGTGAGGTCCCACTAGGCATGCTAGAATGTATCTCTAAGAATTTAAATGGAACCACCAGTGTTTGGTAGGGTGCTAAAGCAAACCACTAAGAGGCTAGAAGGTTCAAGGGTTTTATGGGCTACATGAGATCTATAGTGGCTATTCGGTTTGTCAGCTTGCACCAAGCTATAGATAAACTTGTAAACTAGGTTGGGACTGACATGAATAGGCACAAAAAGTATTCAAGTAACTCTAGCAGGTCAAACCACAGTAAATCAAGTAGGTAAGACTAGACTATTGAGTGCATAAATAAAGCGAAAATAATAATACCAAATGGAGAGAGATAACAACTGGAATGTAATCTAGAAGCTAATGCACTTTGAGGCCAAATGAAAGACATTTTAAGCAATAAATATGTTTCCAAAAAATGGTTCAAGAGCATGCCTATTCTAGAATTGAGCCATCTTTCCAAGTCAATACTATTATTTTCTAACAATGCAATATTCTAGTTTAGCAAGAGAGAGAGAGATTATTTAAGTAACTTGTATAAATCATTTTGAGCATGTAGAGTCCTACTATGTAATGAAAATGTCTCCAATGCAAGCATAAACATGTAATGGTAAATATTTCAAGCAATGAAAATATCTTGTAACCACACACATGAATGCATAAACTTTAGAAACTATTCTAAACAATGTACAAAATAACTAAATCACTAACACAAATCAAACCCTAGCATGTATACTACAAAAAATAACAAAGGGTTTCACTTTTCAAAGCAAAGTGCCCTCATATCAATCTTAAAGAGATGTGCAGACTTTCTACCAATTGATTGTCTAAGCTAAGAGGCAAGAGAGGAAGAAGATCAGGTTGTGTGTAAGCTAAGTCCAGACCAAGATCTAGAAGCTAGGGAGGAGGTAAAGGAGAAGCCACCAATATATGAAAGAGCCAATGCAATGAGCAAAAAATAGGTGCAATGGAGTCTTGAGGGAGTAGGGAGAAACCTAAAATATTTAGTAACACTATCAATAGCAATGAGAATCACCAAAAATAGCTACAAAAATGTAGGGCATCCCTTGTCACAATAGAAGCTATTGTGCTAAGCAAGAATTGAGAGAGATTCAAGGAGGCAACCAAGATTCCAATGGATTGATTAAGTGGGAATATCAAAGCAAGAAAATGATCAAGAAAGAGGCTCAAATGAATTAGAATGAGGCATATATCCCAACTCCAATTTGCCAAAATACCTAAAACTAGCTATTTTTTACCATTTGGGTCCAAACTTGCATTTTTGCACGCATTCTGCCCAGGCCATAGCCAAGCTAAGGATTTTGTGAAGGAAACGTGTAGCCTAGGATATGGGTTTCCTTCTCACAAGCCACAAGGGGATTAGGCTAGTCAATAGGCTCTCAAAAGGCCCTAAGGGGACTATAGAGGGCCTATCTTACATGTAAAAGGGACAAGATGGACTAAGGAGGTATGGAGGGTAAGAATATGATGCAGGAGAGGTTGAAGTAGGTGGTGGATGTCTCAAATTAGGATGATCAAGGTTGGTAGTTTGTATGTGAGTTGATGTGTAATCATAGGGAGGAGTGGGGTCACATGAAGTACGATTATAATATCTATATTCTAATTGTTCGCTAGCACTTGATACCAATGATTTGGTTTGTTCTCCAAAAATTGATTGGTAGTAAGATATATCCAAGAGACTAATAATGAAATCAATTGTGTGCCACCTTTGTGTTGGAAGTATTAATGATTCTCTCTCCACCCCTGCCAAAAGCACATCATTGGAGGTCTCCCCTTTGAGGAACTTAACATACCCTTTAAACACATTGTAGCATTTTAGAGCATCAAGGTAGACGTAGCATTTAATTTTACTAACTCATACATACAATAGTGCATGCCAATTCATCTGATAAGGAGGTTGGGAGTGGAGATGGGCCAAAATGGATCTTCTTACTAGCCAACACTGAATTATCCTCGAAACTCAAAATCCTAACATTTAAGGGTTAAACTAGTTATTAAGAAAGTAAGTACATTTTTTATGGAAACCATGCTATCATATTTTAGTAATTTAAAACATAATCCCCATCAAAAATCCTAGTGAAAAGAGATCACACCCTAGACAAAAGTTACAAAATAGTATTAATGTTGGCAAATATCTCAATGAGCCTATAAAAGTAGTGTTGTGCTAGTATTGGGCCTTTGATGGTGTAGTTTATAAGGATACAATTGTTCTTCCTTATAAATATAGCCTATTTTTGTTTAGTCATTATCTATAGTAGCTAGTCCTGGAATATATTACAAAAAGTTTAGTTTTAAGATTTCAATACAAATATTAGACATGTCTAATATTAATGCCCTTTTAACAACATCTTGAATGCTTTCCTCTGAAACTAATGACCGATTTGCCACTTCACAAAGAAGAGATATTTGATGTACATCTTCAAATGCATGCACTACTCCCTACCCTAGTCCAACAAATTATGTGTGGACAACTACATTCATGACAAACCAAAACAAATCACTTATATCTTATCCATGGATATAAACACATTACTTTTACATAATTGGAAACCCATATTTTGTAATTGTTAAGTTATAGTAACATATGAAAGAAATAAAGGATTTTACTTAGCATGCCACATGATATCATGATTATAAGGAAATGGAAATACTGTCACCAATCAATAAGACATACTGTCATGCATCACTCCATTTATTGATTTATTGAATGACAACCTATAAAGCACGATTTTTATAGCCATGGCTTCCATGGGTTGTTCTTTATACTAAGATTGATTTTTCTATATCCTTTGTCTGGTTTGTATTTAGGAGTGATCAGAGAGTATAGTCTTTTACATAATGATGGATTGGTGGATTAGGCAGATCACCAACTATCATCATCTAACTCAACACGTCTCATGCAACTGCCATGAGGCAACCTTTTCATTTTTCCCTTGCATGATCAAGGGTCAACTTGTCATCCTGTCTTCTTGCTCTATCACCCTTGGGCACACACTTCAATGCATCTATCTCCTCGTTTGGCACTCGTCTTAACCATCTCCATGTAAGCAAACACTATCTTCATTTTCCTTAATCATCTCCTTTTTCCTCCAATGAGATTAATTATTTAGGTGTCACGCCCTTCCACGATCTTCTAGCATTTACTTGTTCTCTATCTGTTCCCTTATAACTCAAACCAAGTACTCATGTTTCCTTCCTTAGGTGAATACTTTCCAACAAATGCAATTGGCAGGGGTAAGGTTTGTAATTTGTGGCAGTATATAGAAAACACACAAACTTTTCAAAGTGGCTTTAAAGACTCAATGAACACAATCATTTAATCATTTACTATATTTGTAAAAGACTCGTCATGCTTGGGATATAATGACTAGATTTGATAATTGATCCTCTTGACATGATTTTATTTGATGACGGTTATTTATTCAACATTACCTTTTAGCATAATTTATGGTAGAATAAAAAATGTTAAAGATAATCTATATATTTGTTGTAATGTTTTTGAGTTTTTAACAATCCGTTAAAAAAATCACCTTACATTTGATATAATTTATTAAAAAAATGATTGTATTTTATAGCTAAATTATGTTAATATGATTATATAACCATCAAATTCAGTCCATGTTGGGAATAAGACAAAAGGCTACAAAAGACTCATAGTTCGGTTTAATTTTTTTAATCAATGACAACTATCCACCTCTTTTTGCAATTGCATGCATTAACTAGGATTTGCATGTCCACAAGGGCCTAGTCCTCTTTGAGACACAAACATCGAGTACAACTCTTTACAATCCAACACATATGACCACAAACTCAACTTTCCACAATCCAATACATATGACCACAATACGCCTCAAATATTTAACGAGATTTGAACTTGGGTGAAGCTAGGCACAACGAACTCATTAACATTCTATCGACACATTTAATAAATTATTGAATTATATATTTAATAGAAAATAAAATAAATTACTCTTTCAATTTATAAATAATTTTTAAAAATAAATTACTAAATAAAAATTAACATTAAAAACTCAAAGGACTTGGAACTAGTTAGCTCAAGTGGTCAACAAGTGATCAATTTGAACAAATGCAGTTTGCAGATGTAAGGTATGCAATTTTATGCCTATTGATGAAGCCCATATCTGGCTATGTCATGTTTCCCAAAATTTTGCGAGCATCCACTAGACTTTCACATCTATCATTTATGAGAGAGTCAATTCCCTTACCCTCTAAGAGGGCTTTCCTGGTAATACAAACTTGTGATGAATATAGGTAGAAGAACATACATGAGTGTTGTGGTACCAATTTGAATTTCCTCTATAATAAACCAAACCCCATTCGTGGCCGGTTTGAACCATTGTTTTGAAAATAGTTTATACAACTTTGTTGTGCATATCCAACTCCCCACTACAACTATGAAACAATTAAAACAAAAGATAATCTTCTCCATCCCACATCATATTTATGTGGTCACCAAGTACCATCTAATTTAGACTACACAACAAATCAAACTCCAATCATTTTATAGTTTAACAACAATTTTCACATTTAGTCATTTTTAAAAGAAATTGACAACACTCCATGTCACTTTAACTTTGTCCCTACGAGCTCATGGGATGTATTAATCTCTATGAGTATAATAAAAGTTTGAAACCTAGCGATCTCTAAATATCCCTCTTCAACAAAAACCAAATGTAAAACAACCCCTACATCAACTACAATGAACGTGGAAGACTCTACACAATATGGCTAATTTTGGAAGCTTAAAATTTTCTTAGTAAGTCTTTACTTATGCATCTTTTTAATGTATGTTTCGTGAATCCATCTGATAGTCCAATATCATATATAACAAAACACATAAAACGTAAAGAACCTGCTAAAAAGAGAATTAAAAATCACCTACTTATAAGAAGGTGTTACGACCATCATCGACTACCACTTGTTCACACGTTTGCTATGTGTTATCAACCGAATTTAACTTGTTGATCTTTCTTCCAACTGGGAACTACATGGTGTCATAATATCAATGCCTTAGAATTAATAACGCTTTAATAGCTTCAAAATTTAGTTACCTTGATGTGGTAGCATAATATAACTGTAAGGAATTGTAGATTGGTAAATTTTTGATGATGATTATCTATCCATCATTGCCATTCATATACTAATTTTAGGTCCTTTTGTTTGTTGCTATTTTCTAAAAAATTAGAAACATAAAACACAATATAAATATTTGTTATAAGGAAACATAAAATGCAATATAAATATTTGTTATAATCCTCTTTAGTTTTTTGCTATATTCCGAAAAAGTGGAGGTGTAAAACTAGTCACATGGCTCTTGTGGCACAACTTGGGAGTACATACACAAGTGAATTAATAAGGTTAGACACCTATTATTGTATTTCATAAATGCACCAAATGGAGAGGCAATTTAATGTCCACATTGAGTTCCTATGCATATTTAATTTCACATTGACTAATGTAATTTTCAAATATTAAATTGCATACAAGTGTACAATTAGAACACATTCTTCCAACTTGAGAGAACAACGGCACTGAGGCATTACTATTATGATGTTTAATTCAAGTGATGATAGTGTTGTTTAGATTTGTGTAGTTTTTTATTTTGTACTTATGTTTTGAAACCTAATAAAACCTTTACTAAAAGGTAGCAAATTGTTTAAATATTTTATCTTTAATTATTCAAAAAATGCAATTATTATTTAATACACAATGTTTAACTTTTTTTAACTAAACAAAAAATCAATATAATGTAGTTGAAGCTTTTCATAAGAAACAAATAAAAATAAAATACAAAATTATAAAGGTCAACAAATGTCTTCCATCAAAATCTTTCAATGCAAAATATAATATCTTTTCAATGCACAACTTCTGCATTTTAAGGAAATAACAAGGCTATAAATCACTGTATATAAAAATATAAGGAAACAAATTTGCACGTCTTAAATTTTCGTTACTATTGCAATGGGTTTATAACTCTGGGATTCAACCCTGAATTGAGTACAATATCTCATATGTTTTCAATATGATGAAGATGGAGAGTGCTTTCTATTTATAAATTGCCTTTCAAAAAATACAAGTAATAATACAAATATTATACGCAACCAACTTTCTCATCCGTTATCTACATATTCCTTACCCCTAACCCACCAATGTGTAGTTTTTAATTTTTTTTAATCATTCTTTTGAAAAAAAACCCGAAGAGATAACATTTTCATTAATATTAAAAATATTATTTACAATATTATATGACATGAATTATTTAACATATTACACAACATGAATTATTTTTTTATTATATTAATTAGATTTTGAAATCAATCAAATGCAATCCCCCAAAAAGAGACGGACCATATTTTTTGGTTAGAGCGAAATGAGGTTTTGATAGTCCCTATCTAAAATGTGTTTCTAACTCGTGAATTAATGGAGAATAAACCAGTTTGATCATCATTTAAACGGTTTTAAATTGTTCTTTTGCTTTCTTACAATTGTGAATTCTGGTGGATGGGGTTTGCTACAAAGGTGTTTTTTAATATTGAAAATGGTTTATGGATGCGGCCAGACTTATTTGGGGAGCCAGCCTGTGGCTTGAACCTGTAAACGATCCAGTAAATAGTCATGATGTCTACTGCTGTGCCCACTGTGGGCCGAGATATTCAAATTCGAGGATGCATGAATATTGGAAACAGTTCTAACCAATCATAGCAAGGGTCTTTGAGCGCTTCTGCATGCAGTGGGCTCCATATTAGTGCCCATGTTTAGGTTTATCTCTTGAATTCAGTTGCCTTCAGCATATTGCTTGTTTCAGCTGGTGTCCTCACTCAAACAAATTTAAGTAAGTGAAATTGCTTCTAACTGTCTTTGATTTTCTAGATGAGCTGTATAGGAACTATTATTAGTCTGCTGCTAGTTTTTTTTTGGAATGCCATACAAGGTATAGGAGAAAAAGCTGCCAAGAAAATTTATTGAAGTAGATACAATGACCATCTGGGGGCTTAAATGCAATGATACTAAATCATGGTTGTATGTGACAAAATTTATATCTATAAAAGCTATTCATAGTTAAATTACAGCCCATTAATTGCAGTTTAGTATATGTGTAGTGATACTGAAGATTATGTGGTTTATATAAGCTCATAGCTGCAACTCCAAGATGTCCATGAATTCTAATCTCGTTGTTAGCCCTGACAAACTCTGTGGAGGTGTTTCAAGATTATATTTTTCCTGTGCAGAACTAATATCAAACAACTTTACAAGCTCAAACATATGATATTTTCATACTGACTTTGCATTAGGTTTTAATTATTAAGTGACAATTTCATAAGTTTGTTTTCTCGCTTGAAAGTAAAAATATTTTAAGGAGTGTTTTATGGGGTCTGGTGCAACTTTTCTCTTACTGATTACTTAATTTCAAATGGTGGTAAAATGGGGCTTAAACTTGATTAGCTTGTGAGAAAGCAAAAATGAAGTCCTAGGATCCGATTAGAATGGTGTCTTCTTTATGTAATGAAATGGTTTTTTGGACGAGGCAGTAGTTCACAAAATTATGAGACATTACTAATTGTAGGCCAAAATTAGGCGTCTACAAGTACCTACTTTGAAATGCCTCTAGAGTCGGTAAAATATCCCCCCAAGTCCAAGACCACCTTAACTCATGTCAAGTCACAAAATATCGTGTGATTATATTTTATTAACTTGTATTTAACTCGGGTTAACAAAATCACTTGTCACCTTGTCTGTATGGCTGTATAGTGCTTTCCTCTAAATTTCCCAGGGTGGTGTTCCAGAAACTGCCTTAAACACTGAAGCGGTTTCTTTATGCCAGAAGCAACGAAGGTATGCTTCAAACAGACGAATCCTCTTGTTTTAATTAACGAAAACAAAATCAAAGTGCATTTTGAATTATTTGGTATTAATTTTAAAAAATTGAAAAAGATAATACAATTTAATTTAATTATTTTGGTGTTTTTTCCAATTATTATCATGAATGAAAAATGTTACAGGCAAATTAAAACTTGTCCAAGTTCTATAATTTTCTTTTAAGTTAAATTTATATTGAAAAGATTTTTTCATGTTAAATAACAAATGGAGCGTTTCAACTTTTGAAAGGGATATTCTCCATTCAACAATTATAAACTAGGGAAAAATTTTGGGCATAGATATTAAAAAAAAAAGAAAAAGTAGCACATAAAAAAATACCTTGGTTTATTACATTTTATATGAAAACTTGATTGATGGTTCTTGGAGTTCATTGCCAAATCTATTTTTTGAATTTTTTGTGAAAAATTAGCCCATTTATGAAAAATAGCCCATAAAAAACACTCTATATAAATTAGAGAGAGCACACTAATCTTTGGAGTTCAAACGTGTTACAATTTTGACTCGTAATAAAAGCAGAAAACATTTTGGCAAAGAAGTTCTTGACTGTGATTATTTTTTGTAGGTGGTTTGAGATGGTTTCTGTAGAGTAAATTTTTTATTCTATGTTGTGTTCCGATTCTCAGTCGCGCACTGCAGTTTTGTTCCTGCATACCTTAGTCGTGGCGGCAGAAGTTTTGAAACAGAGCGCGGGTTTGTTTATTTTGATTCTTTTTCTGTCTAAGTGTCAAAGGGCAGCGGAAGCCGCCAAGTGTCGCTTTCCGAAGCACGGAGCTGGCCAACTGGCATCGTCCGAGACACTTTCCATAATTTTCAAGAGAGCCGCGGATATGCCACGTATCCAATAGCAGCTAAGCGGAACGTACCACGTGTCGGCATCCGCATCTCATATCGGCACCCGCGTTTCATCTATTTTTCGGCGAAAGGGTTTCAATAAGCTGAGCAGCAGAATCAGGCGGAAAGCGCCAAGTGTCAGTCGCGGAAGGCCCTGGACAGACAGTCAGTTCAATGCCTGGGTTCAATGCAATGGTTCAACGTTTTGGGTTCAATACCTCGGTTAATGTGTACATGGCGCGCAGTGTTGAACCATTGAACCATTTTGGTTCATCGGGCAGTTCAAGAGAGTGTCCCAAAGACCAAAGGGGTCAAGTGCCTTTTCGAAAGGTATAGAGGCGTCGTTTCAATTTGTTTAGGTGCCGAAAAGCAATGGAGGTCGCCAAGTGTCACTTTTCGAACCCCTCTCTAATCCATTCCCGAAAGAAGCGGAAGATGCCACCTACCCCTGGCAGGAGAAGCGGAAGACGCCACGTATCTTCCCGAGAACAACGGAAGCCACCACGTGTCAACTTCCGAGAGATCATCTTCAAACTTCAATACTGGATAAAAATTGTGGTGAGCCCCAGGTGTTTTTTCAAAGGTTTGCGGAAGCTACCAAGTGTCACCATCCGTAGGAGCCTAATATGTGCCCCGAATAATTCTACAACATAGCTAAAGAGAAGCGGAAAGAGCCGCGTGTCTTCGATAAATCAGGCGGAAAGCGCCAAGTGTAGTTCTCCGGTGCTTTCTAAGCAATAAGGAGAACTTCAGGAAATCGACTAAGTGTCCTCCCCTGTTTCAACAGAACAGAGTGTTCCGTGTATCTGTTGCCGCAAAGCGAGATGGAGGGAAACTTGGTGGGAGTTATTTCTGGTAGTTGGAACAGTTCACCGGGTAGATTTGTGGAGCCTGCAAACATTAAAAGGGCCGTCTGTTTGTCCCCTATAAGCAGAGGCAGAATAGACAGTCGAGCGGCTAAGCAGGTGATGGAATGAGGAAATTCAGGGGCGGAAGGAGGTACTAGACAGGAATCGACATGCCGCAGACAGGGCAGCCACCCTACCCCGGCATGGCCCTTCTTGATAAGACCAAGATGCATCCAAGGCATTGAATGCGCCGAATACCGCGCTATTTTATCTGTAAAATCCGAGGCTATAAAGAGGGGTCAGGATTATTGTAAAAGAAAGGAGGATTCTATAGTTTTTAGACTTTCTAGAGTTTTTGACCAAGTAGTATCATTTGCTTTTGTTTCATTTTCTTGAGTTGTAAAGTTGATGTAATTGTGCATGTTTCTGTGCCTTTTATGTGGTTGAATGAATTAAGAAGATTGAACTCTATGCCTTTGTTGATATTATCTGTGTCATTTGCAAAAGTAGTCTATACTATAGATTTTATGGAGTTGTGAATAGGAATGTCATTTGCTTTTGTCTCGTTTTCTTGAGTTGGAAGGTTTACATACCTGTACGTGTTGCTGCGCCTCTTATGTGATCGAAAAATTCAATTAAGAAGATTGAACCCTATGCCTTTGTTGACATTTTCTGTATCTCAGCAAAAGAAGTCTCTGTTGTGAGCTTCTGTTTCTATTGTTTCAATCTTTCACATTGATCATGCACTTGTTTGCTCTTAAATGTGAATGAATATAGTCTCACTGTGCTCAGGTTAGGATTAGGATTACACTCAGGTGCATCGCCATAGTTAGGTTTCATTTTCTGCATTTGCATTTCTGTCTAATTTTCTATCCTTTTTCCCCAAACACTTGATACAAAAGAAGAGACCAGCTTCTCTAAAATCTGGAGGTTGTTTCTAGCCGCAATATCCCATAGCTTGAAACTTCCCATTGTTGTTGATTAGAATCAAGCGCAATTTTAACCATCAAAAGTTTCTATGATCAATCTGACATAATTATATTCTTATTTCCATGCTTTGTATTTATACAAGAAAGGCCTTGCTGATCAGGTCCCCACTTTATTTTTAGCTAATTTGGCCTGTTAATTATCGAGGAATGGGCTGTCCTCACTACACTCTAGCCTTTGTCAAAGTAGCCGAGATGCATGCCACCTCTTCATACTGCTCTCTGATCAAGGATTCACTAATAACCAACTCCCTTGTCACATCCACCAAGCTGCATTAACATGGGGGCACGCCTGCCAGGTTTTGAACCCGGGCAGGTCATTTCTGCAATAAGTGCCCCATTTTACCTAGAACACAGCTTGGCAGACGCTGACTAGGTTCCCTCGACAATAGGTGTTTTTACAAAATCTTTCATTAGAATATAAGAAGCTTCAGTTGAGAGGGATATTTATTTCTGTCTTGTGATTGAGTTGCATACCGTGGTCATGATTTTTAATATAAAGTTAAATATATTATCAAAAAAAGAAGCTACACGAATGGTCGCTGTCTTCTTGGAAATGCATCTATAATATAAACTGAACCTTTACTGCGCTATCTTACAAAACTGAAATCAGAACTGCATATGAATCTAGACAACGCAGAGTTACATTCAGAAAGATTTGCAAAAAGCAGAAACTATGTGTTCTTGAAATTTTAGGATCTTAAAAACTTGTCAATAAAAGAATTTGCAACCTCTTCTTACTCCACTTATGAGTTAGACAAAAAGGAAAGGGCGGAGCAGTAGTCAAGGCAATATAGTTAAGGATTTTCCACGTTGGATTTAAATCTGTTTACCTTGTTGCTGATTTCTAAGATGAGAGTAGTCGCTGCATTTCGGTAGAGTATCGTCTTTCTCATAATTTGGATAGCTCAACTTTTGTTCTAAATTTATAAGAGTGCTGGTTTGGGTGCTTGATTCCTGTATCAAATAGCTCTTTGTTCCAATCATAGCTCTACTTTTGTAGCATCTCCACTTTAATGTGGCTATTTCTGCTGTTTGCTTTAATCAAAGGTGAAAGAGAAGTTCTCACCTTCTGCTGCCTTTCCAAGACCTGGAAGAGAGGCTTGAATCCTTCGAATGCTTCTTTCCAGTTATCTGTTTTTGTTATCTCATCATCTAAAGAGTACCCTTTCAGCTCAAAGCATAGTAGAAAAAAATGGGAACCACGGTTACTCTGCAACCAAAAATTGTGACCTGTACTTGGGACTCGGCAATTGCTTGGCAATTACACGGCAATTACTTGACACTTTTATCGCTACTTTAAAAATATATATAAATTCATAAAATACAGTGAAATACATAAAAAAATGAAATGAGTTTAGAGAAATGATTGTAGAGATTCAGAGAACACATAACTTAAGAGTCATAAACATGCTTTATATTAGTTTTTAAGCAAATCATAGTACAATGTAAATGTCGAATGCTCTATTTTAAACAATCATATTAAATTGCAGGAGTCCAGACAGTGATTATTACTTAATAGCTTATACTCAGTAACTTTGTATTATCAAGTTCAAGTGGAGAATCATTTAAGTCACATTGCACCCTTCTGTGCAATCTAACACTGCACTCTTACAAGGCAGGCAAATGCAATTAACTTATTAAGTGAACCAAATTGAGATGGTAATCAATTTTCATTTACAGCTTCAAAACTTCACTTAATACCTGAAGTTGTGATCAATCCTGTAAAACACAATATGAAAACCAGACAACCAATGAAACAGGTTTCTAAGTGTAACTGCCCATTTTTGACCTTGCATCCAAGGTTTACATCTAAATCTTAAATTTTGTGACTATTTGTTTGTAAAGGTAAATACTAAAACCTGAATTTTGTAAGGTGGGAGTAAAAGTGCTACGGTACTATCAGGGAGTGGAATCCACTAGATCCAGATAAGATGTGACTTGAATTTTGTAAAGGAATATAGCCTTAAAGAGAACTGTGATTTGAAGGGAGATTGCACAGAAGGGTGCAATGGGATTTGAAGGAGCCAGAATGAGCTTCGGATGCATTGCAACAATTTCTAGGAAGCAAGGAATCCAACTAAGATCAACCTGAAGATGAAACATCGCAAAGCTTACCAGTGAATGGAGCTTAGTACTCGATGGCCGACGCAGTCAGTGATAGTCACGCACAAGCAAAATGCATCCAGCGAAGCAGCAAAGGGGAAAAAAGATGGTGGCGGAATAAAAACCCATGGATCACAATTTGATTTTCAGGTTTTACTTGTATTTTTTTGGTTCCCAGTTTTTGGCTGGTTACCAAGTCAAAAACCATGGTTTTCGGCGGGTAACCGGCCCATGAAACCTGTGGTGTTTGGCCCGGTAACCGGCCGTATACCCTGCAGACTGTGAAAAAATGTTTTTTTGTGGTCTGGGTACCTGCGTTTTTTGATACACTGGCTCAAAGATTTTGGTAGTAATTGTTAGGCTGGAAAGATGATCAGCTCCGCGCCGCCGGCCAGCCAGCCATTGTATGCAAATACTGGATGGAACTAACATATTTTGCAGCCTCTGAAATGTCACATAGGCAGTCCTTAAGATACCAGTTTTGACACATAAATGTTTTCAAAGCATTGAATACCATCTTGGAGTCACTTTTGACTATTAGTTTTTGCCCTCCATCCTTGTCTGCAATGTTCAGCCCTTGGAGGAATGCCTCTACCTCTGTTTGATTTTTTGAATTATAACCCAAATATTTTATATATACTTTTTTGATTCCCCCATTATTGTGTCTGAGTACTCCACACCCTGCTAGACCTGAATTTCCCTTAGCTGCCCCAACACAATTTAGTTTCAGAAAACCTTTCTTAGGAGGTAACCATATGGCTCGAGAGGGGATCTTTCTATCTACTTTCCTTGAAAGTAATGAAAAGCCCCAGGCTTGTATTAGTTCAATTCTTCCGCAGTTGGCACTTTGTTGCATTCTTTATTGAGAGTATGAACATTTTCTACAAATGCATATTTTTCTATGCCCCCCATAGATTCAGGAGGGAAAAATTAAAATCAGAAAATTTGAGTTTCTTGCTTTCCATATATTCCATAGGACCTGCCCTAGGGAGAATTCAAGTGTATTTCAAGGTTAGGTATTTAAATAGATTTTGATTCCATTCTGAAATAAGATCAACTACCCTTCCAACTCCTGGCCTAGAGCACCCAGAAGCTTTCTTCCATTAATGCCAAACTTGTTTTGCAAAAGTGCAGCCAAGAAACAAGTGATGTATTGTTTCTTCCGTATCTGAGCATAAAGGGCAGCAAGATGGACCATGGAAGCCATACCTCTTCCAATTGGTTTGAGTCAAAAGTTTGTTTTGATATAACAACCAAGTGAAGGAATTTATCTTTGGCCATTGGCCTTGTACTCAAATCTTCTTCCAACCGTCTTCCTTTGTCCATAAAACTTGTGTTTATTATTCACACCCATTTCTGCAGGTATACTCCCTATTCCATTATTCCCCATCTTGGGACATCATTACCTGATTTATGAGATATCCTTCTGGTTATTATTGATTGCCAAATTACCTTCCTAATTTGTGCTTCTCCCGACTCAGGCCATTTCCCTAGGGGTTTCCAGCTTTTGACTCTTACACGTCTGCCGTTTTTTACTTCATTGAAGTTCTCCACTTTATTCCAGCCTGCTTGTCTATACAGTTCATACATTGTTTCATATTTTGGTTCTTGTATAAGTGAGTCATATTGATTCTACCTGTCTGTGCAAAAATTTGCTTGCTTCCCATCTCTGATATCGCAGAAGAAGTCACAAAAATAATGGTTTGCATTTTATCATGCTGTTCCATATTGCTGAACTTTTGGGTAGGTTTTGGATTCTCAAGAAGTTCTCTGTTGAAAGATTGTTGTTGTACTTCACCCTCAGGAGTTTACCCCAATACGCTTCAGTTGAAGTACAAAGTCTCCACAAAACATTTTAGCTCCTATATTCCACCCCACCAGTTTGAAAGGCCTTTTCCTCAAACCTCCACTTATACAGACTTTTTGCCAAGAGACCAAATGACTTTTATTTTCCTCTGCCTTTCCAGAGGAAATCTCTCATTATTTTTTAGATGGCTGACAGTATTTGCCTGAGGGCTGCTATAGCCGGGCAAATAAAAATTGTCATGGCTGCTAGAACTATTTTTATTAGCAGTATTCTTCATGCAAAGGTTAACCACCTGTTTGTCCATATCCACTGTTTAAATTTTGGTAATAGATCTGACCAGCCCTTATACTCCTTTCAATTGGTAGTCAAATGAAATCCAAGACATTTAGTAGGGAAAGAACTTTTCTAAAAGTTCATAATTTTGAGGATCTTTTGTTGCAGAATCTCAGAGACGTGAATAAAAAAGATAAAGAACTTCGCCTCATCTATTTGTTGACCTGTTGCTTTCTCATAGCTGACCAATATTGCTTTCAGTTTCCTAGCCTCCACTACAGTGGCTAGAAATGCTAGCATGGATTCATCCACAAACTGCAGATAATTTAAGGGTTTGATTGTGGGACAAATAGATAACTCTTGAATTTATTTATTGGTTAAATCTTTGGAAAAATTTCTACGCAGGGATTATGCCATCAATATGAGAAGATAAGGATCCAAGGGGTCTCCTTATCTTAACCCTCGTGTAGCTATGCTTATTTTTTGCAGGACACCCATTGACAAGAGTTGAAAAAGATATTGTAGTTATGCAGCTTCTTATCCACTCCACCCATTCAACCGAGAAACCAAAGCTTTGTAATACCCAAAAAAAGAATGCCCAGTCTACCTTGTCATAAGCATTAGTTATGTCAAGTTTTATGAACATGCCTGCATCTTTCCCTTAAAAAACTGAGTGGATAGCTTCCTGTGCTATCACTATCCATACTGGGCTTGTTCCCAAAGGCCAATGTTTCATATAGAGAGCATGCTGCCCTAAAGTAAAAGGACCATGCTAAAAAAAATGATTTTGTCCAAGGGGGATAGGAAGAAAACTAGGAAGAACCCTTCTTCCAATAGAGAATAATAAAGTATGCTGAATATCCTCCAGTTGTCCTACAAGCAAGTTGCCAGCTCGGACATTGTTGGCCGATAGCTGAAGATCAGTGCAGAATTTCATAAGAATTTTATTTTCTGAAGAGTTTGAGAGCCTTGCAAGTTTGCATCCTTCTTTTTCTTCATTTTTGGGATACATCTATTCTGTTTTTTGCTGCTTGAGATCCATCTGCAAACTCTTCCACAAATTTATTTATTTCATCTACTAGTCCTGCTGTTTCTAATTCTAAAAGTTGTTCTTCAATACTCTGTATTGTCTTTTCTTCTGGCCTTCTAGTAACAACTTCTATCTTACTAGGACTTCCAACATTCCCTGACGCTTTAAAGTTCCAAAATGCAGCCCCATACCTGGCTGATTTGTTCCTTCCTTCCTTTTCCACCCTCCCCATAATCTGGTTACAGCCTTTGCTTGTGATTCAAATTGGATTAAATTTGGCTCCCTTGAACTCCATCTTTCTTCTTAGGAGTCTTACCAAACTCTGGGGCATAGTCTTGATTCTTTTCCCTAATATATCTTTTATATAATTTTCCCTTCAAACCGGGTTAGGCTTCATTTCCAGAATATTCTGCTGTTTACAGAAACGTTTAATACATATGCAAAAAAGGAGTTAAAATCTCATAGCTCATGTTACTGATGTCTTACCTAGTTTCAGAAGATAGCTTCCCATGTCTATTATTCTTCCACTCCGAGATTGCTTCCTTTCCAGAGCATGCAGGAGGGTTGATGGTGGGTCTACCCTTCAGATTGACTGCTTACCAACTGCCAATGAAACCCTTGCTCCTTGACTTTCCCTCAACATTGCTGTTAAGAAAAAATCTATGCCCTAGATAGTGCAGGTCGATTTGTATTTAAAACCCTCAAACTAAATATATATTTGCCATTATAGATCTGTAAAAATCCCAGTACAGCACACGATTTTATCTTCCGCTGAACCCCCTAACGTCAGTATTTTACAGATTTTGAGAGTTCAAAATACTCAATTAAGGAAGAAAGTGAACAGGGACCAGGGTGAAGCTCTAGGTTTGGAAAACTATATATGAATAACACAAAATATGCCCCTGAGATGAGAGAAACTGCCCTTGAGCAGAGCAAATCTGTCTTTGAACTGATAATAAAGCGTCATAAGAACCCTCAAAAGGTTTGAGGGCTGTATTCAGAGGGGGACCGGGGGGTAATGAGCTTCAGAGGGAACACCTGGACTGTACTAGTGAGGGTTGCCATGGATAGATTCACAGAAAGCACTAATTTTGTAAGCGTTAATTTTATTGTACTGTGGTCATGATTAGAAGATCCATTAATATGCATGAAGAACAACTTACAAGCAATCAGTTTCCTGTGATGCACTCTAGCTGAGCATCACTTTAGCCAATTCATCACTGTTCTGAATAATTTTAGGCTTTAAGTACAGGAATAAAATATTATGTTGCCATTAGATGCTGGAGATCTTGTGGCAGATAATTTCCATCTTCAAGTTTTGGGATGTCTGTCTTTGAAAGCAAATGGCCGATGGGGTTAATGTGACCCAGAACTGAGAACCTGTGTTTTAGAGCTGATAAACATAACGCCCTAAGGGGTTTCACCCCTGTGAATACCCTAGTTATAAGAAGTTCTCCTTGAAAGAAACGAGCCTGCTTATAGTAACATTACTTCTAGTCCATCCGTTGCATTGTGGTCTGGTGGTAAGACGGGGCCCTCATTGCAATGGTAACCCAAGTTTAAAATTTGGCAGATTTGCGTTCCAAGTAAGTGTTGGGTCTCTGTGTTAATGTGGCTTGGTGGGTGTGGCAGAGGAGTTGGATTTTAATGACTCCTTGAACCAAGCACAGTATGACAAGATGGAAGATTTAAAGTGTAATGGAAAGGCAGCCTGCTCCCAGATAATTAACCAGCTAATTTACCTAGCAAATAGTTATAAACGTTAATTCTTCTCCCATGATCATTGATTTCAATACCCTGCAACACACATGCAAATGGTGTTTTTTTCTATAATATGAAAATTAACATGGGAAAATTACTTAAGAAAACCCATCTTTTATATCCTTTGTTCCACAAGGAATGCTATAAGATGCTCCTACAAGACCTTATTAAAGATGCTATGAATGGAAAATTAATATTTATTTCATCAAATTACTTGTCATTACTTGTGAACTAAGTAGGTAGTTTGTTTTGGATATGGGTTCCGGTAGCCAGTATGGCGATTTTTTCTACCTCAGCTAAGGCTTGGGTATGGCCATACAAAAAAATACATAAAAAATAATAAATCTAAATATTCTAGCCAAGTGTTGTTTTATGTTATCTTTTTGAGTTTTTAGCAACTTTTGTACAGGTGCATCATGGATAGAAGCTTCAAATTTTGTCACCAAGCGACTACTGCATTTACAAGTCTTTCTTAAATATAATCCATTGGGTGGTATAAAAATGGCAATATGAAACTGAACAATATCCTAATTGTCATACAAAAAAATATATTAAAAATAATAAATATAAATATTCTAGCTAAGTGTTGTTTTATGTTATCTTTTTGAGTTTTTAGCAACTTTTGTACAGGTGCATCATGGATAGACGCTTCTACTCTGTGACCAAGCGACTACTGCATTTACAAGTCTTTCTTAAATATAACACATTGGGTGGTATAAAAATGACAATACGAAACTGAACAATATCTTAATTGTCTAATTCTAATTGTGAAAAATGGAAAAAAAAAGAGGCAAAATCCTGTGGGTTCACTTGGGTTCTTTAGCAGAAGAACCCAGGGCAAACCCACAGTCGAATCCGAACTGTAACCAAACTTTGGACGAACCCACAGTTGAAGCTGAACCTGGGGCGAACCCATAGTTGAATCCAAACTGTAACCGAACCCGGGCGAACCCATAGTTGAATCCAAACTGTGACTGAACCCCGGGTGAACCCATATTCGAATCCAAACTGTACCTGAACCCATGTAGCAGTATCCTAGCTTGTGGAACTACAAGACCTTAATATTGTACCATTGTTTAATAAGAGTGGAAGATTGATATTTATATCAGCAAATTATTTTTCATACTTGTTGAACTACGAATGTAAGATTAATGTTTAATTGTGTGATCAATAATATTTTTCAAACTGTAATTAACATTATTCCAAAACATGCTGATACAAGACCTTAATATTGTACTAGTCTTTGGGTCATGGACTTTTTGTTTTGATAATGTGAAAGAGCTTGAGTCCATAATCTGGCTTAAGAAGGGTACCTTTAATGCTGGAAATCAACTTTTGCAATCTTTGAGGAAAACTGGATCAACAATAGAAATAATCAGTCGTAGTTTGTGTATTTTGTAGTTAACTTGGAGGTATCTTATGCTTTTAGTTTGTCAGAATTATATTGCACATTATCTCATTTCCCACTTCAATTGCCTGTTTTTGATCATCTGTGTACTTTTATATAATTTATCTTTTTCATTAATTTTTGTAAATAAAACGTTTCTGCTTAAGATACTTACAAAATTCTCCTTTATTTAGATTATGATAGAAGAGACTGTAGATGATAGTCTGATAGGTGGTATGAGCTACTATTTTCATTGCAGAATGTAGATACTATGAACATATTGTTAAACTTTTTCAGTTTATGTAGTTATGCGTGTTTACATTTTTACAGATACACTCTGAAACAGGAAAGCTGGCATTTGCAAGTACCAAAATTTTGGTGGATACAATGTATAGTTCCTTGTCATGTCCCCTTTTTCAAAGATGAAGACATGAAGGCATGAAGACCCTTAGCTTTAAATTGTTTCCCAAAAAGCTAAGGGGCGAATATAAGAAAAGGGGAACATGGAGTCTATTTGCACTTTTCTAAAAAGATACTTATGTTTTTAAAGTTCACTTAAAAGGGGGACCTTTTTAGAACCTTGCTTATTTAAGTGACTTCTTAAAAAGATCATAAGGAATTGCCTAAAAGTTACTCTTCCTTCCCAAATTTGGGTGCTTCAAGTGGGGAGACCATATAAGGCCAAAGGAGGATCATTTGGAAGGGTTCATGACTTTTTTGGATAACCAATTTCTTGAAGTCTAAGCACGAAAAACTGGGCTTGTACTTGGAGGACGAAAACCCTTCAAGCGAGCTGAATTGAGGACGAAAACCCGAGATTTATACCTAGGGCAGCTTCATCTAGGAGGTGCATTGAGCAGAATCGAGTTTGAAGGGTGTTTTCAACACCAAGTGGGCACTTGCAGGTAAGTGAATCATTGGAGGAGTGGAGCGTGGACTTTGGTGGGCTGTTTGAGGGCAGCGAAGTCTCTTCCAGGGGCAGTGAATACCTTTCCAGGGGCAGCGAACACTTGGGAGGATTGGTGACCCATCTTGGGGTCTTGTTGAGGGCAGTTGTTAGTGTGGATCAGCCACACTTGTTTTCCTGAATTTTATAATATTTTTCCGCTCAAACACATCACCAAAAACCAGGTTCTTGGCTGGGTTCTTTGGCGAATTTATTCTTATATTTTCTGCTATTTTTGAAGAATTAAAACTTAATATTTGAAGCTGATTTCAAGGATTATCTACTGCTGTATTTTCAAAACCAGATTACTAGGGTTTTGAAATAAATCTGGAAATTCATATTTGACGATTGGATTGATAGAATAAATTCTTGTTTAACCTAATATCCCTAAAAGGGACATTACATTCCTCTCTGAGATGCAGCATGTTTGAAGTTCCATATACCAGCAGAAGTCATTTTGAAAGTCAGAGCGCTTTCTTTATCTTCTTGGCTTGTCCTCAGGCAGCGAAATGGCTTTTAGTATTAGTTTCTGTTACTGTTCTAAGTATCTTCATATTACTAGAGAGAAACATAACAGGGATACACTTAGAATTTTGTCTATTCTGGATGAAGGTTTATCAAGGCATAAAAAGAGGAAAATCACATGTTCTCAGAATTTCTATAAGGGCAAGTTAATACAGCATACTAATTCTAAAACTAGAAGATACTGCCAATCTAAACAATCATCTTCTGTTCCTTATCTCTGGGAGAAGAGTTATTTTCATAAACATTCCATAGAAGAAGATGGTAAAATGGATTCTGAATTTGGTGAAATTATGCAGAATACTTCAAGCACAGAAGATGGAAAAATGGTTGACTCAGGGAATGTAGAAGAAGACACCCTTAATTCCTTGGAATGGCAATCACTCTGCAACCAAGTTGCAGAATTTACATCTACCAGCATGGGCTATACATTGGCTAAAGAAGGGCGCTTGCCAATTGGTAGTGATCTGCATGACAGTGAGGCATTGTTGGACCAAACAGCTGCTGCAGTCTTGCTTCGTGATGGTCTGGAGTTTTCTGGCATTCAAGATATTACAAAAATAATTAAATCTGCTGTTTTGGGGGAAATGTGCACTGTTAATGAGCTTTGTGCTGTAAAGAGGACACTGCATTCAGCAAGAAGCATTTATGATAAGCTACGAAATCATGCATTAGAAATGAAAGTTTCTGTTAGTGGAAATTTTTTGAGTACTAAGTCACAAAATATGAAGGCACTTGATCCCCTTTTAAAAATCTTTGAAGGTACAGATTTTTGTACCAACTTAGAAAATGAACTTGAGCATTGCCTTGACTGTACATTTTTGTCAGTTCTGGACAGAGCAAGCCCTGCCTTAGCATCTGTAAGGTCAAACAGAAGGAGCAATATGGAAGCAATTGAAACTTTGATGAAAGAGACTGCTGAAAGGATTGCAGAAGCTGGGGGTATAGACAGTCCATTGGTTACAAAACGGAGGTCACGATTGTGTGTTGGCATTAGGGCTGCCAAGAAATCCTTACTTCCTGGTGGTATAGTCTTGGATGTCAGCAGTTCGGGGGTAACATATTTTATGGAACCTAAGGATGCATTGGACCTGAATAACATGGAAGTGCAACTGGCTGCTGCAGAGCGATCTGAGGAATGTGCTATCTTGGGCAGGTTGGTCTCCAGAATAGCAAGCGAAGGTACAAAGATCATAAATGTTTTAGAAAGGGTCATGGTAATAGACCTTGCTTGTGCTAGAGCTGGTCATGCTTGTTGGCAATTCGCTGTGCGCCCTGTTTTTACCCAAAAAGAACAGACTGCGGGAGGCAATTCTATAGAAGTGCATAAGAAGACTGAATTCAATGAAACTCAATGTTTATTTGTTGACATCGAAGGTATTCAACATCCTATACTCTTAGAGCGTGCACTTCAAAAACCATCTTCCATACTCAGTTCTCTAAGGCTGCATTCATCCACCCAGAAATGGGATGCTAGTTCCAAAAATGTTGAGATAGTTAAGAGCTCTGATGACAACACAGTGAAATTACCTGTGCCAATAGATATTAAAATAGGGCTTCAAAAGACGGTAGTAATCATTTCTGGTCCTAATGCTGGAGGAAAAACAGCAACAATGAAGACGCTAGGACTTGCTGCTATCATGGCAAAAGCTGGCATGTTTTTGGCAGCTAGGGGTCAACCAAGGCTACCATGGTTTGACCTTGTAATGGCAGACATTGGTGATAATCAGGTAGTTTCTTTGTATTCCTACATTCATGTTGATATTTGAGGTTTTCATATGTCAGTCTGTTTCTGTTTAATATTCTAAATTCTGTGTTTTTGGGTGAAGTCTTTGGAGCAAAGTCTGTCCACATATAGTGCACACATCCAACGACTTTGTAAAATTATGCAAGTTGGCACCAGACAATCGCTTGTTTTGATTGATGAAATTGGGAGTAGTACTGATCCTTCTGAAGGCGTTGCACTTTCAACCAGCATATTACAGCATCTTTCGTGTCATGTGAATCTGACAGTTGTAACTACACATTATGAAGACTTGACTCATCTCAAGGACCAGGATGACAGATTTGAAAATGCTGCAATGGAATTTGATATTGAGGCTTTACTTCCTACCTACCGCATTCTTTGGGGCACTACTGGTCAGTCCAATGCTCTAGACATTGCCCAGTCACTTGGATTTGATCCCAAAATTTTGAGCCGTTCACGTGAGTGGGTGAAGAAATTGCTGCCAGACAGGCAACAGGAACGTCATAGTGGAGTTTTTCAATCCCTTTCAAAGCAAAGAGACGAGCTTCAGGACCAGGCAAGGACAGTTGCTGCCATTCTCTCTGAAGCTACAGAGCTCTATGATGAGGTATTTCACTGTCAATTACTTTTTTTTGCTTCTGTTTATGTCTAGCTCTTTTTGGAACCTGATTAGGTGATCATTTAATTCTTGTCTATACAAGCACATACTAGTAGACCGTTGGAAGTTGGAACATAAAGAGCTTCTCTGCTATTAATAAATGATCATAAAGAAACATAAGGGAAGTTGTTGCCACTTGGACAAGAGAATTGTAAGTTAGGAATGGGACAAAAAAAACAAAGGATGACAATAATCTTTGCATGTAGAATGGCTAGAAATGTTAACTGTATGGAACATATCCTCATTTGATAAGTTGAGGGTTTGTCCGCTTCCTGTTGAATGCCATTATGTAGGGTGGATAGCAAATGTTAGTGTAGAGAAATAGGTCTTCATTTTAAATTTTAAATTTTAAAATTTTGAACCTTCGTCAAAAACTTGAACGGAGAATGTAATAAGCCCTGTCCATCTTGTAACTTTGGGTTTTAACTTCGAATTTATTATCATGTGCTGAAAAGAAAGGGAAATTCCTGTAGTGGAATGATCAGATTGCGTGTATGTTCTTTGCATGGTTTTATAAGATGACTTTGTTTACCAAGAGATGCATCTTTTGACCCATGGTATGTGTATGTTGTATGGGTATGCATCTCTACTATGGGTATGGGTATGGGTACAGAGACATTTGTTATCTCCGAATGTCTCCCGTGGGTAACCACATAAAAAAAGGAAGAGAAAAAAACAATGAATAGGAGCAGGAAATGTGGCTATTTGACCTGCCTAATGCTCTAGCCTATAATGATGCAACTGTTTAAACTTGTCAAGGACATCTATAATCTTGCATTTTCTTGGTATAAATATTCTGCAATGGTCTAGTTTGAACTTTAAAGTTTTTGACACAATTATCAAGAAAATGCTATGTTACCAATACGGATACGGGTACAGATACAAGTATGAGAATTGGATACATGGATACAGGGTTTTTTTTTGGGGGCTTGGATATGTTTTGGATACAGCCGTACAAAAATATATATAAAAAATATAAAAATATAGCCATATAAGCAAAATTAACCACATAATATACATAGAGGAAACAAAATAAGTTAAATAACCACAAAATATACTCAAAATTCAATGCCAAATATTATAATATTCAATGGTTGATCTTAGATTAGTTTTATTATTTATAACAAGTACATAGTGCAAATCATAGTTACCATGTTCGAAAAGTTTGGGTTGTTCGGAAGGGGGAAAAAGTTCGGAAGTTCGGGATTTTGCAAAAAGTTTGGTTCGATAAATTTGGTAAGTTCGGGCTGTTAGAAGAATTTTAAAAATTATTAAAAATTATAAAAAATAAATATATCATATATAATTCATATTTATAAATAAAATAGACTTGCACATAATAATAACAATAATAAAATATAGGACAACCTTCAAAAACCTTTGTTTAATTTCATATTTGTAAAAAAAATACGACTTACACATAATAATAACAGTAATAAAATATAAGACAACCTTCAAAAACCTTTGTGTATAGAATTGTAACAAATAATTAAATAATTAAACGTCAAACCTTCTTAAACTATAAGCACCCCTCATTGGAAAAACGAACTATACCTCTTACAGCATATATCATGTCATGAGGTAGCATCCTAATCTATAATCTATCTTATAACATTTTTCAGATGACATTTGGTACAATTCCATATACGCTAATAGACTGACACGAATAATAATGCTCAAGGCCCTAATGCTTGGAATCTTGGATACCGGCATACGGGCTCTAGTTCTCGTCGCTCGAATCCTCTTCTAGCAGTAATCCAAGTGTTGTATTTTTCCTGATGCCAACTGTTGTCGACGGCTGCATTGCGTATATATTTCTTCCTTCGCGTTCGCTGTCCCAGACAGCTGCACTGCGTATATATTTCTTCCTCCGCATTCACTGTTCCCAGTTGCGCCGTGTAGGAGAGACGAGTTTAATGGCTCTAGCCTGGAAGTGCAAATTGTATTTCTTGCTCCAAAGTCCATTCTATTTCTTCACGTCTACTTGTCTTCTACTTCTCGTGCTATGCAGTTTTATTTGGCAGTCAATTTGTCGCGTCAGGGTTTTGTTTTGATGTTTTAGGGTTTTGCATTTTAAAAATAAATAAAAAATTTGAACGGTCAAACATAACCGAATTTATTCGTTCAGTGTGAAATGTTCGGTTTGAACCGAACATTAGGGATGTTCGGTCGAACATGGTAACTATGTTGCAAATGTTATAATGTATGGACAAAAATGAAGACAAATCAACATATTCATGATTCACGAATCACTATATAAATTTAAATCAACTTTAAAAAACTTCATAATTCTTAATTTTTAATAATACTTTTTATTAAAATTATTACTTCGATAATATATGTTTTGGTATAGGCTTAAATAGTATACTTCTCTTGGGATTGCTGTAACCCAAGCACAAGAGACTATGATGTTTATTCAAGGGCTCTCATTAAAATCGGGATAAATGATGATGACACCTGCTAAGATAATACATTAAAAAATTACCCTAGCGGATGCTTCTTTCCATAGCTGCTGCTAAACGCACGCAAAAACTCTGGAACGGTGTAGATTTATTTGGAGAACCATTCTACCAACTCACTATAAAATGTAGATTCGATTATAACAGTGGGTTTTAGGGAAAACATTGCAGCAAAAATCTCTAGGTTAAAGGAGATTTAGTATTAATAAATATATCGTGTTTAGGAGATTTAGTATTATAATTAAATATATACTGTCAAAGCTTTGCCATCTGTCGAGGTCTTGCCAGCTGCACGTTTTCTAGCATTAAATAGAGAAAAAAAAGAGTACCATCACTGTGACATCTGCAGGGCCATGTTTGACTTTTCATTAGGCAAAATTGAAAAAAATAAAATAAAAAAATGGCTGGGGTACGGCGGGGATATGTATAGGGTACGTCCCTGGGCCTATGGATACGCTGGGATACGTTGAGCCATTTATTTAGTTGTAAAAATCAAATAAATAAATGGTTCTACAGCTTACAAAACTAATTTGAAGCGAAATAAAACTACTAGAAGAAGACACACACACACAGATGTATCCATTTACCTTGGCATATCCGAATTTTGAAAATGGCATGCTAGTACCTGCACTCACACCCTTGTACCCTTGTAATCATGAACATTACTTATCCATTCACAGACATGCAACATTGTCATCGATCAAGGAGTGGACACACTATTTTCAAAGTAGCTTACATGGGTTGGAGTGTGTATTTATTGGAATGCACATGGTACACTTATGTTTGAAATATCAAATATACACAATCATATTTATTGGGCACCAAAAACCTTTTGTTTAACGAAAAAGCAATATTAAATGACAAAAACTAATAACCCATCAAAAAGCTCTAGAAACCATACGGAGAGGCTAGGCAGTCCATAAACATCTTTTGGTTCCCATTGTACGCCATTCAATGGTTAGAACTTGCTTAAATTTTTCTCATAATTATGACTTAAGAATATTTTGACAGGGCTCAGGTGGGGCTGATCTAGACCTCTTATGTTGTAGGACGAGTGGCCAATTTTGTTGGTAATGAATATTAATTATTTTTATTTTCTGACTTGTCTAGGGTTACCTTTTTTGGGTCCACCCCTATAGTCATTTTTTTTTTCATTGCTTTAGTGTCAGTTACTTTTTCATATTTTAGAGTTTTTGAACACTCTTACTTGCGGATGTAACCTTCTGTACTTTTTGAGTGTCATTGACCTACTTTGGTCATTTGTGGACATTAATATAATTTTTCGCTTTCTTTCTTTCTCTTATTTTGTGCACATGAGTATATTTATATGTCTTTGGGATTTATGGTATTGTGCATTGGGAGGTGTTTTTTGTGATTTCTTGCTTGACGTGTTGCATTTACATTATAGTAAACAAGATTCATTGGCAACACAATAAACAAGATTTACTGACAGTTTAATATTCATAGACTGTTTGACAGGTAATGCGATGGTTTTTTCATAGGAATGAACAAGCCTGACTCACATACAATACAATATTCATAGACAACACAATAAACAAGAATCATAGACATTACGATATTCACAGACAACACAATAAACAAGATTCACATAATACAATATGTCCAGCATGGTTGTGGGTGGAAGGGCATTATGATCCATAAATTCACAATGCTTATATAAAGGTAAAGGTAGTTTTTTAGGTCATTGCCAACCAAGACACCAACTTGGTGTATGAGACCCCCCTTGTAGAAGCCCACAAGGGGATTGTTTTCCATTTGCCTGATATATGGTTCAATGAGGTGTACAAGTCTACCCCCATCCAAATTTGAACCTGTGACCTATATGGAGGACGCATGCCTTCATCATCAAGGACAATCAAGTTGTATGCAAGTGGAGGACATGTTTATTTAAGCTATCGAGGATTATTGGTGTAGGCTTCTTCGGTCAGAGAGAACAACCAAACTGGAATTGGATTATAAGGAGTTGAATGAGGATTAACAGCAGTTACAGGCTGCAATATTCCAGCGAGATATGTTATTGGAGCAGGTAAGGATAGTCATGAAGCATACAAAGTGCAAATTAAAAAATTGACAAAAGGAGTGGAAAAACTGAAGAAGGCTTTTTGTAAAGAAATCAGACGAGGTCTAAAAATTGAAGAGACAAATGCTTGTTGGCTGTGCATTTAATTTTCTCCCATCATACAATCCTTCCAATTTATCAGATTAAATGGATATGCTGCATATGAAGGGGATTAACCAAAGCATTGGACAATTACTCCTACCCATTCACACGTCCCAACTAGTTCTAGGGATTTGGCAGTTTTTGAGATGTTTTTTGAAAACAAAATACGTTAAAAACATCCTCAAAAACCTCCTCTACATTGCCATATGGTATTAATGTCTCCATGACAATCTTGCACATTCTCTTGGTCTACCACATGATATACAAACAGAGGGTGGTTGTGAAGGGACACCTTCAATATCCTGCAAAGACCTGTACTATATTAATAATTATGGAATAAAAAGATAATAACATGTAAACTTAAAAAGAAATATATGGTAAGTACATTAATTCTAGGAAGAGGCTCAGGGGGCAAAACATGGTCTTCAAAATCTAGAGGACTATCAATGGTTGTTGATCTCATTCGTACATAAGAAACAAACATATCATTTGGGGATGTAGACCTCAAAAGCGGTCCAATATCGTTTGAGTCACTCATCATTCCAGTCCTGCAATCACGGGGCGGAGATGGCATTAGGTTGAGGGTTATGTTTCGTGGAGGAAAATGTTACACTCAAACAATGTGCATACTAAAGAAATTGTACTAGGATTCTACAGAGGAATAATGTTAAATCCATCTCTATACCCCTTAACAAAACAAGAAAAAGGCTGAGTTCAGCAAAAGACAAGTTAATGATGAAGATTCAGAGTGGTGTTTATCACATCGAGTGTTCATGTGGCATTCCTTATATTGGGGAGACAAGGAAATCGATCAACACGAGGATCAGAATGCGGAAGAATGACATACAAAATGAGAGGATAAACCAGTCAGCTTTAGTTGAGCACCACTGTTCATCTAAGCACCACATTAAAGTTGAGGACACCAAGGCTATTGTGGTAGAAGATCATTACTTCAAGTGGAAATTAAGAGAAGTGGTGGAGATAAACAAATGTGATAAGAAACTTAATAGAGATGATTGTATGGGCTTAAGTCAAGCGTGGGGACCCATTTTTTGAAACATAGGTTTTTGATCTGTGAGGGACCTTAGTGTGTTACAACTATATAAAAAGTTAAAAAGTTTTTATGAGTTGTAACAGATAGTTGTTTTTATTTCCCCCCTATTTTCTCTTCTTGGGTCAACCCTCTCCACATAGGGCTTTGGACCTTGCGAATAATTAATTAGTGGGTCACAGCAATAACAGCAAGTGGATTTCTTCTTATTTACTATTTTTATACACTAATTTAGGTCTACCCCTCTCAACACAAGAAATTACACCATGATGGCAATTAATTAGTTATAAGACTAGCTGTATTTCTTATTCTTATTGTGGGACCCATGTGGCCTTGTGTATCTAGCTCGAGTTATCTATATCAAGAGCTCAAGTCCACTTCCTACCATATTGATTCATCCTGATGATGGGCCACTTGAGTGGCTCGAAATGTTGATGTCAAAAATTATGATTACACAGTTTTTACCCAGAATTTAATAAGAAGTTAAAAAACTTTGATTACACAGTTTTCACCCAGAAATAATTTCTTATTATTATGGACTGTGGAAGCAATATATCTCTCAATGTGCATATCGTCTTTGAGACATTTTGTCAAACAATTAGCATTCTATCATTTAGACATTTTCTCAAATAATATTACTGAAAGCCTTTTTAAAAACACCCGTAATTCCTATTTTATTTCATAATTCATAAAGATAAGATATGATGAACAATCAAGCAATGAAATCCAATCATGCAGTGAATAACACATTGGCAGTGTATTAAACCCTAAAAATACATTTACAATTTTGTCAAATTGGAAAATGCATATGAAGACATATCTGCAGTCAATCTCCAACAATTGTTCTCCTCTCCAGCTATTTCTTACCTGCAATTCTTCTCCTCTGCAGTAATCTCCGAACAACATTCAATCTCCAACAATTGTTAAAAACTCTTATTCTATTCCTTGAAAAAAATTGAAATTTATTACAATGTGATAAGCAGGGCACTAGATTCTGCATTTTGTGATTGCATATTCATTTCAATGTAGTAGAGCATTTTGGAAGGGGATTTTGCCTCTTCGTGTTACCTGTCAAAGGACCTGCGCATGCCCTTTCCTTTTCACTTTGTGTTTCTTCTCCTCTGCAGTTATCTCCATACAACATTCAATCTCCAACAATTTCTCAAAAATTCTTATTCTATTTCTTGAAAAAAACGTGAAATTTATGACAATGTAATGAACAGGATACTAGATTGTGCATTTTGTGATTGCAAATTCATTTTAATGTGACGAGCAGAGCATTTTGGAAGGGGATTTTGCCTCCTCGTGTTTCATGTCAAAGGACCTGCCCATGCCCTTTCCTTTTCACTATGTGTTTGTTGCCCTTTCTCTTCAATTATGGCATCCAATATGTGACATTGGATGGACTATTTGAGAGATAATCTGTCAAAGTTTCTGTTGGAATGTCCATCAGATGATAGAACATTGAAAAATGCAATGAAATAATCACATTTGACCTGCTGACGGAGCATCTGACGAAATTTGGTTGATATGTAGTAGTGTCGGCAAGAATGGTCAAGGCATTACTTCTCCCTTCAAGGCTTATCATAAACATGTAGAGCATGTATTGGTTATTACTCAGTTACTGCGCATAAGCATGATCATATGATTGATGGTGATGGTGTATCTTCTTAAGGTTTATTGATGGCTTTATGAGTATCATCATGATAAGGCACTGCAGGCACAAGACTCCTCAAAATGAACCTAGTTGGGGAGAGTTCCAGAATTTGAAGAATTGATCTATAAAGACCCCTTTTAAAGGATTCTCTTATCCCAATGGGGAGCTTGTTCTTTGCCTGGGACATCTTACGGACCCCCTTTTTCCATCATTTGAGTGGTCATTTGCTCAAATCTGGCAGTGTTAAGTTTTGTTCGTTATGGATAAATTGCACATATTCTATTGAGTTTATATTTAAAGATGACACAACTTCAACCGACATGCTTGATTCTTTTTTATCTTTAGATTCAGGAAAATCTTGTGCGATATGACTGATTCTATGATGATTTGAGATTACTTAAAGGCTTTAATAGACGTTCCCGTTGCCTCTACATCACAACTTTTACGTGCCTGATGGGCATACTTCATATGATTCTTCGGGGTTTCTCTAAGTCGAGCAAGTGTGGCTTGAGGGGAGACTAGTTTGAGAAACCCACACTCTTCGTCTTATCTTGTGTATAGCTGCATTAGATACATGTACACCTTCAATTTTGGGGAATTTCCAGGGTAAAACCATAAAACTATGCCCCACCTTTTGGTCATTTGGAGCCACTGGACTGTCAAGCATCCAGAAATGGAAACTTAGAGTTTATTTTTCTGAAAATTAATAAAAGTGATATGTTTGAGCTATATTTGAAGATCTTGTGCTTGCAATTTTTTCTAAAATAATTTAAGTTTGTTAAGTATCTTTGAGATATTTTAAAGTTATTGTTTTAAAATAAATTGGCCCAGAAGTGGGACACACTATTATGTTTTGACCTTTCAGCCCTGCTATTTTTTAATTTTCTTATCATTCATATTGGCAATGCTGTAGATCCTTGGCGAGACAAAAGATCTTGATAAGCGACAAGCAGATTTGAAGCTGATGGAAGTGGAAGCTGTGAAAAAAGAAATAGCTGAAGCAAAGCATCAGATGGATGAAGTCATTGCAAAGTTCGAGAAACAAATGTATGGAGAAAACACAGATTTTTCTGGATTTATGAGAAAAGCTCAAGCGGATATAGCTTCTATAGTGCGAAAATACTGTTCAAATGCTAAAGAGATGTTGAATTCTCAGACAAACTCTGCTAATTTGCCTATTCCCAAGATTGGAGATCGAGTTGTTGTTCAAAGACTGGGTAGTAGATTAGCCACTGTTGCAGAAGCACCTTCAAAAGAAGATGGCAGTTTATTGGTGCAGCTGGGAAGTATGAAGTTTCGCGTTAAGGCTAGTGATATTGCAAAGATTGTGAGCAGTAAGGAAACTGGTACAACTGGCTATGTATCAGTCAGAGAAAGGAAGGTATCTATATGTCTTTCAAACTTTATTGACTGAATGCACAGAACTGATGTTAATTCATAGCTTTGTTTTCATTCAATATTTTGGCGACATACTAACACAAAATAATTCTTCTATTTTATGTTTTCTTGATTTTCTGGGATTGCTAATGATATTTCTTTCCTATTCCATGGAGTGCCTTCATTTTTAAGAAACTGTTTCAATAATGAGGACAGATTAAGGAATTTAAACTTCATTATCCGGCAGAGAAACTATTTTAGAAAGTCAATGTATAGACTTTGACGCACTATATTGTTCCAAGTTATTTCATTGAAGGTAAGAATATTTTATCTGTGCTACTCCAATCGCATGGATAAGAAAATGGAGTTTTTTTTTCTTCAACTACATTCAGTGTTCAGCAAGGTTTTGGCTTTATTTACCTAAATTCTGCACATCTCTAGTATTCCTTGTGATCTGGTCTGAATTTCTATTAAAGAGAAAGTATTTCCTTGTAAGGCTCCTTGTCATATTCTATTTTTATTATTATTTCCTACACTTCAGTTAATGGAATCAATTTTCCTTTATAATTCTCTTTCTTTCTCATGGAAATGATAATCAAGTGTGTGATTCCCATTTCTTTCCCACTGCAACGATTCCAACAGGTTCAAACAGAAAACGTACATGCTTGATATCCCAGCTGAAGCTATAGTACATTTAGAGGCTTTGATCCCCGTCGTCTACATATATTCAGACCAACTTCTAGGAGGTCTGAGAATATCTTGTACTGTGACCTTATTATGGCCTCTTTATTAGTGGCAGAGCGTCAATTATCTACAGGGATAATACAATTGTTTGTATATCGGTCAAATGTTTAAATTTGACAAAACATAATTTAGATATTCTTTTCCAAATGACTTTAAAGACATCCTATAGTATTCTAGTACAGGCTCTGCTACAAGCTGCATTGATACATGACAAGCATATACCAATGTTAACTGTCTGATGCCAGCGTGTCCATGAATGAAATATATGATGGAAGCTTTGAATTTGGGCCTAACATACCATGTTTCATAGACTCTATGGTCCCTTGTTTATATTATTAGAAATCCTTGGAGTTCAAGTTCACCACCCAGTATCCCATTGTAATACTCCTCAATCAACTCTATGTTACTGGATACGCCCCTGCAGACCCCTGCTATGGGTACGAAATGTGGTTGGATACAGAAACGACTGGGAAATACCGGGGAAATGCCCAGTGTATGTCCTTGGGCCTGCAGATATGCTCAGATATGTCCCTGCTACGAGTACGAACGTGGTTGGATATGGAAACGATGGCGAAGCGTTGGGGAAATGCCCAGGGTACATCCCTAGGCGTCTTTGTGGCATATCCAGCCCAAAAAACGTTTCTTTTTAATATTTTTTTCAATTTCTCCCAATGAAAAGTCAAACATGGACTTCAAAATACCATTAAAAACAAACTAAAGTGGATTTTCAACCCTAAAATCAGCTTTCACACTCATTTTATCAAAAGTAAACAACACATTTACCTTTCATCGCATTTTTACCTCTCATTGCACATTTGTTTTCTCATGTTCATTTTTTCAATTGCATAGGATTGAAACTTCTTCCCTTTGCTAATCCTACATTACTACCTCTACCCATCTGGCGCCAAGGAGTTTAAGGAGCTTGCAAGGAAGAGGTTTTGCTGATTTAAGGTAGGTTTTCAGTTTTGTGGCTTTTTGTTTTGTTTGTAACAAGTTTTAATTTTATTTATTTGTCATTCTTTTAAGTTTTAACCATTATTTCAACAAATACCAAACGCTTTAAGTTTTAATAGCAGTATTATTATTTTTTACCATGGGCTATAGGGTGTTGTTCCCAAAATTTGTCACTCATTTTTGGGACAACATATGAACTATTTTGGTCCTGCAGGCCAAAATTATCTCTTCCCTTCTCAAAAAATTGCTTTGAGCATTCAAATTCTTCATTATTCAAGTTTTTTCAGTTAAGGGACTAGTAGGTTCAACAGCTTCAATGGGCGAATTTTCACAAAGGAACAAGTTTTCAACACTTAAACATTTTCAAGCTTGGTTCAACGCCTCGGTTCAACAAAAAATGTTCATTAGCAAGCTTCAAATAAAGGATTGAACCATTGAACCATTGAACCCCGTTTTAAAAAAGGTTCAAAGGTTCAATGGGTTCAAAAGTTCAACGACATCGGCAAACTTAAAGAGTTAAGCGCTTCAACAAAAGTTCAAAGTTCAACTGCTTTGACAAGTTCAACAGCTTCAAAAGACTTAGCGAAAAGAAGGAATATTGAACCCTTGAACCGTTGCACCTTGAACCCAAAAAAGGTTCAAAGGTTTGCGGTTGGTTCAAAGAGATTGGTTTAAGCAGCCAATCGAATGAGCGGAACACAAGATTGAACCGTTGAACCAAAGTTGGTTCAATCGGTCAGTTCAAAGGAGTGCCCCAAAGCCCAAAGGCCAAAATACCCTTGCGGAGGGCAGTGAACGAAAGGCAAGTGCCCTTGCGGAGGGCAGGGAACATTTGCTCCAAGATCAAAGAGAAGGCCGAAAAGGTAAGGTTTCCTTCGGACTTTTTTGTCTAAAGAAATTACCAAGGAACCGAAAGAATTCCTTCGGAAAGATTTTTCGCGGAAGAATTTCACAAAGGCAAATCCTTCGGACATTTTGCCTGAATAATCAAAAGCCCGGCGAAAAAACGGCTAAGGTAAGGAAAGATTTCGTCCGAAGAAATTGAAGAAGCAGACCGCCCGAAGGACCCTGAAGGGCAGGTACCCTTGCGGGGGGGCTCTCGGCACCCCGAAATGGACCTATCTCAAAGACCCGAAGGGACTCCTCTTCGGGGTGTTCTGCAGACATAAAGTCGAAAGAATTTCAAGGCTTCAAAAGACTTAGCCAAAACAAAGGATTCTGAGAAAGACATTGAACCGTTGAACCTTGAACCAAAAAGGTTCATAGGTTCAAAGGTTCAAAGAGAGCACCAAGCAAAGGAAGGAAGCGGAAGATTCCAGAGACCAGCTCAAATGGATGGTTCAACCAAAGAGCAAGAAAGCGATTGAACCAGGGAAACGATGGGACCAAAGAATCAATAAAGACCGCCTGAGCCGTTGAATTATTGAACCAATGAACTTTCAAAGGTTCTTGGTTCAATATGGTTCAAACGACCAGCAACTATTGACGTCTTCGCGGACGTCAAATTTAGGGTAATGGAATATCTGTTAATTTTCAAATACAACGCGGAACTTGAAGGATGAACCAAGCGACCAGCTGAAGAAGATAGCCCGAGAGCTCCAATTACAACAGGAAAGAAGAGAAGGCTACAGAAGATATTGAAATATCTACAAGAGAGTTATTTTCGATATGTGAAACAGTTGATCAAGTAGTCATCTGAGCACACCAAATCAAGGATGCGGCCTATTTTTCTTCCATGAAGTAAAGACAAAGTGGACAGTTGTGCAAATAAGAAGGAAATGACCAGGCGGCCTATACTTTGGAGACATATGAGATGAATTGGCATGCCACAGTTAAGGCAATGCACTGTTCCAAGCATGACCCCTTAACAGAATTGAAAATGCATACAAGGCATTGAATGTAGCATGGGCCGTTCCATGGAACAAAGCGCCAAGCCTTTCTTGACTGCTTCATATTGTAATCTCCTGTTGGATGCAAAAAGGAGATCTTTTCCATTATAGAAGTAAAAGCTCTGCCCAAATTGAAAGACTATTATTGAGACTTTGAGCTCAGATTGTTGATCATATTACATTATCTAAATGAGAAAGCAAGTTACTTTCAGACTTTGTACTGTTATAGCTTGTGTTATTTTAGGGAATTGTTCTTATGTCCATTTCCTAAGAGCATCCTTGTTTATTTAATTTAACAAGTAGAACTAGTGGAAGTAATCAGGTAGATGTCCTAAAGCCAATTGTGAAAAGACTTTGTGCTATCACAATTGTTTTCAGTGTGTGTTTTTAGTTTCTTTCTGTGTAAAAGATTTTGGGACACCTTTGTGCCCCCATTATCCTTCGTATTTCACTCTTTGGGCAGTTGAAGTGTAAACTTTGTGTTACACTTCATCCTGCTGGTTACTGCGCCCTTGTTACCTGTTGGTTACCCACCAGAAAAAACTCCTACGCTCTGCTGCAAGACCACTTCTGAAAGAAGAGAAGTGCCTTCAATATTATCACCAGGATTTCTCTTTTGTCTGTGAACATCATCTTTGAAAAAAAAGAGATGGATGGTGTAGTCCTACCCCTGAGTGTTATTTTTTGCTTATATATATAGTATATAGCTCATATTTGTAGGGAACCTCCCCTTGATGAGATGAGAGATTTGTCCACCTCTGATGTGGTAAACCTGCACATTTGGCCGACCAATCTCCCTTGCTGTGGTTGAAGAGACCTATTTTGTTCATCAGTTAGCTGGTGACAAAATATTCACCCAACAGTTTTTTGGCGACTCCGTTGGGGAAAGAGTGCACAATTTGAAGAATCAAGCTTCAAGATGAAGCAGGGCCAGTTCTTTTCCATTTTTATTCTGCAATCTGGCAACTCCACGCTATAGTAGAAGCTAGAGAGCCCAAGGTGTTGTTGACCCTGTTTTTGAGTTGGTGCAGCAGAGTAATTTCGATTTGTTTTCTCCCCAACTTCAAGTTCAACGATCCAGGAGTGTTCCTCCTGCCCATACCGGGTCACCAGCACAAGGCAAAGCTTCTTTTTCTGCTGTTAGCAGAGCTTTGCCTATACATACTCCACCCAGATTTGTTATTCTCCTTTTTCATAATCAAATTATGGCGATTCAAGGCCCCTAGGGTAACTATTTTGGTCCACTCAATCTTACTCCACCTCTACATGAGCTTCCACGCAGTTCAAGGAAGAATTTTGCCAAATTCTTTGGTGATGGGAGAGTTCATCTTGATGAACATATTGCAGCTTTCAGCATAACCTATGGTGCGACAGGGGTGGAATTCGAAGACGTAGCTGTCAGGCTGTTTGTGGAAACACTACAAGGCACTGCTGTAGACTGGTTCTACCATCTGCAGGCTAGGTCAGTGACTGACTGGGACACTCTTAAAGTTAATTTGAAGCTAGGTTAAGCCTGCAGAAGATGCGCATGCCTTGCTGGCCCAACTCACACAGATGAAGAAAGAACTTCATGAACCTATGAGGGACTTCATTGCCAAGTTTGACAAGCTGAGGAACTGGATTCCTACAATTGCTCAGCGAACACCTGAGAACCTTAAATGCTTCTTCATCAACTTACAACTGTCTGAAGTGAGTTTTCTGCTGAGACGGGCTGGCCACATAGACCTTGCTACTGCTCAATATTTGACTACTGAGATAGAAGATGACTTTATCTTGGCAGGAAAGATAAGGAGAGATCTTAGCAGAGGTAAATCCTCTTTATCTTCTGAATACTCACCTACAGTCACCACTGATCCAATGGTGCAGAAGCTGGCAAACGAGTTGCTAACTCTTAAAAAGCAAATGGCACAAGGGATGTCATCTGCTCTTTCGTACAGAGATGTACTAAGGAGGACATTCCCCAATCAGTCATACCAAGGCAATGCTGCCAGAAATCAAAGGCAAATGTCTTCCTCCTCCACGGGAGAACCTTGCCATTGAAGCACCTCCAACCAATTCAATAGTTAGATATCTTGAAGCAGAATCGGATTTCTCTTTCCAACTTGAGTTTGATCAAGAAAATGACGCTGATCTCTTTGCAGCAGACCAAGAGGAATCAGCTTGCGAATCCAACATTGGTTTTATGAACTACTAGGATGAACCCAAAAGTGAAGGTAAAACAGTGGATGGAACATACACTGTATTCACCCGGTCTAAGAACCAGTCAGCGCAACAAGCTGATAAAGAAAAAACAGAGGAGCGACCTCAACCAACAATTTCAATTGCTAAGCGTGGAACCACTCTGCCTTTTCAATCAAAGGACCCGGTGATTGCAAGAAAGATAAGTACATCAAACATTCCTACACCTACTTCAAATTCACAGACCAGTCCTCCCCCTCCCAAAAACCAAAAGGATGAACTCCCATTCTCTGTTTCTAGTTCATTCCAAACATTTGATGTAATTGACCATATAAAGAAAACCAAAATTCAAATGTCTGAATTTGAATTCCTGCAGTCCAACTCTGAGCAGTTAGATAAGTTGGTTCAATGTGTAAAGAACCAAGCCGTTCTTGTAGGACAAGCAATTCCAAAGGTAACTCGTGATTCGCTCAAGAACACATCCACCAGGAATAACCTTGTCATTACTCCTGCTGCTCCCAGGAGGACTGAACTATTTTATCTCCTTACTGATAAATGGACACCAACTGAACAATTGCATCATAGATTTTGATGCATCTGACAATGTCATGCTTGTCAAAGTAGCAGAATCCCTTGGTCTCACACTGACCAAGACATTTGGGAGATGTTTTTTCATGGAGAACAAACAAGTGCCACTGCTGGGACAAATCAAGGACGTCCAATTTGCATTTGCAACATTCCTAGACAAGAGAATCAAGATGACTGCCCTGGTGGCCGACGTCCCAGCATCATATGGCATCCTTCTTGGGCGAAATTTCTGCAAAGATGTTGGTGGCAAATTAAGCATGGACCTATCCGAGGCGAGGATCCCAGTCTAAGGCGTTATGCAGAGATTGCTCCTTGAGAAGGAAGCAAAATACGTGGTCACTCAAACATCAGCCCCTGAAGCTCAAATTCTGTTTGAGTCTTCAGAGATGGGTAATTACTTCTTATCCACAGAAGAAGTTCATGAGGCGTCTGATGAAGCTCCTGAATGTGTCAACCTGAAAATTGGTTCAGATGGAACAGTAGAAAGATTGGTGGAGCGCAGTGCAAGTGTAGAAGAATCTTTCCCTCCAAACGAAGAAGAATCTAAGGAAAAATTAGTGTTTGATGAGGTATGGATTCTGAAATTCGATGGCAGTTGTTCTACTGGTTTAGAAGCCGGGATTGTGTTGATATTTTCTCAAAGAGATATTTTTTCTTCTTCATACAAGTTACAGTTCAGTAACATCAACAACACAGCTAAGTATGAATCTCTATTGCTTGGATTGAACGCTGCTCGAGACAAAGGCATCAAACTCTTTCATGCCAAAGGAGATGCTGAACTGGTGGTTTGTCAAGTTAGGACCCTGTATCAAACTAAAAATGAGAGATTGCGCCATTACCGCCATCTAGTCTGGGATTAAATTGAAAGTTTTGATGCTTTCAGCATCTTTGGCATACCCAGGGAATTCAATGACCGAGCTGATGTATTGGCTGTTTCAGCAACTCACTTGGTTCCTCACCCTGATTTTAAAGGAGACAGGTACACTATTGAACTAGTCTTTCGACCAAGTGTGCCTGATAATGTCAATCATTGGCAAGTGTTCAATGGTGATAACCAATTCATTGCCTTCCTAGAGCAAAAGACAGCTTTGAACAGCGTCATTTCGAACGCAGTGAGCCTTAGAAGCTTGAACCAGCTCCTGAATCAAGTGCAGATGCAGGTGAAGAATTTCTACAATTTAAAGGAAATAAAATCTCAAAGGCTTGGTTTCTCTTGAAAAGCTATTTGACAAAAACGACAGGCTCATCAAATAGCAGCAAACGGATTCAAGCTCCTCCCAGGAGTTTGATCAAATAAATTTGGGTACCAAAGAAAATCCCAAGATGGTGAACATTGGAAAATGCTGCACTCAGAAAAAGAAGTTCAAGTTCACTGCTCTACTCCACTAGTACATAGATGTTTTGGCGTACTCTTATGATGATCTGAAGTCGCTCAGCCTTGATGAAATTCGCCATGAAATCTCTCTCAAGAGTGATTCAGTGCCTTACAAGCAAAAATTCAGGCAGTACAATCCTAAGATATCGGGTACTATTCTGTCTGAGATACAGAAAATGCTGAATGCTAGGATAATTTTCTCAATCCATCATTCCACATGGATTGCAAACATAGTACCTGTGAGAAAAAAGAATGACGAAATTCGCCTCTGCGTGGATTTTAGAAATTTGAATCAGTCGTCCTTAAAAAATAACTATCCTCTGCCCATCATGGACCAAGTTTTTCAGACAGTGACTGGTTCGGAGATGTTATCAATGTTAGATGGCTTCTCAGGATACAATCAAGTTGAAGTTGGTGAAGCAGACCAACATAAGACTGCCTTCACCACACCTTGGGGCACCTTCGCCTATCGAAAATGTCGTTTGGCCTGATAAATATTGGCGCCACTTTTCAGAGAGCAATGGACCTTGCTTTCAAAGACGAAATGGGTAAGTTCATTGTAGTGTACTTGGATGATTTAATAGTCTTTTCCAAGCATCGCCCTGATCATGTGCACCATTTGCAACAAGTGTTGGAACGATGCCGCCAAAATGACATTTCTTTAAATCTCAAGAAATTTGTTTTTGGAGTAACAGAAGGAAAACTTCTCGGGCACATTGTATCCCGAGAGGGCATAAAGATTGACTCAGACAGAGTCAAGTCCATCCAAAAATTTACTCTGCCCACAAGTAAGACTGTAGTTCACTCTTTCTTTGAAAAGGTTATTTTTTACGAAGGTTCATCCCAGAATTTGCTGAGAAGACTCGCCACATTGTGGACATGATGAAGGGCAAAGCTACTTTTCGGTGGACTGTAGAAGGCAAGTCAGCATTTGAAGACATTAAGACAGCTATTGCCCACGCCCCAATTCTGGTTTGTCCAGATTATACCAAGGACTTCACAGTGTATAGTTATGCTTATGAGCACACACTTTTAGCAATTTTGGTTCAGCAAAACCAAGGTGTGAAATCTCTCATTTTTTTCATGAGCTGTCCTCTCAAAGCTCATGAGCTGAAGTACTCAAACATGGAGAAGCATGCTTATGCAGTGGTAAAGGTAGTGAAGCATTTTTGCTTTTACATTCTGAATTCACACACTACTGCCCTGGTCCCTGACACCACAGTTAAATCCATATTAACTCAGCAGGAGTTTGGAACGAAAAGAGACAATTGGATTGCAAAAATCTAGGAGTTTGATCTAGTCATCAAACCAACGAAGCTGGTGCGGGGAAGGGGCCTATGCCAATTGATTGCTGACAACATACCAGAAGAAACAGAGCATGAAGAAGAAAAAGTTGAAGACACCAACAATCTTTTTTGTCTCTGCCACGAATGAGTGGTATTCAAGTATTGCTCATTTTTTTACTTATGGTGTCCTGCTCACCTGTCTCGTAAAGAAAGGAGGACTGTCAAGTTAAAAGCTGTCAATTTTATCCTATGGGATGACCTGTATAAGAGGAACTTTGATGGAGTGTTCTTTCGTTGCGTGGATAAAGAGCAGCAAAACCAACTTTTGAAGTCCTTCCATAATCTGGCTTGTGGAGGATATTTTTCTGCTCCCGTAACTGCACATAAGATTTTGCGAGCCAGGTATTACTGGCCTACTCTGTTTCAAGATGCATACAAATGGGTACGAAGATGTGAACTATGCCAACAGTTCGTTGGAAGACCCAAATTAGCTGCTTTGCCTCTTAAGCCGGTGGTGATAGAAGAGCCATTTCAGCAATGGGAAATCGATTTCATTGGTGCTGTAAATCCATCTTTAAGTGCTAGACATGATTATGTCATGACAACCACATATTACTTTACCAAGTGGGTGGAAGCTATTCCAACCAAGCATGCTACTTCAGAAGTAGTGTGCAATTTTCTCAAGGAGAACATCATTTCCAGGTTTGGAGTCCCAACCAAAATTGTCACAGACAATGCAGTTTGTTTTTCTTTCCAAGAGATTACTCAGTTCTATTTTTACTATGGGATTACCCTCTCCCACTCTTCTGATTATTTTCTACAAGGGAATCGCCAAGTTGAATCAAGTAACAAGAACCTGGTGACTATCATCAAGAAGCTGGTAGATGACAACCAATGAACATGGCATAAAGCATTGGTTGATGCTTTATGGGCAGACAGAATTACACTCAAGAAGGCAATTGGTATGTCACATTTCCAACTTGTTTATGGTCTCAATGCTGAGATACCATCACCCTGGAATTGCCAGCATTGAAATTAGCTAAGGCAGTCGAAGATTAGACATATGAAAGCTCCATCGATAAGAAGATCATGTGCTTGAATGAGCTGGATGAGCAGCGAACTATGGTGGTGGACCGAATTGTTGCGCATCAAAGTCTGGTGAAGAAGCTCTTCGACCAGAAGGCAAAAAATCGTGATTTCTAGATTGGAGATCAAGTCCTGTTGTGAGACAAGAGAAGAGAACCAAAGGGAATGCATGAGAAATTCAACTCCCTTTGGAGGGGCCCGTTTACTAACCATCAGCTTCATGGTGAAAACAGTTTCCTATTGAAGTATCAAGATGGCACGCCCTTTTCTCTGCCTCACAATGGGCAGCATCTGATGCACTTCAATTCTTGAAGTATCAGATAAGATCATCTGTAGATATGTATATTTGCAGTCTTTAGTTCTGTTTTGTGCTTTTCGTTTTCATTTTTGGCGCCTTTCGTTTTTAGGTAGCATGACTTCATAGCCCAATGGCATACTTAAAGGCACTGGAGATTCTGGGTTCTACTCCCCTTAGCTATTCCAGTTTTCAACTGAAGGAAGTTCCCCAACTGGAGCCAACTGTTCCCAAAATTTTTCACTCATTTTTGAGACAACATATGAACTATTGTGGTCCTGCAGGCCAAAATTATCTCTTTCCTTCTCAAAAAATTGCTCTGAGCATTCAAATTCTTCATTATTCAAGTTTTTTCAGTTAAGGGACTAGCAGGTTCAATAGGTTCAATAGCTTCAATGGGCGAATTCTCACAAAGGAACAAGTTCTCAACACTTAAACGTTTTCAAGCTTGGTTCAACGCCTCGGTTCAACCAAAAATGTTCATCGGCAAGCTTCATATAAAGGATTGAACCATTGAACCCCGCTTTAAAAAAGGTTCAAAGGCTCAACGGGCTCAAAAGTTCAACGACGTCAGCAAGCTTAAAGAGTTGAGCGCTTCAGCAAAAGTTCAAAGTTCAACCGCTTCGACAAGTTCAATGGCTTCAAAAGACTTAGCGAAAAGAAGGAAGATTGAACCATTGAACCGTTGAACCTTGAACCATGAACCAAAAAAAAGGTTCAAAGGTTCAACACGGTTGGTTCAAAGAGATTGGTTCAAGCAGTCAATCGAATGAGCGGAACACAAGATTGAACCGTTGAACCAAAGTTGGTTCAATCGGTCGGTTCAAAGGAGTGCCCCAAAGCCTAAAGGCCAAAATACCCTTGCGGAGGGCAGTGAACCAAAGGCAAGTGCCCTTGCGGAGGGCAGGGAACATTTGCTCAAAGATCAAAGAGAACGCTGAAAAGGTAAGGTTTCCTTCGAACTTTTTTGTCCGAAGAAATTACCAAGTAAAGAAACTGAAAGAATTCCTTCGAAAAGATTTTCTGCGGAAGAATTTCACAAAGGCAAATCCTTCGGACAAATTGTCCGAAGGAATTCCTTCGAACATTTTGCCCGAAGGAAGGATCAAAAGCTCGGCGGAAAAACGGCCAAGGCAAGGAAAGATTTCCTTCGGACATTTTGTCCGAAGGAATTGAAGAAGCAGACCGCCCGAAGGACCTCGAAGGGCAGGTACCCTTGCGGGGGGCCCTCGACACCCAGAAATGGGCCTTTCTCAAAGACTCGAATGGACACCTTCCCTTCGGGGTGTTCCGAAGACATAAAGTTGAAGGAATTACAAGGCTTCAAAAGACTTAGCCAAAACAAAAGATTTTGAGAAAGACATTGAACCGTTGAACCTTGAACCAAAAAGGTTCAAAGGTTCAAAAAGAGCACCAAGCAAATGAAGCGGAAGATTCTAGAGACCAGTTCAAAGGGATGGTTCAACCAAAAAGCAAGAAAGTGATTGAACCAGGAAAACGATGGGATCAAGGAATCGATAAAGACCCCCTGAACCGTTGAACTATTGAACCAATGAACTTTCAAAAGTTCAAAGGTTCATAGTTCAATATGGTTCAAACGACCAACAACCATTGACGTCCCCGTGGACTTCAAATTTAAGGTAATGGAATATCCGTTAATCTTCAAATATAACGCGAAACTTGAAAGATGAACCACGTGACCAGTTGAAGAAGATAGCCCGAAAGCTCCAATTGCAGCAGGAAAGAAGAGAAGGCTACAAAAGATATTGAAATATCTACAAGAGAGTTATTTTCGGTAGGTGAAACAGTCGACCAAGTAGTCATTTGAGCACACCAAATCAAAGACGCGGCCTGTTTTTCTTCCATAAAGTAAAGACAAAGTGGACAGCTGCGCAAATAAGGAAAGGACCAGGTGGCCTACACTTTGAAGACATACGAGATGAATTGGCACGCCACAGTTAAGGCAATGCACTGTTCTAAGTATGGCCCCTTGACAGAACTGAAAATGCATTCAAGGCATTGAATGCAGCATGGGCCGTTCCATGAAACAAAGCGCCAAGCCTTTCTTGGCTGCTACATATTGTAATCTCTTGTTGGATGCAAAAAGGAGGTCTTTTCCATTATAGAAGCAAAAATTTTGCTCAAATTGAAAGACGATTACTGAGACTTTGAGCTCAGATTGTTGATCATATTACTTTATCTAGATGAGAAAGCAAGTTACTTTCAAACTTTGTGCTGTTATAGCTTGTGTTATTTTAGGGAATTGTTCTTATGTCCATTTCCTAGGAGCATCCTTGTTTATTTAATTTAACAAGCAGAACTAGTGGAAGTAATTAGGAAGGTGTCCTGAAGCCAATTTTGAAAAGACTTTGTGCTGTCACAATTGTTTTCAGTGTGTGTTTTTAGTTTCTTTCTGTGTAAAGGATCTTGGAACGACTTTGTGCCCCCATTATCTTTCGTATTTCACTCTTTGGGCAGTTGAGGTGTAGACTTTGTGTTACACTTCATCCTACTGGTTACTGCGCCCTTGTTACCTGTTGGTTACCCACCAGAAAGAACTCCTGCGCTCTGCTGCAAGACCACTTCTGAAAGAAGAGAAGTGCCTTCAGTATTATCACCAGGATTTCTCTTTTGTCTGTGAACATCTCTGAAAAAAGAGAGATGGATGGTGTAGTCCTACCCCTGAGTGTTATTTTTCGCTTATATATATAGTATATAGCTCCTCATATTTATAGAGAACCTCCTTTTGATGAGAGGAGAGATTTGTCCACCTTTGATGTGGTAAACCTGCACATTTGGCCGACTAATCTCCCTTGCTGTGGTTGAAGAGACTTATTTTGCTCATCAGTTAGCTGGTGACAAAATATTCACCCAACATAGAGATTTGCTAGAATGTCTCAAGCTGCAAGTGCTAGTTCGGTGGGCCAAGGGATAGCCCTCAGATTTGATCCGCAAATGCCCCTTTGGAAGAATGTGACAATATTAGAATAAATGCCTGATGGAGGGTGTTTTCTTTGGTTTTGCTTAGAGTGTAATTGTAAATACAAGAGCTCATATAGTCGGATGAAAGCCCATTTGTGTATGATTCCTGGTGCTGGAATCAAAACTTGTGGTGGGCCAAGCATAAATGAAAACTCAAGAAAGGGCTTGTCACAGGTAAAGATCTTTGCATACGTCAAAGAGCAAGAAGATGCATATGCCTTTGTTGGGCAAAGATCGAAGCATCCTTTGAGAAAGAAAGGATCACCACTTGTTGATTCATCTCGTGCTAATGTGGTGACCCCTTCACACCCATTTCTTGCTACACCCATTGCAATCGCAGAGGAAGAGGATTCACCTCTTGGTCGCAAGAGAACAAAAAATGCAGGCCCATTGGACAGGGCATTCCATAATGAATCCAGGAACATAGTGGAGCAAAGCATCGCGTGTTGTCTTTACGCATGTGGGCTGCTATTTAATGTTGTTAGATCACCATATTGGCAAGGTATGGTGAGATCTATCAATGCTGCCCTTAAATGGTTCATTGGCCTAGGTTATAAAAAGGTGGAATTGAAGACTATCAGGGATTCGTGGATCAAAATAGGGGTGTCCATTTTCGATGAATGTAAAAATACGATAAATAGGCCATTGATTAATGTGGTCGCAGTGAGCCCTAAAGGGGCAATGTTTTTGAGGATTGTTGATTGTGAAGGGCAAGTGAAGGATGCACGATTCATTCTCGACATCTTGATAGAGTCCATCGAGGCGGTGGGGCCTCAAAACGTTGTCCAAGTTGTAACGGACAACACTAAAAATTGCAAAGCTATGGGCATGTTGGTTGAGGCAAAGTATGGGCACATATTTTGGACACCTTGTGCTGTTCATTTTCTCAACCTTATGTTGCAAAAATTGGGGACAAAAATTGACTGAATCAAACAAGTCTATGAGGAGGCAAGCGAAATCCAAATGTTTATAATCAACCTTCACATGTCCCAAGGCATCTTCAGGGCCTTCTCAAAGTTGCAGTTGTTGAAGGTAACTTTTAATTTTATCATTCATGAATCATGTATATTTTTAATTTAATTTTGTAAGTTTGTAATTTGTAGTGTTCTTGTTTTTGAACATTTTTTTAATTTTATTTGAATTGATTTTGTATTAGGTTGTTGAAACTTAGTTTGACTCACACACTCTCGTCTTGAGACTTGTCAAGGTGCGTGAAACATTGATTAGCATGGTTATCAACAAACTTTGGAGTGTATGGAGGTAGACAAACAGTGAGAAGGCCACAAAGGTGAAAGGGTGGATTCTTGATGATGTGTGGTGGGAATGTGTGGATGCAAGTTTTCTTGAAACCCCCGTGTTTTTATGAGTTGTGGATCATGGAGTTACCAAAGTATTATGTAGAGAATGATATTACTGCTAGATGTTGAACAGGTTTGTCATTGATGTCAATTTGGTTTATTGAACAGAGGATTGGAATGAAAGAAGAGCTGCTGATTATTCATCAGATTGTCATTGTATTCACTTTAAAACTGAGGTGTCTACCTGCTTGCTTGAGCTACTTGGTTGCTAGGTTCCGCTGGTTGCTTGGTTGGTTACCCCCTATGTCAACATTTGATATGTCTAATACCCTGTCAACAAATGTTTTTGAACTATGTTTTATTTCTTTTGGAGAATATCTTTTTAAATTTTTGTGGGGCCTGAAGTCTTTTATTGGAGCATTGGAATATCCTATGGTTGTAGCGATAATGGCCTTATTTTGTTTAAAGAAGGGTCATGGGCGTCTCAAACTTCTAACCGTCTCCTTTACTGCTACCTTTGTAGCACATCCGTTGGCTAAGAAATATCTCGTGGTTTGTTTAAGATAGAAGGGCCACTCACGAATTATTATTACATCAACGTGAGCCTCTTAATCTCTTTTCTGAGAGTGGGGTGGTCTGGGCACTAAACAATTAATAATCGCTTCCTCCTTGTTGGTGACGCTTTGACTTCTCCTAGTATATAGTTTTAGTGTTATAGGATTTGGGTTTTGTTTTTGGAGTGTAGCGTGTTCAATAGTGGGCAGTTTGTAATTATCGAAACCTTTGCGCTAATCCTAAAAGAATACATGCAAAGTCTTTTTGGTGAGCGTCTATGGAATTTAGAGAAGGAATGATGGAGCTAAGGTCATTTAAGAAAGGCAGAGGACTAAGGGTGCTCCAACTTTAACAAATTCTGAGTGCAACGCAGCAGCTGCTGCTTATGTGAAATGGCAGCGATAATTTTGTGGTCATCATTACTTCTGATTTCATAAGTTTTTGATATAAAGGAAGCGCGTTCAACCATGGGTGTGAGTCGTTATTAAGACCTACGCGCAAATATGGAGATATGCAAGTTTTTGTTTGAGTGTGGCCATTGAACTTAAAAAAGGGAGGGGCACGATGAAGTTGAAGTTGCTCCAAAAATAAAAGCGGGGGGGGAGTTTGTCTTTGTTCTAAAAATCTAAGTTTCGTGTGTAATGGCAGCGAAATTTCTGTGATCATCATTACAACAAATATCATTGGAATTCATTTTTTTAAGAGAATTGGTTGGCAGAAAATTTTCTCAAGTTAGTGCTCAGAAATCTGATCTATTTGAGTTGAAGGTTTATAATGGTAATTATTCTGGAGTTGGTGCTCTTGCTGAAGTAGGTGCTTCAGGGTTTTGGAGTTGGTGCTTATAGTGAGTTGATGCTCACTTTGTAACCTGGGTTGGTGCCCATTGTTGAAAATAAAAGCAATTTTTGTCGTGGTTTTTTCCCAAAAGGGTTTTCCACGTAATCCATGCATTCATCTTGTCTATGGTGTTTCACATTGTTGTTAATGCCTTGATTTCTGTTTTATTTTGTTAAAGTTTTTAAAGTTTTTGAAATACTGATTCACTTCCCCCCTCTCAGTATTTCTTGTGTGCTCTTCAATTGGTATCAGAGCGGGGTTCCTCGGATTGTAAGCTCGATCGTTTGAGGATTGGCCCTGATTGCACACATGGGTTCAAATGAAGGTCATTCTACAACTAGAGCTCCCTTGTTCGATGGCTCTAACTATGCATTCTGGAGTGTTCGAATGCGTGCTTATTTGATGCCACTTGGTTTTGATGTTTGGAGAAGTGTTTTAGATGGTTATACTATTCCTTCAACTCCTACAGATGCTGATGGAAAGAGAGCTTTTGAGAATAATGCAAAAGCAATGAATGCCATATTTTGCAGTCTATTTGAAACTGAATTTGTGAAAATAATGCATTGTGATACAGCCTAGGAAATTTGGGAAAAACTTCAAAAAACATATGGAGATGATAAGGTGAAGAAAGTGAAGCTTCAGACTCATAGGAGACAGTTTGAGAGCCTAAAGATGCAAGAAGATGAGAATGTTGCTGCATACTTTCTTCGTGTAGACGAAATTGTCAACACTGTAGAAACCCCTGTTTCCTTGATTTCTGAAACTGAATGTTTTTTGGACTGTTTTTGTGTATTTTGATTTTTTTTGTGTTTTTGCATGAATAAAAGGAGAATGCGAATTTGCAAGATAAATTCGTATAAATTCAAATAAATAAATATTGAAGCAGTAAACCCTTTTTCTGGCTAAACTATATTCTTATTATTTTTCCCAGATGATTACAATATAAAATCTCTATCATGCATATAAAAATAATGTAAAATATTGTTCAAAAACTTTATTTTTTTGCAATCTAAAAGAAAATTCTAGATTTGGTACGGCTGCAATAAATAAGCTTTTCTCTGGTTGCTGTTTCAAAAACACAGTCGCCGACGTCGGTTATACTGCCGATGTCGGTATGTAAGTCGGCCGATGTCGGTCTCTGCGCTCCCCGCTGGCTGCAACTGCTGCGCGCTTCTGCTAACTGCGCACTTCTCCAATCTGTGCTTCGACTGGGTATTGACAGACTGGTCAAAAAGACAACGATTTGCTCTAAAAGAAAAACACGCCTTTTTCTGAAATTGTACGGCCAGGTACAAAACCGTACGGATTTCGTACAACAGCAGTAAATTTCGTACAACAGCAGTAAATACAGTACGACTTGAATTTTGATTGCCAGATCTTGATAAAATTAACGCCAACGCCAATATTGATAATCTTCTACTGGATAATTTCTAGACCAAAACCCTGAATGTATAAATCCCTGTGAATCTCTGTGATAACCTCTGTGTGAAGTTATCTCTCTGCCTGGCAATAGATCAGCTGATATTTCACAACCTTTGAATTGCACACACTGAAGATTGCACGTTTTTCAATGCAAATTGAACACTGGAAACCCTTGGCTCAGTCTTCTCAAAAAATACTTAGCAAAATTCCGCACATGACCATACCATAGTAGGGGTGCTCCGTTGAGTACTAAAAAATCCCTAAAAAATAGGAACTCAGGGAAACGGTGTCGGAAAGAGCCCAAACGAAAGCCAACTGGAAAAATTCTGTTAGTCGAAGCCAAGCCAAGCTCCATCATGACCCTCTATCCATCCTATCAGCCTACGAGGGTCACATAATAGGCTAATCATCAGCTCTGAGAGATGTCAACTGGAAAAGGGACATGACAGTCCGCCCCTCTTGAAATTGCTTGTCCCCAAGCAATCGCTGAACAATAAACCAATCAATCCACCTGGATCCCAAATGTAGTCATGATCTATATTGCTGTCAATCAACGCAAGCTCCTGCAATATCCTCTGAAATATAATCAAGAGGAATCCATAATCAAACTGGCAAATACAACTCAACCAAACTCCAAAATCACAACTGCCACAGTCAGGAACCCATGAGAAACAAACTCTCGAAATATCAGAACCAAGTAGAGTGTACATCCCAAACTGCCAACACCGTAAATACCATATACACATTCCATCGTGCTATGCGGAAGGCACACTCCAACTCTGCAACAACTTCCAAATGGAACTAAGCCAAGTGCGGAGAATCCACACACTGTACCTCTACTGTAATCAACATATCTCTGCAGATCACCAATCACGGTCTCATCACCCAAACTCCTATGCATCACTGATAATGAAGAGACATCACATGCTAGATAGCAATAACACAAACCAAATCTGCTTGCCATCAACTCCTGCTCTAAGTCATGCACCAACAAGCTGTCAACCCCAACACCTATCACCATGCCATTCTATCACAACTCTCATCCCATGGCGTCAAACCATCCCATAACTGATGACAAGCACTTATAGTGTAATGTCGATAAAATGCGCCACTCTCAATCAGTGGCTCAGACTGCAATCTAGAAGAAACTAACTGCAACTGATCACTAACCAAGCCCAAACCAACTACTACCTCCGAAGACACCTCCAAAGGAGTAGTATCACAAACAGGAACCAACCCAACTGCTGGCTCACCAACATCACAACTGATCCCTGATACAACCTCACTAGTCCCCGTGCCATCAGTAGTAGAGACCATCACCATATCAGGCTGACTACCATGCTCAACTGCAGCACCCAACTCAACTGAATCTAACTTCAGTGGAAACGAACCAGGTAAGCCAATACTAGCATCGAGGATAGATATATGCTCATCCCCACTGTCTCTAACGATCTTGACTATGGACATCCTCAGGTCACCAGATACCACACCCTGTGACTGTACAGACTCTGGTAAAGACTAAAGTCGCTCTAACTCCATGGTCACCTCAGCCAAATGAAACTGCGACTCTTTGAAAGCCAACTGCATACTCTCAAGAATCTCAGAAGTCACCTCGAGCTGCTGAGTAAGCTCACTCACCTTATCTTCCTTGACCAATAATACATCGTATGCTGTACTGCCCCACTCCCTAAGATAATCTCTGTTGGCTACCAACCGCATATAATCCTGTCTCAGAATCCGGATAGCCTCCCATAAAGAGTGGATCTCTGTCAAGGAAAAATAACTGCCTCCCTGCTCATCACTAGTAGGAGAACTCCAGCCATAAATTGCTAACAACTGACGAGCAGCATCGAAATGCTCGCAAGCGATAGCAATGTCTCGCTCACTAACTCTCAGTTGACTAGACACATGATTGTGCTGGCTGGTCGAACTCCTATACTCTACCCTTGGGACGATGTCCAAAGGAGTAACCTTAGAATAGCTATCATCTGTAATACTGCCATCTAAATTCGGCAGACCAGCTGTTGAACTCGTATCATCAAACGGAGTGACTGAAGCATCCACATAAACCTCTGTATCAAAGGAACCCGCTGAAGAGACTAAGTCCTCAACATTGTCCACAACATCCTCCTGGGTGTCATTTGCAATAGTCGGATCCTGGGACTCTTCTATAGATTCTGCCATATCTGAGAGATCATCAACCCATTCCAACATGAATGGTTCACTAGATACTTGAACAATGCCCAACACAGGTGTATAAAAACTAATTCCAGCATCAGACAAGCTGTTGGCATGGATGAGAACTACACCAGGTAAACTACTAATCAAGTCCATGATAGTACAACAGAGACTACTACCAAAGAATGATAGATATCTCTAAGTAATGTGAACAATACCAACTGACTTCACGCACCTGTCCCCTGTACCCACTACAATCTCTGAATCCGGAGTGTGAATGCTAGACATACTCATATCATCATCAACATGTGACCTGACTGTAAAATAAATCTGAGTCCCTGCCACATGCACTAACTCCTAAACTGAACTCACCTCAAGACAAAGCTCGTCCACATGTCTCTCAGAATCCTGGAGAGCCAACTGAGTACACACCAAGGAATTCCAAGTATCCTCTAGCTCATGAGAAAGCTGGTCAACCTCCTCTTCCTTCTTTAATGCATCTAAATAGATTCCCGCAAGATTAAGGAGATGATCGCGATCTGAAAGTAGGTGTATGTAACTTACCTTCATTGCCTCCATGCCCTCCTTGATCTGCTGTAAGTCGTCACAAGAAGAACCTGCTGTGACTCCTTTCTGTCTCTCCTGCAGTTGAATCATCCAAATGTGATTCTCGATCAATCCATGCATTCTATCATGATGAGATAAAGCCGCGACAATATCCTTTCCTCTCGTCTTCAGCTGGCTCGCCAAACCACGGGAAGAACTACTAGCCTCTATCTCATGTGAAGAAGCATCCAACTGTGCTTGATACTCATTTTCTGCAAAGTCATGAATGCTCACTTTCTGATCAACTGTACTGGAATCACTATCTGTGTTAATCATGCAATCCGGTGTGCCTGTGATATCACCTTCTGATGCAACTAGCTCAACCTGCACAACATCTTTAACCGCTTCTGCCTGTGAAGATAATGCAGATGAATCATTACCTGAAGATGTGTTAATGTCTCCCTGTACTGGATCAACATGTCTGTCAAACTCATCATTCAAGTTTCTGCCTGTCATAGGGAAAGTACTACGATCCTTAGGCCTATCAATTAAACTCTTTAACCACATACATGCCATAGGTGACAAATTCCTCTCTTTTGTCCAGACATACCATAAATCTTCTGCCAAAAATTTAGAAATTTCATCCTCCTCAAACAAGATTGTGAACATGATAGAGTGCATCGATGCTACTACATCGATGGAATGAAACTCATCTATAATATTCCAAAATGTGTTAAACATCCTGCGAATGTCACCAATACAACCTACTGACAACATAATGTTTTCAAATCTACACCTTGCAAATACTTCAAGTAATCTTGCCCTCTTTGTGAAATGAGGGTCCCTAATGTCATCCAACTTTTCGAAGCTTTTCACCATGGCATGAAGTACCTCTCTCATAATCTGATCATCATAAGAATTAAAGCCAGCCATTATCCTCATGATTTCACTAATGCAAGAGAGAGCTGCAAGTCTTACCACCTCATCATGATGTCTCAATAATCAGGGCTTTACCAACGAACCAAATGCTGGAGATAAAGCTGTTTGCATAGCATAGGAATTTCACTGATCAACCTTGCCTAAATAAGTTTCCAACTCCAAAGTTCTTAGAAGGTCCTCTGTTCGCTGAAATGGACGATCTAATTTCTTCTTTGCATTGTGCATTCTTTCTTCCAAATCCTTGTCTCCTGTTAAAGCCATACTGATAATCGAATTCAATCTGAAATAATCCAATCAGGCTGGCAGGAAACCACGTTGATACCGCTGTAGAAACCCCTGTTTCCCTGATTTCTAAAACTAAATGTTTTTTGGACTGTTTTTGTGTATTTTGATTTTTTGTGTGTTTTTGCATGAATAAAAAGAGAATGCGAATTTGCAAGATAAATTCGTATAAATTCAAATAAATAAATATTGAAGCAGTAAACCCTTTTTCTGGCTAAACTATATTCTTATTATTCTTCCCAGATGATTACAATATAAAATCTCTATCATGCATATAAAAATAATGTAAAATATTGTTCAAAACCCTGATTTTTCTGCAATCTGAAAGAAAACCTTAGATCTGGTACGGCTGCAATAAATAAGCTTTTTTCTGGTTGCTGTTACAAAAACATAGTCGCCGACGTCGGTTATACTGCCGCAGTCGGTCGGATAATATTGTCGATGTCGGTATGTGCGTCCGCTGATGTCGGTCTTTGCGCTGCCGATGTCGGTCTCTGTGCTCCCTGCTGGCTGCGACTGCTGCGCGCTTCTGCTAACTGCGCACTTCTCCAATCTGCACTTCGGTTGGGTATCGGCAGACTGGTCAAAAAGACAGCGATTTGCTCTAGAAGAAAAACACGTCTTTTTTTGAAACTGTACGGCCAGGTACAAAATCGTACGGATTTCGTACATCAGTAGTAAATACAGTACGGCCTGAATTCTGATTGCTAGATCTTGATAAAATTAACGCCAATATTGATAATCTTCTACTGGATAATTTCCGGACCAAAACCCTGAATGTATAAATCCTTGTGAATCTTTGTGATAACCTCTGTGTGAAGTTATCTCTCTGCCTGGCAATATATCAGCGGATATTTCACAACCTCTGAATTGCACACACTGAAGATTGCACGTTTTTCAATGCAAATCGAACACTGGAAACCCTTGGCTTAGTCTTTTCAGAAAATACTTAGCAAATTTTTTTGTCTTCAACATGAATGGCACGATTTCCAATGAGAAACCCTTATATTCTTGAAAAGTGCGCTTTCCCTAATTAGGGGTTCATAATTAAAAATTAGGGTTTTCTTCTCTTTTAATTTTTCCATAGTCTAAAGACAATTTTAATTATAAAATATAATTAAAACGGCCCCCTTCATAATGAGCGCCCCCTTGGGTCAAAACGCCTAAGTCATTAAATTATGCCAAATAATGAATATTTAATTAAATCAATTAAATATTAATATCTCCCTCAAAAAGTATCCGATTCTCGAACCGTCTGAAGCAGGTGAACAAGGAAGTGATTCCGCACATGACCATACCATAGCAGGGGTGCTCCGCTGAGTACTAAAAAATCCCTAAAAAATAGGAACTCAGGTAAACGGTGTCCGAAAGAGCCCGAACGAAAGCCAACTGAAAAAATTCTGTTAGACGAAGCCAAGCCAAGCTCCATCATGACCCTCTATCCATCCTATCAGCCTACGAGGGTCGCATAATAGGCTAATCATCAGCTCTGAGAGATGTCAACTGGAAAGGGGACATGACAAACACTAAAAAAGGTCTAGGTGAGAAGGTTGAAGAGGCTACAATTGTTCAGAAAATTCTGAGATCTCTTCCTTTGCGTTTTGATGCAAAGGTTTCAGCAATAGAAGAAATGAAGGAGCTTGACAAGTTGACTGTTGATGAGCTTCATGGCATTTTAACAGCTTAAGAGATGAGGACAAATTCTGGTTCTTCATCTAAAAGGGAGCCAGCCTGCAAAGTTTCAAAGAAAGGAAAAAATAAGGAGGTGGTGTCTAGTGAAAGTTCTGATTCTGAGGAAGCACATTTCATAAGGAGTTTGAAGAAAGGTTCAGGAAAATATAAAGGCAAGTTGCCTTTCAAGTGTTTCAGTTGTGGCAGAGTAGGACACTTTGCATCAAAATGTCCATATGCAAGGAGTGAGGACAGCAGCTATGAAAAGAAGCCTAAAATCAATAAAAAGAAGTACAAGGGAAAAGAAAAGAAGTTCCAAAAATTTAAAAAGAGTCTCTATTCAAAGAATGAGAGTTGTTCTTCGGATGTTAGTGATGAAGAGTCTTCAGATGAAGAGATTTCATTCATGGCTAAAGAAGAGGTTCTTACAGAAAACGAAGTTCAAGAGAATGATATTGATGAAGAAGGAGAGGTGGACCTTGAAGAAGAACTGATAAGTGCTCTTAATGAAATCAAGAGACTTAAAAAGAAAAATCAGAATTTAAAGTTGCTGCTACAAGAAGAGAGTAATGCAAAAATGAAGACAACTAAAGCCCTTGAAGAAGCAGAAGAGTTGATAGTTTTTTTGAAGGTTCAGGTTGAAGAAGCAAAGAGAACAGAAGAAGAAATCAGAAATCAATTCAAAGCAAAAGAGGAGGATGTTGAGAGACTTGAATCTGAAGTTGTCTCACGTAGAAACATTGACAGATCTTCAAAACAGCTGAGTGAAGAGATAATAAATCTGAAAAGTTCTACGTCTTTAGATAAGATTATAAGTGCACAAAAGGCTCCTAGTGATAAAAGTGGAGTCGGATTTGAAAAGGGTGACTCTTCCATGTCTACAAACATTGGACAGCAGAAAATCAATGATGATAGCACTAAGAACTCTACATCAAAAATCAGAAATGATATGTTTCAAAGATGTCCTATCTCTAGACAAGCAAATATGACCAGGTTCAATTCTTCCTTCTTTTATGGCTATTGTTTTTCTTGCAATCATTTTGGACATAAAGCAACCAACTGCAGAATATTTGCAAGAAATGATTTCAGATTCATGAGTAGGAACTCATTTGCTCCCTTGAGAAACTTCAATGTGATATGTTATAAGTGTAATAACTTTGGTCACACTGCAAAAACTTGTAGAAGTGGTATGGCAGATTTTTCTATGCAGAACAAGAAGGTTGAGAAAGCTGACAAATCAAAAGAGTATGCTAAGGTTTGGAGGAAGGAGAAAGAAGGTTTAGTTGAGTCTATGATAGTGCAAACAGCCTTTCATGCTCAGAATGAGGGAGATAAATGGTATATAGACAGTGGCTGCTCTAGACACATGACCGAAGATAAGAGCAAATTTCTCACTCTTAAGAAGACAAATGGAGGTACTGTAAAGTTTGGTGACAATGCATCTGCAAGAATTGTAGGTAAAGGCACTCTTATTTTAGATAATGGTAAGACCAAAGTTGAGAATGTTTTATATGTCGAAGGCTTGAAAGTTGAAACATAATTTATTAAGTGTGAGTCAAATGTGTGATCAAGGACACACTTTAGTCTTCAATTCAGAATGTTGTGAGATTAGTAAAGATGGTAAACATATTGGTGATACGTAGGGCTGCTAACATTTTGTACATTCTTGATGATGTCAAAAGTGAAAGATGTTGTTTGAGCCAAGAAGATGAAGGCTGGCTGTGGCATAGGAGGATGGGACATATGAACTTTGATAGTCTTATTCAAATAAGCAAGAAAGAAGTAGTTAGAGATATGCCTAAACTCATTAAACCTTCAGATGTTGTGTGTAGAGAATGTCAATTGGGAAAGCAAACAAGGAAGAGTTTTAAATCAAAGGAGCATTCTAGTACCAAGCCCCTTGAGTTGATTCACGCTGATTTGTGTGGACCAACCAGAACTAGAAGTATGCAAGGTGAGAAGTACTTTATGCTTTTAATTGATGACTTTTCAAGAATGACTTGGGTTGCTTTTCTAAAGAAGAAATCTGAAGCACTCGAGAAGTTTAAGGATTTCAAGGCCTTAGTGGAAAATGAGAAGGGTCTGAAAATCAAATGTTTACGTTCAGACAAGGGAGGTGAGTTCACATCTAATGAGTTTGTGAATTTCTGTGAGAAACATGGAATTAAAAGGCAATTCTCAGCTGGTAGAACACCACAACAAAATGGTTTAGTGGAAAGAAAGAACAGATCAGTCCAAGAAATGGCTTGTAGCATGTTGAATGAATCTAAAGTGAGTGATTCTTTTTGGAAGGAGGCTGTTCATACTGCTGTTTACATTCAGAATAGAGGGCTGATTAGAGCTAAGCATAGCAAAACTCCTTATGAATTGTGGAAAGGTAAGCCAGCTTCAGTCAAGTATTTCAGAATTTTTGGTAGTTCTTGTTTCATTAGAAGAGATTAAGATAATCTAGGGAAGTTCGATCCTAGGGCTGATGAAGGAATTTTCTTAGGTTACTCTTCTAAAAGCAAAGCACATAAATGTTTTAATAAGAGATTACGAAAGATTGTTGAAAGTGCTAATGTGAAGGTTCATGAAGACACTAACAGTCAATACAAGTTGCAAGATGATGAAGATAGTTGTCAAGAGGGTAACGAGGATAGTGTTGTTCAAAAATCACCTTCAAATGTTCAACATTGGACAGCAGAGACAAGTTCAAAAATTTCTTCCACAAATGATGCACATGGGACAACAGATGTAACTTCAGAAAATGCAACTACATTTGATCAAGATAAAGACTTTTTCAAACTCCTTATTGAAGACTAATTCAAAGTTTGTTCAAAGGAATCATCCTATTAATTAGATCTTGCAAGAAGGTAGGCCAAGAACTACTAGAAGGGTTGTTAATTACACTGAAGATGAAGATGTTTCCTTGCTGTCCAAGATTGAGCCGAAAAGTTTTGAGGAAGCAGCTGAAGACAAATATTGGGTGGCAGCCCTGAAAGAAGAGCTTGATCAGATTGAGAAAAGTGGAACATGGGAACTTGTTCCAAGGCCAAAGGAAAAGAACGTGATTGGTACAAAGTGGGTGTTCAGAAATAAGTCGAATGAAGATGGTCAAGTGGTGAGGTACAAAGCAAGATTGGTTTGCAAAGGCTATGCACAGGTTGAAGGTATTGATTTTGAAGAAACCTTTGCTCCTGTTGCATGTTTAGAAGCAATTAGAATGTTTCTAGCCTTCGCTTCATTTAGAGGTTTCAAAATTTTTCAAATGGATGTCAAATCTGCTTTTCTAAATGGTAATCTGAATGGAGAAGTTTATGTAGAACAACCAGATGGGTTTGTTATATCAGAAAATCAGAACTATGTCTGTAAGCTGAAGACGGCACTCTATGGTCTTAAACAAGCACCACCTGCTTGGTATGCTAGATTGGATAATTATTTGCAGCAGCAGGGCTTTAAAAGAGGAATAGTGGACAACAATCTGTATGTAAAAGAAGGTAATCATATGCTGATTGTTGTAGTTTATGTTGATGATCTGATTTTTGGTAGCAATTGTGAAAAGATGTGTCAAGTTTTTGCTACTAATATGAAAAAGGAGTTTGAAATGTCCATGCTCGGTGAGTTGTCCTTTCTTGGGTTGCAAATTCATCAATCCAGTAGAGATATATTCACTTCTCAAACAAAGTATATTAGAGAATTGTTGAAAAGATTTAAAATGGAGGATTGTAATCCAGTTAGCACTCCAATGGTGACAGGATGTAAATTAAGGATGATAAGTTTCCTGATGCTAATCAAACTTTATACAGGTCTATGATAGGAAGTTTACTATATGTCATAGCTACTAGACCTGACATTATGCAAGCAGTTGGTTATGTTGCTAGATTTCAGGCTACTCAAAAAGATACTCATGTACAGGGAGTTAAGAGGATCTTCAAGTATCTTAAGGGAACTATGGACTATGGGTTATGGTATCCTAAGGGCAATGACTTCACACTTTCAGCTTATACTGATGCAGATTGGGGTGGTTCTGTTGATGATAGAAAGAGCACAAGTGGAGGTGCATTCTTTCTAGGAGGCTGTCTTGTTTCGTGGTTGAGCAAAAAGCAAGCATCTACCTCATTATCTAGAGCTGAAGCGGAATATATTGCAGCAGTGTCTTGTTGCATGCAAGTGCTTTGGATGAAGCAAACACTGAAAGACATAAAGGTATAATTTGAGCACCCTATTCCTATCTTTTGTGATAACATGAGTGTGATGAATATCTCTAAAAATTCAGTTATGCACTCTAGGACCAAGCATATTCAAATTAAGTATCATTTTCTTAGAGAACAAGTGAGTAGTCAACAAGTTAAGTTGGAATATGTTTCTACAAAAGATCAGATTGTAGATTTGTTCACTAAGCCATTACCTAAGGAAACTTTTGAATATTTGAGAGGTTGGGAGTGATCTCACTCCACTTTGAGCTATTGCTTGGCTTAGGGGGAGCTTTCATTGACACATTTTTTTAGCCCCATTTCAGTTATGCAGATTGGTTTCAATCATTGATGCCAAAGGGGGAGTAGTAAGTTAGGGGGAGCAAATTTGTTTCAGGAGTTGTTTCCAGGTGCAGGTTTTGTTCTGATTTCAGGTAGTGTTGCCATGAATGACAAAAGGGGGAGATTGTTGAACAAGTTTGTCATTGATATCAATTTGGTTTATTGAATAGAGGGTTGGAATGAAAGAAGAGCTGCTGATTATTCATCAGATTGTCATTATATTCACTTTAAAACTGAGGTGTTTACTTGCTTGCTTGAGCTACTTGGTTGCTAGGTTCAGTTGGTTGCTTGGTTGGTTACCCCCTATGTCCGCATTTGATATGTCTAATATCCTGTCAGTAAATATTTTTGAACTATGTTCTATTTCTTTTGGAGAATATCTTTTTAAATTTTTGTGGGGCCCAAAGTTTTTTATTGGAGCATTGGAATATCCTATGGTTGTAGCGGTGATGGCCTTATTTCGTTTAAAGAAGGGTCATGGGTGGCTCAAACTTCTAACCGTCTCCTTTATCGCTGCCTTCGTGGCACATTCGTTGGCTAACAAATATCTCGTGGTTTGTTTAAGATAAAAGGGCCACTCACGAATTATTATTACATCAACATGAGCCTCTTAATCTCTTTTCCGAGAGTGGGGTGGTCTGGGCGCTAAACAATTAATAATTGCTTCCTCCTTGTTGGTGATGCTTTGACTTCTCCTAGAATATAGTTTTAGCATTATAGGATTTTGGTTTTGTTTTTGGAGTGTAGCGTGTTCAATAGTGGGCAGTTTGTAATTATCGAAACCTCTGCGCTAATCCTAAAAGAATAAATGCAAAGTCGTTTTGGTGAGTGTCTATGGAATTTAGAGAAGGAATGATGGAGCTAAAGTCGTTTAAGAAAGGCAGAGGACTAAGGGTGCTCCAACTTTAACAAATTCTGAGTGTAATGCAGCAACTGCTGCTTATGTGAAATGGCAGCAATAATTTTGTGGTCATCATTACTTCTGATTTCATAAGCTTTTGATATAGAGGTAGCATGTTCAACCGTGGGTGTGAGTCATTATTAAGACTTGCAAATATGGAGATATGCAAGTTTTTGTTTGAGTGTGGCCATTGAACTTAAAAAGGGGAGGGGCACGACGAAGTTGAAGTTGTTCCAAAATAAAAATAAAAATGGGAGGTTGTCTTTGTTCTAAAAATATAAGTTTTGTGTGTAATGGGAGCGAAATTTATGTGATCATCATTACAACAAATATCATTGGAATTCATTTTTTTAAGAGAATTGGTTGGCAGAAAATTTTCTCAAGTTAGTGCTTAGAAATATGATCTATTTGAGTTGAAGGTTTATAATGATAATTATTCTGGAGTTGGTGCTCTTGCTGAAGTAGGTGCTTCAGGCTTTGGAGTTGGTGCTTACAGTGAGTTGATGCTCACTTTGTAACTTGGGTTGGTGCCCATTGTTGAAAATAAAAGCAATTTTTGTCGTGGTTTTTTCCCGAAAGGGTTTTCCACGTAATCCATGCGTTCATCTTGTCTATGGTGTTTCACATTGTTGTTAATGCTTTGATTTCTGTTTTATTCTGTTAAAGTTTTTAAAGTTTTTGAAATACTGATTCACCCCCTCTCAGTATTTCCTGTGTTCTCTTAACTAGAGAGTGGTTCTTCCAATTTAAGAATGCATATTATGGACACAAGAAATGGCAATGCTGCTTTTATGATGTACTTATTGGAGAAGTGAGAGGTGTCAACTTTATATAGATGGTAGAAAATATGATTTTCCTTGAGAAGAAATGGAACAGGTTTTCTTAGATAGATGGGACACACAAGAAAAAGAAAAGGAAGAAAATAATGATGAGGATAAGGGGAACAAAATAATGATGATGAGGACAAAAATATTGACAAGAATGAGGTGGCAAAAAACGAGGATGATGCAGAAGAAGGGGAATAAAACAATGATGATGGTGATGAAGAGGTGGAGGATAAGGGTTCAAACAATTTAGCTCCAAAGAAGGAAGTTTCAATAATTGGGTTTCATGGATGCATTTAAATGAAGGTCATGTGTCCATAAACCCTAGCAACAAGTATAACTTCATCAACATGGACGTGTCTCATCATCTATAGGTTCAAGCAAATAATATCAATGAAGCTCAAGTAGATGGTAAGAAGATTTAAGTTTTTAAAGATTTGAAGCTTACTATGGACATATATGTTTTGCTTTTAGATTTTTATGCTTTGGATGTTGTTCTAGGGTATCCTTGGTTAGAGACTTTGGGAATGATCAATATTAAGGTGTATAAGAGGTTAATGAAGCTTTGATACAGGAGAAAGAAGGTCACCTTGTAGGATATCACATTGAGTGAGGAACAAAGAAAGGTCAAGGCAGAGTATGAGGATTCAAAAGAAGATCAAGAAGAATATGAAGAAAAAGTAAGAGCAAAAAACAACACTTCATATACTAAAGAGACAAAGGTACTAACAAAAGAAGAGGTGGAAGAGGCTAAAACGCCATAAGGTTGACAAGGTCTAACGTATTGGAAAATGTATTAAGGTTAAGTCATGTAGACACACATCATCATGAAAGGCAACAATCATGGACGCATGTTAGGAAGCGTCATAGTAGAAATCACTATGGCTATATAGGGAATCCGTGTAACAATCACTATGGCTATACATGGACTCAAAGGAGCATCAAATATGGATCATGGAATCATGGGAGTAATCACTATGGCTATGCATGGAAACCAAGGAAGAACAACTATGGTCAAAGTAACACAATAGAATCGAGAGGATAGATAGGGGCCCTCAGTTTCTCTATATAACTATCTGGCCAATCGAGCCCCTCCCCAGATCTCCATCTCCCAAATATATATATATAAGGGCCATCTCCCATCTCTATCTAGGGGAGGAGGGGGAGGGCGCCATAACTATGATCTATATAGGGAGAGGGGGTGCCTCAGATAGCTATCACCCACCAAGATCACATATGGGTGGCTAGATGATCGAGAATGGCAACAAGTGTAATGATTTGAGTGACACTCATTATTTGTTTTTTTCATATGTTTTGAGGATGAAACATGTCAAGGAGCGATGGCATGTTATGTACCTAGGGTTATGATATTATGATGTGTATGGATTGATGGATATGTCGACATTTGGCACACATCCCCCTTAGTTATATTGGTCTAATATATTGGGTTAAATAGGTAACTTGTGGAATTAATTATTTTGGGTAACGAGTTGACCTACATTGGGATTAGGGGTGTGGGTATCCATTATTAGTAATAGTGGTTTATATCAAGGAGAGAAATATCATCGCGAAGGATAGCAAGAAAGTGGAGTCTTCTATTCGGTAGAAGCATATTGGTGGTTGTCCCCTCGAAGTGGCATTCCTGTATTGGGAGATCTTGTGGAGTTATTTTTTAAAGAGTATTGTATGGTGTTGCCGTACCTTAAGGGTGGTATTATTTGATTTTTGAATATATTGCATATTAGGGCATCTTTGCAGACAAATATCTCATGTTGTGTGATCTTCATTATATTTTGCATACGTTTGTTATTATTCGGTATTTTTATATTATTATACATGAAGACATTACCATTTATCAAATTGTATCCAACATATCACTAGGTGAATGGTTCATCTTTGTCCACATGGGATTCTTCTTAAGTGCTTCAACTCCATTGAAGCTAGGGTCTCCATTAATTTTCACTTCAATGCCTTTTTTCGTTCTTAAGTCAACATGTGATTGATTATTTTTTTTAATCAATAAAAAACTTGTATTTATCTATTATCTGATCAAAAAAAGAAAATTTACATAACCATTTTTTCCTGCATGAAGGCCAAAGTCCATAGTACATTCGAAAGGACAAAAATAAACTTAAACCTATGAGCATTCTTCCTGTCACCACATATTAAGGCCCCATGATTGTTACCAACCAAACTATACAAAATAACATACAAAACTCCAAAGCAAAACAAAAACCAAACTAAATTCATCAACACAAGATTGCAAACAAGAGCACTTCCAAATAGGAGACCAAGTACTACACAAAACCACGCCTAGTGGTGAGCAAATCTGCAAATGACATGGCGGCCACATATGCTCCATTGACAAGCACTGCCTTCATGATTATTATTGTGTAATTCATGAACCATGTTGTCCAAGCAAGCAGTAAAAGTGTGGTTTTCATTCACAAAAGGAGGATTATTGTTGAAAGCTAAATTAGCCACATCACCCAATGAGGGTCTTACCGAATTTCCTTCACCCATGGCATCCTCAATTTTCATTTATCTAGCTGAAACCCGACATAGTTGAACATGGGCTTAACGGTTGAGATGATGTGTCAGATTCTATGCTTGGTCAAGCCCCAATTCCAAACCTCAAAATATTCATGTTCCAGGATATGGTGATGTTCATCTTGGTCCATAAGATTATGAACAACAGTGTCATCGCATTCACCACATCCCAAGGATTTAGTTCGAAATTTGTCGAACTTAAACAAATTCCAATAAATTTTGTGACGAATTTAATCCCCAAAAAATAAAAAATCATTAAAATTTGCATTAAATTCATCGGGGTTCGTGTTTTTAGGTTTTGCTTAAAACACATGATTTTATCATTGGTAGCGCTTATTATTTCCTTCCATGACGATTCCATAATGTTCCGTGATTCTTTGTGGCCTACGTGAGGGTTCAACGACGATGTTGCGTGAGGGTTTAAACTTCCACGGCGACTCTGCTTGAGGGTTCCAAACTTCCAACTTCCACAACGACTCTGCACTCTGAGATACGACTCTCCGTGTCAAGTGTCAACAACAACTAGTTATCATTAAAGCAAAATTATTTTGACATGTTTATTTATATGAAATGTGATGTTTTTTGAATGGTGGGTTGGTATATTTTAAAAAATGAGTATATTTCTATTAGCCAAATTTTATCACGAATATAATCTCAATTTTTTTAGTTCCGATTTTTTTCCCTTTTTTTTCCTTGGCGAATTTGAACACGAATTCGAATGCGGTGACTATAATGAACAGTAGCATCACCATCAACCATCATGTTATCCATTTTTTTAGTCTCTACCTCCACAACAAGATTAATCAATGGAAATTTATCGATGTTATTCTTTGGGGCAGCGTAGTCACTACATGTACACACTTCGATTCTCCTTTGGTTACTACATGGTAAAATTTTGACAACATATGGCCACCTTAAATTTAAACAACATTTGAGAAGCCGTTCAACTAAGTCACCGATATATAGGCAAGAAATTAATTTCCACCCACCACTCTAAATGCATATAGCAATCATTACCACCTCACACCATTATACCATAGACACTACTTGAAGTCATAAAAGTCCCTTATAGCTGTAACAAGGGAGTTGTCATGGGCCTCATTGTGGAGCATGTTAACCAAAAACCATATGCTGTAACGAAGGAAATTGAAAGTGTAAAAGAGGGAAAAGTGCAAAAATAAATTCTTTCCCCCGCACAATAGCCAAACCCATCACGTAGAGGGGGGTTAAATAGACCAGAATTGCCACACATGGGTCTTGAGGTGTCAACCACAAGGAGAAGTCACGCGGCCACCCGTTCAATCATGCGCCAACTGTCATGACATGCCACCCCTTAAACAATGCCTTGCAGCGCTTATATATACCCCATTTATTTCTCTATCACCTTTTGATGCTAGAATGAGATTGTTAAAATTTCCCCTCCCATGATACTAAGCATTTTCTTTGCTTTTTCCTAACACTCTTATAGCAACTAGTTTCTCTCAAATGCCTAGAGCTTCCATGTTCAAGGAAATGGCAAAGGATCATACATCCTATCTTCACTTCCCCATTATTCACGGATATAGAATAGTTTTTCCAGTCTATAACAGTGATTTTCATTAAGACATTCTTCTTGCTAGAGTTTTCTCCATTGATTTACGGGATTTATTGATTTTGTGGGACCCTTGCTCGAATGGTCATTTGTTTTGCATTTCATCCATTATTGTTTCTTTTTTTTTTCTTGGCAAGTTTTGTGTTTCCTACATGTCCCAAACTTGCAAGGTAGTGTTGTTAGAATCAACACCCCAGTTTGTAAGGAGGTTGATCACTATGTTCCATTTGCAGTGACAATGGGCAAAGTTGGGAAGTGTAATTTCCTTGCTTATGGTAAGAATTTATTCTAGAAGTACCTTCAAATGCCAATCATTACATTCACTTTTTTTGGTAGCATTAATAACTATTAGAGAATATCCATCAAAACATGCATTTCTAAAGTTTAGCTTTTGCAATTTGGAGGAATATTGCTAATGCAGTGAATTTGGCAATGCTATTTGTTGTAGCTTGAAGCATGTGGGAGAAGGCACAAATAAAACTACCTCTTTCATCACATGCTACACCTACACACCCTGCTTTCCTAGGGTTCCTCCACACCGCCCCATCGAAATTGAATTTGATGGAGTTAGGCATCGAGGGAAACCAATTTAAACTAGTCATGTCAATTTGATTGTGAAGAGTAGGTTTTGACATACAAACCCTTGTAATGTTGTCTATATTGGTTTGTAGTTGGCTCCACAATTTTCCCATGTCCCTTTCAGCACCATGGAAAATCCAGTTATTTTGTTCATTTCGTAGGATCCATGGGAGAAGCGAAATCCCAATCCGCCACTTGAAATTCCTTTTCATATAATATGTAGGTTCCCTCCATTGAAGAATGAAAATTTCAGTAGATTTAGGATAGGGTCCTTAGAGATGAAACCAGTGATAGAGTCGTTTCCATAGGTCCCATGCAAGATTGCAATGTAGGAGGAGGTGGTTGGCATCCTCATAAAGCTTTTTGCATAACACACTAGGGTCCATAAATTCTTGTTGAGTTGATGCCAAGTGAAAATTTGTTCTTGGCGAGCCAACCACAAGAAGAAATTTGCTTTTGGCCGTCCCCCTTTAAGCCATATATTAGCATTGAAAGGAGATGGGTTTAACAACCAAGTGTGGTTAATGTGGGCCAAATAGCCACAATTAACGGAGAAAACCTTGTTTGACAACCATTCTACGAGTTTATCTTGTCCCCTTCTCAAAGATATTCTTTTCTCTATTAGGTTATTTTTTATGCTACTTATCAAGTGGTTTGTGTTGGGGATGCTTGCCAATTTTTTCTCCATCTAGCAAAAGGGATACCATTCCTACCCTCTACAACCTAATAATTTGCCTACTTTCTGCCTATATTTGTTTCCGCCCAATGCTGGAAGTGCACAATGCCTTCATGGTTGGTGATGGGTATCGGATTTAGCCAAGCATCCGTCCAAAATATTTCTTTGTTACCACCTTCACATTCTATAGGATGCTATTGAGGATGATTCTTTGTGACTTGGGTATGAAATTCCAAATCGCCAATACTTTAGGAGGATTTTTACATGTAAATATTCTCATGCAATTAGGGTCATTGATATATTTTTTTGTTAACAATTTTTTCTAGGGCTTATCCGACTCAACATAGATACACCAACAAAGCTTCCCTCGACAAGTCTGATTTATAAAAGACACCACTCGTATACCAAGACCTCTATATTCTGTATGTTTTGCAACAATCTCCCATTTAGCTAGGATATCTCAAAGGAAACGTCTTTGAAGGCAATTAGTTTCATTTGAGACCAAAACCAGGGCACAAAGAATGGAGATGAGATAAATTGGGATTCTCTGAAAGACAACTTGTAGGAGATGAAACTTTACCATCCCATGAGAGCCATCGCCAACACCAGCCTTCTAGTTTCCTTTTGAATTCTGATAGTAATTTTTTCCAAATGACCCCTTTCTTGCAGCCTTCAAAGAAAGGGACACCACGGTAAGCAAAGGGAAGTTCTGCCTTTTCAAAACTAGAATTTATGTCATTTTGACATGTGCACCATATGAATGTCAAGGAATTTTTTTTTGACTTGTGATTATTAATTTTCTGGCCTGAACCTTGTTATCCTGGGATGGATAATGTTGATATATTAATTTTTCATCAAATATTACATCTCTACTCACTAAAATATCCTTCTTCCTAAGGTCATTCCGATCCACGTGGATTCGCCAAATACACTTCTAGCAATATTGTGAAGCCCAACCTCATGGCATACAGTAATCCCGACTCCTATTTGATGGTCTGTGGTGCTGCCAAACATTCTTCAGAGGTTTGCAGAATCTTCAAGATGATCAATCCAAATCTACCAGATGTCGCATGCGCGATCCCAATGGTTCAAACCAATCTGGGCAAATTGGATGTGGTGCCATCCAAGCGTATGGCAAACCTTATGTGGTCTTCATCATTGGCTTTGATAGGGTTCCAAATACCTACAAACCAAACCGATAAGGTCCACTCACAATGCATGATACCACCAAGTGCTGATAACATTGTTGTCTTTGTCCTTAGTGGGGCGAAGCCCCCCATATTTGATTGTTTTATTCTCAAGCTGTACAGTCCAACTGCTAGAAGATGAACTCATGTGGAAGAACAATAATTTCATTTTACATAATGGTTCTTTAGCCTTCATGGCTTTGTAACACTTTATACATACGTATCTAGATAGACCCGTAATCATCTGATAACATATTAGAGCATAGATGTAGCTAGTGGAAGATAGACAACCATACATCTTTCTCAAGAGTATGCCATGCACATTACACAAAGATTAATAAAGTTGTTTGTTCCCATTCTATTAGCTTTCCTATACGTTTCCATCTGGATTTTCATTTATGAATAAATATTTAATATTGCTTCTGCATATGCATATAACATATCTAGATTCTACTATTTAGTGTGTTTCCCCTTGGATATCTACTAGGATCCAAATCACATATGGCTGATAACCTTTGGTCTATATAGAACAGCCAATGGATATACACTTTGTACTTATATCATCCAACTTACTCCTCTTTGGGAACATGTGCATAAGAAATACATCCAAAGATCCCCACGGGTTCCACATTTGCGAATACGATAGTTGAACAATGGAAAAGCTTAGTATCTGTCTCCCAAAAATATCTTATTTATGATAGATATCATCCAGGAAATCTGTAGCTTGCTCCTCAGCTTTCTGAACATCATCAAACCCTAGACACCGAATGGCATCATGCATCAAGACCTCAAAATACTGTTTGCAAGCAAAAATGTCTTTGAATTATTCTTTAGTCGACTCTTTAACTTCCCTTTGAGGAATTCCAGCTTTCTTTGATAGGTCGAACATTTTAGAGCCCAACACCTCCAGTGCTTCTAGCCACCTCTGAACCATCCTCTTGAATTTTGGATGCTCCAAACACATTTTCTCAAAGTAGAATGGGAAATTCTTGAGGGGAGAATCCTCCTGAATCCACATGCCTAGAGTCCAGTGATTAGAACTGCCTTCTGGCGTCACTTGTGATTTCAAAATTGGGTTCTGATTAAGCCACACTCGTGAACCTGAAAATATGTCTAGCCTTTCAGCGATGGAGTCTTCTCTGTCATTCATATTTCTCCAAGTGATGTGTCCGTAGGTTGGGTTGATATCCAAAGCTGCATTTCAGTCACAAGATCCTGCAAAATTCCTATATCCTAGCTTTGAAGAGGAAGATTCCCTTGTTTGTTAGAGACCTCTAGCAGCATATTGATGACCCCACCTAACAACCGTCTTTCAGCGGAACAGATCTTGCCACTGGACCCAAAAATATCTAAACGCTCCTTTCGTTTATTACTTCCGGATGAACCATACAATTGTTAAAAGAAAATCAGGACTGGAGTTGACACTTTGAATGCTGCAAGTTATCCAATCCTTTGATTATTCTAAAAACTCAAAGAACTGAGTTTGGCCTTTACAAAATTGCAAGCCCCGAGCTTGACTCTTAGCTTCCACCCCCACACTCATGGCTCTACTCCAGAGAGTTTTGTCATACCTTTCCAATTGGCCCTCTATTAATCTAGTCTCCTGCAACATAATATTATCTGGTTTTTCCTGGTTAATAAAACCATTCGACAATCTACTCTTGGTTGGGGCATGCATACCTTTGATATTCTATTAGATCATCTTCATTAGTTAGGTTTGTGTTTTTTGCTTTTGTCAAGCACTTCCATTAGCATGGGTTGTGATCTATTGGCTACCTCTACCATTGTTTCCTTGTGAATTTGGGTATTCACATTATCCCATCCCTTTACTTTGTTCTTTATCTGAAGTTTTCTTCTCACTGCTAAACTGCATGATGGGGCTTCATTTCTCCTTTTTCTGATTGCCTCCCTCTGTCTTCCTCTCCAAGATTCCCCAATCGAGTCATTTCCTTGGCTCGAAGCATTCTATCTATGTTTCCTTGGTCTTATTCTATAATAACCTCTTATGATTTTTCTCTTTGATATTCCTCCAAGATGACCTCTAAAGCCTCTGTGAAGGCATGGCCCTTCATTATATGATATATCGTTGTCTTTAACTAGGCTTTCTCCTTGCTTGACACATCTCACCTATGCTTTTAGGGTTTTCTAGCTCTTCCTACTCCTTTGTGGCGGCTTTGCCTTGCTTTCTGGATTCTCCAAGTTTCCTCCACTTAAGTTTGACTATGTACTTTTTCTTGGGTTTTTGGAAGCCCTCATCATCTACCTCCATTTGGTTCTCTTTCTGGCTTGGGATCTTTTGTTTCTCTACTAGCAGGCACTCTCTTTCAAGTGGTATGTATTCGCCCCAAGCTCTACATACACATTCATAATCAATGGGTTGAACCCACTCCAGTCCGGCTGAGTTCAGCATTATACGTTTTGGCAAAGGAAAAAAAGTTCAGCTCTAAGCAAAGCTAGGCATAATTTGATGCTCCTCTCCCAACGGTTGCCCTGGAAACACAGATAGAATGTCCAATGAAATTCCCCCGAGTTTGGAGGACATAATCTGACCAAAGTTTTTAAGGAAGAGCATATAACTACAACCCGTTTGGGGCTTTTGACAACATTTTTTCTCTGGGATTGAACCGTATGCGCTAGTGCTTCATAAAGAGACCTGTATTCCTGAAGAAGAATCATCCTCCTTGGAATATCTTCTCATTATTGGATTCATTCGTAAAAACTGGCCTCTAGAGCATGAACTATAATATCATAAACTCCATATGTTTCCCAGTTTTTGCTAGCCCATTCATACAAATCTTCTACCGAAAGTTCCCCACTCAAAAATCTATAAATCAAATCTCTAGAAAGAAGTATCTGAATATTACCTTCAAGCTTGCCCACGTCTAGCTCCAAGACTTGGCAATACTTCATCGCCTCCAAACAGATGGATCTATTCTTTGGTCCCTGAAAGATATGTTGCTTCCCGGCTGCTCCTATGGCAGCCCCCGTCTCCTTTTGTGCCAGATCTGAGCTCCCTTTGTAACCACATAGCAGAAATTCTGCCTGGCGGGGGGGGGCTTGGCACGCTCTGGTTAGCCACCCCCTCCACAAACTGCCTGCATCTGAAAGACTCTCTACTGCACTACGTGAAACACCTCCACAACAAAGAAAAACAATCCTTTGATACATGGCTCTAATGATTAAAGCTGAGCATGCATCAAATCCTAGAAAAGTTCTACTCCATGCCTCGAGGATGTTGTTCAAATTACTGTGGAAATTAGTGAAAGATGAGTGGACTTCTTTGGCTAAGTACTTTGCCTCTGACTTGCTAAAATATATCATACCAGCACTAGTAAAACCCATCTTTGTGGGTCCCTTTGAGTAACCTTAACTTGTGGTATCCATTTGGGTTGTGTGAAGGTCAATGTGTATCTTACACTTTTCTATGTATTGGGGTTAGTGCCTTATTTTGAGATTGCCTACCCTAATTTTATTTATTGATAAGTGTATAAATAAAAACCATGTCTCCCACCTATTCAATCATATTTTTGTATCGATCCATTTTATATATTTAGTGTTCTTCTCCACGGGCAGATGCTACATTGTATGGGAGGTTTTGGGCAGTCTTTTGTATTTGATTCATTCCAAGCCAGACATTTCCTTTGTTGGGCGGATTGTTTGTAGGTTTATGCAGTAGCCCAAAGAGAGCTACTGGGAAGTTGCCTAGTGGTTATTAAAGGTATATGAAGGGTACTACTCATTTTGGCATCATGTACTCTAGAGGCAGATATGACAGATTAGTGGGATATACTGATGTGGATTGGGCTAGAGATATTGATGAGAGGAAATTTACTTCCGAATATTTGTTTCATCTAGGTTCTGCTGCTATTTCCTGGTCTAGCTAGAAACAAGCAATTGCATTATCTACTGCTGAGGCAGAATATAGAGGAGTTGTGATTACATCACATTAGGCGACCTGGATTCATAGGTTACTTTGTGAGCTTGGATTTTCTCAGGCAAAACCAGCTATATTACTCAGCGACAATCAGAGTGCAAATAGATTGCTTATAATCCAATGAATCATGCTAGGACTAAGCATTTTGATGTTCAATGTCACTATATCAGGGTATGCATTCAGAAGGGGATGCTTGATTTCAGATTTGTGTAGATCGCGATCAGCTTGTGAACATCTTCACAAAGCCAATTTTTGAAGCGAAGTTTTCCAAGTTGCAGGACTTGCTCAGGCTCACAAAAGCTGTCATTAGAGGGAATGCTAAGCCTTCACTTCTAGAAGTTTTCCTTAATGCCATTTTCGTTTGGTCTCCCCTATTAATAATCCAAGGAGATTATTCAGTGATTTAACTCATACAACTACTCAAATAGCCGAACACAGTTGAGAGTTTTTTAATCACACAATATAATAATATATTTCACTCTATATTTTTCTATTATATATAATCCACCCTATTACACGGTTATATAGGAAATGTCTTTCCTATAAACGTGGATACTCAAATCCCTACAATCTCTTAACAATATAACCTCTTAACCAACTAAACAATACGTGAGCTATATATGCAACTCACCATACAACAAACCTATATTCATAATATTGTTGTTACCAAAACAATATAATAACTAATCAAATATAATCTATTAGTGAATTATTACTCTCGTAATTATTCACGTTACAATATTCATAAATCAATGTGAGGACCAACTTTTCCTAACATCCCCCCCCCACTAAAGCTTTACATGGTGATTTGTGTTTCATAGGACTTAATGAAAGTAGAGAAGGATCTTCAACCTTTCATCAACCATTCGCTGTCGAGAACACATCAATCGAATCAGTGTGGGAACTTTGAACAAGAACTATCTGCCATCAACCATTCATTGAGGGAACTTCATCAACTATAGTGTGGGAACTACAAGCAGGAACCATCTATTCAACTTTCACTTCTGCATCTCCGTAACACTTTTTTTATGTAATACACTATGTGGGAAAATAAGAAATACACTTCTTATTTGTCACACATACAAACAAGTGCTGAAAAATAACAAAATATATGCGCCATTAAAGCAGAAGTGGCCCCATCGTTAGTTGCTAACGAGAGGCTTGAATGGCCTCCATCCTCCAATGCCTCCAACTTCTTTCAAGTCACTGCTTACTCAACACATTTGGCTTTGAGGCTTAACCTTTGCATGTCGTATTTGATAACAAGACTCCCCCATACAAACTGAGACATTTGACTCAGGACGTCGGGTTCACCCGAAAATGCGTGTATAAATAGAATGGGATTTTTGACTTTGACAAATTTAACACATTTTATTGACATAAAAACGACTCTTAGTATTAACACTCGACTCATTTTATTTTGACAATACAAGACCATAGAGATTTGAACAATTAATTTACAAAATGATTTGACAATTAAAAACCTTGCTAAACTTTTGATACTCTTAAATATAAAACCGCTATAATGACTCACTATAGTCACCAAGTGACTCATTATACAATTTTATCAAACTATTTCAAATGACACTGACTTGATAGAAAACTTTTAACATAACACTAAGAAATATAATTGATGCACCTAGCAAACACTTGTATCATAGTCAATTATATTGACATATTGAATAGATACAACCTTAACAATACTTTAAAAAATACCACTAACCCAAATGAATGTAAACTTGCGGAGTGAAGCAATGTGGCATTGATTCGAGAGGCAAGATAACAACTCACTGTCATTGACGCTGTGTGACAACTCGTCGATTCCTGTATCTTTGATATAGATTGTGAGCTAACCAATTTGAATGTCTTCAAAAAACTTTCTCGAACTTCGCCACAATGCCGATCACGAAGGCTATGCAATCTAGCAGAATCTTTAATCTCGAAGAAGCATGGAAAGCTCGATGTAGAGCTTGATACAACGAATAAGCTCACCAATTTGAATGCTACTTCACCAAATAGGTACGATCTTGTGAGCTGAGTAAGGAAGATGATCATGCAATGACAGGAATGAGCAAGTCAGGGGGATGCCGCAGAAAAAATTAAGCACAATCCTGGTTGAATTTGTATATAATTGTAAAAGATAGATCAGAACAATGAACAAAACGTTGTAGGCAATCGAATGCAATGAAGGAAATCGTCTACAAATATTCTGTCATGATAAACTTCACCATTGACTACACTTTGCCAAGGATTCAGTTGTCACTTCCTTTTTTCTTAGATCAATGCTGTATATTCCAGTCATTTGATGTAAATATCATCCCCATACCAAAGATCTGTTGATTGGTAGCAAATCTTAAATGACACGACATTCAAGAATCTGTGGTTGGAAAGAAAACCGTTGAGAGACCTATCGATCTGAAAGAGAATGAATAATGGAATTGAATGTGTGAAAAATTATTATGCAAAATTGGCAAATTAGATCTACGCATCAAGTGCGAGCAACTAACCACAGATATACGGAAGATTTGTGCTACAATTTAGATGCATTTGAAGCTGATCTTCCCAATCGATCCCGATGTGAAGTCCACAAAAAATTACATCCTTAGATGTCTGAAGCTAACTTCTTGCTGTTCAAAACTGCAAGCAAACAAATGGCTAGTGGAAAATGCGTGCTACAGGGTTGCATGTGTGTAGGAGCCAATGACTTGAACAAATGCTTAGTGAAGACTGCACAAAAATCAGAATGTACTGGTCGTGCTCCTTGAAATTTACAGTTACTTCCACTTCTCCTTAACAAAAAATTTCTCCTAGATGTGACAAAGAAATAAGATGAATACTCAATCTAAAAAACAAAATGCTACATCTAGAGACTAATATTCTCTTCGAAGAACTACCATTTATAGGGGCATTGCAGATCACAATGACTGACCCTAGAAAACTTCAAAACTCCATTACAGGGACAAAACTAATACTGCTCTGATACCATTGTTAACAATCCAAGAAAATTATTTAGTGATTTAACTCGTACAATTACTCAAAGAGCCGAACATTGTCGAGAGTTTTTTAATCACACAATATAATAATAGATTTCACTCTATATTTTTCTATTACATATAATCCACACTAATACACAGTTATATAGGAAGTGTCTTTCCTATAAACAGGGATACTCATCCCGACAATCTCTCAACAATAAAACCTCTTAACTACCTAAACAATATGTGAGCTATATATGCAACTCACTTAACAACAAACCTATATTCGTAATATTGTCGTTACCACAACAATATAATAACTAATCAAATATAATCTATTAGTGAATTATTACTCTTGTAATTATTCACGTTACAATATTCATAAATCAATGTGAGGACTAACATTTGCTAACATCCCAAAGATGTGTTTTAGGAGATGTTAGTATGTGAAATCCATCTTTATGGGTCCCTTTTGAGTTACCAACACTTGTGGCATTCCATTGGGTTATTATGTGTAGACTACATTTTTCTATGCTATATTGGGGTTAGTTCCTTATTATAGTTTGGCCTGCTATTATTTCATTTATTGATAAATGTATAAAAACAGACTGTCTCCCACCTATTCAATCATATTTTTGTAATGTTTCTTTTTATATTTGAGTCATTCTTCTTTGGGTGTCCACTGCACCACATATGTGTGTTTTCTTCTATGCTTTTGGAGTTAATTGCATGATCAAACATGGACTTGTGTGTATGATCTTACAATACTGTACTTCCTTTTGAAGGGGTTCATTATGTATTTGTGGGATTTTCAGAACATAATTCCTTAGGATTTGGGCCATGAAGCGAATGTGGACCAATCTGGATTACTTACAAGTTGACCTTGACCCTTCTAGAAGCCAAGGAAACCATGCTACTATAACTGGTTGTACTTTCGTGTCCCATTGACCTATTTTTGGTCATTCATGGACATTAATATGTTTTCATTCTTTTTCCAGACTCTTGCGAGCCACTGCCAAGAATACCAAATGATGATCAATAACTGTGTCTGAACTTTTCTTGCTTTACAATTCCAACAAACAATAGATACGCTCCATAAATGGGGGGTACATGTGTAATGTTATTGTGAAAGGCCACAAAGAGACCATCATGGATAGAATCTCAAATCCAACCCCTACATATATAGATAATCCCCCAATAATTCTCCTTCCTAGTTGCAACTCCCTGGGCCTGTGCTTTCTTTCGCTGCTTCACCAGAAGATGAAATGTCCCCAAATGGGACGAATTGAAAAACAAAGGAGTTTTTCCCAAATTCCTCTAAATCTGATTTGAAAATTAGTAAACCCTAGGTTGAGAATTAAAGTCTCAAAACCCTTATTTAATGCAAGAAACCCTAGATGCCAAAAGTGAGGGTTTTTGTAGGGAATTTCTGTCAATTAAATACCTTGAAATAATCTGAAAATAAATAATAAATTTTAGATTTAAATCCTTTTAAATAAATACTTTTTTCTCTCCCTTTTTTGTCACAAAATGAAGGAAAAGTCAGATTTAATCACCAATTTTTTGCTACTGTTTGGAGAATAAAAGATCTTCAAAACCCTTGCCAAAATCGCTGCCAACCTTAGAAAAATGTAGGAAAAATACCAACGCTTTATTTTGGTATAGAAATTGCTAATTTGACTCTCCTAGGTCCACTCTTAGGAACCCTAGAAAAATAGGACTATTCCAGCATTCCACAAGCAAGAAAATATCCGAAAACTTGTTAAAAAAATTAATAATTCTGAAAATTATCTATTAATTTTTCGTCTTCAATATCCTTTGTAAATTGTCCAAAATGACCACAATAATGATCATAAAAATAAGAAATAATTGCAGATAATTATTTGTGAATATTTTGACCAAAAAAGGCCTTCAAACTCTAGCACCAACCTCTCCAAGTGGTTCGCTCCACTTGCAAAATTAATAGAATAATTTAGCAAGCCAAAGATGCAAGAAACATATGACCAAACCCTCAAAAGCAAGCACCCAAATCCTCCCAAGTAGTTCGCTCCACTTCAAGGGCACAAAACAAGCTTTCCTTTGCAAAAGGTGGTGTCAATAGACACCTTTTGTAAGATTGATCAATCATCAAGCAACGAACTTCTATTGGGCATGCATCCCAATAGCTTTCTTCACGCAGGAAGAACAAAAATATCAATTTCAGCAAATCCTCCATTGTAGCTTTTGTCATGTATTTATAACTTTCCAAAGGGTTTGAACCCCTTTGGGAAGATAAAACACTTTTCCTTATCTTCACGTTAGCTCCCATGCCAAAATCTTCTTTTTGAATAATATATTAAATATTGACTTTAATTAAAATAGTAATTAAAATTATTTCAACAAATATATTAATATTTATTTCACTTAAGCACTTTAGTGGTAAAAACCACTTTTAAAATATTTTATTAATTAATTAATAATTGCCTTGTGATAAAAATCACTATTTCAACAATTAATAAATAAATAATAAAATAACTTTTTACAAAAAGGGCTCCTTTAGTCTATGGGGAGATAGACTAAAGGTCTTCATACTTGTTTATTTAAGAGGAAAAAATAGAGACATTACTGTCCTCCCCTCCAAAAATTGCTTGTCCTCAAGCAATTGCAAAATCCAAGTGGGTGTCCCAATACTCTTTAGTAAACAATGTCCACATTTACTTGTTTCCCAATGAAGAAAATCCTTAGATGGCTTCTTCGTTCTACTGTTCTTGTACTTTGGGGGCTGCCTCCAAGTGCTAGATGTGCCCTTATAGCCCTCCAAAGGTTCCACACATTCCCAATCAACCACTTCTTTCAATACCAAGTGGTGGATGAGGAAGCTCCTTTCTCTTATACCCTCCAAGGAAGTGATATGTGGCCAAGAGTTAACATAAAAAACATAATAGAATTTGATTACCTTGCTGCTCCAAGGGTAATGACTCCCCAAATGCCATGCTATAACTCTCCATTCATGCAAAAAGAAATCAGCTAGGTACCATCTTGTAAACTTACCATGGTGTGAGGTTTCAAGGTAGTACAATTCAACACATATGGGCTTTCTTGTGCATGCCATGTGCCCCACCAAAGACTGCCCCTTATCAATATTCCCATGTATGCATGTAACACTCCATAGGCTCATCAAGAGTCCCCAAAAATCAGTCTTGCTTCCATGATACTGCTGTAAGTATATGTCTAATTTTGTTTTTTCATGATGAAAAGATTTAGAATTAATACTTGCATTCTCTCTTCCCATGATGTGTGGGATGCCATCAAAACTTCTTACCTTGCCATATCTGTACCTAGTATGCTGCTCAAAAGAATTCAATGTGTTATGCAACTCAAAATAGTAGTTATCATACCTCTTATCACGCTTCAAATTTATCCACAAGGTCCCCTTGTGAGTTGAAACCTCTCCCCAAAGATTGTGCATGTAAATATGTTCGCTGTCATAGTAAAACACAACCATGTCTTGGAAGTGCATAACATAATTATCTAAACCCATTGGCAGGGATCCCCTTATGTAAGAAGGATGCCCTTCTCTTGGCTGCTCTTTGTTAGCTTCCTCACACATGTATGCATCATCAAACCCACCCCACCAATATTGATTTTTATCCCTTTTTATATACTGCTATTCTGTGTCCTTATACTTCCCCTTTAATCTATGCAAACCGTGACCTTGGTTATTGATATTTCCAGAATTTAGGGACAGCTGAAAGTACATAACAAAATCAGACCTATTGCTTGTTTGAAAGGGCTGAAATAGAGATGTAGAAACTAAGTTTTTTGATTGTACCAAATCAGAATTACACCTAGCAACATTTTCCTTTGTCACAAGTGTTAGAATGCTCTCAAAATCAGATTTCTTATGCATGCTAGGTGGCTGCCACAGGTTGCTCAACTTAGAAATTTTGGGAGTCAAGTTTCCATACCTTTCAACAACTTTTGACCTCTTAGTTGGCTGCCCTGTATCAATTGTGCTTCTCCCTATGGGGTTCCAAAGCCCAAAATGTTGCCAATAATTTTTTTTATTTTTTCTTCATTCCCATGGAATTAGTCATAAAGAATTTAAAATCACAATTGAGAAACTTTGTAAAACTCAGAAAATTACTAGGATCCCGTACCTCTTGGTGCCAATGATTGTGAACTTCAATCAAAGAATCCTCATGCTTCAATTTGCAAACCATATCCTTCATTTTATCACCTTTAGTGACTTCACTGTCATGTATACAATCATTAGATGTATAGACATCTCTTATCAATAAAAGATCCTTACCTTGCACTTCTTTTATTTCATGCTCCTTAGTTTCTTTGGCTTCTTTAAAATCAACTTTTTGAATACCAAAGTTTGGGGTACTTGGCTGCCCCAAAGCACCTAGCATTTCCTTATTTTCATCCATCATTTGCAGCTCTCTTTGCTGCTCCAAAACCTCAGATTTTTTGTCCGTACAATCTCCCACTCTAAGCGGCCCCAAAGTGTCATTTTTTTGTGACTCATCTTCCTCTTTCAAATCTGATTTTTTTGTTTATTTGGCTCCGTCATAGGAATCCTCATGGAGGGCTGTCCCTTCATTCTTTCCTTCTAACTCTCCATGTAGTTCAATCTTCTATTCCTCTACATTCTTCCACTATCAAATAAGGCCTCAATTTTCTTACAATGAATTGCAACATTTTCAAACATCATATGTGCAATTGAAAAAAATTCCTTTTTTAGCCCCAAACCTATCAATAAGATATATAATAATGGATTGGAAAGATCATCACTCTCATTGAGTGTCATGGTCAAGAGTTTTTTGCATAGAAGCTACAACATTTTTTGTAGGATTTTTACAAGCAATTGCAAAGAAATGTTGAAACATTTTAACAATAAGTTCATCACACTTATTATCTAACAAAATACATGCCTTGGTTGAAGCCATAGTTTCCAAGATGTTGACCCTTCTAGCCAAAGAGTGTCCTTTGTCCTTTTTGAGACCTTGGAAGCTCTCCACCATCAACGAAAATATTTCCCTCATGATTTTAGCAATGTAGGGAACTTCGAAAAACGTTAGTCTTAAAACCTCATTAATACAACGAGTAAGTCAAGGCCTTACCTCCTCATCTGTATCTCTCAATAATTCATGTTGAACCAAGTAAGTCATTGAGAGCTGTGCCGCCCACTTCATGGACTCATATTGTGATTGATTTACCTTGGATAACCACTTTTCTATTTCTTCCAAGGTGTTGATTACATCCTCCACTGGTTGGCATAGGTCCCTTAGCCTTCTACTTGCATTGTAAAGCCTTTTTTTCTCCATGATAACACCGAAGTTTTTTATCTGCTTGCAATCAAATCTCAGGTTGACAAAATTGGTGCTCTGATACCACTGAAATGTCCCCAAATGGGATGATTTGGAAAACATGAGATTTTTTCAAATTCCTTTAAATTTGATTTGAAAATTAGGAAACCCTAGGTTGAGAATTAAAGTCTCAACCTTTATTTAATGCAAGAAACCTTGGACTTCAAAAGTGAGGGTTTTTGTAGGGATTTTTTGCCAATTAAATACCTTGAAATAATCTGAAAATAAATAGTATATGCCATATTTAAATCCTCTTAAATAAATACCTTTTTTTCTCCCATTTTTGTCACAAAATGATAAAAGAAAAGTCAGAGTTAATCACCAATTTTCTGCGACTGTTTGGAGAATAAAAGATCTTCAAAACCCTTGCCAAAATCGTTGACAATCTCAAAAAAATGTAGGAAAAATATTAGAGCTTTATTTTGGTATAAAAATTGCCAATTTGACCCTCGTAGGCCAATCGCCCCTCTTAGGAACCTTGGAAAAATAGCAGAAAAATAGGACTATTCCAGCCTTCCACAAGTAAGAAAATATCTGAAAACTTGTTAGAAAAATTAATAATAATTCTGAAAATTATCTATTAATTTTGTCTTCAATATCCTTTGTAAATTGTCCAAAATGGCCACAATAATGATCAGAAAAATAATAAATAATTGCAGATAATTATTTGTAAATATTTTGACTGAAAAAGGTCTTCAAACCCTAACGCCAACCTCTCCAAGTGGTTCGCTCTACTTGCAAAATTAATAGATTAATTTAACAAGCCAAAGATGAAAGAAACATATGACCAAACCCTCAAAAGCAAGCACCAAAAGCCTCCTAGGTAGTTCGCTACACTTCACGGGCACAAAACAAACTTTCCTTTGCAAAATGTGCTATCAATAGACACCTTTGTAAGATTGATCAATCACCAAGCAACGAACTTCTATTGGGCATGCATCCTAATAGCCTTCTTCAGAGAAGAAGCACAAGAATATCAATTTCAACATATCCTCCATTGTAGTCTTCGTCATGTATTTATAACTTTTCCAAGGGTTTGAACCCCTTTGGGAAGCTAAAACACCTTTTCTTATATTCACTTTAGCTCCCATGTCAAAATCTCTTTTTTGAATAATATATTAAATATTGCCTTTAATTAAAATAACAATTAAAATTATTTTAAGACAAATATATTAATATTTATTTCACATAAGCATTTTAGTGGTAAAAACCACTTTTAAAATATTTAATTAATTAATTGATAATTATTGGTGATAAAAATTCACTATTTCAACAATTAATAAATAATAATAAAATAACTTTCTCCAAAAAAGACGCTTTTAGTCTATGGGGAGATAGACTAAAGGTCTTCATGCCTGCGTATTTAAGAGGAAAAATGGGGACATTACAGAAGATGAGTGAGGCCCTCATTTAAATAAAGCTTGTTTGGGAGCAAGAAAAACTGCCTCAAACAATTTTTAGCATGTTGCAATCAGATGACTTAGGTAGTATGAAATGTAACCAAGGATCTATCTAATTTGCTTTCTCTTAACTCTAGTCTTGTGAATAAGATGATTTCCTGTATCGAAAGGTTTTTGGCCAAGGCAGACCACAAACTTCTTGTCTTTTGCTTGAATTTAATCTGAAAAGCTGCTTATTTAGCTGTTTCTAAATCAGCTCCTGTTTCACCACTGTTTCATACTGCAAATTCTCTTGGTTGGAGTGAATTTCATTTTTTTAATTCTTATATCTATTATTTTGGCCTCAAAATCGGGTACCTGACTATTAGTGCAGGTTTTGAGCTCTATTCTGCAGATCTTGGGTTGTAAACACTGTAGCATGTGGAGTAGACATCTGTCAGTTCTCTTGTAATTTAAAAAATGCAGTTTGAATGTCTAACATTCTTTCATTGTCTGTTAGGGTCTTTTTCTTTACTGACCATCCTTCCACTGCCTTAGAAATTTGTGTACCATCTATATTGATTATGTTATTCCACATGAAAGTCTACTCCATCTATATTGATATTATCACATTAAAATATATTCCATGTTGAACTCGAGTATCAAATGCCCTCTCTAGCTAATATTTTCCTGTTAAGCAGACCAAATAGGGAGGTGTGTTGATAATTAAATTCAACATTCATTTAAACTCGATTGCTCTTTCACGATTGTTTTGCATGCTGGCAGATAGCCTTAACAGGAAAGGTACGCAATGAAGAAATAGAGTTGTCTTACATGTTGGTTTTTCTCTCTTAAAATAGAAAATTAAGAGGCGATTTTGATCTCCAATCTATTCAAAGTTTATTGCTTTGGGTTGATTATCTATTTAAAAGGTCATTTTTTGTTCAAAGAAACTTTCAAAAATATTACTGTTTCTTGTTCTTGAGATAAATTTAAAAACTTAAAAGAATTCTTTATTGAGTTAGACTGACATTGTTTGTTTGATTTGTAGAGAAGTATCAAAAGTGAAAAGAATGCCCGGCGGATTTGAACCACTTGATATTGAGGAATTGAAGTTTGACTCAGCCATTTGAAAATAAGAAACACATGATCTGCGTGCCAGGAGAGTAGATGATGCCATCCGAGCAGCTGACATTGCCATACTCATAGCATCAACGATATTTCCCAAGAGTACTATTTGTGATACATGCAATCGGTACTGGTGCTCTCAGGAAGGCAGCATTGAATATGCTTCAAACACATCCACGAGTTATCAAGTTTGAGCATGAAAGTCCTATGAATTCTGGCTTTGATATTGTGTACATTAAGCGATTTTTGTATCTCCTAACTTATTATTTTGAAATGCTGTAGGGCATAATGACTTTATAGCCTACATGTTTATATACACAAGGGACTATTAGGAACTCATTAGAAAAAAATGTGTACTGAATGTAACCTTTTATCATATAAGGGGGTTACAACCTAAAGTTGTGAACCTTATTGTTAGCGATGTTTTATATCCGGGTTCCCAAGTTATTGCATGAGTGACAAGTGTCTGCCATGCATAGGAGTCCAACTCATCCATGTATCATATATATACATTTATCGGCGCACTGTACAAACAATTCATTGAGAGGAGTTAATGAAATTGGTAGATTAATTCTACAGACCTTGTTCATGATATTTCAGAAATGAAAAATCTTCATCATGATATGATGAGACTTTGTCATTTGGTTTAGTATGATGATAACCTTTCCAATACTTGATTACGAATAACATTTTGTTAGGGTTCAATCACATCTTGTTCCATATGTTTTCTTGTTCTGGAGGTTCTCCAGATCAGAGATCCCTTGTGAATTAGGTCGGGTCAAAACAATTTCCCCATCATCTTCTGACACCGTCTTCCATTTCTTGTCCTATCGTCCTTTCTTGAAGGTGTATAACTTAATATGTTACCCGCTTGCTTTGTAGACTTATTTCAAAGGTGTTATTCATATCAAATACATTTGTTTTCCTCTTGGGCTTTAAGAACTACTTTTTCTCTTCGGGATGACTAATATAGATGAGGTTTTTTTGCACGAATCCCTTTTGTCCGTGGTTCCTTAGGGTTATGTTTTTTAGCTTATAGACCTTAATTCTAGTACTGCTATAGAAAAATACCCAACTGCAATCATTTATTTAAAAATTACTCATCCTTTAATAAACATATTTATCATAAAGACATTATAATTAATTATAAACAAAAATAGATATACACAAAAATGACTTCCCAGGACTGAATCTCAGTAGTTGAATTAATTCTAGTACTGCTATAGAAAAATACCCAACTGCAATCATTTATTTTAAAATTACTCATCCTTTAATAAACATATTTATTATAAAGACATTATAATTAATTATAAACAAAAATAGATATACAAAAAAATGACTTCCCAGGACTGAATCTCAGTAGTTGAATAAATCCATTACAGTGCAACTTGGTCTGATGTCTGAACCTCCATTTGCATTTCCATTAAATATTGCTGCTAATAACATTTACTATGCTAATTGAGAGACGGCCAGTCCTATCCCTGTACTTATATACAAAATTGTACAAGTATCAAAACTAGTCCAAACTGATGCAAACAGACAAACACCAAGAAATTAAAGGTGTTTATTACCGTGAACCAGACACAAGATGGATGCAGAACATTATGACCAATACCATTATACTGTCAAACTATTCATTCAGCCAATCTCCATCTTCGCAAATCTGTATTACTGCTTTGAGTAGTAATGCTCAGGGGTAAGTGGAGTTTCTGGAAATCGTAGAATTAACTGGGTTGAAAACGGAAAATCTTCTTCCCGGTGTCATCAAGCCATAAGCCGCTGCATCAATGACAGATTCAAAATGGGTACATTCTCCCTTATTGGGCTTGCAAGTCATTGTACTTAAAACTCAAACGCAAAGAACATGCCACAACAGTTATGGTTAAAAAGGCGATATTCCAAATCATGGAATTTTTTAACTTTGCTAAAATCTGTACGTCTGTTTTCCAACTTATCACCAACAGGTTTTAGCGAAGTTGAAAATTTTGAATTTATCACCAGTGGAGTGAGCATGATGTGGAAATAATAGAATAATACGGTCAGAACAGCTAACCCATCGGATAACCGTCACAAACCATGTAAATCTGCTCCTGATGTGTGATTTCACTTATCATCAAAATACCGGATGAAAAGAAAGGGGGGACTATTTTTAACCCCCCAACAACGGGGGTTCTATCTAATCTGCACATTAATTCCTGAAGGGTAGATCTGGACTTCTCAGAAGGAATGCACACATGGTGTAATAGAAGTAGAGGACTAAAATATTTTGTTTAAAAGTTGGATAGAGTATTAATTTCTGATGAATGGATCCATGCAATAAATGAAATTGTTGCTTGCATCTCTGAAACCAGTTTATTTGACCACTAGTCCATCAGTCTCTCTATTTGCTTGAGCCCAAAGGAAACCAACTATCTTGCAATTTCACTTTGATAAATTGTGGCTCTCTCACACCTACACAATAAAATAATAGATTGATGGCCCCAAGCAAGTCAAATGCAAGGTTTTGCAATGTATAAATTCATGGAAAAGCTGAAATTTATCAAATTATAATTAAGAATATGGCACTAACAAGAGTTTGGCAGCATACCCCAAAATGCAGAATACTCAAAGCTTCAACTACAAATAGTCCCAAAGGGGATACAGGATGTAGGTTTTTAAGAGGAAACGGCTCATTATAAACAATCAGTCATCCAATCCTTGAGTACAAACCAAAAGCAAGTGACAATGCTCAAGAGAAATCTGAATAAAATTTGGGACTAATACTAAATTATTTCATAGATCAGCTCGGAACAGGTAATGTATCAATGCAGTCCACCAAATTCAACTTGGAGATGGCACAAATGTCTCATACCATAAGGAGATCTTGCAGCAGGCCACCAAAATTTTTCATCAAATTCTTATCGAGGAACCACATAGTCGGAAAAAGTTATTGACCAGAAAGAACAACACCACATCCCAAATAAAGTTTACATAAAAGATAATCAATTCTCTCGAGATCTATTATGGAAGATGAACTCAAAATTGTTGTCTTCTCCTTCCAACATGACAAAGCACCTAGTCTTGATGGATTTTCGACTTTCTCCTCTCAAGTTTTTTAGGACATAATAAAAGTGAATCTCCTGTCCTTAATAGAGGAATTAAGAATTAATTATAACATTCTCAAGAATCTCAATGTCACAAAATTAGTTCTTATTCCAAATTAATCTTGCCCTAACCATGTTACCATCTTGATCAGTATAAACCCATAGTCTTGTGCAATATGGCTTCCAAAATTCTCTCCCAAGTAATAGCCTCAAGGATCAAACTTCTCCTTTTAGAAGCTCATCTCCCCTTCACCATTAACATTTATTCTTGGTAGGATTTTTTTGGACGATACAATCTTTGTTCAAGAAGCCTTTTCATTCTCTACATGTATCTTGAAAGCTTTTGATAAATGTGACCAGGAATTATTAGAGAAAAGTCTTGGTGTTTGGTTTCAGCACACGTCTAATAACAGTGATCATTTGTTGCATATGTACCTAGTTGTTCTCTACAGACTTGAAATATGATTTGGGATCTACTTTCATTTTTTCAGAGCACTCTGTATACACTTGATATTTTTCATCTTTATCACTTTACTGACAGTTTCTCTTGCAGGGGTTTGTCAACATATCAATCTCCTTGAGTGCATGTCCTAAAAAGTGCATTGAGAATGGGGTGGGATTGGCTCGTGGTACATTGCAAGAGATGTTCACATACTATTTTATCATACCTTCATTACTATTAGTCTGAGCTCCTTCGATTCTATTTTTGTCTTACCTTTCTGTTTACTTTCCATTTTTCTTGCTAGCCACCTTATATTCCTATTGTATTGGTCAGGTCGATACACTATTTCAGGTTTGCCTTTTCTTGTACGGTATCAACCTGACTGATATAGTTATGTGTCTTGTCCTTGTATTGTATCGGCTTGGTTGGTATAGTTATGTGTCTTGTCCTTGTTAGTTGTATTGTATCGGCTTGGTTGATATAGTTGTGAGTCAGTTGACATTCTTTCTGATAGTATCACCCTGGGCGATATTGTCGACTTAGAGTTTAGAGTTAGTTTAGGGTATTAAAGTCGTATATTAAGGGGAAATATTATCATTCCCAAACATATCGCAACACTCATTTGCTTTGTTTGCACTCGCATTTATGCTCTTAAGTAGTAAAAGGAGGAGTTAGGGGTCGTCTTATTCTTGGAGGTCTAGTCTTGCATAAAGGTATTTGAAGCTCAATAAGAGTTGTGCTGATGAGGTGTCCAAGTCTATGGAGTCCCCAACTAAGGATATCTAGGTCTTTTTCTCGCCATTTGAGGTCTTCATCTTAAAACATCTCTTGAAAAGTGCCACTTGAGTTAGGGGGAGATTGATGCGACGACGAGTCACCTCATATCTTTATCCCTGTTCTCTTTCATTTTTTTACTTAGTAGATCTATATGATCTGCTACTTATTATATTAGATGCATTTTTATGTGTTCTTGTTTATTGTCTCTTTATACTGAACAAGCTAGTATAACTATAGGGTTGCTTAGACTTGTCATTATCACATTAGGTTGCATAGGCTGCCTATTCGTTGAGAATTGCACCACCTACTTTATTATTACTTTAGTATGTTGTAGCTATCTTGGATATAGGTTACCCTTGTTTGTTAGTTCCTTGCATGTAGTATCTTTATTATATCCTTGATACACAATCTTTGTTACTATTGTTATAACCATTGATCCATCTTGAGGCTTAGTGGGAGCCATGTTTTGTATCACAGGCGTAGGCTTTAGAACCTCATTCTCTTTACATTGAGTGTGGATTATCCTCTGCTAAGTCTATAACTATTTTAAGTCATTGCCTGATAATTCAAGTATATGTAGGCCTTATTGTTATGATCTTGTTTGTATCCTAGTTTGTTGAGAGAAATATGATTGTTATTGGTCATCCTAGCCCACACATGCATTTTGGTGAACATGACGTGAATCCTATCCTACTATTAGTTGGATTGTCTTTATGTTTCCATTTACTTCTTAGAGTTGGCTTCACCTTGGCTTCACTTTGGCTTCACCATCATTATACTTTTTGGTGAACCTGACATGAATCTTATCCCATAGCTAGTTAGATTGTCTTCACAATCCATTTCTTTTCTGAGCTCCATATTTTTTCATTTATTTTTCAATCTATGAAGAAAATTGCATGGTCAAAGATCTATATCATAATATCACTTACATCATTACTAAGGAATGAAACCTTGAAAACCTTCCCCCAAATCTTCGCATTTTTAGCATGGCCAATGATACCTTAGTTGAGCTTCCCAATTTCAAACCAATTACTAAATCCTGCGACACAAATCCTATGCTACTAATGAGAACACTAAGCATTCCACCCACTAGCACAATGCAATGCAATATGGTTCAAATCAATCTAATTCAAGACCCAAGAGATCGTAAGCAACTTATCAAAAATATTAACAATAACACCATTTGCACCCCAAACAAAACTAAGTCTTAATATCATCAATCCCTCTACTAAAATGGCTATGGGAACCAACAATGGTCTTCTTCTTAACACCAATTTTGGAAATCCTCTCCCTAATAGGCCACTTACCAACAATTATTACAATCCCCCTTCTCAAAATCCTCTAGATGTCTCAAGTCCTTGCACAAGTGGTTCAACAAATGGCCCTTATGCAAGCTTCCAAGAACAATCAAATGCTCCATATATAAAACCACATTTTTCAAATGGCCAATCAATCTCTTCAAATTATTGTAAATAAACCTAGTCAAAATTACATTCCTCCTCTTATAGATGCCAATAAAAATCTTATTCCCCAATTTTCTTATCCGTAATAAGATGCTTCAAAATATTCAAAATGAACCCCTAGCTTCCTTCATTGTGTCCATGGATATTGGAAGTATTTTTCCAACAACCACATATGATGAGACTACCAATCGTACATTACATATTCAAACATTTGGTGACCTTTATAAGGAGTGGATTGATACCAACACGTATTCAACTACCAAGCTTCTATCTAAAACCTTATCTGGACATGCGCTAGAATGATATATTCAACTTCCAACCCCATCAATTACATAACTATAAGACTTAGTCAATGCTCTAGTTAAGGAATTCCAACACAACGAACTACTTGAGAATAACCTTAGCAATCTCATCACTACTAAGCAATTACCTAGAAAATTTGCCCATGATTTCATCAAGTGATGGAAATTATTGGCACATAAAGTGGATTATAACATAAACGATGAAACTCTCTTCAAATTTTTTACCATTGCTCTAAAATCTCCTCTTCAATACCAACTGAGGTCCTTCTCTCCTAAAATTTTAGAAGAGACCTTTAATCAAGCCAAAAGACAAGATTTCTTTGTGAGCCAATTTGAACCATCTCAAAATGCTAGTATGGAATATTTTCCAACATAAACACATGCAATTAATGTTAATATATCTCAAGCTCAACCTCCCCCACAACCCAAATCAAGAATCTGCAATCTAGGCAATATACACTCTTCCCACCCTCCCTGGAGTCTGCAAGAACTCAAGCCACAATTACCACCTTCTCAACCCATGAGCTTTGACCCCTACAAGCCTTCCCCACTATGGTACAATCCCAATAAGTTTTGTTGGTGGCACGCTATGGGAAGTTATTCTCATGAAAGTAGTTATGATTTTCAAATATTTTCTTTTACCTTTTTGTTAATTGCACATTTCAACCATGAAGCTATAATCAAACTAATCACATCAAAATCATCCTTTAAAACCAAATAACAATCAATTTCCAAGCCCTTCAAATAAAAATCCAGTTGATGATGTTGTCAAACCACTATTAATCCTTACTCTCTCAACAACGAAGAAAACTTGATTAACATGAACAACATGAAGTGTGTTGTGGCATTCATCAATTCTGAACCTCTAAGGTCAAATCAACCAAAAGAGCACACAGTTCAAATGCCTACCCCAAAGCACATTATAGATCATTGATTCTTATTTTACAACTTATAAGATTGCTCAAACCTATCTTATAGGTTAATTTTCAATTTCAAACTCTTTCAAAGCATCTAAATCTGCATAATCGCTTACTTCACATTGATACACTTTTATTAAGCTTAGCCCAATCCAATTGTATCATCCAACCTGATGTCGTTAGGTTACAACTAGTTACAAACAACTGTGTCAACCATGACCCAAAATGTGTTGATATAGTTCTAATTTAACCTCCTATTACAAACAACTGCATTGACCATGACCCAAAATGTGTCGATATAGTTCTAAATCATCTTCGTCTTTCAAACAATTGTATTGGCCATCACTCTAATGTGTCAATACAGTTTCAATTTTGCCTCTTAAAAATAATTGCATCGGCTAGGCATTAAAATGTGCTGATATAGTTGAAAATCTGCTTCTTGTCCCAAATAACTACATTGGCCATGACATAAAAAGCGTCGATAGAATTTCAATTTTTTTATTGTAACAACCAATTGTATCAGTCATCTTGATACAATTCAATACAATTATGCTACACCAAACTATATTAGTTTAGCCGATAATGTACAAAAACTTTTCAAACAACCTCCCAAAGATCCCAAATTTACTTTAGCTCCTAAAATTCATGATGGAAGACAACTTTATATAGAATTTGATAGCAAAGGTAATCCATATGTCAATCTTAAAGTTTTTATCAAGCATAATCCTACACTACCTCATTTTATGTCACTTGTTAGGACATCTTGCGATGCCCGACCTTAACTCACTCCATATCTTAGAGCATCTTACAATGCCCACTCTTCTCTAAATTCTATGTTTGGGATTTACAATGCCCATCCTTACATCAAATTACCCTTTTGGGCATCCTATGATGCCTACTCTTGCTACATATTGCACAATTATAAATAAATCCAACTTCAAGAAATTTTAAAAAGAGCCAACCATATTTTATGCTTGCTAGTTTTATTTTTTGCACATACTCTCTCTTGTACATAGATTCTATCATATCATGCTAACATTCTCTTGTAGGTTTTTTTCTTTAACCTTTTGTTATAACTTAGCCTTGCTTTACCTATACCTACGGGTCTTTTCACAATGGCCTTGGTACCTATTTTTAGTCCTTAGGTTTCTTGTCATTTTTACACCTCTTTGTTTTTTTAGTTTAAGTTGTGCAGTAAGACCTCGGGGAGTCAATAGGGCCTCCTTACAAATGACCATCACCTTTATCTTAATTGTCATTTCTTGTTCTCTATTTTTTAGCCATTGTTTCCCTTGCGGTTATTTGGTATCCTTTTACAATAACTTTCTTATTTTACTTTCAACCATTGTTTCCTTTATGGTTCTTTGGTATCTTTTGTCATTGTTGCACCCTTCGAGTTTTGACATCTTTTACTATCTTTATGTTTTTTAGCTTTATCCTATTTATGCCTCTTGGATTTTTAATTTGTGAGTTGCATGATAAGACCTTGAGGACTAAAACCAAGCCCTTCTAAAAAATGTCCATCATTATTCACTTTGCTTCATAATTTACTTTAGCCACTAACTTTAGGTAGGTGTCTTCTTAGAAAAATAAGACAATGGTCGAGAGTAGTGTTTTCTCACTTAGAGTTAGTCATATACCTTGTGGTAAAACTATACAAATCTATCTACATGTCCTCATCACATTTTACTTTCTCTTATGATAATGTCTGAACGCACCTGTCAATGTACAATCTTCCTCTATACAATTTTTTTTTTACGATTGAGGCAACCCAATCGCTCTTTGTTCACTTCCATGATCTTTCCCTTTTTTCATTTCATTTTAAGCTCACCAAGGTTGGTTTCAAGATTGCACTCTTCTCTAAGGTGCAAGCCTAGGAGTGTTGGGTTTATTTTCTAGCTAAACTTTTCCCTAGGGGCACTGAAGTATCTAGTTCCCAACAAGCAACACACTGGCATTTCATGCAAGACTGAGTTCTTGTGTGCTCACCAGAAGCATGCAACAAGAAACCGGTTCCTGTGGGTTGTGTCGTGTAGTAATACACTTGTCATATATTGGTGTTTGATTATATACCTTAACCACTGACTAAACAGAAAAAAAAATACATAGTTATGGACCTCGTTTCAATTACGTAAGCAAACATGATTAAGAAAATAATTGCCATGAGATTCAAAGTATGTATTGCTCAAGTTCAAATAATATAGTTTCTATTTAGTATAGCCAAACACGAACCGCAAGTTACATAATAGATGTGTTGGTAACTTAATGATGCAACTTAACTATCAACTATAGTGCAATATAAGGATTACAATGATTTCCATGATTATGCTATTTACCACAATCAATCGTTACATAATACCCATGTTTAGCAGCATTACAAATATCTACACAGGGGTATTTATACTTGGTTCTCTCCGACCAAGTTGTTACATTAATTATGACACTTCTAATGACTAGCCAACGATCTCTAGTAGACTAAGAGTCGTGGTAATCGTTTACTTATTTTTCCTATGGACCCAGGCCTTTGCACCCATATATTCCCGTTCTGTGTCGGATCCTTGTTGCCAAGTATCCTTCATGTGGGCTGGTGCCAAATTCATGTGTGATTGAAGTTTGTACCATCTTTGAGAATCGCTCCTCAACCATTTCCCACTTCCTTTGTGCTCCCCAAGTCTTTCACTAATATACCAAGTCCTCCATTCTCTGGTTCTTCATTTGTTATGCCTCTCCTCTGACTAGGTCTTCTTGCACCGTGATCTCTTATGCCATGGTCTTCTGTGCCATGGTATTCCTGCACCATGCTTGTTCCATGCTATGCTTATTTTGCGTCATAAGCCAAAATACTTAGCTAAAATTTGGGGTCCAACATCACCCCACACTATGCTCTTAGTCCATCCCGGACTAAGCACAGGTCCTGGACTCAACTAAAAATTCAAGGCCATTCTATTCGATCTGCTTTTTGACACCTTCACAATGTGACAAGGTGTCAAGTAATTGGTCAATAAAGCAAGCGAGTGTTTCGATCAACTTGAAGAGACTAAAAATTTGAAAGTGGTAATTGAGGAAATAACAACTCTTCAAGCACGGTGACCTCATTCACAACCTATCCTCATAGTGCCACAAAGTTGGAATTTATTTGTTATCGATGCACATTTATTGTTTCTTCCATAGTTTTGACATATTTAAATGCCTTAACGCATGTTGTATAAAAGGGCACACAAAATTGTCTTAGTTGGTTATGGGCTTATTACAACCAGACACAAACATGGGATATTCCCTTTGTGCTCAACACTTTAACACTTGAATACGTCGACATTAATTCACATAAAGCACAAGCCTTATGTGCTCACCCAAAGCGCAACTAAGAAGGAACTGAGGCCTGTGTTGGGCTATTTGTGCCATGATGCAAGACATCAATTATGGGACTTGGTCAATTCAAAGAAGGCTTTAAGTAGATCCATAGGTGCATGCCTTTAATGGGATAAGCCTAGTGGCCTATAGGTGCAAGCCTTTTGGTAGACCAATCCTAGAGTCATATGGGTGCAAGCCTTTGTTAAACTAAGCCTAACATCATATCGATGTTTGAGGGGTCAAAGGGTTGCTTTCACTTTAAGTACTCATATTAGGCTTATGCTTCTAGCATGGATAAGAATGATTAACATGGGATCTATACTCATACTCTCTATAGATTTATGACGATGTCATCATTTATTATAGGGACTTCATTAACGATGCAAACCAGAAGCTCATAAACATTCCTTAACATAAATTTATTAAAATTAGAAAATTACAATCATTTATGCATTCAAATAAAAATACCAAAGATGCATAAACTAGATATCATGTTTACTGCAACCATTCTTTGTCATTAATCAAAGTTCAAATAAAACATAGTTCATAATATCTAGAATAGATTAAATTCTTCACTCAAACTACTTAACGACCCTAAGGCTCACAAGTGAGCTTAGGTGCTTACAAATGGAGCCTTTATGGCATCCAAACTACTCCTAAGTCTAATGGTTGCCATAATAATGTATACAAATAATTCCCAATTCACCATATATTCCCTACAATATCTTTGCCGTTTGCATCAACTAATTTCAGCTCCTTTTATAGCCTTCTAGAGCATCTTCGATAGGGTGGAACGTGCACACTGAGTGCCAAGCTAAAACTTTGGTGATCATTCCTGCTAGCTTCATGACCTCATGAAGTTCACACTGCAGTTGCCATGTATTTCCCATCCTGGAAGATGCCCTAAAGATCTGGGAATCAATTAACCACCTGCCAGATGGTGCAATGTATGAGCTACAACCTCTAGCTGGTGCCAAAATGCCAATCATTACAGAAAATGATCCCTTCACGCTGATGTGGATGTCTTGCTAGCGTGAATCCTAGACTTAATTAAATAAGGGGCCCAACATCACCCCATACAAAATTTTTAGTCCATCCTTGGACTAGGCTGTCAAGGACTTGGTGACATAGAACTCGGGCACACTCTCCTTAAGCTCAGATTTAAAGTCTTTAAATCCTTTAATGGTGAGCTTGATTTCTTCAATGATGCTATCTATTTTGGTAGATGAAACAATAATCCAAACACATCAATCTTCTCTAGCTCCTTTTGGAAGGCCTCTACATTTGCCTTTGCCTTTTCCACACTCCTATCTAGGATTGTTCCTTACTCATAGGCCTTAGTTTGTAGAGTGCATAAGAGTCTTCCAAGTTCTGCTCTTGATCTTTAATTTGATTACGAAGCATGTTGATGTTCCCCATGATCTACACCCATTTTGACTTGCTCGTCGAGTATACTTGTGCCATCAACTTATCTTTCTCCTCCTTTGCCTGTTTTAGGCATACATCTATGAGTGAGGCTTGGTTGGAGAAGCTTAGGAAAATGGAATTAGCTACATCTTCACCTTTTTTTAGTTTAGAGAAGAGGTATTCCACCTCTTTGAGCTTAATAACTAGCTCCTTTTGTAGCACGACACAAGGATCTTCTTCTTCTTCTTCTTGCGCCAACTCAGGTTTTAACCTTGGGAGCATTTGCTCCACTAGCACACAGATTTTGTCAACCTTTAAGAGGTTTGAAGTATCAATATTGACCAGAAGGGATGGTTTGACTATCTCTATGGGCTCATAGAACTACTACAACTTGAATTTGGTGGTCTACACTCCATCTTTGGATTTTTAATGGAGCTTTTTCCATTTTCTTGCCTTGCCATCATTGATAAAGTTATGATGCATAACTTCAGTGGTCATTCTGATTAGTGCATTCCCAGATCAGACTAAATTAATGACATGAGGGTTTATAAGGAGGGAGTCTTTCCCCTCATTAGGCTATTCTAGGCTCAAAATAGCTTTTCTAGGCACCTCAAAATGAGGCTCATCCATATAGCGATCGATCACAAACAAGAGTTATTTGTGCATCCTGGTTGTGGAAACTTGGGGGGCATAGTGTCATATATATAAAGTTTTTCATCCACCCATTTCTTTTATGCCTTCTCCCTTATGCTCAACTCCTTGTCATCCTTCTTAGTGATGACCATCTTTGTTTGTTCTTCTTCTTCACTAGTGCCACCGCTCTCTTCAACACTTTCCTCAGAGGATTCACCTATTTGATCCTTAGGGGTTTCTTTCTGAAACTTTTACCCTTCATCCATTTCTTCATCTTGGGGTTTATAAATACTCACCTCTAGGGAAATTCTTTCAGTGCAAGTGCCACCTTGTTGCTATTGGGGTTATTCTAATGTCTTCATTTGTTTTTCTCAGGCACCATAATCACCTTCTTTTTGTTGAGGCATTCCTTTGCCACTTGGGAATGCCTCTTGTGCAAATTATTATACCTTCTTGTTGGGGGTGCTTGGAGCTTACTCGACTGCTTCAATAGTTGGCCTTGTGCTTACGAAAACCTTCATGGCCTTTTACTCTACCTTGGCTACTTATTTTTCTTTGGTAAGTCCATGCTTCTCTTCAAGCACCAATGCCTTCTAAACGTCCTCTTTTCTCAACACAATTTTCTTCCAAACCCTTCTCTTTTCCTCTTATGTTTGTGGAGGTAGTATGGAGGGTTATTTACTAAATGAGGGGATTGTTGGCTCCTCTGCTTCTCCAAGTGCAGTGGTCATGTCATTTTGTAGGGATTCCTATACATATCTTATGCTTGGATCCTCTTCCTCTTATTATACCTATAAGATATATGTCCCTACTCTTTCTTCTTCAATCTCCTCCTCCATTCTTGACATGAGGGTCACCTCTCTATCCATTTCTACCAGAGTTATGGTAGGGAACGCAACTAGTCCCTTACTATTTTTATTATGCTTCTTGCTAGAGGAACCACTCTCTAGCGTGAAGGTCGCACACGTCTTAGGAGATGGAGGCATAATTTTCTCCTTAGAAGCAATCTTAAACTAGATGCACTCCATGATCTCTTCCAGTTTCTCTCCTCGCTTCTTTTGGAGGGTTTTCTCCTACATTTTGGGTGCAACCTTCCCTTCATCGCCGACTAGGAGGGCGTGATCATCATCCTTCCTTGGATAACCACCCTGCTTACATGACTTCATTTTATACTATAGGTTGAAGATGCACCCTTTTATTATCTCTCTCTAAAGGGGATGAAGGTTTATCCTATCAGAATCATCCTCCTCATCCTTGGTGGCCTTGGATCTGGGGCACACAAACTGACACCTCAACCTACTCTTGTCTTGATCCACAGTCTTAACCAGGATATCCAACTATTGCACGTTATGAATCATCCTTAGCACCACCATGAAATATTTGGTGGACAATGCTAAGGAAACTTGAGCCATCTGGACAGGGTTCCATCTGTGAGTGTTAGGCACAATACACAAAAATGTTGCATTATGGTGAAGGTTGCTATTCCTACCAGATGTTAGGGAAGCTCTTAAGGGATGTACCATTGAATCCCAAATGCTTCGATGTACCTATTGCACCACCCTTGCACCCTTATCTTGTACTTCTGTGAGAAGCTGGGTGGGCAAATGAAGTCTTGATACTTCATCTCAGGGGACTCATGATGGGGTGGGAACACCCATAGGTTGTCATCATTTCCCTTCAACACACCTATCTCCTTCATTACTATCAATATCAACATATATCCCCACCTGAAGGTTTCACATGCTCGGTGGCACTCTTGCACATTTTTAACAATCTCCTCAGCAATGAATTTGGAGATGTTGAACTTCACCCCTTGTGCCATGTGATGGGCGATGCATAAGAAGGTTTTGCTCATGTTGGACCACCGTCAGCTAGGACATAGCTTATAGCTAACCAAGTGCACTACCACCCTTATGCCAGGGTCCTGAATATCCTTTATAGGGAACATGAACCCTGGCTTGTAGTAGTTGAGGAACTTCATGACCCTCTCAACCTCCATTTCATCCTTCATAATTTGATGGATGTATGCCCCTATGTCAAGTATCCCTATGATCCTACTAATGAGGCATGCCGAGATCCTCATGTGCCATCCTTCAATGTAGAAATGATCACCATGTATGTGTAAGGAGGACTTACACCAATTCCTTTAGTTTTCCAAAGCTTGGAAATTTGAACAATTGAGTTGCGCCAGTGGTCACCAATTTATCTCAGATGGAGATGTTAAAGAGTGCAGTGCCTGCCTTTGTCTTCTTCCTTGTGTCAACCATCTAGTCTTTGTTTATTTCTTGTGAATTGTGTTGGGTGAATATTTTGTCACCAGCTAACTTATGAGCAAAATAGGTCTCTTCAACCACAACATAGGGAGATTGGTCAGCCAGATGTGCAGGTTTACCACATCAAATGGGGACAAATCTCTCCTCTCATCAAGGAGAGGTTCCCTGTAAATAAGAGGAGGCTATATATATATATATATATATATAAGCAAAAAGTAACACTCAAGGGTAAGATAACACCATCCATCTCTCTTTTTTCAGAGATGATGTTCACAAATGAAGGAGAAGATCCTGATGAAAACCCTGAAGGCACTTCTCTTCTTTCAAAAGTGATCTTACAGGAAACAATAAGAGTTCTTTCAGGTAGTGACAAGTAACTGGTAACAAAGGGCATAGTAGCCAGCAGACTGAGATGTAGCACAAAGTCTCCATCTCGACTGCCCAAGAGTGAAATACAAAGGATAATGAGGGCACAAAGTCATCCCAAGGTCCTTTACACAAAAATAGAAAATAGACAAACACACTAAAGACAATTATGGGGGGCATAAAGTCTCTCCACAATTGGCTTTAAGACACCTTCCTGATTACTTCCACTAATTCTGCTTATTTATTTAAATAGACAAGAACACATTTAGGAAATAGACATAAGAACAATCTCCTAAAATGACACAAGCTATAACATCACAAAGTCTGAAAGTAACTTGCTTTCTCATTCAAATAGATAAATATGATGAACAATCTGAGCTCAAAGTCTCAGTAATTGCCTCTCAATTTTGGCAGAGTTTCGCTTCTATAATGGAAAGTTTCTCTTGCATAAAGTAAGACAATACAATATATAGTAGTCAAGAAAGGCTTGGTGCTTTGTTCCATGGAACGGCCCATGCTGCATTCAATGCCTTGAATGCAGTTTTAGTTTTGTCAAAGAGCCCATGCTGGAACAGGGTGGCCTCCTTAATTATGGCACGTCGATTCATCTCAAATGTCTTCTCTTGGGCCTGAGTCATCTAGTCTATCACCTGATATCTGTGTAGCTGTCCACTTTGCCTTTACTCCAAGGGAGACAAATAGGCCGTGCCTTCAATGTTTGAAAGCTCAAATATCTACTTGGTGGACTGTTCCACTTTACTAGAAATAACTCCTACAGATATTTTCAGTCTTTCCTTCTTTGTCTCTTCTTGGTTTTGTATTTTCCTGCAATTGGAGCTCTCGGGGCTATCTTCCCAGCTTTGTTGGCTCTTTCGGCTCTTCTCTCAGTGGTTCTTCCTTTTGGTGTTAAGGCCTTTGAATGCATTCAGGTCCGCGTTCAAGCTTTTAAAGATCAATGATTATTTCATTGCCGTGAAGTTGACGTTCATGTGCTTGTCACCACTTGGAAAGCCAATGGCTAGTTTATTGCCCTAAATTTGATGACTGTGGGGATGTCATCAGACGTCTGGATCCCAATGACTAGTTCATGGTGCTTAATCTTGACGTCTTTGGGCCTGTCACCTTCCTCGATAATTCCTTCAACTTTCTTGTTTGATTCTTCTCAAAGGGGAGGAATCCCTTCGAGTTCTTGAAAAAGGTCCATTTTGCTCGATGAGAGCCCCTCGCAAGGGTATCTACCCTTCAGGGTTCTTTGGGTGGCCTTCGAGCGGTCTTCGAGGTCCTTCAGCTTCAATTCCTCCAGATAAAATGTTTGAAGGAAATGTTCCATTGCCTTAGCCATTTTTGCCATAGAAAATCTTTTTGAAGGAATTCCTTTGCTCCATTTAGCCTTTGAAACGGTCCATTTTACTCATTACTTACCCTCCGCAAGGGCTATTTGATCTTGGTTCGCTGCCTTCTGCAAGGGCACTTGGTCTCTTCACTTTGGGGCACTCCTTTGAACCGATCGATTGAACCACCTGATTGAACCAACTTTGGTTCAACAGTTCAATCTTGTGTTCACTTGACCGCTTGAACCAATTGCATTGAACCAACCGCTTATTAAACCTTTGAATCGTTGAACTTGTTGAACCTTTGAACCATTTTGGTTCAAGGTTCAATGGTTCAAGACTTCTTCTTTTCGCTAAGTCTTTAGAAGCTGTTAAACCTTGAAGCGATTGAACTTGTTGAACCTTTGCCGAAGCGCTTAACTCTTTAAGCTCACCGATATGGTTTCACCTTTGAACCTGTTGAACCAATTTGGTTCAAGGTTCAATGGTTCAATGGTTCAATCCTTCCTTTGAAGCTTGCCGATGAACATTTTTGATTAAACCAAGGCATTGAACCAATCCTAAAATTGCCTAAGTGTTGAGAGCTTTTTTTTTTCTGTAGAGTCTGTAGAAATGAACCTGTGGAGTCCGTAAAAATGAACCTATGGAGTCTGTATAAATGAACCTGCGGAGTCCATAGATATGAGTCCATAAAAACTAGTCAAGAAACCAACCTGTAGAGTCCGTAGTTTTGTCTAAGTCTCTCGAGCTTTGAAAGAGTTCGTAGAATCCAACCTGTGGAGTCCATAGAAATGAGTCTATAGAAACTAGGCTGTAGAGTTTGTAGTTTTAAGCCTGTGGAGTCTATAGAAATGAGTCCGTAGTTTCAAGCCTACAGAGTCCGTAGTTTCAAGCCTACAGAGTTCATAGTTTCAAGCCTGCAGAGTCTGTAGAAATCTATAAAAGCTTGAAAAATGAAGAATTTGAATACTCAGAACAATTTTTTGAGAAGGGAAGAAAGAATTTTGGCATGTAGGACTAAAATAGTTCATATGTTGTCCCGAAAATGAGTGAGAAATTTTTGGGAACAATAGCTAGCTCCAGTTGGGGAACTTCCTTCAGTTGAAATCTTGAAACAACTGAGGGGAGTAGAAACTAGAATCTCTAGTGCCTTCAAGTATGCCATTGGGCTACGGAGTCATGCTATTTAAAAAAAATGCCAAAAATGAAAATGAAAAGCATAAAATAGAACTAAAGACTATACAAATATACATATGTACAGATGATCTTATCTGATACTTCAAGGATTGAAGTGCTTCAGACGTTGCCCATTGTGAGATAATGAAAATAGCATTTTGTCCTGATAAACTAGCAAGAAAGCATTTTGTCCCCAAAATCAGTGATGGGTGAATAAAACTCTCCACCAAGAATCACATTTTTTGTGCACTCTTTTTGGTTCTCTCTTCTTGCCCCATGGCAAGACGTGGTCTCCAATCTAGAAACCATAAATCCTTGCTCTCTTGGTAAAGAGTTCATTTTATTGACTTTGGTGCATAACTGTATGGTCCACTACCATAGCTTGCTATTCTTTTGGTTCAATCCAGCACATGATTTGATTGTCAGCATCAAACACTTGACAAACCATCAGCTCAGCATCTCCTTTGGTGTGAAGGAGTTTGACATCTTTGTCTTGAGCAGCTTTCAATCTGGGCAACAACGATTCGTACTTGGTAGTGTTGCTGGCATTACTGAACTGCAACTTGTATGAAGGAAAAATATCTCCTTGAGATATCAACACAGTCCCAGCTCCAACATCGATAGAAGAATTGTTGCCATCAAATTCTAGGCTCCAAACATCATCAAAAACTGATCTTCTATCAAATTTCTCTTCATTAGAGAGGGAAGATCCTTTTTCATCTGTACTCTGACCTACCAATTATTTTGATGCATTGTTTGAATCAATTCCTAAATTTCTAGCTATAAGACTTTTATTTGCAGAAATATGAACATCCTCTGTGGACAAAAAATAATTACCCCTGCCTGAAGACTCAAATAGAATTTGGGCTTCAGGCACTGATGTCTGAGTGACAACAAATTTTGCCTCTTTTTTAGGGAGCAACCTCTTCATGATGCCTTTGACAGGGATCCTTGCCTCATACAAGTCCATACTTAATTCACCACCAACATCTTTTCAAAATTTTTGTCTAAGCAGAATGCCATAGGAGGCTGAGACGTCGGCCACCAGGACTGTCACCTTGATTCTCTTATCCGAGAATGCTGCAAATGCAAATTGGGCATCCTTGATTTGTCCCAATAGTGGAACTTGTTTGTTCTCCATGGAGAAACAATCTTGGTCAGTGTGAGACCAAGAGATTCTACCACTTTGGTAGGCATGGCATTGCCTAAAGCTCCAAAATCAATGATGCAATTGCTCAGCTTGTGACCGTTTATCAGCAGGGAAACATAGAAAGGCTCTATTTTCTCAAGGGCAACAAGAGTAATGACTGTTTATCATGAGTTACCTTCTTAACATCTTGTCCTGTAGAGATAGCTTTATTCTTTACACAGTCAACCAGCCTATCTAACTGCTCAGGGTTGGATTGCAAATATTCAAACTTAGTCACTTGAATTTTGGTCTTCTTAGTATGGTCGATTATATCAAATGACTAGAATGGACTAGGAATAGAGGAAGGGAGTTCTTCCTTCTAGTTTTTAGGGGGGAAGACTGATCTGCAAAGTTGAAGTTGAAGGTGCAAAAATGTTTGTGGTACTTACTTTTTTTGCAATCACCGGGTCCTTTGGCTGGAAAGGCAGAGTGGTTCCCCACTTAGCAATTGAAATTACTAGTTGAGGTCGCTCCTCTGTCTCCTCTTTATCAGTTTGCTAGGCTGACTGATTCTTGGACCGGGTGAACACAACATATGATCCCGCAGCTACTTCACCTTCACTTCTAGGTTCTTCTTGGTAATTCAGGAAACCAATGTTGGAGTCTCCAGCTAATTCTTCTTCTTCCTCTGTGAAGAGATTAGCATCATCTTCTTGATCAAACTCATGTTGGAAAGAGGAATCATGTTTTGTTTCTAGATATCCAACTGCTGAATTGGTTGGAGGTGCTTCAAGGGTGAGGTTCCTCTATGGGGGAAGAAGATGATTTGTTTGCCCTTGATTCTTGGTAGCATGGCCTTGGTATGACTAATTGGAGAATGTCCTCCTTGGTACATCTCTGTATGAAGGAGTAGAGGACATATTTTTTATGCCATTTTCTTTTTAAGAGCTAGCAATTCATTTGCCAGCTTTTGCACCATTGGATCAATGGTGGCTATTGGTGAGTTTTCAGAAAATGAAGAGGATTTACCTTTGTTAGGATCTCTCCTTATTTTTCCTACCAAGATAAGGTCATATTCTACCTCAGTAGCCAAATCTTGAGCCGCAGCAAGGTCTATGTGGCCAGCTTGTCTCAGCAAAAAACTCACTTCAGGTAGCTGTGAGTTGATGAAGAAGCATTTAAGGTTCTCAGGTTTTGGCTAAGCAATGGTAGGAATCCAGTTCCTCAGCTTTTCAAACTTAGCAATGAAATCCCTCATAGGTTCATGAGTTTCCTTCTTCATTTGTGTGAGCTGGGCCAACAAGGCATGTACATCTTCTATAGGCTTGAACCTTACTTCAAATTTAGCTTTGAGAGTGTCCCAGTCAGTCACTGATCGAGCTTGCAGATGGTAGAACTAGTCTACAACAACACCTTGCAGTGTTTCCACAAACAACCTAATTGCTATGTCCTCATATTCATGCCTATCACACCACAAGCTATGCTGAAGGTAGTAATATGTTCATCAGGATAAACTTTTCCATCACCAAAGAACTTGAGGAAATTTTTCCTTAAACTGCGTGGTAGCTCATGAAGAGGTGGAGTAAGATTGAGTGGACCAAAAGAGTTACCCCATGGGCCTTGAGTTGCCATGATTTGATTATGGAAAAGGGAGATAACAAATCTAGGTGGAATATGTATAGGCAAAGCTCTGGTAACAACAGAAAAAGAAGCTTTACCTTATGTTGGTGTCCTGGTACGGGTAGGAGGAACACTCCTAGATCATTGAACTTGAAGTTGGGGAGGGAACAAATCAAAATTTCCCTTCTACACCAACTCAAAGACAGGGTCAACAACACCTTGGGCTCTCTGGCTTCTAGTATAGCACGAAGTTGCCAGATTGCAGAATGAAAATGGGAAAGAACTGGTCTTGCTTCAGCTTCAAGCTTGAGGCTTCAAATTGCATGTTTTATCCCAATTAGCATGGAGGTGGAGGAAGATGGTAAGGCTATAATGATACTGGGTAAGACATAGACCAAAGTTGCCAGAATATATAATGGATAAGGGTAGGAACTGCATGTCGTTCCCCAGCAAAGTTGCCAAAAATTGTTGGGTGAATATTTTGTCACCAACTAACTGATGAGAAAAATAGGTCTCTTCAACCACAACATAGGGAGATTGGTTGGCCAAATGTATAGGTTTACCACATCAAAAGGGGACAAATCTCTCCTCTCATCAAGGGGAGGTTCCCTGTAAATAGGAGGTTATATACTCTATATATAAGCAAAAAGTAACACTCAGGGGTAAGATAACACCATCCATCTCTCTTTTTTTAGAGATGATGTTCACAAATGAAAGAGAAAATCTTGGTGAAAACTCTAAAGGCACTTCTCTTCTTTCAGAAGTGATCTTACAGGAAACAACATGAGTTCTTTCAGGTAGTGACAAGTAACTGGTAACAAAGGGCATAGTAACCAGCAGACTGAGATGTAGCACAAAGTCTCCACCTCAACTGCCTAAGAGTGAAATACGAAGGATAATGAGGGCACAAAGTCATCCCAAGGTCCTTTACACAGAAATAGAAAATAGACAAACATACTAAAGACAATTGTGGGGGGCACAAAGTCTCTCCATAATTGGCTTCAGGACACCTTCTTGATTACTTCCACTAGTTCTACTTATTTCTTTAAAATGGACAAGAACACATTCAGGGAACAGACATAAGAACAATCTCTTAAAATGACACAAGCTATAACAGCACAAAGTCTGAAAGTAACTTGCTTTCTCATTCAAACAAAGAAATATGATGAACAATCTGAGCTCAAAGTCTCAGTAATCACCTCTCAATTTTGGTAGAGTTTTGCTTCTATAATGGAAAGTCTCCCTTGCATAAAGTAAGAGAATACAATATATAGCAGCCAAGAAAGGCTTGGCACTTTGTTCCATGGAATGGCCCATGTTGCATTCAATGCTTTGAATGCATTTTTAGTTTTGTCAAAGAGCCCATGCTAGAATAGGGCAGTTGCCTTAACTATGACGCGTCGATTCATCTCAAATGTCTTCTCTTGGGCTTGAGTCATCTGGTCTGTCACCTGATATCTGTATAGCTATCCATTTTGCCTTTACTCTAAAGGAGACAAACATGCCATGCCTTTAATGTTTGCAAGATCAAATATCTACTTGGTGGACTGTTCCACCTACCAGAAATAACTCCTACAGATATTTCTGATCTTTCCCTCTTTGTCTCTTCCTAGTTTTGTCTTTCCTGGAACTGGAGATCTTGGGGCTATCTTCCTAGCTTTGCTGGCTCTTTCAGCTCTTCTTTCAGTGGTTCTTCCTTTTGGTGTTAAGGCCTTTGAATGCATTCAGGTCTGCGTTCAAGCTTTTAAAGATCAACAGTTATTTCATTGTCGTGAAGTTGATGTTTGTGCGCCTGTCACCACTTGGAAAGCCAACAGCTAGTTTGTTGCCCTAAATTTGATGGCTGTGGGGACATCATCAGACGTTTGGATCCCAATGGCTAGTTCATGGTGCTTAATCTTGACGTCTTCGGGCCCGTCACCCTCCTCAGCAATTCCTTTGACTTTCTTGTTTGATTCTTCTTGAAGGGGAAAAATCCCTTCAAGGTCTTGAAAAAGGTCCATTTTGCTCGACAAGAGCCCCGCACAAGGGTATCTGCCCTTTGTTGTTCTTTGGGTGGCCTTCAGGCAGTCTTCAGGGTCCTTTAGCTTCAATTCCTTCAGATAAAATGTCTGAAGGAATTCCTTTAGACAATTTGTCTGAAGGAAATGTTCCATTGCCTTAGCCATTTTTCCCACAAAAAATCTTTTCGAAGGAATTCCTTTGCTCCATTCGGCCTTTGAAACGGTCCATTTTGCTCATCGCCTACCCTCCGCAAGGGCTGTTTGATCTTGATTCGCTGCCTTTTGTAAGGGCACTTGGTCTTTTCACTTTGGGGCACTCCTTTGAATCAGCCGATTGAACCAACTTTGGTTCAACGGTTCAAAATTTCAATCTTGTGTTCACTTGATCGCTTGAACCAACCGCGTTGAACCAACTGCTTATTGAACCTTTGAACCGTTGAACCATTTTGGTTCAAGGTTCAACGGTTCAAGCCTTCTTCTTTTTGCTAAGTCTTTGGAAGCCATTGAACCTTGAAACAGTTGAACTTGTTGAACCTTTGCCAAAGCACTTAACTCTTTAAGCTCGCTGATATGGTTGAACCTTTGAACCCGTTGAACCCTTTGAACCAATTTGGTTCAAGATTCAACGGTTCAATGGTTGAATCCTTCCTTTGAAGTTTGTCGATGAACATTTTTGATTGAACCAATCCTAAAATTGCCTAAATGTTGAGAGCTTGTTTCTTTTCCTGCAGAGTCTGTAGAAATGAACCTACAGAGTCTGTAGAAATGAACCTGCAGAGTCCATAGAAATGAACCTGCAGAGTCCGTAGAAATGAACCTGCAGAGTCTGTAGAAATGAGTCCATAGAAACTAGCCAAGAAACCAACCTGCATAGTCCGTAGTTTTGTCTAAGTCTCTCGAGCTTTGAAAGAGTCCATATAATCCAGCCTGCGAAGTCTGTAGAAATGAGTCCAGAGAAAGTAGCCTGTAGAGTCCATAGTTTCAAGCCTGCAGAGTCCATAGAAATGAGTCTGTAGTTTCAAACCTGTAGAGTCTATAGTTTCAAGCCTACAGAGTCCACAGTTTCAATCCTACAGAGTCCATAAAAATCTAAAAAAGCTTGAAAAATAGAGAATTTGAATACTCAGAACAATTTTTTGAGAAGGGAAGAAATAATTTTGGCGTGCAGGTTCACACTAGTTCATATGTTGTCCCGAAAATGAGTGACAAATTTTTGGGAACAACACATTGCTCCCCATATGGAGGTTATAATCCTTAAATTTGCACATGTGCATGAATGATACCCAATTCTCCCCCAACATGACCTATGGGGGGAATTGCATCTCTCTATAATCAAGATTTGTGCTTGCTTCTGGGTCTATTACTGTGATGCATATGCCTTCTACTAGCTACACCTCTCATTTCCTAGTGACTGCTTCTTTCACCATCTGCACTTTTTTTACTTCCTTCTACACCTTTGGTGGACCTATACTTATCCTTTTCTTACCTATTAGAAATTGAGAACTATTAAAGTGTAATTGGTTGATATTTCTAAAGCCCTTAATCATGCTTGGTGATTCTTCACAGTTACTGGGTCTATGACTGTGTCTTCAGCTCTTGAGTTTCCTGCACCATTAATGGTGACCTTATCATTATGTAGATCTATTAATACCCTATTTCTCTATCAACTTCACTCCCCTCACTTCCTTTTTGATTCAAAGTGGAATACAATCTTTTCATCTATCTTTTCCTCTCACTTGGAATGGCTGTGGATGACTAGTTCTTTATGGTAGCATTTTTTGGTTTTTGATGGCTTTGGCTCTTTTCAGCTTTGTGTTTTGGTTTGAATTCTCACAAGGTTTGTAACCTATTCTAGTTTGCGGTTCACCCATTTATACTCTATTTTTAGCTACCTCATTAATGACTGGTGATTAATGGCTTGGCTACGTGTGAATTTCTTGAAATCTGCTAAACCTATAAAATCCACTAAAATTCGCTACCAAATTCTCATTCATTACAGATCTTAGTACTTCTACCATCATAAAATTAATTTTTCTAGTGGTTTATTCAGTGAAGTGACAGGTGATTCAAATGATCACTTCCCACTGACCATTATGTGGGTGCCATCTATCTCTATGATCTTTCTCTTGTGATTTGTTCACCTTGGCATGACCTTCACCCTTCTTATGATAACCTGGGTGCAATGCTTCACATGCACATGATTCAATCTCCTTGGTTCCATATTTTCTTAGTACTGTGCTTCTTTTCAAGCATGCCTTTCTTTCTTGGTCAATTTATCTACACTTTCATGTCTCTTGCTTTGGCCTTTTCTACCCCATACATATTCTTGTGCTAGTCCTCCAATACTACATTATTTCTTCTCAATTTATTGCACATGAGCATCTTGTGTGCCTTCACTTGTCAAGTTATACTCACAAATTTTTGAATTTGGAAAACTTCATGTACCCAAAAACTTAAGTGTCTAGCATCAGACACTTAGAAAGCAATCGTGCTCGACTCACCCAACTAGATTTATGCATGTAAGTGACAAAAGAGTTATCCCATGGGCTTAAAAGTGCCATTCCTATTTACTCAAAAAAAATGAAAAAAAACATAAGGAAAGATTTGGCTTGCACCAAATTTGATTATGGTCAACACAAAGTAATTGACTTATGACTGTGAAGTCAGTGTCTGATGGCACAAGTGCCATCTTATTAACTAAATGGATTCAATCTGTTGCCATTGAAATTCCCAGTGAGAATTTCACTCATTAACGTGCACAACTTGCATGCACTAGTCTCCAATATATTATAGAGGATATAAGGTCCCATCAACTTAATCTACAACTTGCTTGGGTGCTTGAGGTACTTAGAGTCATATAACAAGACTAGTACACCTTCAGTAAATATCTTGCATTTGATGTGTTTATCATGCCATAACTTCTAGCACGCTTTTTTTATTTGCTAGCTCCATCTTACTTTGGTGCTTGTCTTATCCAAGCACTCTAAGTTTTCTAGGCATGTGCTCAAAGACTCTTGGTTATCCAATCACCAATACATACGATGTGCAATGAGGGAACTAGAAATTCCATAGGTAAAATGGCCTCTATGCCAAACATTAGTTGAAATGGTGTAGCCTCATTCACACACTTGTACGTAGTGTGATAGGTCGACAATACTATTAACACATGATCATCCCAATATTTATGACCAATGTCATATATTTTTGTGAGGCACATTTCTAATATTTTATATAAGGCCTTAGTGGTACCATTTGCTTGGGGATGGTAAGGTGTCATTTTATGGTTCACCACCATATATTCAGTTATCAAGATCTGAATGGTTTTGTTGATGAAGTGCATGCCACAATCACTAGTTAAGCTAAGTGGGCATCCATAGTGGCTAATTATATTCTCCTAGATAAATCTTATGGCTATGGAAATTGTATAATATTTAGTCAACACTACCTCAACACACTTGATGAAGTAATCTCTGGCTGCTAGAATGTATCGTGCACTTGTGTATCTTGCAGCTGGAGTAATAGGCCCAACAAAGTCAATGTCCCATTTTTCAAATGGTGTTTGGGAAAGGATGGGGATGAGAGACATCTCATCTTGGTGGTTTGGTTTTCTCATGTGCTAGTAGATGTCACATGCTTTGATGCATTCTTTTACATCCTAGAATAAGGTTGGCCACCATATGCCTAATTGTAGTACCTTGTGCACCATAGTATTTCCAATGTAATGGCCTCCAACAATCCCCTCATGTGCCTCTTGCTAGGCTGAGTCCTATTCATGCTCTAGGACACATCAGTGCATGACTTCATCATGGCTCAGTTTGTATAATTCCCCAGCAATGAGTTGAAAAAGGGTGGCATGAACTATGAGATGCTTCTTTTTCTTAGTCATCATGGTTTGGGGCACAGATCTAGATGTTAGAAATATGGAAATCTCTACCAAGTCCTTCGAGATGCGCTAGAATCTATAAAGTTGTACGTCAAAAATATCATCTTCAATAGGAATTATCACATCACTAGACTTGATGCAGGATAGATGGTCTGGGCCTGCATTTTGTTTTCTAAGCTTTACTATAATAGAGAACTGGAACTCTTAAAATAAAACAATCCATCGACAAATGCATGCATGAAGAGTGAACTTGTTCACTAGGTACTTAAGCACCTCATTGTCAATGAGAAAGATGAAAGGGGTGGCCAATAAGTACTGTCTAAACTTTTTCAGGGCATAGACCATGGCAAGCACCTCATGCTCAATTGTGGTGTAGTTATGCTCTGCCTTGGTTAGTTTTTTGCTTGTGAAAGAAATGCGACGATCCATTTTTCCTTCGCTTGTTTGCACTAAAATGACACTGATCATAGTAAAAAATCCATCAACATGGACATAAAAGGGAGTCATCTAGTTGGGAAATTACAATATTGATGCACTTACTAGTTTGAGCTTCAGGGTCTCAAATATATCTTCTTGTGATGTGCCCCAATAGAATGGGCCATCCTTTCACAAGAGCTATTTTAACAGGGCTACAATCTTGGCATAATTCCTTATGAACTTACTATATTACCCGTAATGTCCAAGAAAATCATGAACATCTTTCTACATTGATGGGATTAGGAGCTAAAGGATGGTTACAATATTTAACAGATCAAAGAGCAGACCATCCTTGCAGATGATGTGCCTGAGCAAAGTTTCAAATGGCATTGCAAAAACACACTTTTTGAGGTTCAAATAAATCTACTACCTACACCTTTAAAATATAAGGCACAAGTTGTCATAGTGATCCTTCACTAAACCATACATAATCCAATTGTCTAAGTATACCTGGAGGGACTTATGAATGAAGTCTTTGAAAGTGATGATCACCACTCAGGAGAACATGACTGACACATTCTTAAGTCCAAAAGTCATCATGTTGTATGTGAAACAAACCCATTATATCAAAAAGGTGGTTTTGTGCTTATCCTCTTCATTAATATGGACTTGATGGTATCTTGAGAACCCATCAGTAAAGATGTGTATCTCACAACTTGTGATGCCATGTAAGACTTTTTCAGTAAGTGGAGTTGGAAAGGGGTTGGTTATGCAGGTGGCATTCAACAATTTATAATCAACACAAATTCAGATGCACCCATCATTTTTGATGCTGATGACCATGGAGCTAACCCATTAGGATTCTTGCATGGGGTAGATGATGCCTACAACTAGCATACCCTCAATATCCATTTTTACCTTGGTATGAAGATTGGAGTTCATCCTATAAGGTCACTTCTTAATAGGTCTTACACCATCAACTAGTTTGATGCTCATCTTCCTAAGGGATGGGTTTGTGCTTTTCATATCTCTGTAGTTTTGATAGAACAAGTCTTGGAATTCTTCAGGAGATCAACAATCTACACAAGCTCTATGTCAGACCAATAGGTGCCCAGAGTAATGATATTTGGTTCCCATTTCAAACTAATAACTACCTTTGTAGTTTTTAATGGCATGAAATAGGGTTCATTATTTTCTTGGTGATAATATTTGACCTATCTACTGACCTCAGTTATTTATATCCAAAGGTGGGTAGGGTCTTCTTCTTCTAGGGTGATATCCTCAACTTGGTGCACTAATTTTCTTTTGCCTTTCAAATTCTTCCAGTTGTATGCCTTCCATGTTTCATCATCTTCATCATTAGAGTCACTATTAAGAGTTTAATCTTTGAATAAGGTCAAGAGTAATTATCCCTTTTTGTTGAACATGTCTTTTAGGCACTCCTCCAATATTGCAGTGTCCTCAAACACTGACCTTCAAACTACCTGTAGTGGCTCAATCAATTCAAGGTTTTGCAAAGAAAAGGATAAGGTGTGAGCAAACTACTCCTTAAGTGCGTCCAAGTTGGCTATCTCATGGTGCATCTCATTAACAACATACCATGCCCATGCCCAAGTATTTAAGGTCCTCTAGAAGGCATTCACCCATTTATTCCTTGAGGCATTTTCACCACAAATAGTCCATGTTTTTTCACAAAGGTGCACATGCGCTATGGGGTCAAAGTCACCAGAGTAGGCTGAGATGTCTAGGTATTCATTACTCTTTTTGAATATAGTACAAATGTCTGCCTTCACATCTCACCAAGTTAGCAAGCTAAGCCTTTGCACTGCCTACCAACGAGTAACAATGCTCTTCAATGTATAGACTAGTGAGCCCATTTATCCACCTCTTTTGGGATGCATGATTCAAGGTCATAAACATACTCTTCTACTGGATTAATCCCTTCATATCTTAGGAGCAATGCAAGTTTTCCCTTACTAAGGCAAACAAATCTCTTTCCCTTCTTCTTGGCATAAAAGACCCACCTTTTAGAAGTGCAATCAATCTGGACCTATCCTAAATTTATTGGTTTAGGTGCCTTTTCATGTACCAAGTATCATCTTCAACCAATGGCCTCATATGCTTCCTCGACCCATCAATCATAGGTAACATCAGTGGTGTCTGAGGCTGATTGTCTATTTTCCCAAGAGGGGACTCCTTGATCATTTGGGTTTAGAGTCTTGATGCCTTGTATCATGATGTTATAGATGTGGTTGATCTCATCTTCAATGTCCATGCTATTGACATAGGGGGTCCTTGGTCATTTGAGAGGGGTATAACTACCCTCTCTTTTCCATTCTCAAAGGTCATGTAACACCTTTTGAAGTACATATCTACATTATTTGCATAATACCATGGCCTTCATGAAAGCACCAGGTAGTTATCCTATTTTGCTAACTTGATCACTTCAAAGTCAACACAAAATTTGAAACCCATGATATCTATAACTATGCTCTTTATAATTCCAATAGGATGCACCCAAGTCTTATTGGCCATGAAGAGTACATGAGGGGAAGGCCTCAAGGGTAGCCTACCCATTTTCTCCAAAGAATTCTTAGTCAATATTTTGACCTCAACAGTTGTGTCTACAAGGACCTCATTGACAGACCATCCATCAATAGCGGCATTCAGTATGAGTTCTTGGTCAAACTCCACATTTTACATGTGTTGAACTTCTTGTGTCCTCTCCATGCATGGTGCAATGACCTCAAATTTATTTTGACCTACATGATATAAGATCAAGTTATTCAATAAGGGTACTATTCCCTCTATTTTTAGGAAGCATAAGATCTCAGTTAATTCTTTTATCTCAACTTTTTGGCTATCCTACTTCTTTCAAGAAGCAACAACCTATGCTTCTACGTCTCGTGTTAATTGGAACTCCCCTTGCAGGTTTTGGATTACACTCATGGCCTATTATAATACTTTTTTTTGGCATGTTGGGTCTGGGTAAGGTATAAATTTTGGTTTAGGACATGTTATGCACTTAGTGTGACCCTTACCCCCATATTCTAGGTATAATTTAGGTACTCACACAACTAGTGATTGAGTGCTGAATCCACTTTGCATAGTTACCTATACCCCTTGACTATCTCTATGTGGGTCAGTTGCACCTTTGGGGTCTATTTTTCCATTTTTGGCTCATGCTTGATCATTCCTACACCTTTGTCTGTACTAGGCCTACCTTGGGTCAAATTTTTGTACAAGTCAGGACATTTGTTGACCTTATGGGATCCTCAACAATACTCATACATAAGATGTGTAGGGTAGTCATGATGATAATGCTTTATTGAGCCACACTTATAACATGAGCGCATGGGAAACCTTCCACCATCGTATCCTTCACCTCACCATCTAGCATCTCATTACATCCAAAATCCTATATTCTATTGATCATAGCCTTCATTTCCTTGGTTAGCCTACCCTTTAACTATTTCGGTGGCCTACTATACAACTCTTTCTATGTTCTCTAACATTTTATCAATCATCACCCGATAATCAATAGTGGTATGGGTATAGGCATCACATAACCTATAATAGATGGTTGTGTTAACCTGGCTAGCACATTACAACAAAGGGTAGTTGTGAACATCATGTGCCTCTCGATAGAATTCATAGCTTAAAAGCAAAGTGCACACATTCCTTCATGGGTAGTTATTCCTATTATGGCCTTTTGTTTCATAGTCAGTGCACCACTTTGAGCAGTGTGTGAAGAGCTAGCGGTAAGATTTTAGAGTTAGGAGGTCATAGATGAAATATGTGCCTCCATAAATAGGCTGATCATGGTATCTACACTTTAGACTATCTTAGCTCTGAGTGTAGATTCAATCACTTTATGAGGGTCTATAAAAATCTTCGTGAAAAGTGATCTTTAGAATGACACTACAAACCCTCTAATGAACCATTGCATATGTTGTGAAGGGTGAATATCATATGGGTGATTCTATAGGAGAGTCTTGAACTGTGCATCATATAGGTGCATGCTCTCTGAAAGTCCTTGGGTAATCTCTTTTAGCATGGTGACACTCTGCTATTCAAACTCTGAACTATCAAATTCCTTCAAGAATGTATCCTTTAGGGTATCATAGTCAACCATGGCTTGGTTGGGATCAAATTTTCTATACTAGGTGTGGGTGCGATGAAGTAAAGTGGTCACAAATTGGGTTACCTTACAATCTGATTGGGTTATGCCCCATACGCACCACTAAAATTCACACTTCAACACATGTTATATAACATTATCCATATTGTAATACTCTGATAAGTGCATAACCATCTCATAGTATATTTGCTATGCAAGGGAAGCTAGTATTTGACATGCTTGTCTCCTGACATCTATCTTGGTGGCAGTCCTCCAATGCCTCTAGCCACTGGGTTAGGCAATGGTCTTATCATTACTACTAATGCAGTTGATGTTGATGTCATTATACTAATTATGACATTAAACAACTTCTTACAAGCTATTACCCACTTTGTGTTGCTGATATCAGATGAGCCGGTATGATTGCACTTAAGTTATGTTATGGTGAGCTAGCACCTAATGGTCTAGAGGTAGTTTCACTCACCTCCTTATATGGAATAATATGTTCAATCACAAAGTTGCATTCCAATTCTACAAAATGTCTAAGATCAAAGTTGTCAATAGATTCAATTATAACTTCTATACTTTTTACAAGTGGGGGATCTAGTGCATGAGCATGTGCCATAGGTTCAAAGGGGGTAGGCGCATCAAGTATATCTTTAGTCATAAAATATTATAGGAACCCAACAAATTACACACCTATCAAGTATTGAGATCGATCCATTGCTTCATTATATTTATCATTCTTTCTCTACTGTATTTCAAGAAATCCTTCCCCATGCACTTCCTCATCATTATGGGTTCTCTCAGTACTTACAGGTTCTATATCTTCCATCAGTCTATGCCATCTCTTATTATAGGTTTATCTTCTGAGCTCTTGTGTGTTAATCTACTCATCCCCTTCCATCATACCTCACCTACACATCGCCTTCTCCCCCTTTGCACTAGCCATATGTGAAAGGAATTTATCCTTCCATCCCCAAAGTTTCAAAACCATAATCCACCATTAGATTTTTGAGCTTTGTATTGAATTCCTTTATAAATGTGCCTCTAGGGTCGCACAAAAATTGGTACTCTACTTCCTCAGGGCACAAGTATGTTGAGACTGCAAACTCAAGTATGTAGCTATTCAATGCTCTTTGCCACCATTTATCCACTGCTCTAGTCCAAGTGGCATCTAGAGTCTCAAGCCTCTTTAGGCATTCCTTCATCCACTCATGGTGTTTTCCATAGCTTATTATTCTATGGGTTGAATATGCATCCAACCATCGGGACACATGCTCAGGTAGCTCATAAAAAAAGACCTCATACAAAGCATCATATAGGTTATTTTGAACCCATTTTCTTGGATTTTATCCTTTGTAGGTTGGATGCTTTAGTGCAAAGCTATCTTCCACCTATTTCAACTAACGCTCAATGTTTTTGAGAGAGATTTGGTAAAACATTCTATTGCACCATCACAATAAAATTCAACATGGGTCCCAATAATGGAACAAAAAATATTGTAGAAAAGGGCACAAAAAGTTATCTTAGTCAATTCTAGGCTTATTACAATTAGGTGAAAACATGGGATATTCCCTTTATGTTCAACACTCTAACACTCAGCTACATTGACATCAATTCACATAAGGCACATGGCTTATGCACTCACCTGAAGCATAACTAAGAAGGAATCGAGGCTCGCATTGAGATAGTTGTGCCATGGCACAAGACATTAATTATGGGACTTGGTCAATTCAAAGAAGGCTTTAAGTAGATCTATAGGTGCAAGCATTTTATGGGATAAGCCTAGTTTTCTATAGGTGCAAGATTTTTGGTAGAATAATCCTAGAGTCATATGGGTTCAAGCCTTTGTTAAACTAACCCTAGCATCATATTAGTGATTGAGGTGTTAAAGGGATGATTTTACTTTAAGTACTCATATTAGGCTCATGCTTCTAGCAGGGACAGGAACACTTGGTATGGGATCTATACTCATACTCTCTATAGATTTATGATGACATCATCATTTATTATAGGGACTTCATTAATGACATTATCCAGATGCTCATAAACATTCCTTAACATAAATATATTAAAATTACAATATTAAAATCATTTATGCATTCAAATAGCAATACCAAAGATGCATAAACCATATATCATGTTTACTATAACCATTCTTTGTCATTAAGCAAAATTAAAATAAAACAAAATTCATAATATCTAAAATAGAGTAAATGCTTTGCTCAAACTACTTAATGACCGAAAGGCTCACATGTGAGCTTGGGTGCTTACAAATGGAGTCTTTATGGCATCCACACTGCTCTTAAGTCTAATGTCTGCCATAGTAATGTATACAAATCATTCCCAATTTGCCATAGCTTTGATATAATATCTTCACCATTTGCATCAACTTGTTTGGGCTCCTTTTATAGCCTTCTAGAACATCTTTGCTAGGGTAGAATGTGTATGCTGAGTACCGAGATGGAACTTTGGTGATCATTCCTGCTGGCTCCATGACCTCATGAAGTTTGTGTTGCAGTTTACATGTATCATACATCTTGGAAGATGCCTTGAAGATATGGGAACCAATCAATCACCTATTAGCTGGCACAAAGTATGAGTTGCAACTTCTAGCTAGCACCAAAATGCCAATCATTACACAAAATGATCCTTTCATGCCGATGTGGATGTTGTGATGTCATGAATTTGAGACTTAATGAAATAAGGGGGCGAACATCATACTCAGTTTGGTCTTTGATTAATAGGGCAACATTTGCTAATTATTGATGCTAAAGCTATGTTCCATGGAGTCAACCTTCTCAAATTTTACTGGGCCATGCTAGAATCTCAAAAATCTCATCTAGAATGGGAACCACCTCTCTAACTTATTTCAAGGCATACCTGCATACCTCCATTGCTTCAACAAACTATTCGACTACCCATATTGTTTCATTTCTTGGCATGAGTTGCTCCTTACACCACTGTAATAAGAGATCCACAAGAGTCTCTAGCTTATCAAAAGCCTCACCCTCTAAAGAGACCCCATCTACTAGTGTTGATTGCTGGCTCAAAATAGTCTTACATAGATTCAATGTTTTGACCTTTGTTGTTGTTGCAACTTCCAGCTAGTGTTTTAGCTTGACCACTTCCTCTTCGAGTTACTTCCATGCAAGTTATTTATCAAATAGCTAAACCACCCTACCATGTTTTTGTTCATCTTGGTGCATATCATAATTTGTAACCACATTTTGTCATGCTACTTTAAAGGTCATTTTAAAGAGTGTTGCACTAGCTTGTAGAGGAGAAATTTATTGAGGATCAACCCAAAGAGGTGTGATCACCATTGTTATTTCTAAATCTAATACCAGGTTATCAAGAGGCATCTTAAAATGGCATTTTTCATTATACATGTCCAATAAGAATGACATTTCATGCTGGGTGTGTACAGTGGCATCCTCTAGATCAAAATGGGAATATAAATAAAGAGATTTATCAGGAATACCTATCTAGTATTGGGTGCATAGGTTGGTGGCTGTATTGGGCTTAGGTGGTTGGACCATGGTTTCAATAGGCTATTTCCATTTGATGGGATTCTGCTCAAGTATCTCAACATCCATGTCTTATTCCAAGGAAGTGGTGTTGATGTCCATGTCATTCGATTCTTTTGCTTCAAATCCATCCCTCTATTCATCAAGTGGATCTTCAAGGTCCAGCTGCACCTCTTCAAGGGTGGTATCTTCCTCTTGCATCAAGAAGAGTATTTTATCTGAGTCAATATCTTCCTATTCTTTGACTATCCCCATGGTTCCTCATGGTAATTCTTTTAGCTCTTCCCTATCACCGTCCTTAGGCTCTTTCACTTATTCTAATAGAATGGTTTGCATTTATGGCCCTGAGCCTTCCAATTGATATTCCAGTCAATCTCTTCTCGATGAAACCTTTAGTGGTGATGCCTTTGGTGATGGACCCCTTAATGGTGAATCCCTTGGTGGTGGTGTTCAGGAAGTACTTTGCCTTTTTAGTGGTTCTAGCTGTGAACTTGTGTTAGCATTGTGCTTGATACACTTCTTATTGAGTAGTGGCACTAGAGGAAGCTTATTTTTCTCATGATCTATGCTTCTTAAAGCTTTATTTTTAGGTTTAGGCATATAAAATAGATTATGAATTGAATGCCTTACAATGATTAGATGAACCTTGATGTCAGTTCTATTTGTCTCATTCTGTTCTCTGCATGGTTTTTTATAGGATATGCATATGTTTTATAGAGAGTGTGAATCTTTGAGTTAATTTGTTCCACTTCAAGGGTTATTGGCTATGCACCATACATGTGGTTGACTGAGTTTATAAGGTAACATGCTATGAAAGCATAGGGTAGCTTCAACCAACTAGAAATATCTCTAGATGGGGCCATCCTGATATGTGTAAGAGAAAAATGTTACTTGACAAAAAATTTGGCTTGTTTGCCAACTTGGGTGGGTAAGTCCATTAGAACACTCCATCCATTCCCAAAGGATTCCTTCATACCATCATACCACATATTCATCTTGAGCTTAAAATTTAGAATAATATAACTAGGGCATGTGAATGCCTTGAAGTGCTTTGTAGGGAACCTGTTCTTAGGTGGATATAACCACTTCAATTCTCCAAAGATGTAATCAGTTACACCATTTTCATCAAACACCATTAAAAAAAGGAATACACCCATGGGAACCTATGGTTAGGTGTCTACTGGGCCTTCTTCATCTCTGTTATAATCTTGTTGGAAAAATACATTATTTAGTTATATTGTAAACCCTTAGTACCCTGATGAGCAACAAATAGGTGGGCCATGTTGACTTCCTTCCATCTATCATTGCTACCAACTTTGGTCATGATGATGTATGCAACTACTCAAAGGGAAAGATCTTGTAATTTATTTGTATGCATGGCATGTCCTTGTTTCTAGTATTCCAGTATTGTGGTGGTCTTTTCTATTTCCTCTAAGTATTTTAAATCAAATTCAAGGTCTATTCCCTTGATACCTTACTGATTCTTTCAGTCATGATTTTCATCTGACACTCATAAAATTAAATATAATCCTCATGCACTTGTGAAAATATAAACTTGATCACCTCTATAGGTTTTACAAAATAAGGGAGGCTGAAGAGCTGGAAGATCTCCATAAAGTCCAAGGTGTTGAAGATTTTCAAATCATAGACTAATTCACTCTTTATGTTTTGGCATTGACTCTATAACCATTTTGAATCTCAACCTCATTTCTAGGTTGGTGGTAGTTATAGTCAAATATAGTATAAGTGGGCACATTTGATACCTAGTTCTTTATGCACAACATCATTTTTGGGTACTACATCTCCTTGATTAGCAAGGGTGGAGGTGGGGGTATTTGGGATTTATTTTTATTTTGGTGTACCATCATTTTTATTTCACCTTCTACATGCTCACCCTATTTTTAGGTTTTTCATCCCTAATTAATACCATTTCCCCACCAACTCTTAGCTCCTCTTCCTCTCGAATAACTGGTAGTGGATTATTTTTTTGGGCCTTTTTCTTATGATAAATCACCCTTCATGGAGCCCAAAGGTTGAGGCACAACCATCCAATATTCCCAAATGAATATGTTTTTGTTGTGAAAGTGTCTTGGCTCTCTTGCTTCAATGCCTATTAATGGTAGATGCCAACCTATGTAAATTGCAATCCAAGAATTCCTCTACCTTAATTTATTTTATCTATCTCTAGCTATTTGTTTAGATAAAACCACACTCAATGATCAATGAACTGGGAATCGATACTCTGTATTTTTTTTGGAATCACCTAAACTTGATTGTTTGCTCTTCAAATCTATAAAATCACACTTGAATCAAAGGTAAAATGTAAAATGAAACTCCCAATATCCTTTTATAGGTTTGAGGGGGTAACTTGAATATACTAACCCCCTCTCTTTGACCATCACTTCTTATAATAAATGTGATTAATGATATTTCCATAATGTGATGTTGTCATGCTTTCCATAAATACTACCTCTTTATATTAGTGACACATCTTATCCTGTGCTTTTCTCAAATTGCATGACAACTGTAGAAACATTTGAATATTCATACCATAGGTAGGAATCATTATCGACCAAACCAAGATTATGGTTACATGCAACATCATGCTTAGTCTTTATCCTTATACACCTTTAATTGTGTACCTCTACATCCACATGTATCCCTATGGACCATTTACTAGCATACCTAACACCCCTTACCACACACTAATCATGATTCATGCTCCTCTATGTGTTTCTATACGATTTTCGCTTTCACATTCAAAAAGGAATTAAGAAACTAAGAGAAATGGTCTAGGGCTTGTACGTACCTAGATATAGTCTTGCGCACTAGATTTAGATGATAACAGGAACTCCTCTTTGGTTGTGGAGGATGACACCTGTAGCAAAAAAGAGACTCAAACACGAAAATGGTTAGATGGCTAGAAAGTGGACTATCAAGCAAAAGCTTGGTCCTTGAAGTGTAAAGACTTCTCGGGGATGATAGTCCACTGTTAAAAAGCAAAATATTGATAGAAATAGAAATAATAAAAATAGAAATAGAAATAGAAGCAAATGCTTACCTGAATGCTGCTATCGGTCTGGTCACAGTCGCCGACATCAGTTATCTGCCAACATCAGTTGTCAAGGTCTGTCGATGTTAGTTAGTCTGTTGGTGTCGGTTTGGGTAGTGGCTGGCATCGGTCGGGGCAGAAGTCTTTAGATGAGGTCTGGATAGGTTTATGGTCTTTGGATGAGGTCTGGACGGGTCTGGGTGAGTTTATGGTCGACAGGGTGCTCTACAGAATGGTCTAGGTCTGTCTAAGGGTCTGAGAAGGATGATCTGGATGGTTTGTGGAGAGTTGCAGGGGAGTCAAATGGATAGAATGTTAAAAAGGGATAGAGGGGTAGAGGAGGCCTTTCCGCCTCTCTAAGAAGGGCAAGTTGGGTCTGTGGTCTGGTTGACAGTCTAAGAGCTGAATAGGAGCTAATTGCTAATACATTTCTAGATTATTGAAATGAAATAAATGAAACATACATAGCTCATACATGTTGAAGGAGTGTTGCTGATGCTTGTACCTATTGCTGATGCTGCTGGTGTGGAGGCCCTGTTGCTGGTGGAGTGGCTGATGTAGAGTACCTATTGTTGTTGTAGCTTGCTTTGTGCCTGAGAGAGAGAGAGAGAGAGGTCGAAGTCTAGGTGCCAGATGATTTTTTGCATTCAGGAGAAGAGGATGCGAGAGGATTGCAATAATTGTGGTAATAGTAAGGCATAAGAACTTGCTAATGGGTCTGCATGTTTTGTTGCAGTAGGGGTTGGTGACTTTGGTTTGAGAGTTTTAAGAGGCATTGGTTGTACCATCATTTTTGCAGGTGGCATAGCCACACATGTAGATGGCACTTTGGTGGTGATACTCATTAGATACTTGGGAGGAAATATATGTCTGATGGGTTGATAGAGTAATGGAGGCAAGTTGCCTCTATGAGATGTGGGAGTGGGAAGCACTCCTATTAGGGTGGATGGGTGCGGGCCCAAAATTGAAGGTAATGATGAAGGTGGGGGAGGAATCCTCCGGTGTGGTTTAGTGGCCTTCTTTGGTTTGGGTTGAGGGCCACCATTGTGCGAGGCGAGGTTAGATATGGGTTTGGATTCAGATGTGGACGGAGGTGAGTGAGATGTAGCAATCTCAGGCAAAAGGCAAGAGAAAATTGTGACCGGGTCTTCCTCGGTCGAAATGGGTGAAGAGACTGGTTCTTCTCTTGGTGGAGAAGAAATAGGAGAATGTGGCTCCTTAAGAGGGTAGAGGGTAGGGATGATTGTGCCTTCGACTTGTGGTTAAGAAGTAGGCAAGGTAGGGTCCTCTATTGGTAGGAGGAAGGATGAAGGTGGGGCTAATGGCATAGGTATGGTCAAGGCATCCTCTAATATGAGAGAGGTCGATGGAGAACTAATAGGAGAAAAAAGCTCTTCTACCGGTGGAGGAGGTTGGTCAGGGACAAGAGGCGAGACCATGTTGACCATGGGTATATTATGGTCTTGGGGGTCATTGGTCATGGTCTGGATATTGTTTAGGCTAGGAGGATGGTTAGGGAACGGTTGTTTAAAGATGTTGATATGTTGATTGGGTGGGGAATTTGGGTTGTCCAAGATGAGGTCTCCCTTATCTAACATGTCTTGAATGATGTTCTTGAAGGTTTGGCAATTGTCGATGTCATGGCCTTGGACACGGTGATAATGACAGAAGTCGGCCTCCCTATACTAGGTAGGGATGGCTTTTGAAGGGTCGAATTGAGGTGGTCAGATTGGAGGGAGATTGAGGACCCCCTGCTTGATGAGTTTTTCCAAAACGGAAGCGTATGATTCTCTAAGTGGAGTGTATGAACGCTGGATGTACCGTTGTTGGAATTGTTTAGTGATGCTTTGAGATGTAGAAGGTTGAGATTGGTTGGTTGTTGTTGAAAATGGTGATCTAACGACCACAATGTTGGCCACTCCTTTGGATTTGGAATTGGCAAAAGAAGGTCTAGAAAAAGAAGGGTCATTGGCTTTTGCGTTAGTATTATGCAATTTGACCTTATCCTCTTCAATGGCACAGAGTTCAAGCTTTCGGGCCATGGTGAAAGCTTCGTCAAAGGTGTAGAATGTTTGAACCCGCAAGGTGGAAGAGATATGCCTGGCACATACTCGAGAAAAGAGCTCGATGAGCTCAGGTTGAGGCAAGGAGAAGGAGAGCTGGTTGATCAAACTTCTCCAACGGACAATGAAATCAATGATTGATTTGTCATCAAATTACCTGATGGAGTAGAGGTCTGTGATCGAGACTTGTTTGGTGATATTGATTGAGAAGTGGTCAAGGAAGAGTTGGGTGAGTTGAGTGAATGAAAAGATAGAATGTCCGGTAAGAGATCTATACCAGTCAAGGGCGGGGCCAGAAAGTGACATGGGGAAGGTGTGTAACAACAACGCATCATCATGCGCTATAAGATAACAAGCATGTCTGATTACTCGTAGGTGCTGTTGTGGGTCTTCCTTACTTTGGAAATGAGAAAAATTAAGAATCTCCCACTGGTTGGGGTATGGTCAGATTAGGATGGCAGGATGAATGGGTTCGTTGCAAATTTGCTCATATGAAAGGGCATTGCGTGAACCAGAAATAGAGGTCTCGAGACTAGACATTTTGTCCATCAGCATTTTGATGATGTCTGCTAATGGATTTGCAGGTGGAGCACCTCCTAGGTTACAGGGCGCTTGAAAGGTGCTAGAGGGGGCATACGACGTAGTCGGTTACACTTCTATAGGTGCAACATATGGGTGACTAGTCACAGGGACAGATGTGGAAGCCAGGGGTGGTTGTGTCATGAAATTAGAAGGCATAAGTTGACTAGATACCACCAAAGGTGGTTGCATGGTGGCATTGGCAAAAGGGGAGGTAGACACTCCTACATTTATAGGTGCAAGAGTGTGTGGATTCGGGACAATCAAGTTTTGGTATGATGTAGAACTTGGTTGAATTGTGTGTAGTTGAGGGGGAAATAAAACTCTGATGGAGGTCGTTCTAAAAATAGATGGGCAGGCCAAACTTTGTGTATTGGCCATGGTCAGGTTAATGATTGAGGCAATAGTCTGAGTCATAAAAGGCTGGGTAGCGGATGGTGTTGATGTCATCGCCGCTTCACCCGAAAGGTCTTACATTTGGTTTCTTGCGAGATAGTGTTGGAGAGCTTTGATGTTGTGGTCAAGGAGTCTCTCAAAGTTTGGGTCCCCTTCGGGGACAATTGAAGGTTGATTGGGAGTTGGTCGGGTAGGAGTTCATTTGGTCTCTGAATGATACTCCATTAGAGGACTGGTTATGGACGGTGAAGGCGGGAGTGGTCGTTGCCTTGCGTGGTCAAGAAAAGTCCTAGTTTGACTGCGTGTCAAAACCATTCAAGGCAAGAAGGGTCAGGTTGTTGAAACTGTGTTTTTCAATCTCAAAAAACCAGAATGGGTGTTGGACAGCAAGAAAGTTGAGTTTTTAAGCTTGCTGTTTTGGGAAGAAAGGTTTAGACAGTGACCGATGTCAGTTGAAAAACTGATGTCGGTGAAAATATATAGCCGATGTCAGTCAAATAATTGATGCCAGTGAAGAAAGGGTGCCGATGTCGGTGGTAAAATCGATGTTGATTACTGTGTTTTCCAGAAACTCAGAGATTTGAAAGTTTTTAAAAAGAAGAGAACGTCCTCACTAGCTCAAACAAGCAGATAAAATAGAAAAGTTGAAGAACACAAGCAGATCCTAAGCATTAAATCTCTAGGAATAAATTATTAAGATCATGGTGGCTTATGCCTTAGAATATGTGTAGGAATATTGGCTTTTGAGACAGGTCCTAGAAGAAGTAGTCTATGGTTGGTTTTGGGTTAGTTTCGGTGCTCTAGAGTCTATGTTAGGTTCTGTACATGGCCTGGTGCTAAGGAGCAAAATCCCCTCACTTCATGAGCTCAGTGATAAGCTGGTCTCGCTTAGCCAAAATATACTTCCCCTAGAGATTATCCTCTACCAGAGAACAGAGTGGGCTTTCCCCTTGGTAGTGAAATCCAAGTGGGATTGCCGGGATGGGTAAGGTATCCGCTGGGTGATGAAATCTCAGTCGGGCCTTGTCTCAGGTAAGTTTTGATGTTTAATTTGTGCAAGTGATTTGGTTGTGTAACATAAAGTGGACTACGATTAATTCATGATGTGGTTTTTAATTACTAGATGTGGACTAAGTATGCAGTCATGAAGAAATGAAATGCAGCGTGTTTTAAGCCCAAATAGAAATATTAGTTCATATGAAGACAAGTGAGAAGAGGTTGAAGAGTATGACTTTTGACCAGTCTAAGATGCAAGAAAGGAAAGAAGAGTTGTTTTTAATCCTGATAATAGTGTCTTTTGGAAGAGATAGAAGAAAGAGGTGAAAAGGAGAAACCTAACGCACCTATATGAACAGAAAAGAAAGAATCCAAAGAAGACCCTAGGGTCACACCGGGCATGCCAGAATGTTTCTATATGATTTTTGCTTTCACATTAAAAAAGGAATTAAGAAACTAAGAGAAATGGTCTAGGGCTTATACATACCCAGATATAGTCTTGTTCACCAGATTCAGACGATAGTAGGAACTGCTCTTTGGTTGTGGAGGATGACACCTGTAGCAAAAAGAGACTCAAACATGAAAATGGTTAGATGGCTAGAAAGTGGACTACCAAGCGAAAGCTTGGTCCTCAAAGTGTAAAGACTTCTCGGGGATGACAATCCACTGTTAAAAATCAAAATATTGATAGAAACAAAAATGATAAAAATAGAAACAAAAATAGAAGCAAATGCTTACCTGAATGCTGATGTCGGTCTTTGCACAGTCATCGACGTCGGTGGTCCTGAAGGCGTCAGTCAAGGAAGGTCACCGATGTCGATTAGTATGCCGACGTTGATAGGGGCAATGGTCAAGGTCGGTTGGGACAGTGGCCTGGGACAAGTTTTAGGACTGGTTTCAGGGCAGTCTGGTCAATAGAATAGTCTGTGGTAGTCTGAGAGTTTGTGTAGGGTGGTAAGATAGTAGATAAAATCTTTAGGAAGAACTAAGGCAGAGGGTATGTTGTCAGAAAAAGGGGTAAAGGGTAGGAAAAAGGCCTCTTAGCCTTTTCGAGAAGCAGTTTAGTCAGGTCAATCAAAATGGTCTTGGGAGGGTTTGTAAGACTGATAGCTTGTGCTGAGTTGATTGGATAGAGAGTATTGTCTGAAGAGAGACTAAATGGGTGTCAGAGGCAAAAAAAAGGGGGATAAGGGTGAGAGAAGGCTTTTCAGCCTCTTCAAGAAGAACAGGTAAGGTTGTGTCAAGGATGCTTGGAATAGATAATAGACAGAATGCTAATATATTTGAAATGACACTGAAATAAAAATAGTACAAATACTTAGCTGTGGCACGAGTTGGCAGAGGTGCAGGAGCTGTGTTTCCATTGTGGCTGATGATGGAGATGTCATGCAATCTTCAAACCTTAATGGAATGACTGGTGTTGGTTTTCCAAGCCTGGAAAGTGTTGTCAAGAATGCTAATACCTACAAGAAAACAAGAAGCAAGAAGGCTGGAAAGCAAGAGCACAAAAACTTTGTTTCACAGGAAGAGGATTGCAGTTCGTCAGAACAACCAACAAGACAAAAAGGGGCAAATGTAGACATTGAAATCGTGTCTAACCCTTGGTCATCCTCCCCCTTGGTCCATTCCTAATCCATTCCTAACCCATTCCTAACCCATAAACTTACTAATTTAAAATAATAATTTATTTTGAATTAATAAACCCCCCTTTTGACACATCACCTATAACACCTTGTCTGACACCTCACCTTGGACCATTTCTCATCCTATGACTCACCTTAAGACTAAGTGACTCACCCAAGACCTATTCTTACTCCTTTCCAACTGCCTAACCAACTCTCATGCGTATTTAGCCCAACTTTTGACAATTCTCCAATGGATTATGCACTTGGCAGATAGAGAATGGGCTTGATGGCCCTTTTACTCGTTCTCCACCCACCGACGTTGGTCAACTATCGGCCAACGCTGGCAGGATCATCGATGTCAATTTACTTAAACTGAGTTCTTACCTCTCACTCGGGCTAATCATGAATCATGAATCGCTAATCAGTAGATGGCTAATCACGAATCTTGAATCCTCTTCCCGTGAAACAAAGTTTTCGTGCTCTTGCTTTCTAGCCTTCTTGATTCTTGTTTTCTTGTAGGTATCAACATTCTTGACAACACTTTCCAGGCTTAGAGAACTAGCACCAGTCATTCCATACAAGTTTGAAGATTGCATGACATCTCCATCATCAGCCACAACGGAAACACAGCTCTTGCACCTCTGCCAACTCGTGCCATAGCTAAGTATTTATACTATTTTTATTTCATTGTCATTTCAAATATATTAGCATTTTGTCTACTATCTATTCCAAGCATCCTTGACACAACCTTACCTGTTCTTCCCAGAGAGGCTAAAAATCTTTCTCTCACCCTTATCCCCCTTTTTTGCCTCTGACACCCATTTAGTCTCTCTTCAGACAATACTCTCTGTCCAATCAACTGAGCACAAGCTATCAAAGTCCTACAAACCCTCCCAAGACCATTCTGATCAACCTGACTAAACTAATTCCCAAAAAGGTTGAGAGGCCTTTTTCTTACCCTTTACCCCTCTTTCTGACAATATACCCTCTGCCTTAGTTCTTCCTAAAGATTCTATCTACTATCTTACCACCCTACACAAACTCTCAGACTACCACAAACCATTATGCAGACTATTCTATTGACCAGACTACCTTGAAACTAGCCCTAAAATTTGTCCTAGGCCATTGCCCTGACCGACCTCAACCATTGCCCCTACCGACATCGGCATACTAATCGACGTCGGTGACCTTCCTTGACTGACGCCGTCAGGACCACTGATGTCAGCGACTGTGCAAAGCAGATTGCTGCAAACAGGTACGCATTTGCTTTCATTTCTTTGTTTCTATTTTTATCATTTCTATTTCTATCAATATTCTACTTTTTATTAGTGGACTGTCATCCCTCGAGAAGTCTTTTGCACTTTGAGGACCAAGCTTTCGCTTGGAAGTCCACTTTCTAGCCATCTAACCATTTTCGTGTTTGAGTCTCTTTTTTGCTACAGGTGTCATCCTCCACAACCAAAGAGGAGTTCCTGCTATCATCTAAATCTGGTGCGCAAGACTATATCTAGGCACGTACAAGCCCTAGACCATTTCTTTTAGTTTTTTAATTCCTTTTTGAATGTGAAAGCAAAAATTATATAGAAACATTCTGGCACGCGCAGTGGAAAATAATATACGTACAGTCAACATGGTCTCACCTCTTATATCTGACCAACCTCTCTCACATTTTCAAGAGGTTAGTCCGCCCATCAGTCCATCACATGTGGACAAATCCTCTTCTCTTATTAGTTCTCCATCAACTTCTTTTATATTGGAGGACACCTTGGCCATACCAGCACCACCAGCCTCATTTTCATCATTCCTCCTACCAATGGAGGACCCTACCCTTCCTACTCCTCAACCGCACATAGAAGGCATAATCATCCCTGCCCTCTACCCTCTTGAGGAGCCACATTCTCCAGTTCCTTCTCCACCAAGAGAAGAACCTGACTCTCCATCTTCTTTGACCAATGACAATCCAATTATAACTCCCTCGCACCTTGGGTTCGAGACTGCCACACCTAACACATTTTTGCCCCATAACCATCCTCATCTTCTAAAGGACCAAAGTCTCATCCTACATCTTCCCAACCATTCTCTTTATTAGTAGAGAAACTAGGACTCTCCAATTGAGGAAAGTAAAACATCAGGCATTATGGGAGTGACTCAAAGCTCCTCATCTTGCCCAGCCTGTCTCATCTCATGCCACCGACTCTCTTGTGACAAAATCCCCCAAAGACGCTGACATGAATCAGACTTCCACTTCTAAACCTTCAAAACATCAACCATCCACATCAGAACATAAACCCTCATCCACCATATCAAAACCCATCAAGTCACTCGGTGTTCGCCCCATCACTAACCTCACTCACCCGCAAGTGAAGGTAGACTTGAACCTTGCCTCACCCAATAATAGTCCTCAAACCAAACCAAGGAAGACTGCTAAGCCACGACAGTGAACCCCTCCTCTACCGTCTCCATTGCCCTCCATTTTGGGCCCTCATTCTTCTACCCTAATAGGAGTGCTCCCTACTCTGACCCCTAACCAAAACAAGTTACCTCCACTACTTCCTTTGCCTACCACAAGCCTACCCTCTCTGAAAAATTTGGCACCTCTCACAAAGAAAGTGTCATCTCTGCATATGGCCGAACCACCAACCCAAAAGGTGGTACTAAAGCCTCCTTCAACACCCCCCAAGCAAAAGTCACCAGCATCTCACACATCAACAAGCACGAACCCTTTAATAGGATCATACGCTTTGATATTGTGCTAATTTTTGCAGACCTCTAGCATAACCCTTCCACCTATCAAGCCATTCCAACCCCTCAGGTTAAAACCTTCCTGGTTCGACAATACTAAGATTTTCCTATATCATCGTACGCCAGGACATGATACCGAGGATTGCTATGCCCTCAAAGTGGTCATTCGCCAATGTATGGAGAAAGACACCCTTCTCCTTGAGGACACTGATGACAGACTTCCAACACCTTCCCATATCCCTCAAACCTCTTCATCGACATCGACATCTCATCAACAAACTATGATGCCTTCATCTCCTTCACCCCCTCTCTTCGAAATTAATGCCATCCACATAACCACTAGGTCACAAAAGGATAAGGCAAAAGAAAAAACTACTATTCCTTGGACTTACCCTTTTGTCCAGCCACCTCAACCACCAAAGCCCAAGATTTCCATCTTGGGTGCATCCCAACCCTCTTCTTTAGGGGCAATCCATGACTCTATGTTAAAGCAGCTTCACCAAACGCCTGTGAAGATGACCTTGTGTGACCTCATCCAAAGTTCACCCCAACATCATCAAGCTCTAATCAGAGCCTTACAAGCAGCGGAGGTCCAACCCGAAGACCCCCAACCACTAGCTGCCCTAGTCTATTCTTTATCCCCCATCACCTCTATTACTTTCAGTGATTCTAAAATTCCTACCTCTACCTCGAAAGATCAGGACACTGCTCTTTTCATCACAGCCTACGTTGATCGAACTCGCATTAAGCGAGTTATGATTGACGGGGGCGCTAGCATTAACATCATCTCTACCCATGCCTTTGATTAATTGGCCCTCCCCAAGAATTGCGTATCAAAAATTTAAGCAATCTTTCGATCCTTTAATGATACCACCACTAACACTATTGGCACCATCATCCTCCATATTCGCATTGGCCCGCACATAATCCTAGAGCTCTTCTACATCATCGAGGGAGAATTTCAATATAACATGCTATTAGGATGACCCTGGATCCGTGCCATGGCTTGCATCCCTTCTACATTTCACTATTGTGTCAAATTTGAACACGACAGCCAAGTCCACATCATTCCTACCAACCCATCCCCTTTCAAGACTTGTAACATGACGTATCGACCAAATGACGTTCTCATTCCTCTCAAGACACCAACCCAAACATTGCCTCCATCTGTGGAAGCTTCAACTAGTATGCAAACGGTGGTTGCCCTCACATCACCTTCTCAAGTGACAACCAAGGACCCCATGGAAGATATCTTCTAACGACTTTCACTTGGGAAATATCACTTACTTACCTTAGACATGTTCCAGACTCTTCAAGAGTATGGACAGCTTTATCAAATTCCAAGCTATGACCATCGGATCAAAATGGTCATTCCTTATGGTCCTCCTAGCCTTCAAACCAATCTCATCTATGGGGGACTGGATCGAGCTCCTACTGACGAGAATCCTCTCTCCTCACCTCAACCATTCACATCAGACTTCTCTTTTCTTAGCAACCCTACCTTTGCTCACACCTACCTTTATAGGTGTTCATGGAAGGGTTTTGGCTTTGGGTGCTACGAACAAGGCTCCCATCAGCCCATCGAACCACCCAATGATGAAAATACCAAGAAAAAATATGGTCTAGGTTTCCAAAAACCCATCAAGGCTTCTGCAAACCTTTGTCTCAAACCCACCATCGACCACTCTCCGCCAGGCTCGCCTATTCTTCCCCCTTCACCTACAGAGTCGGTGGTTTCCATCCCTCCTAGTTTTTTTTTGCATAAACACCATCTGCTTGGAACCTTTAACCTATCAACTCAACGAGGTTTTTAGGTCTCTCCCTCTCATTTATCCCAATATGATAGACGATGAATCGGCAACCATTAACACTATCCATTGTGTAGATGATGATGCCATTCTCACCTACATGGGTGCCGATGACTCTTTCATTCAGTGCTCCCTCCCTTCTGAAACGCAGGTTATGTTAAATGAATCAACCATTGACATTAACCTTCCATCTTCTAGTGCTCCTCACATCTTAAAGATTGGTCAATCTCTAGATGCCCAGGAGCAGATCGACTATGCCACATTTCTTTCAGACAATATCAAGGCCTTTGCTTGGACCTATGGTGACATGCCTGGTATCGACCCTAACATTGTCATCCATAACATCGTCACAAACCTAGAGGCTAAGCTTGTCAGGTAAAAGCTTCACAAAATGCATCCTCATGTTGCACTCCTTATCAAAGAGGAGCTTCAGTGTCTTCTCTCTGTCTCTTTCATCTAACCCATTGATTATCCATAGTGGGTATCTAACATTGTCCCTGTTACCAAAGCAACTGGGGGGATCCTAATTTGCATGGACTATCACGACCTCAACTTGGCCTGTCCCAAAGATGACTTTTCTCTTCCCAATATTGACCAACTTGTTGATCTCATGGCCGGTCATGAGATGTTATCACTCATGGACAGGTTTTCAGGATATAACCAAATCGTGATTGCATTGAAAGATCAACACAAGACTACCTTCATCACCCCATGGGGGAATTTTTGCTATCGAGTCATGCCTTTCAGCCTCAAGAACGCAGGTGCCACATATCAACGTGCCATGACTTACATTTTTCATGATCTCCTTCATAAAATCATGGAGGACTATGTGAATGACCTGCTTGGCAAGTCTAAGCTTCATCACGACCATTTGACTATCCTCAAGATCATTTTCTCTCACCTTCTTCAATACAATGTCTGCCTTAACCCTAAGAAATGCATATTTGGGGTCCTCTCAGGGAAGTTCCTGGGGTTCATTGTTTCTCTCCATGGCATTGAGATAGATCCCGCTAAAATCTGTGCTATCCTCGAGATGCCACTTCTGACCAATCTCAAGTAGATTCACAGTCTGTAAGGGAAGCTCCAGTCCATCTGTCACTTCATCTCGCAGCTCTCTGACCGCTGCCAACCCTTTCATCATCTCCTCAAGAAGGACATCTCCTTTAAATGGGATAAGGACTGTCATGAGGCTTTTAAAGCCCTTAAACACTATCTGGTCTCTCCACCAGTCCTCATTCCACCTAAAGATGACCAACCCTTCTATCTCTACATCTCAGCAACCAACCATTCATTAGGTGCCATGAACGTGCACTGAGACGAGCAACACCGTGAGCAAGCGGTCTACTATATAAGCCAAACATTTGTCGACTATGAAACTCGGTATACTCATATCGATAAACTTTATTTGGTGTTAGTCTTTACTGCTACCAAGCTCCATCATTATCTTCTCAATCACAAAACCTTTGTCATCACTCACACTGACCTTCTTAAATACATGCATTCCAAGCCATACCAAAACCAGCGTATGGCTCATTGGCTCATGCTTCTTGCTGAGTTCAACTTGGAATTCATCCAGCAAAAATCCATAAAGGGGAAAATAATCACTGACCAACTAGTAGATGCTCCTCTTCCTGATAATCAACCTTCTCAATGCGAGTTTTTTGATGAATCTATCGCCACTCTCTCGACTGATGACACATTCTACCAAATGACAATGTTCTTCGACGGCTCCAAATGTCAACTCGGTGGGGGTGTGGGAATCATCTTCATCCCACATGAGGGTGAGCCCATGCCCCTGTCTTTCAAACTCAACTTTGAATGTACCAATAATATGGCTGAATATGAAGCCTTAATTTTGGGATTTCAAACTACCCTTTCTTTAAGCATCAAGACCATTAACATCTTTGGCGACTCACAACTTGTCATCAATCAAATCAATGATTCATATCTTTGTAAAAATGAAATTTTGCAAAGGTACAAGCACCATGTTGACACCTTTCTAACATGTTTTAACCGTTACCTATTGCAGACTATTCCTCGATCTACGAACAAGTTTGCTGACACCATGGCTTCTCTCACCTCGCATATTCCCTCTTTATCATCCTCATCAAGAATTTACATCATGGTACATCGTGTGCTGTTGCCTTCATATATTTCCACTGACATCAACCTCATTAACACCATAGACTCTAGTCCACAGGATGTGTGGTATAAACACCTTGTGGACTACTTAGCTCATTCTATCATTCCTCCCAACCTCTCTAGCAATGCACGATGGGCTTTCATCAAACACACCACTCGCTATGCCATGCTAGGGGGTCTTCTCTATAAAATAGGTTTTGATGGCCTTTTTCTTTGCTGTCTAACATCCACTGAAGCATCTCATGCTATTACACAGGTCCATGATGGGATTTGTGGCAGACACTTTAGTGGTAATTTAGTTGCCAAGCACATCCTTCACCTGGGCTATTATTGGCCCACTCTTCATCAAGACTGTAGTGACTATGTTCGGCGTTGCATCAAGTCTCAACAGCATGCTAACTTGCTTCATCTCCCTAGCCACGCCCTACAAGTCACTCAAGATTTTTGGCCTTTTTCACAGTGGGGCTTAGCTCTCATCGACGAGATTAACCCTCATTCGTCTCTTCGTCATCAGTCCATCATCACTGCCATCGAGTATTTCACTAAATGGGTGGAATCTATTCCTCTTGTCTCCACAAAAGCCGACAAAATTGTCGACTTCATCAACACCGACATCATCTGTCGTTTCGATGTACCTCACAAAATTATCACCTATAATGGCAAGTCATTCAAAAACAAAACTGTCTAAAAACTTTGTGACTCCTTTGGCATCAAACTCAGCTTTTCTTCGCCTTACTACCCACAAGCAAATGGGCAGGCTAAGGCTTCTAACAAAATCTTAACTAAAATTCTCATGAAGGTGGTCAACGACACTGGAAGGGATTGGCACATTCACATTCCCTTCACTTTGTGGGCCTACCACACTAGCATCTAAACCTCTATAGGTGCTACCCCTTTCTCTCTAGTGTATGGAATAGAGGCTGTCCTACCTCTCGAAGTACAGATCTCATCTCTTCACATCTCTCTGCATGACATTTTTTCTAACGATGAATTTCGTCAAGATTGATTAGCTCAACTTGAGTTACTCGACGAACGTCGTCTTGCTGCCCTCAACCATTTCCATGTCTATCAAAATTGCATCAAATGAGCCTATAACAAAAATTTGAGAGAATGAGATTTCAACATCGTAGACCTCGTCCTCAAAGAGAACCAACATGTGATCAATATGGAACAGAGTAAATGAGACAAATTTGCTCCTAATTGGCTCAGACCTTACATCATCATGCACAAGTATGGATTAGGGACTTATCGCCTGTCTTCTCTTGAAGGCCGACCAGAACCTGAGCCTCTTAATGCCTTGCATCTGTGACCATTCTACTATTAGTCGAGTACTCGCTCACTTGACATTTAACTTGAGCTCGTCCCTTGAACAGCCCTTGTCCTCTTAATCCTCATTTCCTTTAACCCTGTTTCTCTAAAGTAAGCCCTATATAACCCTTTTATAAACTATGAATGCTTTGTCCTAATAAAAGGGAGCCCTTGAACTTCTATAGTCTTGTCCATGACCCCAAATTCTATCAAAAAAATAAATTGATGTCAAAATTTCAAAGGTCATAAACTCTAAAAGCAGACTGCTACCTCAAAAGATAGCTATACTATCATTGCTATAGCTAATAGACTGCTCCCTCGAAGGACAGCTATTCAAAGCCCTCATATATATATAAAGCAAAAATATAGACCACTCCCTCAAAGGATGGCTATGACTAAACTCTTACTCCAAACAAGAATTTCTCAGAAGCTTCCCGCATTGATCAGCTTCACAAATGACCACAAAACAAAATGTCATCTCTATGTAGACTTCTCGCATTGATCAGTCTGCTCAAAAAAAAAAAGAAAATATTGGGTCATGGACTTGGCTTGTAGTTGTCTCAGGGTCTCCTATAAAAAGGGGCAAAGTTATCCCTACTAAAAGGGGTTACCCTCTCCTCATATATCACATCACCTACTCAAGGGATTTCAAACTCATTTTAAATATCAAAGTGATTCGATTACCTCTCTAACACAACCAATGGTCAACGACATAATGCATGAATGGGGCTTTTGTTTCTAAAAACCCCCTACTTATGTTATCATTATGGTCCGTGTCAATGAAAGAACAATTTTCCTTTCACTTTTTGTCACACTTTGGTCAGATTCAACAACATCATTTGCCATCCAACCCAACCTAACCCTTTTTAGACCACTCACATTATCATAACTTATTCACACTAGTTTCTATGGACACCAATACACATGGAAACTATCGACCACACAATTTATGTTAAGCATAAACCATTACTTGCTGAAGCATAAATAGACTCAATTCATTTTTAGCATACATCCATCACGAATATGGAAAATTTCTAGGGATGAAAGACCCCTCAACCAATGTTACAGAATACACCATCACACAATATGGAAAAGGCTGTAACATCATCTTATCCTCATCATTTCAACACATGACCAAACCAATCATCAACCATTTTGTCTCTTCACCTGAACTACATTGGTCTGAGGCCCTAAGACCAAGGCTATGTAGGCAGCACTCAGATGACACGATGTCCTCTGGGGTTAGCTCGACCCCCCTCATTTGTTTGTCTCTCTGATGGATAAACCTTCTTTTCTCCTTTTGACCATGACTTGACCTCGACCGAAATAATCCATAACTTCAACCCTTTTTCTCCCTCTTGGGAGAACTACATTGGCCTAAGGCCCTAATGACAGGGGCTATGTAGGCAACACTCAGTTGACATGGGGTCTTCTGAGGTTAGCTCGGTCATTCCTTCGTCCGTCCATCCACCTCGACTAATGACCATGGAGATCGCAACTATCTCCTTTGACTACAACCACTTCCAAGACAACGTTGCCTTGGTTGTTTTTGCATGTATGCTACCTCATGAATGGTTAGCCAAATTGTACGCAACCCATATTTTGACCCTCACAAGTATAGGATTGTGAGCAAGTTGATCCCCACTACTTGTGACATTTTTGTGTTTTCCAAGAGCACTTCCTGAGCCTGAGATACTTGGAACACGATGACCATTGGAGCTACAGCTTGGATTGAATAACCCAATCAGCTACGACTAAATGCTGGGGCTCGATTATTTCAATTTTGGCACTCCTCAACCTTGACCTGTGACAATTTGACCTGACCATCTCGTGAAGTGGTATACGTGCAATCATGACTTTTGCAGTGTTCACACTCCATCTTCACCATTTTCATCCACTCTCTGTCAAATCAGCACCCAATTTCAAGTTTCCTTCCCTCAACTCCCGCTTTGAGGGGGAATACCTCATCCCACAATTGGGGCAACCCATTCCTATTTTTGTCTTGCAGTTCATTGCAACAACCAACAGGACAAAAACAATCTGATCTTATACCTGAGGCAATCAACTCCTATTTTTGTCTTGCAGTTCGTCAGAACAACCAACAAGACAAAAAGGGGCAAATGTAGATATTGAAATCATGTCTAACCCTTGGTCATCCTCCCCCTTGGTCCATTCCTAACCCATTCCTAACCCATAAACTTACTAATTTAAAGTAATAATTTATTTTGAATTAATAACCCCCCCTTTCGACACATCACCTATAACACCTTGTTTGACACCTCACCTTGGACCATTTCTCATCTTATGACTCACCTGAAGACTAAGTGACTCACCCAAGACCTATTCTTACTCCTTTCCAACTGCCTAACCAACTCTCATGCATATTTAGCCCAACCTTCGACAATTCTCCAATGGATTATGCACTTGGCGGATGGAGAATGGGCTTGATGTCCCTTTTACTCGTTCTCAACCCACTGATGTCAGTCAATTGTCAGCTGACACCAGTGGGATTGCCAACATTGGTTTACTTAAACTGAGTTCTTACCTCTCACTCGGGCTAATCACGAATCACGAATCGCTAATTAGTAGACGGCTAATCACGAATCTCAAAGCCTCTTCCCGTGAAACAAAGTTTTCGTGCTCTTGCTTTCCAGCCTTCTTGCTTCTTGTTTTCTTACAAGTATCAGCATTCTTGACAACACTTTCCAGGCTTGGAGAACCAGCACCAGTCATTCCATATAGGTTTGAAGATTGCATGACATCTCCATCATCAGCCACAACAGAAACACAGCTCCTGCACCTCTGCCAACTCGTGCCACAACTAAGTATTTGTACTATTTTTATTTTAGTGTCATTTCAAATATATTAGCATTATGTCTACTGTCTATTCCAAGCATCCTTGACACAACCTTACCTGTTCTTCTCGGAGAGGCTGAAAAGCCTTTTCTCACCCTTATCCCTCTTTTTTTTGCCTCTGACACCCATTTAGTCTCTCTTCAGACAATACTCTCTGTCCAATCAACTCAACACAAGCTATGAGAGTCCTACAAACCCTCCCAAGACCATTTTGATCGACCTGACTAAACTACTTCCTGAAAAGGTTGAGAGGCCTTTTTCCTACCCTTTACCCCTTTTTTTGACAACATACCCTCTGCCTTAGTTCTTCCTAAAGATTCTATCTACTATCTTACCACCCTACACAAACTCTCAGACTACCACAGACTATTCTAGAGACTATTCTATTGACCAGACTGCCCTAAAACTAGCCCTAATACTTGTCCCAGGCCATTGCCCTGACCGACCTTGACCATTGCCCCTACTGACGTCAGCATACTAACCGACGTCGGTGACCTTCCTTGATCGACACCATCAGGACCACCGACGTCACCGACTATGCAAAGACTGACAATAGCATTTAGGTAAGCATTTGCTTCTATTTCTATTTTTGTTTTTATCATTTCTATTTCTGTCAATATTCTACTTTTTAACAGTGGATTGTCATCCTCGAGAAGTCTTTACACTTTGAGGACCAAGCTTTCGTTTGGCAGTCCACTTTCTAGCCATCTAACCATTTTCGTGTTTGAGTCTCTTTTTGCTATAGGTGTCATCCTCCACAACCAAAGAGGAGTTATTACTATCATCTGAATCTGGTGCGCAAGACTATATCCATGTACGTACAAGCCCTAGACTATTTCTCTTAGTTTCTTAATTCCTTTTTGAATGTGAAAGCGAAAATCATATAGAAACACCATGAGAACATAAGTACCAAGTTACAAAAATAAAAAAAATAACAAAAAGAGGTGCATAACTAAGGTGATGCTAAGATATCCTAAACTAATGACATATGCCTTATTGGTACTATTGAAAACAAAGTCAAGATGAAAAATATGGTCGTAGCCAGTTACCATTGTAATGACCAAGAATAAATTGGCCATCCAATATTTTCAAATGACATGTAATGGTAGGAAAAATATTGTGAACAATAAAGGGATCGTACTAGTGAACATGGAGCTTCTCAGAGTGGCATTCAAACTTGGAGTCATAGATTAAAACTTGCATTCTTAGTGTAAATATCTTATGTTTGAGGTGGAGATCATGACATTCCTTTTTTTTTGTGTTTCTCCACATCTTGACTCCAATGAGTAAGGAAATGTGCTTCATCTAATTGTAATAAGGCATATAAATGTGCTTTCAATGATGGTTCATCATCTAGTCATACAACGCTTTCAATGCAAAGAGAAAGAACCAAGAACTAAACCAGAAGAACTAATTTTATGTTGAACACTATATTGAATGGTGTACTTTTATTGAGGCACTTACAAGTTATCTGGTAGGCCCAAAGAATTGTAAACACCTGATTGTTCATGTTAGTGCATTTGATATTATAATTTTTTTTGTGTTGTGCCCAAGATTTTTTAAAATGCCTCAATAGTGCCATTTGCCTCAGAATGATATGGCATTGTCTTATGATGGGCAATCATAAATTTAGCTAGTGATACTCATATAGTCTCATCGAGGAAGTGCGTACCATGGTCACTAGTAAAACTCAATAGATAGACAAATATTGTAATAATATGTCCCCATATAATGTGCACTATGATTTCCATATTACAATCCAATGTTAGTGTAGCCTTAGCCCATTATGTGAGATAATCGATTGCTGTGATGAAATAGTGTGAACTAGTACACCATTCAACTAGGTTGATGGGGTGAACAAAGTCAATGGCCCATTTCTCAAATGGTTCCCATGATAGAATAGGATGTAATGGTATTTCATCCCAATAATTTGGTTTCCCCACATGCTAACAAATATCACATTGTCATGCATGCAAATTTGCATCTTGAAAAAGTATAGACCACCATAGAATAGCTAACGAAACTTTGCATGTAACAACCTCACTAGAATATTGTCCTCCATCACTACCTTCATGGAATTTGTAGAGAACATTAGGGTACTCGTGTTTCATGACACATCATTAAAGGACTTCATCTTGACCAGATTATAGAGGTCACCTCCAATGATCTAAAATGGTGTAGTGCAAACAACTAATTACTTCTTAACTTGTGTACTTAAATGATGTGGAGATATGCTAGTAGTTAACAAGGTTGATATGTCTTCTAACTCCTCAAAAAAATGTGAGACATGAAACAACTGTATTCTAGGCAAGTCATCTTCAATGGCACATGCTAGCTCACTAAGATTAATTCTTGAGAGATGGTTAGGACCAAAATTGGTCTTACCTAGCTTGACCATAATGAAGAATTATAATGATTGGAATAACATAATCCAATGACAAATGTGATCATGTAAAACAAGTTTATTAAATAGGTACTTTAATGCTTCATGGTCTGTGTAAAGCAAAAAAGGAGTCACCAACAAATATTGTTGGAACTTTTGTAAAGTATAAACCATGGAGAGCGATTAACACTCTGTTGTGGTATGTTTTCTCTCGACCAGAGTAAGCTTTCTACTTACAAAGTAAATAGGGTGATCTAGGTTACTTTATTTAGGTTGCACACGTATCGCATCAATGACCATACCAAAAGCATCAACATGAACATGAAATGGTTTAGTCCAATCAGGGAAATAGAGAATTAAAGTAGTGACAAGCTTGTCTTTCAAGGCTACAAAAGATTTTTGGAATGAGTGGGTCCAAATTGAGTGTTTGTTGTGTTTCAAGATCTCCTCTAAAAGTGTGATAATCCTTGCATAACCTCAGATAAATTTCCTATAGTACCTAGTCTAACCAAGAAAGGTGTAAACCTCTCATTGGGTTATTGTTAATGGTAGATGGAGGATGACAAAAACCTTAATAAGGGTCCACCAAAAGTACATCTTAACATATAATGTGTCTGAGGAGAACATTGAATAGAGTAATAAAAAGACATTTTTTTTAAGTTGAGAGAGATTTAAAGCATTCTATAGTTCTCAAGTATAAGCCTAAGATTAGAACAATGGTCTTTCACCAAGTTGTATACTATCAAATCATCCAAATAAACCTGAAGAAACTTATGGATGAAGTTTTTAAAGGTCTCAATGACTATTCAGGAGAATACAATGGGTTCATTCTTTAAATCGAATGACATGATGGTATATGCAAAAGACCCCCACTCAATGGAAAATGTAGTCTTAGGTCTATCCTCATTGATGATCTAAACCTGGTGGTATCTAGAAAATCCATTTGTGATGGTGTAAATTTCACACCCAACAACACCTCCAAATATTTATTTAGTGAAAGGCATCGAGAAAGGATCAATAATGCAAGATGCATTAAGTATCCAATAGTCTACATAAATTCTAATGATATTTATTTATGATTATCATTATGGGGCTGACCCATTCAAATTATCAATTGGAGTAATAAATCTAACACATAACATACTATCAATTTATTCCTTAACCCATGCATGTAAATTTAGATTCATTCTATATGGCCATATCCTGACAGGGTGAACACTTTCAACTAGTTTGATATGAATTTTTCCCAAGGATGGGTGAACACCCTTCATTTCAATATAATTAATAGGGAAAACATCTTGGTATTCCTTCAACAACTCAAACACTTTAAAAATCTCAGTATCAGACTGATAGTTTCCTATAGTATCCATCTTTGGTGCATCTTCTGTGCCAATGTTTTGATATATGGTTTGAAGTGGTTCAAAGTATGAATGATGTGTATTAGGAATAATGTCATGAATAGTTATAGTGCCATAGTCTATGGGGTCATATAAATTATTGGTTAATGGGTCAAGTAGTTTGGACCCTTCACCTTCATCGACATGGAACACAAGTTTTTGATTTTTTTTGAATTTCGTCACATTGTGCATGATTGAGGATATGCTCTAGTGTGGAGGGAGATTTCTCAATTGGATCATTTAAAATGACCAATCTTTATTTTGATACACCATATATGTGTTTTAGTCGATCCTCAATGGGATTGGGGTCACCAATAACTTCTTGATGCATTGTTTATAGTGTGAGGCATCCTTGGGGATGAATAAAATAACATCGAGACCATGCTATTTTTTACCAAATTTCAGAAATGGGTACCTAAATGGCATTCCTTATGAACATACCATGCTCTATCCTAGGGACATAAGGTGTCATAAAATGCATGTACCCACATATATTTTGGTAAGAAAGATTCATCAACCAACCACATTGATCCAAAACTTGAAATATTTGGTTGAAATATAATTCAAGAAACAAGAACAAAACAATTCAAATAATGCTATCTCTGATAAGAGATGTTTTATTGATCAAATTTGCAGACCCAAACATATGCTTATCTCTGAGAAGAGATGTCTGATTTCTATTTCAGGTTACATCTTCAGTTATACATGTTTTAAAGGTGTGGGGAGGATGTGGAAGGTCACCAATCTCGAGGGAGATGAATTGGTTTGACTTCCACGATTTACAACATATAAATTTTGAGGAATTACTATTTTTAGAAACTTACTATTTTTAGACTGCACTACTAAAATTGAAATTTGGGACACTTCCATTGGGTTTTAGGGGGTCAAACTTCATCGAGCAAATCTTGATGCCATCTCACAACGTTCCCCTCATTATTAGATTTCCAATGGTTCAAATGGTGAGTCAATTGGAGCTACGATGCAAAAGTTATGGCTCCCAAAAGTTCTACCATCAATTGGGGTGGACCCATCACCCGAATTGTCATCTGAATTGTTGTCCAGATTACACATTGTCTCACAAGCTTTTAGGTGTGGTTATAGTGCTTGGAATCAACTATAGCTGATTATGCCTCATACATGGTTGTCATGATGGAATTAGTGATGTAAGGTAGATCTTGCTTAGTCCTAATGAAGGAGATTCTCATGATGAGTTCACCACCACCTCACTGCCATGCCATCAAGAAGGTGAACCAGTGAATGCATATGATTAGTATTAGAGTCGTAGAAGGTATCTAATCATTGGATGATGTCATGAACTTCCATTTTATCATGAAACCATGGAGCTTCATCATGCCTTTTATGTGGTGTATCTAAAATTAGTCCTTGTATGATTTGTCCAGTGACAAGATGAACATACCTATGGTTCTTATGGTACTGGCGTGGAATGTCTTCACAACTACCAATGGCACCACACACTCTCCGAGTAAGCTCATAGTCACCTTGGGTTTAACAATCAAATGCATTACTTGTAGTATCAGAAAAGGACTATGTGTTTGTCCATCAGAGGATGCCATCGGGGGTAGGATCATGATGCTCACTACCTCAAGTTGTGACATTATATATGTGATTAATATGCTCATTTGGGTTAATAAGTTATACATATAGGGGCCCATGCGATTGGTCTAACAAAATGATGACTCATTGATAAATATTTTCAAAGATGATATATTACTCTTTGAAGCTTGAATTATCATTGTTAGCATAACACCAAGGATGACCAATAGGGTTGGAAAGTCATCAACCTCGACCAATTCTATACCTTCAAATTCAGCCTTGAAAGGTACCTTGAGGATATCAATAGTTGCATTTTTAAGAATGCTAATTAGTAGAGCACAAGTTTTATTATCCATAAACAATACATGAGGTGATGGTTGTAAATTTGGGCTAACCATGTTTTTCCATGCATCCTTTGTGAGGACATTGAACTTAGTGCCAATGTTGACTAAAATGTATCATATCACCCATCCATCAATGGCATCATTCACCAATATTTCCTTGTCCTCTTAAGGGGTAGGAGGAATAGGAGTATCTTGTCATCGAGCATGGTTTAATAGATAGTATTTAGTTGGACTTAATGCTTGATGTTTAAGTTAATTACTTAACTATGAGATAATATATTCTTCTAACAAGTGCTTGCAAAGTTCTTGAAATTCATCCCATGCTGCATCTTGATGTTCAGTGGCCTTTTGCATATCAACACATTGGCCAACATCATTATCCTTAAGGAATTGAATTTCCCCTTATAATTCCTATACCAAGGTCATAGTATCATAGAACACTTATTTTTGTTGCTAAGCATCATGATACCTTGTTGCATGAGGCTCTTGATGTTGTACCTTCTTAATAAGTGGAATAGAAGTAGACTGAGACTATCCACCACTGTGTGTTGTGATATTAACCTATTAGGCTATTGTATTTCTAGATCATAGTCACTAGTGTGTCTCATTAATGCATATCATACTATCACCCTTTTCATTTGTTTCATTTGTGATGGTTGTGTAAAAATCAGGGCATTCCTATAGTTGGTGATCCTTTTTACAAAAAGCACATGTTAGATAGACCAGACAATCTTGCTAGTAGTGATCTAGAGACCTACATTTATAACACATCCATGGTGGGAAACATCCACCTCCTCATCCCCATCCTTAGCCTCATCCACAATGCCCAGCATTATCTTGATTATTTGAAACATAAGTTTGATGCATACCACATGCGCATGCCTCATGTATATTTCTAATAAGATGATAGTCATTTGTGTTATGGGTATATGCATCACATATCTTACAATAGTAATACACTTTAGATTGTGTAGCCCTTTGTAATAGAGGATGAGAGCATACATTATGCTCTTCATGGAAAAATTCACAAGACTTCTTTAGTAGAATGCAAATGTTCTTTCAAGGATAATTATTTCTGTTATGACCATCAAAATCATAATTAGTACACCAAAAAATGCTGAGTGTCATGAACATTGTTTGTAATTAAAAATTTAAGCTATGATGTCATTGAATCTATTTGGGATTCCATAAAAGGGTTGATTCCAATATCGATGCTACCAAAAACTTTAGTACAGAGGGCAACTTCTAGGGCCTCACATGGGTTAGTAAAGGTTCTTTGAGATAACATTTACCTAAAAGGAAAAAACAAGCCTCCCATGAACCACTAGGCATGCTGATAAACATTTATCTAAAATGATAGCATAGATAAGAGTGTCTTGAATCATGCATCATACATATGAATGCTTTCAGTTATCTCTTGTTTTATATCCTTTAGCATAAGAATACTTTATTGCTTAAATTCTAGAATATCTAAATCTTGAATAAATGCTTTATTGAGATGGTCATAATGAACTATTGCTTTTTGAGGGTCATATTTACTCTACTTCTTGTGTGCTCTTTCTAGAAGTGTGGTTGCAAATTATGTTGCTTTTCACTTAGAGGAAAGAAGAGCTCACACTTAGAAACATGATCTATGACATTCTCCATGCCTCGATATTCTAGTAAATAAAGCATCATTTCATAATACACAGTATGTGGTTGAGGTACTTGTAATGGTGGCTACTAAGAACTTCTAAGTCCTATTCCTATGGGGGAAGTCCACCATTTTCTCCTGATCCACCTCCTAGTTTGCTAATCATTCCACCACCTAGTCCACCTCCCATGCCTCCAGTAATAGTAGAAACACTTGATATGTTGGCATGGTATTGGGTTGATTTGTTATGCTTGGACCAATACTCTACCCATTACTTATGCTAGGTTCACTAGACATACCATGTTAGGACATGAAATTATCTTGAAGAGGAAAAGAAAACATCAATTCACTATGGTTTAAAACTTGTGCAACAAAAGGTTATCTTATAGGGCCAGTCACTAACTCTGCACTATTTATATCCCAGTGATGTATAATTAATTCATATATCTCAAAAACATGAGATCCCACTACGATTGGGGAATTGGGTTGGTTTAGATTAGGTTCTTCAGTCTCTACTGCTTGGATAGTTTCTCCCACATATAACAAAGTTGGCATTGGTTAAAGTTTTAAAGTTGACGAGTCCTCCTTGTGCTCTTATGATTCCCTACAGATCCTAACAACACTTCTTGAGTCCTCCCATCCCCTTCTTACTTTACTTTTACATTTAACCCTTTTCCAAGCTTCATCATATTTACACTTTTTTAACTCTTGCTAATTAGATTCTATTTTGAACCAACAATTCTTCATAAAAACCCCTATATTCCCCTCCCAACCATGCTGTTCATGTAAGGATGAGTTTATCCCTCTATAGGCAGGATTTCAAGTCTAGAGTTAATAAACTTCTTTACTTCATAAAATGCCTAATATACTGACCATGTGGTTATCAAAAAAATTAGAACTTTACTTCTGCTAGATAGGAGTAAGTGGTTACGATGTACTCCACTATGTAGCTATTCAACACCCCTCTCCACAAAATATTAACAACTCATGTCCATGGAACTCCAAATAATGATAAGGCCCTTTGATTCTCTATCATCCAAGCTATCCTCCATCCAATTTTTTTGACCAGTCTTGAGCATAGGTTGAGAGCTAAACATGCAAATGAATAGGAACTTCAACAAAGAAAGTTTCATATAAAGATATATAGAGATGTTGTTTAACCCATGCACATGTAGAAACTCATGGTTCAAGATATGGAGCTAAAAATTTATCTTTGACCCTAGTAATCCATCATTCAATATTTTTGAAAGAACCTCTCGAGCATTTTCCATTACTACATAACAAGCACTACATATCCTGATAATAGAACCTAAATATTGGGTTTATTTTCTATCTAATATTTTACCTAGGGGTGCTGAAGTATATAGTTCCCAAAAATATAACACACTAGCATTTCATACAAGATTGAGCTCTTGTGCACTCAACCAAAACATGTAACAAGAAACTAGTTCTCATGGCTTATGTCGTGCAGTAATACACTTATCAAATATTGGTGCTTGATCATATACCTTAACCACTGACTAAATAGAAAAAATACATAGTTGTGGACCTCATTTCAATTATGCAAACAAACATGATTAAGAAGATACTTTCCATGAGATTTAGATAATGTATTTCATAAGTTTAGATAACATAGATCCTATTCACTATAGCCAAATCTGAACCACAAATTACATAATAGATGCGCTAGTAATTCAATGATGCAAGTTAACTATCAACTATAGTGCAATATAAAGATTACAATGATTTCCATGATTATTCAATTTACCAAAATCAATCATTACATAATACCAATGTTCAACAACATTAAAAATATCTACAAGGGGTATTTATACTTAATTCTCCCTGACCAAGTTGTTACATTAATTATGACACTTCTAGTGACTAGCCAATGATCTTTAGTGGATTGAGAGTCGTGGTAGTTGTTTGCTTATTTTTTCTATGGACATGGGCCTTTCAACCCATATATTAATGTTTGATGCTATATCCTTGTTTCCAAGTGTCCTCCTTCATGTACGCTAGTACCAAACTTGTGTGTGATTGAAGTTTGTTATGTCCTTGAGAATCGCTCCTCAACCATTTTTTGCTTCCTTCATGCTCCCAAAGTCTTTTGATGATATACCAAGTCCTCCATTATTGAGTTATTCATTTGTTATGCCTCTCCTTTCACTATTTCTTATCACACTATGATCTCTTGTGCCATGGTATTTCATGCCATGGTCTTGTTATGGCATGCTTGTTCTATGCCATGCTTATATGCTTGTTCCATGCCATGAGCCAAAATACTTAGCCAAAATTTGAGGTCTAACAAGGAGTATTTAGGCATCTCAGTCCCTAAGTTCTTCTCTTTATCGATTTGATGTAATCTCTCTTGTGTTACTCATCTTTATAACCCATGGTTGGTTTTTCCAAATCCATATGGAGGAGGAAAATTGAATAAACCGAAAGAGTTAAAAACCATACTATCATAAGGAAAGCCATTGTTAAAATAAAAAATAAAATTAAAAGTTAGATCACATTAAAAGATGTGATCATTTTGGGACATATCCTACTTTATCCCAATCTCAAACTCCATAATTGGTCTTATGATAGAGCCGAGATCCATTGGGGTGCAGTAGGATAGTAGATTGGGGTAGGTGATGCAGAGTTCAAACTTTTAGATGCCATAAATTTTGATATGTGACTCCGTTTGAGCTCTCATTTACGTCAAAATGACTATCTTAGAAAATTCAATTCAACCATAATGAAAACACATACTAGATAAACAAAAAAATTAATAGACATATACTCAAAAGTTGTATGAAAGCCAAAAAACTTTGTTAATTCTCATTGAATTAATAAAGTATTTACATAAGAAGATTTAAATAAATCTCAAATCAGAATTGGAGCTGACATGTATGATTAAAAAAAATAAAAATTATAAAGCTACCTAAAGCACCTAAAGCTAACAGATCCACATAGTTTTTTTATAAAAAATGCTATTTTTAGTAACTTTCATCTTCTAGTGGGGTTTTTCAACTGCTATTTGTAGAAGTGTTGCATGCAAGCTCAGAAATGCCTAAAAAACTCCACAGATCCTATGAATACTAAAATTAGTATAATAGATAAATTTTAACTAAATTTCACATCCAAATATAAAAAAACACCATTTCTAAAAATAGAAAAATCTTGAAAAAATATTAAAATATATATTTTAGACCCTCATATAGTCATGTATGGCTTCCAAAAAGTTTTGAAAACATATCTAAATATATAAATTAGTTTATGGCTGAATTGAACATTTTGAGATAGTTGTTTTGGATTAAACAAGAGCTTAAATAGAGTTACAGATCAAAATTTATGGCCTACAGAAGTTGGGACTTTGTATTAGTAAGAGGTTTCATTATCTATCTATATCTTTTTACATTCCAATGCCACCTAATTACTCATGCAAGTACCCAATATTCATAGTAGTCCAACAAATCTATAAGGGGTTATGAGGAGTGGGTAACATGTTATGGAAGGGTAGGGTCCTTTTATTTTCATGTATTAGCCTTCATGTGATGATATTTATGCTTCACTAGTTAGCCCAAGCTTACACTTGCTAGGTAGAGTTCTCTAGGGCCATTGATGTTGAAATACTTTTAGTCTTTCCAAAATGATTAGAGTGTATTTTTTTTAATATAAGACCATATTTTTTTCTTGGTGACACCCTCTTTTTCCTCTCTCTATTTTCCCCTCTTGACAAACAAGTTTGTTTCTAAATCTCTCCCATGTTATTTATTTTCTATTCTACATTTATTTTGGACATGTCAACATTTTGACATCTTTAGTAAATTTCCATTTTAAAAATATAAGTTGCATATTTGAGTTGTTGAAAAATGCTCTCTTGGTCATTACTTTATCTTTTTAGGATTTCTCTTAGTTATATTTTGGACCTTGAACTTGCTAGCCATCCGGTCTCATTTCTCCATTTCATGCTTTCATGCTTTACCTTTTTATGGGCTATTCTATCTTGTTTCTATTTTCCCACTTTCTTGGATTCTTTGGTCCTATAGTACCCCAACACAATGTCTTGCCAAATTTTCCTTATTTTACCTTGTTTTCTTGGGTTCTATATAAGCCCCAACATGATGGCTTTATGATTTTCCCTTGTTTTTATTTTCTCCCTTGGATTTATTGGTTTTAATTTAGCTTTATTGATTTCATATTGCTATTTTTTCCATGTTTTTCAATCAATTTCTATGATTTTATCATTTACATCTATTTATTAACTATCATACGTACGTGCACATTGATTTTATTATTTTGAGCCTTATATCTTTAGGTTTTCAAAATGTAATTATTGCACTAGCTACAATCAAAACTATGGTATTTGCATACATCATTTAAGTAGAAAGGTAAGTTAATGTATGCATATGTCATTTTCAATTATTCAATAATCAACATTTATTTTTAATTATTCTCTTTTTTATTGTTATGTATATTTTATGAAGAACCATACCACATTACACTATTGTGACATGCGATGAGCTCTAGGTGGTGCATATGTATACACTTGATATTTTTCATCTTTATCACTTTAATCGGTTTCCCTCTCAAGGGCTTGTCAGTGCATAACTATCTCTAAGTGCATGCCTTATGGTGATCCATAGACTGGGTATATATTCCATGCTGATCTTTACCAACATGGATCTTATAACTCATAACTCAACAATGATTGGAGGATGACTATTCTAGGCTATCAAAAAAGTATTGAAAATGAAATGTATAAAATATTGCACATGAACTTGAAGTATAAGAATGAACAAAACTCACAATAAATACAAGATGTCTCTTGAAGAAGCCTGATGTATAGAAATTATAGTGGGTGAGCCAAGTTCACTCCCATTCCACTATGCAATGCAATACATATATAATGTACTACCAAACAATGCATTTATGGACATAATTATTACTACCACTCTATCCAAAAATTGCACACAATATTGATCTGCACTTATTAGACACTTCTCTGAATTCTAACATCGCTTAACCAACCATCTACAACCAAGAAATAATGAGACAACAATACCAAAAACTTAAACTTACAACTTGCAATATGAATCCAAATTCAAGAGCTCTCACTATGTTTTCTGATATCTTCTATCTTACAAAAGCCTATATATATGCTCTCTCAGCTTTGGAGTCTACCAAGAATCTTACATAAATTGACTAAGATAATAAGAAACATTTGCAATTGTTCAACTTTGATATTTTTGTATGGTGGTGAATCGTTGATGTATGTCAAAACCATATGATGATTATGTAATCGAATCTTGCAAACACCAATAGTTGCACAAATTTCACCCTGTAAATAATGTTGTTATATATGTTAAACCCCTCCATTTCAAGAGTTGAAACTCACTGATTTCATCAATATGAAGATGTTAAAATCATCCCCACACTAATTTTTCAACTAATATATCCAAGCTAATGTTTTATTACAATAATGTCTTATAAGCACAAATTACATATAATTGGGTATAGTTTAAACATCTAATTTACATGAATAGTATATTTTAGGATCTAATTTTGAGGATTTTAAGTCCCTAAAAACTTTAAAAAATTTATAAGTGAAGAAATTTATTCTCCACATTTTCTTTGAAATACGATTTGGCCTTTTTGGGTAACTGACCCTTTAACCCAACCAACTAATGTTATTGCACTCCTCTTCACATTGTCCTTTTCTTATTCTAAAATACTAAATCCTCCTCTAATTCTAAGTAGCGATCTAGAGTAAGATTTTCAATTGAAGGTAACAATATCACTTCACATTAATTGTCTAACATAGAAGGCTTGAAAAATTTCAAGTTCTCAACATTGTCAATTGAATAGATTTTTATATATAGAGGCAAATTAAGTCTGAACATATTCTTGATTGAATTTAAAATGGACCATACCTAAGAGGATTAAGATTATTAGACTTACCTTTGAGCCTTTCTCTACTCAATTACAACCATACCTTGTCTCTAATAGAGAAACTATGCTCAGTCTTATGTTGATCGTGTCTTGCTTTGTACTTGGCTTGTGATTCCTTTAGCTTCTCTTGCACTTGGAGGTGAATTTTAAAATCATCTCAATGAATTTATCAGCTTTGTGGGCCTTAATTTCCACTTTCCCATTGCCTCTATATGGTTTTCTCAAAATAACATCAAATGCAGATGGTGGTAAGTAGCCAAAACAAGTTTCAAAAAGAGATTTACTAGTAGAATAATGCACTACCATATTGTAAGAATGTTGAGTATACACCAAATTTTCATCATAAGACTTATGATGCTTCCTATTGTAACCTTCCTATTAGCTTGTGACTCATTCAAACTCTCTTTCATTTGGAGGTGAATTTGTTGAATCTTCTTGATGAATTTCTTAGCTTTATGGACATCCAAATCCGCTTTCCCATTACCTCTATATGGTTATCTCAAAAAAAAAAAAATGCACATGGAGGTAATTATACAAAACATGATTTACTAGTAGAAGAGTGCACTACCCTATTATAGGAATGATGAATATACACTAAATTTTCATTGAAAGACTTATGATGCTTCATATTTTACACTCTTATGATGCAAGTCTTATGATGGTTCATGGGTGAAAAGTGGTGGGTTTCAACTTAGTATCCATTTTCTCACATAATGTGGCCTGAAACTTTATAATAAACCTTGAGTCCCAATAGGAAATAATAGAATTAGGCAAACCAAAATTAACCCACACATTATCAAAACCAACTCAATTACATCATTACCTTTGAAGTTCTTCTTACAATGAGTAAGAATGCACATTTTACTAAATCAATACACAACCACAAAGAGATAGTCATGACCCTTCCTTGACATAAATAACCCACCTATAAAATCCATGAAAATGCTTTCCCATGGCCTAAAAGGAATTGAAAATGGTATATACAACATTTACTTCTTGTTATTATGCTTGATTTTACTACATAATACACATCCTCTTATGAACTTGAAAACATCTACTTACATATTAGGCTAATAAACATAACTCTACAAATTTGCAACAATCTTTGTAACACCAAAATGTCCTGTAAATTTTGAAGTATGTACTTCCTTCATTTTCTAAACTCTTTCCTCCTTAGGCTCACAAAGCCTACCCAAATTTTAGATCAATATATATTGAATGTAATAATCCTCCATAGGATCAAAACCTACACCTTGAGACTTATCTGCCTGAAGAAATGGCTCCCAAAAATTTGCATCATGCTCATATCCCTCTACATAAAATTCACACATAAAAGGCTCAAGAAGAGTTATGGTGCCAAGGCTGAAATAAAATGAGGTCTTGATAACATATCAAAGAGTTTTTAGACACACCTTTCTTATAATTGATAACCAACTGACATTGCTGAAAATATCCCATCCACTTATAGTGTCTAGTTTGCTAAAGTTTAGTTTTAACTTTCACATATTGGAGAGGTTGATGATCTACATGGATAATATTTTCCTTACCCATGAGATAGTTATTTAATTTCTTGACCGATTAAACAAGAGCATACAATTTTGTTATATGTATAATAGTCCATAATTGTACAATGAAATAACTTTAAATGATAGCATATCGACTTACCTCATTGAATTTGGACAACCCCCAAAGCATAGTCAATATCATTTATTTCCACCTCAAAGGGTAGTTGAAAGTTAAGGAAAGATAAAATTAGAACATGACTAATCTTATGTTTAAATATATCAAATGCAATTTTTTACTTCTTACCCCAAGTAGAAGTATTTCCATGTGTTGTAGTGTCATGCAAAGGTGCAACTATGGAAGATAAGTTTTTGATGAACTTCCTCAAATATGCTAGGTTGTGGAGCTAAAAGCTTCACTATTATGAAAATTAGAGGAGGTTGCTGAGTGCTAAAGCAACTGATGTCGACATGATCAACCGACATCGATCATATCTAGTTACAGAGCAACTGACATCGGTCAATTTTTGACCGACATCGGTCATCTCCAGACAGACAGGGACCGACGTTGGTTGCCTGTGCATTCTAGAACTATTAGTTACACGAATAGTTAGTTTGTTGAACAGTCAATTTGCATGTAAATACTAATTTTATTCTTGAGTCTACGTTTCTAATTATTGTAATTAGGAAGTCTAATTATTGTTTGCATGGGATCTATATAATAGACTCATGGGGCTGTATTGTAATCAAGGACAAGGAAGAGATCCTTCCAATTGTACGATCTAGGTTTGCAAGTGTGCAAGACCAGGTTGATCTGCAAGTTGTTACAATATTAGGTAGAAGATCTACATGGTAAGTAAGATCATTTTATTTTCAGGTTGTTACAAGATCAAGGGAGATCTACTTGGAGTACTTTGAGTACTTATGTACTGGCAATATTATTACTGACTAGTGGAAGGTACAACTCTATGTTTGAGTTATGGTTGTAATTGGTTGTGAGAGAAAGAAATCTTGAGGGAGAGTTATTGGTATGCCCAAGAGGTGTGGGAAGAGTGTGATCTCTTCGTTGTATTTCCTTCTAGAATGAGTTGAATATAATTGTGTATTGTCTCTCAAATTCTGTGTTGTTTCTGATTTCTAGTTACTTGTTACTTCTGGTTAAATTCTATGTTTAGTTGCTTATACAAGGTAATCAATTGTGCTCCTAATCCTGACAAAGTGGTATCAAAGCTAAGGTTGTAGGTTCACAGAGCCTGGTTCAGAGTAGGTTAGTGTTTAATTATAGGTCACTCTCAGGGGTTTCTTATTGAGTGGGAGTAAAGCAATGGTAGAAGAAAGTAAGCTAAGAATGGAGAAATTCAATGGCAAGAATTATCAATTATGGAAGATGTAAATAGAAGATTATCTATATCAGAAAGATTTATACTTATTGTTGGGTGCAGTTGCAAGCAAGCCCACAGATATGAAAGATGAAGAATGGAATGTTCTTGATCAGAAAGCTCTGGGATCTATAAGGTTGAGCCTAGCATCGTCTGTGATTTCCAACTTATCACAGGCTAAGACAACGGTAGAATTAATGGAATCTTTAGTAAATTTATATGAAAAACCCTTAGCTTCAAATAAGGTATTTCTTATGAAGTAATTATTTAATTTGCAAATGTTGGATGTTGGATCGGTACACAGTCATCTTAATAATTTCCATGGATTAGTAAATCAGTTAATTTCAGTCAATATTGCTTTTGATGATGAAATTAAGGCTCTCTTAATCTTATGCTCATTACCTAAAAGTTGGGATAGTTTGGTAATGGCAGTTAGTAATACTGCATCTACTTCAAATATCTTGAAAGTTGATGATGTTATTAGTGTAATCTTGAATTAAGAAATTCTCAGAAAAAGCACAGGTGAATCATCAGGGAATGCTTTAAGTGTTGAAAGCAGGGGAAGGTAAAGAGAGAAGATCAAGCAAGGGAAATCAAGGTCAAAGATAGGTAGGAGATCCAAATCCAGGTATGGCAGAATAATCTGCTAGAATTGTGGAAAGGTAGTGCATGTAAAGAAAAATTGTTGGTTGGTTGAAGATCAGCATGAAGGAAATGAAGAAGCAGATGTTGCAGATATTGTTACACATGATGCTCTTGTATGTTCCTTGGATAAAGTGGAATCTTGGGTTTTAGATTCTGGTGCCTCTTTCTATGCAACCCCAAATAGAGAATTTTTGTAGGATTATGTCTAGGGAGACTTTGGAGAGATTTATTTAGGGGATGGTAAGCCTTGTCAAATGGTTGGCAAAGGGAAAGTGCAGCTGAAATTGCAGACGGGCAACACATGAGTGTTGAAAGAAGTCATGCATGTCCCAGTTTTGAAGCGAAACTTGATTTCTATTGGAAAGTTAGGTGATGAGGGATGCACAATAACTCTCATAGTAGATTGTTGGAAAGTTTCCAAGGGTGCACTTATTTTAGCAAGAGGTAAGAAAGTAGGTACTCTTTATCTATCTACTTGTATTACTGATTCTCCTTCTGGTTTATCTACTTTAGATGTAGATTCAAAGATGTGGCTCCGTAGGCTTGGTCACATGAATAAGAAGGAGATGCATGTTCTTGAGTCAAAAGGTAAGAGTTTAGATCTAGAAAGCATAGATCAAGATTTTTGTAAGCAACAGAAGAAAGTGAGGTTTCTTGAAACACATGCTACAAGAAAGGATTGGGTTTATGGCATAAAGAGGAAATATGATGTTTTTGACAAGAATAGGAAAGCCTTAGTTTTCAAGGAGGAGATGATGGACAGAGATCGGCTCAAGGGGTTGAATAATTCTGAGCAGGGCAGTTTGGACAATGTTATGATTCAAAGTAAGCTCATGGGTAAAAAGTCATCACTCACAGGAAAACATAGTTACCGACATCAGTTAGGTGGAATTGACGTCAAACATGTAGGTACCAATGTCAATCATGTGTAGACCAGAGTTGGTGGTGTCAGGTAGGTGGTGACTGACGTCAGTCAGGGAACCAATGTCAACAACCAGGTAGACATTGATGTCGGTTAGGAAATTGGTATTAGCGATAAAGTGGGATCGACATCGGTCGGGTACAGACCAGGGTCGATCAGAAAATAGATTTTGGGCAGACAACAAGTTGCCAAGGAGTCTCAAATGCCCATGAAGAGGACTGAAAGGGTAAGTAAGCCTCAAATTCATTATTCACCTTCTTTAGACTACTTGTTGCTCACTGATGGTCAAGAACCAGGAAGTTTTAAAGAAGTAGAATAGGTAGAATCCAAGAAATAGTGGGAGCATGGCATGAATGAGGAAGTTGATTCCTTGGATGAGAACCAAATGGGAGATTTGGTAGAGTTTCTAGCCAAAATTAAAGAACTAAAAGATGAACAGATTCCTAGGTTAAAGAAGAGAGAGAATGGACACATGGGACAGAAGGCCAGGGTATATGGTCTTGAGCAAGCTACAGGATAATGGAGGTTTGATAGGTGTATGACAAAGTAGGGCTTTAGTCAATGTCAATGTAACCATTGTGTTTCCTTTACCAGGTTGGATAATATTAGATAGATTATCTTGTTATTGTATGTTGTGTGTATGCTTGTTGTAGGGTCACACATGCAGGGAGTTACTGAGCTAAAGGTAAAGTTAGTTTAGAGGTGTGCCGTGAAGAATTTGGAAGCAGTGAAATCCTTTGGCATGAGTATTCCTAGAGATAGGGAAGATCACAGGTTGATGTTGTCTCAGGATGATTGTGTGAATAAGGTAGTGGCGAGGTTCAATATGCAGGATGCATAACCGGTTAGCACACCTATGGATGGATAGTTCATAGAATAGTGTCCCAATTCACATGATGAGGTTAAGTACGTGTGTACTAGACCTGATGTTACCCAAGTAGTGGGAGTTGTCAACGAGTTCATGGCCAATTTGGGAAAGAAGAATTGGAAAGTAGTTTAGTGGATTCTCAGGTATCTGAGAGGGACCAGCAACAGGTTAACATGCTATGCAGGGTCAAGGACTTCTCTACATGGGTATGTAGATTCGGATATGGTAGGTGACTTGGATGACAGGCGTAGCACCACAAGATGTGTGGTGGTTGGTATTCAAGATTGAACTTGAAGAGGGAGACAAGCCAGGAAACAAAATTAGATGATGTACAGGTATAGGTGCAGCTGTTTATCTCCAAGTGGGAGATTGTTAGGTTGTGGAGCTAAAAGCTTCACTGCTATGCAAATTAGAGGAGGTTACTGAGTGCTAAAGCAACTGACATCAGCATGATCAACTGACATTGGTCATATATAGTTATAGAGCAACTAACATTGGTCAGGAATCGGCTGATGTCGATCATCTCCAGACAGATAGGGATCGACATCGATCACCTGTGCATTCCAAAACTGTTAGTTACATGAACAGTTAGTTTGTTGAATGGTCAGTTTACATGTAAAGACTAATTTTAGTCTTGAGTCTACATTTCTAATTATTGTAATTAGGAAGTCTAATTATTGTTTGCATGGGATCTATATAATAGACTCATGGGGCTGTATTGTAATCAAGGACAAGGAAGAGATCCTTCCAATTGTAAGATCTAGGTTTGCAGGTGTGCAAGACCAGGTTGATCTGTAGGTTGTTGCAAGATCAGGTAAAAGATCTACATGGTAAGTAAGATCATTTGATTTTTAGTTTATTGCAAGATCAAGGGAGATCTACTTGGAGTACTTTGAGTACTTGTGTACTGGCAGTATTGTTACTGACTGGTGGAGGGTACAACTTTGTGTTTGAGTTGTGGTTGTAATTGGTTGTGAGAGAAAGAACTCTTGAGGGAGAGTTACTGGTACACCCAAGAGGTGTGAGAAGAGTGTGATCTCTTTGTTGTATTTCTTTCTGGAATGAGTTGAATATAATTGTGTATTGTCTCTCAAATTCTATGTTGTTTCTAATTTCTAGTTACTTGTTACTTCTGGTTAAATTTCGTGTTTAGTTGCTTATATAAGGTAATCAATTGTGATCCTAATCCTGACAAAATATTGAACTACACCTACAAAGCTCCTTGTCTTGTTCACATTGGAAGGATTTAACCAATTCATGATGGCCTCTACCTTATTTAGATCAATCCTCAAGTCTTCATATCTAACTACATGCCCTAGGAGGAAAAGTGAGTTTTGAGTAAAGTTACATTTCTTATCATTCAACACTAACCTGTTTTATTTCAAAACTTGCAATTTGTTTTAAAATGATCAATATGCTCATCAAATTTTTTTCTAAAAATAAGAATATCATCCAAATATACAATGACAAAGGAATCAATAAATGGTTTCATTATCTCAATCATCAACCACATGAAGGTAATTGATGCATTACGTAACTCAAAATATAAAACCAACCACTCATACAACCCTTGAATTATTTGACTGTTATTTTCCAAATTTCCTCTTTCTTAATCCACACTTGGTAATACCCAAATTTCAAATCAAGCTTAGTAAAATACTTGGCTTGCTAAATTTGATAAAAAAGATCATCAATCTATGGAAGAGTTACCTATTCTTGATTGTTATCTTGTTAAGTGATCTATAATCAACACACATTCTCCATGAACCATATTTATAAAGTACTAAAACAATGGGATAACCACATGTATAAGTACTAGGATGGGTTACACATTGAACAATAAAATATTTTTGTTGTTTTACTTCATTGTCATCTTTAAAAGACTACTTATTTAACCCAAGGTTTAGAAGTAGAGTATTAGGTAACAGATGAATTTCATGCTCAATAGGCCTAGTCGATGTTAGCCTCATAGGCTTATGAAAAAATTATTTAAAATACTACACCAACTCTCCCATATGATTATGCTCTTTTTTAGTAAACATGCTACAAGAATTATTATTGACAGCCACTTATTCCTCATAAATATCTCTCAAAATAAGCAAAGAAAAATTTACACTAGCATTTATAAGTTTCTTAGCTTCAAAGGTACTTACCAAAGATATTTTAAAATAACCTTTGTGCAATGAAATTATGTAACTCTTTCCATTCTTCATCAAACATAATTAGTTGGATTCCTCATGAAGATAACATCCTATATATACAAGGGTTGATCAACACTACACCACACACATAAAGAGGCACAACATCCACTATAAATTCATCAAATAAATACGTATTAATACCAAAATTAACCTTAAATTTATTGGTCACCTTAATTTATACATATTTCATCACCCAACCCAAATAATATGGACTTGGATGATTGTAAGTCTCAAATCCCAATTTGTGTACTAACTCCTTGCTTATCAAAAAGTATCAAAAAGAGCATCCACTTTTATTTTCTTCATTTAAATTTTAATATGAAAAATCTTAGAAGGTTCACTCTTTTTATCACTATTACTACCCAAACATACCTCTCTATTGATGGAGGTGAAACACAAAGTATCATCCATCATAATTGTGACCAATATTTTCACCTTTAAGAGTGAACATAACCTTATTTTTCTTCTTGTTCTTGAATAGATGCAATTCTAGATGGATCTTCCAACATTGTTCCTTAGAATGAATATCAACATCACATTTCCCATAATGTGTTATATTAGCCTTCTTAGAAATGGATGTAGCATTATGTTTACCTTTCCACATTTACCTTTACCTTATTTTTTGGAGTTTCCTTGTTTCTTAGAGGTGTTTAAAGAGGTAGAAGTAGACTTATTCTTGTCCATCTTCAAGTAATGAGATTTATAAAAAACATCATATAAATCCATAGGATTGGCCAAGAGGACATGGATCCTTAAATGGATATGGAGTCCACCCACATACTTCATCAAGATGTCACAGTCCACTATATTTTTGCCCATTTGGAAAATTTTCTTGTGGAACTCACTTGTGTACTCCTGCATGATTGGGCCTTGCCTTTGCTTAAGATATTGAAAATACATGGACCTCTCTTCCTCATAAAAAATGTGATATAATTTATTTTTGATTATCATATTAAAATCATCCCACTTATTAACAAGAGGAAGCTTATTAACAATCAAAGTATGAACATAAAAGGCCTAATAATGGGCTTGAAATAATTAAGGGGAATTTGAAGGATAAATCATCGTATTGGATGCCACTCAAAGAGGGAAAAATCAAATAAAATTTTGATGGGATGTCTAAAAGTAACCATATTCTAGCTAGGGTAGGTGGCATGTTATAGAATAGTGAAGGGTAACCTTTGTTAATATATTCAAAAGCACTAAGAGTTGAATCTAATAACATAGATGAAGCTAGAACAACTCTCTTAGAAAATCAAATCATGGAGAAGAATGGATGGAAGGAGATTAATATTGAAGGAGACTCAAAAGTAGTCATTAATGCTCTAAATTTAGGGGGAGTGAAGGCTTAGAGAATTAGGTATATCCTTGATGAAATCCATATGGTAAATAAGAACTATGGGTTTGTTGGGTTTAGGCATATAAAAAGGAAAGGAAATGTTATAAAAGATTGGGATGCCAATGAATTAGTTTTAATTAGGGAGGAGAGAGTCAGATATAATAAATGGATAGATATTCTCTTGAATGAGGTTTGAATTCTACTAAGAATCTTTCTAGAATCAAGGGAAGAAGCTGAGTAAGGTTATGATGGAGGAATTAAGTGATGGGAGGAAGTGGGATTATGAGGTCTATAATATTTCTATGTATATTCGTTCTATGTTGGATCCTAGTTCATCACTCAGTCCTAAAGGTCCTATGAAAATCCCATGTGTCTCAATGTATTAATTAAAATAATAAAAAGAGGTAGGGGAAATCAGGAGAGGATCCTAGTGTGAGGGCCCCCTATTTATGAAGTAATCATGAGGAAGAGAGATATGAAGGTTGACACATGTGTAATAAGTAAATAGTATGCATAGAGAAGAGGGATATATAATATTAGAAAATATTAGATGGAAAGAGTGTGAGCCCAGTTATCAAGTACTAGATTAGTGTCAAGGTTGGAGCCGATGTATTGAATTGTCGATAGGTGCACGAAGTGAGAATGGATAGAAGAAAAAAGGATGAATCAAGAGGAGGGATATATGGTAAAGAATCAGTTAGGAGAGAGGGTGACACACTAAAATTAGATGATACGGGAGGTGTAGTATCCCATTTCTTTAAGTACATCGACAAGGAAATAGAAAATCCTTTTATGAGGATCTAGTTGAGGAAACTGTGGAAACAATAATCAGTATGGAGGAGGTCAAAGTACAAGACATAAAAAACTAATGAAGTCTTTTATGTTTGACCCAAGAAATCAATTGGTGGAAGGAACATGTTTAATGTTGCCAAGGCCATTAGTAGTGTGAATTTGCTATCAAATGTAGTGGGTTCTTTTACTCTTCACAAGGAGCATCTAGACATATAATCCATCACACATTCAATGGGGTTAGAATTGAATGAGAATTGTCACACCATCATGGATTAATTGGTTAAATTTCATAATATCTTGGATTTCTTGGTAGAAAGATTGGGGACTAATCTACCAAAAGAATACATATTTGTACCTCGTAGGTGTTATGACATTGAGGATGAGGAGCAGGACCAAGAGTTAGAAGTGGGGCTAGGTTGAGAGTAGTGGAGAATCCATTGGTATATAGAGTGGTGCTATATGGTGTGGAGGTGATCTTCATCAAATGATAAGGAATGTAGGTTTCAACCCCAGGAGAAAGAATGGTCTGATTTGGATGGTATAGGTGGGTTTGTTTTTTGTTGTGGTAGGTTGTTTTCCCTATGAGGTGTGTTAAGTTGTGGAGCTAAAAGCTTCACTAATGCAGACATGGAGGAGGGTGCAGAAGGGTTGCTGAGTGCCACGAACATCAGCGTCGGTCAGGCCAACTGACATCGGCAGAACAAGACAGGAGAGCAACCGACATCGGTCAGAGATCGACCGGCATCGACGACCCCCAGGCGGACAGGGACCAGCATCGGTCGCCTGTGTGGTTTGACTGCGAGTTTATTATGGGCAGTTGGTTGATGAACCAAGTGTTTTCATGCTTAGTGCTAATTTTAGACTGAGAGCTGCGGATCTAATTATTGTACTAGGTGTCTAATTATTGTTTGGATGAGATATATATAATAGACTCATGGTTGTATTGTAAAGTAGTGCTAGGGAGTAAGAGAGCATAATTATAAGCTCCTTCAGTGTGTGAGGTAGAGCAATGGTGCATTCCTCCTAGTGCCACAATACCAGGTGTGTTGGTGCTGGATTGGAGAGTCAGCTGGATTCTTCATGTATGTATGATCTTGGTCATCAGGTGAGCATGGCTATGATAGGAGATCTACATGGTAAGTAAGATCATTGATTTGCAGGTGTGTGTGTGTGCAAGGTCAAGGTTCACAGGTGTGCAGAACCAGTATTGATTTGTAGGTTGGAGATCAGATAGGATAGCAACACAATAGGGAGAAAAATTAGACAGGATCTACTTGGAGTACGGTGTGTACTCATTGGTATGTACGTGGAGTACATGGAGAGCTAAGAGGAAGGCAAGGCAGTTCCTTCCATAAGTATGGTCTGTTGAATCGCAGGTTGTTGTAGGTTCATGGGAGATCTACTTGGAGTACTTTGAGTACTTGTGGAGTGCATGGAGCACTTGTGGAGTGCGTGGAGCACAGGTGTAAGGTGAACACCAACTCTGTGTTTGAGTTGGGTGTTGGGACCTAGTAGAGAGAGCTTTGAGGAGAGAATTACTGTTCACTTGAGGTGTGGGAAACCTCTAAAGAGGTGGCGGAGAAGAAGTGGCATCTTCTTTATTTTATTCTTTTCTGTAAGAGTTATTAATACAAGTTGTGTATTGTCTCTCATATTCTATGTTATTCTGAATTCTAGTTACTTGTTGAATCTGGTTAATTTCCACATATTAAGTTGCTTGGTTTGGTAATCAACTGTGTGCTTCCAGTGTTTTGCACCCTGACAAGTGGTATCAAAGCTAAGGTTGCAGGAAGCAGGTCTTGTGTTTGGTTACAGGTCACTCTCAGGGATTTTTGATTGAGTGGGAGCAGAGCAATGATAGATGAAAGTAAGCTAAGAATGGAGGAGTTGAAAAGCACAGATGGTCACTTAAGGTCCCATGGAAAGAAAGAGCAGGTAAAAGAATATTGTTGATTTGTGGAAGATCAGCAAGAAGAAACTGAAGAAGCAGATGTTGCAGGTGATGTTGCACAGGATGCTCTGGGAGGTTTCTTGGATAAAGTTGAATCTTGGATAAAAGATTCGGTTACCTCTTTCCATGCAGCCCCAGGTAGAGGAGCTGGTAAGCCTTGCCAAAGAATTGGCAAAGGGGAAGTGAAGCTGAAATTACAGGCGGCCAACACACAGGTGTTGATGAAGGTCATGCAGGTCCCAGGTTTGGAGATATGGCTAATTTCTTCAGAAAGATTGGGTGATGAGAGATGCACAAGAACTCTCACAGTGGGTGCACTTGAATTAGCTAGTGGTAAGAAAATAGGTACTCTTTATCTACTTGTTTATATTACTGATTCTTCTTCTGTTGCAGAGACGTGGCTTTGTAGGCTTGGTCACATAAGCAGGAAGGAGATGCATGTTCTTAAGTGGAAGATAGATATATTTGATAGGCTTAAAAACTGGAAAGCCTTGGTGTTCTTGGAGGAGATGGCAGACAGAAACCAGTGGATGGTGTTGGATACTTCTAAGCAGGGTAGTTTGGACATGGGTTTTGATTCAAAGGAGCTCACGGGTAAAAAGTCATCACTCATAGGCGAACACAGATACCGGCGTCGGTAAAGAGGAATCGGCATCAAACAGATAGGTGCCAATGACGGTCATGTGCAGACCAAAGCCGGTGATGTCAGGCAGGGTAAGACCGATGTCGGTCAGAAGGACCGACGTCAGCAGTAGGTAAGACCGATGTCGGTTAGGAGGACCGACATCGGCAATAGGGACACCGACGTTAGTAGGTTGGTAGTTAGGGACAGACACATGGGAACGGACGTCGGTCGGATGCAGATTGTGGAGTGACCGAGGTCGGTCACTGTAACAAATTTTGGGTGGACATCATGCTGTCAAGGAGTCTCAAACACCCATACGGAGGACTGAAGACGTAAGTAGGCCCTCAAATTCATTGTTCCTCTTCTTTATACTTGTTGGTGATTGTAGAGTAGGAAGGATCCAGGAAATAGGTGGGAGCATGGCAGGGATATGATGCAGAACCAAACGGGAGTTTTGGTAGGGTTGCCAGCCAGTGCGAAAGCATAGAGATGAATGGATTCCTTAGTTGAAGAATAGAGTGAACAGACACATGAGATGGAAGACCAAGCATATGGTCTTAAGGAAGCTGCAGGACAGTGGTACAGGTTTTGACAGGTTGAGGATGAAGCATGGCTTCAATCAATGTCAGGGTAACTACTATGGTTTGTCTTACCAGGTGGATGATGAGTCATGACATCATTTTATTGCTGTATGTGGATGGTATATTTGCTAGCAGGGTTTGTACATACAGGGTTTTGCTGAGCTAAGGGTAAGATTAGTTCAGTGGCATGTCAGGAGGAGTTTGGAGCAGCAAAATTCTTTGACATGGGAGGCATGGAGATCATAGGTTGATTTTGTCTCCAGTGGGAGCTGATGTGAATCAAGTGGTGGCGAGGTTCATTACGCAAGATGCAGAGTTGGAGCACACTAAGGGCTGGACAGGTGCAGTGTCTGAAATCACATGAGGTCTCATATAGACCTGAGTATTCCCATGCAGTGGGAGCTGTCAGAGAGTTAGGAGCCAATTTGGGGAAGTGGGTTCTCAGGCATTTGAGAGGGACCAGCAGTAGGGATTCATGCTATGCAGGGTCAGGACTTCACTACATGGGTTTGTAGGTTCGGATGTGGCAGGGTACTCAGATGATAGGAGGTGCACCATGGGATGTGTGGTGGTTAGTCTTCAAGTGGGAGCTTGAAGAGGGATACAAACCAAGAAACAGATTAGATGGAGTACAAGTACAGGTATAGTGCAGCTGTTTATCTCCAAGTGGGAGATTGTTAAGTTGTGGAGCTAAAAGCTTCACTGATGCAGACATGGAGGAGGGTGCAGAAGGGTTGCTAAGTGCCACGAACACCAGCGTCGGTCAGGCCAACTGACATCGACAGAACAAGACAGGAGAACAATCGACGTCGGTCAGAGATCAGTCGGCGTCGGTGACCCCCAGGCAGACAGGGACCGGCATCGGTCGCCTGTGTGGTTCGACTGCGAGTTTATTACGGGCAGTTGGTTGATGAACCAAGTGTTTGCATGCTTAGTGCTAATTTTAGACTGAGAGCTGTGGATCTAATTATTGTACTAGGTGTCTAATTATTGTTTGGATGAGATCTATACAATAGACTCATGGTTGTATTGTAAAGTAGTGCTAGGGAGTAAGAGAGCATAATTATAAGCTCCTTCAGTGTGTGAGGTAGAGCAATGGTGCGTTCCTCCTAGTGCCACAGTACCAGGTGTGTTGGTGCTGGATTGGAGAGTCAGCTGGATTCTTCATGTATGTATGATCTTGGTCATCAGGTGAGCATGGATACGATAGGAGATCTACATGGTAAGTAAGATCATTGATCTGTAGGTGTGTGTGTGTGCAAGGTCAAGGTTCACAGGTGTGCAGAACCAGTATTGATCTGTAGGTTGGAGATCAGATAGGATAGCAACACAACAAGGAGCAGAATCAGGCAGGATCTACTTGGAGTACGGTGTGTACTCATTGGTATGTACGTGGAGTACATGGAGAGCTAAGAGGAAGGCAAGGCAGTTCCTTCCATAAGTATGGTCTATTGAATTTCAAGTTGTTGCAGGTTCATGGGAGATCTACTTGGAGTACTTTGAGTACTTGTGGAGTGCGTGGAGCACTTGTGGAGTGCATGGAGCACAGGTGTAAGGTGAACACCAACTCTGTGTTTGAGTTGGGTGTTGGGACCTAGTAGAGAGAGCTTTGAGGAGAGAATTACTGTTCACTTGAGGTGTGGGAAACCTCTGAAGAGGTGGTGGAGAAGAAGTGGCATCTTCTTTATTGTATTCTTTTCTGTAAGAGTTATTAATACAAGTTGTGTATTGTCTCTCATATTTTGTGTTATTCTGAATTCTAGTTACTTGTTGAATCTGGTTAATTTCCGCATATTAAGTTGCTTGGTTTGGTAATCAACTGTGTGCTTCCGGTGTTTCGCACCCTGACAAGGTGCTATAATAAATTTTATCTATTATAAATATAAATAGTAGTTTTATGGTTTTTTATTGGTTTGATGTTTTCTATCCCCCTCTAAATTTTAGTATCTTGATATTAGTATAAAAGGGTTGAATGGGTCTTTTCTAGTGGGGTAGTACTTTGGGTTGTTCTTCATTTTCATATTTTTAGTCTAGGGACATTCTCTAGTTATCATAACAAAAAAATAGTATGAACATAAATATAAAACCATGTTAAATCATGATTGGTTAATTTTAATGGTGCATAAGAAATTAGTTAGATTTCATTAATCTAATGCAACCTAAAATATATCTCAAGTTGGGCTAGCCAATTGTCTAACCTTTGTGCATTCATGTTCCCATCATATGAATTAATATCTATCTTTACCTCAACCCTGAATGGTGGTGGAGCTTGGTTTATGTGGGGATATTATTACTTATTCTCATGAGTATCAACATTTTTCTACTTGTTTGCTTTGAACATCTCCATAAAAACACCAATCATCTTCATGAGAAATCCCATGATGGAATCTAACTAGTTAAGCTTGATGATAGAAAGGTAAATGCTAGATACTCCCTCAAGCTTGTGAAATTACTATTTTTTTGTTCAAACATATTATTTATTATCATGGGCCATAATTTTTATTTCTTGTTTCATATTCCTTGTGGAGATATTTGCTTCAAATGGAAATAAGATACCTTGGCCATTGAAACTACTTGCTCTAGTGACAAACATAAAGTTGCAATGTAGTCACCAACAAAGAAAACACATAAAGGAATGATATTAAACCAAATATAATACTAATCTAATTTTTAAATTAGGTGGATATTCTACACGAAGCTTCACCATAATGTATCCTATATTTCCTAGCTCAACAATGATTGGAAGATGATTGTTCTAGGCTATCTACCATGTTAAAAAAAAGATAAAAAATTACTGTTAATGAAATTTATTTCATATTAAAAATAAACATGAATCATATTAATAAACAAATCTCATAATAAACACAAGATTTATCCTAGAGAAAATTGATTTGAGAAAAACTCTAGTTGGTAAGGCAATTGCTCTCCCCTTCCACTATGTAATGCAATAATTATACAAGGTATTGCCAAATATGGAAATTTTTAAAATTTTATCATTTCCAATCTATCCAAAACTTACACACAAGACTAATATTTATTTATCAAACACTTCTCTAAACTCCAACACAACTGAACCAACCATCTACTGCTAGGAAATAATGAAACAACAAGAACAAAGACTCAAACTTGTAATGTGAATCCAACTTCAAGACTTATCACTACATTTTATGATGTATTATACCTTATAAAAACAATGTATTTATTCTCTCTCAACTTTGAAGTCCACCAAGAAGCTTAAACAAACTGACCAAGAGAAGAATAAACATTTGTAACCATTTTTTTGTATGGTGGTAAAAATGTTGAGGTGGTTGTGGAATCATCACTCTATAAATAGTGGTGGTTCTAATATATATGTTAAAACCCTCTATTTAAAGAGGTGAAACTCATTGAATTCATCACTATGAAGATGTCTAAATCACCCCCATATTGATTTGGTCATTATAACATGTATGATATGATATTTTAAAAATGAAATACGAGTGAATACGCAAATTAGTGGACAAAAAAGGGGTCATTATTAGGAAATTTTTTTATTTATTACAAAGGGTGAGAACCTTTTAAAATAAAAAACCAACCTAGATAAGAAATGGGTCAATAATGAACCTAAAGGGTATACATACTTTAAAACCTAAAATGGCAGCTGCCCTTGGTGGGACAAAGTGCATACACCCTTTAGATGGGGAAAATAACTAAAAATACACTTGTATTTTCTTCTCATTTAAATTTTTTTCTCATGATTGAGGAGAGGAAAACAAAGGACATGTATGCTAATATTTTCCCAACATCTCCACCAATATTCCACTCTTGCATCATGGTCCCAAGTATTCAAGGTTTGTAATGATATTTTTTATCATGCATTTTTTTATAATAATCACAAGATTAGGGGGCATTTAAATTAAAATTAAATCTCATGAAATATTTCAACTACTTAATATAAATGTTTATTTTTATAATTTTAGATTCTTGATTTGAGAGACCCATTGCCTGAAGAAATCCTCCAACAAAATTTTGATGAAAATCCCTAACATTTTAATTTTGCAAAAGAAGAAATAGAATTATATCAATAATATAATTTAAAATGATAAAAATTTGAAATTATCACTGAGAATTTATGTCTGATAAAAAATAGTGCATGCAATTCACTTGTTGATACATTGGATGTCATTTATAATGAACTTGGAAATGCCACTTCGTAACTCAATGCAATACTACATCAAAGAGAGGCATTGAAACATTATTATTCATATAATTTGTCACATAAGGATATTAAATAGAAAAAGATTTTAAAAAAATGGTTTGTTTCATATGTCTAGAACCACTAAACCACCAATGAGTCACATACACATTAAGATTGATTGGTGTATTAATGCAGATAGTAATTTTTTTTGGATAGATGGTGGATGGTGTTTGATGAGCCTGCATGAAATAATAATGAGGTTCCATTGTATTATTTGAGAAAAATTATCATGATTTATTCTCCAATAAATACTAAATTATTTTGACATGAAGGCATCCCAAGGTAGGGAAGGTGGGTCCTCATTTAATATATCTCATGCCAAGTGGGGCCAAAACTACCAAAATCACCCATAGAGAAATAACAAGACAATAACACACACTTCCATCCCCAAGATATTTCATCATAGTACATATATGGAAACCTTTGCGATAGTTAGTAGTCTCACACATGGCATGAATACACTGAGGACTTGTACATAGGGTATATGTGGTGGCAAAACTAGTAGTGTCTCTCTTACTATTGGTGCTTCACATGGTGGAACAACTAGTATGCATCATAAAACTCTTGTACATCATTTCACATCATGTGGGAGGAAGTGTACTAAACCACTTATTCTAGTTATACATGCAAGGGTTAGATTTGTAAATCAAATAGTCACACCTATATAGACTATACACACTTATGTATAAGACATCAGTACGAAACAATATATTCCATCTACAATTACTTTAACACCTTAGGACACTAGTACACAACACTATATTCCATCTACAATGCTTTAGTACCTCAAGACACTAGTACACAATAATATATGCCATCTGTAGTTACATTAGTAGCCCAAGTCAACACACAACTAGATATGCATGACTTATCTACTTCACCATATGTATTCACATAAGTAATTAATTATATTTTGTTTGTGTGTAAAGGGATATTATGTTTGTCTTTTAATATGTTTATTTAACTGATTAATATTTAAATTATTTTATTTTTTGTTTGTATAGATGATAGCCAATATTTTGGGTACCCACCTAGTTTGGATTTTGATGTTGAGGCTGTGATTATCATTGTAGTTTCCTACACTCAAGTTGTGAAAGTAAATTTTCAAGTTGTTATATTGTTTTAATATCTTGTATACACCATAGTTTTAGTGTGTTTTCTTGCTTGGAATTCCCCTCTTCTTTTGAGGGATAAGATAATAGGAAGAGAGAGGTAGAGAAAAAGATAGAAAATTATATCATCTCTCGCTCTCCCCCTCTCACTCTCACTCTTTATCACTATTTTTCTCTTTCTATTCCTATATTTTTTATGTATAAGGAGTAATTTTAATTTATCTTAAATAGGTTATGTAGTTTTTATCTTTCATTTTTTTTGTATATATGATGACAAACGCTATTATTACCCCATCTAGACTACAAAAATATGATGATGCTAAAATTAACACTATAGTTCCCTGCCATTCTCTATCTCATTATGTAGAATAAATAATTTAAATTTATCTTAAAATCAATTTACTTTTAATTGATTCATAATTGAACTTTTTAATTTGATACTTGTATAGATGATAAGAGATGCTCTAGATACCTAGGTTGGATAAAAAAACCTATGAATGATGCTGTTGTTATGTTGTAAGATCTGATATCTCCCCAACACCACTTGATTTAGAGATAGAGACAGGTGAAAACACATAGTAAAATTGTCTTTTTAAAATTCAAGTAATGATTCTTTATGTCATATTTATATCTATATGCATATATAAAACCTAATATGTATGCTTCATAGGATTTGATACCACTGATATATTTAAGGTCACACAACTTTAGATACACCTTTAGGTGGCATGCGATGATTCTATAATCACCTTATTGTAAAATTTTGTTCTTGGCAACTTTATCATTTTTCATGTATCATTTTAATGCATTATTTCTAATTTTTATGTTGTGGAGCCTCATCAATTTTCTAAGGTTGTGACATAGAAATTTTATCCTTAATAGGCTAAGAGGAGATTCTTTCCCCATAATGAGACATCCGATACCTAGGTTCCGTTATGAATTAATATCTAGTAACATTATTATTGTTATACAGGTAGGTTATTAGTGGTATTTGGTTAATTAGTTGAGAGTTTATAGGGATATGAATCTCCTTATTTATAGGGTAGATATTCCCTATATATCTATTGTAATGTGTTTGAATGAGAATGAATTAGAGCATGGAATAATATATTGTTTGTGTTTGAAATAATTATGAGATTATCTCTGTGCTTGGCTTCAATATTTTTGCATGATTCTATGAAGACTCTAATTAACCATATTATCTGGTATTAGATTGGGATAGGATTATGAGAATTGGTGAGGGGTAACAATTTTTTTGATTGTCCCAACTGATGAGAAGAATTTAAGAATTTAGGTAAATTTTAGTGTGCATCATCATCCCAATTTTTACCATCCTGAAATCTTCTAGCTCTGTACCTCATTGTACATTTTTTGGTGAAAAGTTGTAACTCAAATTTGAAATTTAGATTGAATCTCTATCTCAACCTCAAATGAAATGAGCTCCTATGATGGTGATTTTGGATCGAGTGGTATTTGAAGGGTGATGGTCATCTTCAACTTGAAATTTAATGTGGTATATTTGCATTAAGGTTTAAGCCTATCTTCATCAGACTTTGTAGATATGACATCATAATATTGATGTATGAAACCTATCTCATCCACCCATTTCTATGAGATATTTATCCTAGTGATTCTTATGTTGCTATGAGATTCATTAGTTTGTATCAAAATTTACCATCTTCACTACATTCCTTTTATCTTCTGGACACACATTTGCTATATCCTATGTCCCTACATTGAATCGGATACACTTTTTGCTTGTCAAATCCAAGCATTTAGCAAAGCATAGATATGGCCTATGATATGTTGGATTCACATCTCCCAATTTATCGGTAGTTTACATACACACAGTTGTATTTTCACCTAAGCTCTACCATCAATAACACCACATGTAGATCTATGCCACTACTTTATCCATCTAATGATGTCTTCAGATTTGCAATCGATCTCCATAGACCTTAAAACTCCTCATGGAATGAGCTCCTCTTCCCTGAACTTTGATCTAAATCAATACATGTAATATGTGATGATTATTTGGTGGTATGTATATTTAGATCCACTTGGATCTTATGCCAGTAACATAGAATTAACCAATCTACATCTAGAGCAATGCTTTGCATTGTATTTGAAGACTTGCAGTTGTCTTACCTTCCAATTCTTCATTGATGGTTTAAAAAAAGAGGTCATGGTATTATTTTAAAGTATATAAAGTCAAAGTCATCTTATTTTTTATGTATTGCATTTAGTTGTGAGTCATGGTTATAGTAAGCAAAATCTATTTTAGATGTTTTTATTAAAGTTAAAGTTTATATGTAGTCTTTATTACAAACCAACTTTATTATGTTTTATGTTTTTAGAGTCTTATTTAAGTCATGTGAATAACTTAGGCTTAGTCATATGAAATATGTGGTCAATGTCATTTAGGTCAAAAATTATAAAATGAGTCATATTTTTGAGTTTAGAGTTATCATTTTTAAATTTAGTTTTATTTATTTTGAAATAAGATTTGATTATAGTTTATTTTTAATAAGTATGTGTTTGTCATTAAAAGTAATAAGTTTTGAGTCAATTGTCTCATTTTATGTTATCAAAAATGTCATTGTTAGTGTCATTATCAAAAGTGTCAATCTAAGTCTAATTATTTTTTCAAAAAATAAGTTGAGTGGTAAGCGTCGATTGGTCATCAAAGTCAAATCCTTTGTTGTAACAGATGCATTATCGCTTGTATGTGACATCCAAATTATGGGAGGATTCTTTCCTTAACCAAGATTCATCAACACATCAGCGTAAGTAGAAGACAATGGAAGATTGAGGCACAGGAGGTTAGAAGTCTTTCAGTGACCTCTCATCAATCACCAACGAAGGGGCCACACCAATGATGTGGTGACTTTTGTTTTAGTTATGTGCAGTGTGTTTACTTTCTTGCTTTATTGTAGCTAAATAAGAAAAAAAGTGCAATTCCTATTTGAGTAATACCTATTTCCTTTTGTAATCCCTCTAAGTTAGAAAATGATAGGAATTAAATAAGTACTTGCATACATGGCATGGTTTGTGGTAAACCAACAAAACCACTTGTTTGGTGGTTAGCCATGGGATAAACCATCAATGGTTGTTGGTAAACTAAGGGAAAAACCATCGTTAGTTTTTTTAATCCATGGAAAAATCATTTTTAGGGTTTATGATTCTTGTAAATATCACACAGTCATAAATTCAGATGTAGTACAGGATGATATTCTCCCCATGTTTAGATTAAGAGGGTGAGACTAGAAATAATAATGTTAAAGGGGTGAATGTTAAAAATTAATATCTAGTAACATTATTATTGTTAGTATTATTATATGGGTAGGTTATTCATGGTTTTTGGTTAATTAGTTGAGAGTTTATAGGGATATGAATCTCCCTATTTATAGGGTAGACCTTCCCTATATATCTATTCTAATGTGTTTGTATGAGAATGACTTAGATTGTGGAATAATATATTATCTGTGTTTGAAATAATTTTGAGATTGTCTCTGTGTTCAGATTCAATATTAATGCATGATTTTTTGAAGACTATAATTAACCTTGTCAAGTTATAAATTTATGATGATGAGGCACAATTTATTTGGAGGCACTGAGAAACATGAGAGCTAGTTATAGTGCTAGGGGTGGTTGTAGGCACAATTTATTTTGTATCTCAATATGGATAATTTTGTATGCTTATATGTTCTACTTTGTATGCTTATATGGTCCACTTTGTATGCCTATATGGTCTAGATTGTATGTCGATATGATGAATTTTGTATGTCATTATGGCATAATTTAGATACACATACATACTATCTAACATATCTATATGAATCATACACGATTATAATTTTTGTATACATATTTACTTTTTATATGTTATTATTAATATTATTATTCTTTGTTTTTGTACATTCTTCTTCTTGGAGTTATTCATAAAGGTTTTTTTTTCATAACATAGTTGTGCCAATGAATGGATAACTAATGTTTAAATTTTATGATTGTTGTTTAGAAACTATGTATAGAAAAAGAGTATAATGATCGAATATTTAGATCAACTTGAGAAGTTGTTTGTGATGGTCTTTGTTACATGTATCTTAAAAATTAAAGAACATTGGAATGTAATCTAAAACTATATAGGAAAATCATAAGCTCCTAAAGTTTCAAACACAAATCCTCTAAGAAACCCTTATAGGTTTCTATTTTGTTGGACCTCCTCATCCGCCCCTTTGTCAGCCCCCATAATCCAAACTTGTAGGTGACTAGACACATACTTAAAGAGAATATTCTTGTTTTTAAGGGGAAAAATGAACCTAACTTTGCACATCCATTGTAGTGAAATCATAGGGGTATATATCAAGTTTAAGATTCTACATTTGCAAGGAAGAGTCATATAAGCACCCCAAAATGATTCTCTTCCACTCTTGATGCAAAGGAAATAATGAAAATTTTCTCTTGCAGTGAAATTTTATTTTAGGGAGTAAAGTTGGTCAGTATATTGTGTATCTTTAGAACCACACACTAAATCAACAAATCATATCAGGGACATGTATAAATGGGTGTATAAACATAATAATGACCTTCATCCACCCTCGTTTATCCACTAAACTCAAAAAATGTAGGTGGTTAGACACATCCCTAAAGAGAAACTTGTTTTTCTTAAGGGGAAAAATGGAATGAACTTTGTGCAATCATTGCAACAAAAATGTGTGGGGTAGAGACAAACTATAAGATTTTAAAATTGTAAAGATGAGTCCTCTGAGCACCTCATGGATGATTTTATTTAGTCATGACAAGGAAAAAATGGTGACACATTTTCTCTTGCAACAAAATATTTCATTAGGGACCAAAAGTTGGTTAGTATAACTTGTAACTTTTGAAAAATGTGTCCAATTAATGAAATGTATTCAAGAACATGTCTATATGGGTGTATTAATGCAAAAATGATATTCACCTACCATTTGTCATCCCTTAAACTCAAAAATTATAGGTGATCGATGCATTCCTAAAGAGAAGCTTATCATTCTTAAGGAGAAAAATGGAATTAACTTTGTGCAACATTTGTAATGAAATTATTGTTAACTCACCAAACTGTACCCTTAGGAGAAGATTGTTTAGAACTCTCCAAGTTTAGGGTAACATAGGATTAGTATAAGGCTATGGGTAACCTATGGATGGAATAAAACTCTAGTTGATGGGGATAGCTCCCTTTCTGCATCAATTGAGCTCAATTTCTAAGACTAATGACTTAGTGATGAAAAGGGATAAAAGGGAAACATGAAGGGAAACCTATGCTAGTGGAGGTGATGCACTAATATGATGTATCCACTGTATTTGACCTTTCAATTAAAATTAATGAACAATACAAGTGACCTAACTAATCTCCTCAAAGGCTTCTAAGTAACAATGTTTCATATAGAGGCTATGCTAGGTGATCAAAACATGAGGGTCATGAAAAGGTCTGATTCAAAACACTTACTAGTCAAACTCCACTCCAAGCTCAACCACTAACACCTTCACACACTATATGACTTGCATAAAACAACCTAAGATTATTTAGGTGAGGAAATTACCTAAAAAGGGAGAAAAACCTACTAATTTTGAAAATAAAATGAACATAAACACACTAAACTAGAACTAGAGAAGCTAAAATAGTCCTTCATTCAGTTTAAGAGGTTATAAAGTATATATTTGAGAAGAATTTATTCATACCCTGTAAAGGGATCCATACAATAGCCTTAAATCCTTAATTTATAGAACATGGATAAGGTGAGAGAAGAAAAAATGGTATGGAAGTGTGCATAATGGGTCATTAATGATCCTCATTCACTCCATCATTAGTTACAACCATCAATAACAACTGTATGTTCCCTTCATGCATTGACTTCATAGTTGGTGGCCTTCAATGAGTATTTAATGTAGGAAATGGCCTAATGTAGGATAATTTAGTTTTGGATAACCATATTCAAAGTGTGGACACACTAACCTGGTTAACCATTTCCATTTTTGATAGCTACAAAGGTGAATTATGCTCTAATTAGCCTTCATAAAGCATTAAGAAACCTATTTCCCTTTTGCATACCAATAAGGCTTGGAAAACTACCCTCTCCTCCATTATGAGGATGAGAATTGTGCCTAATCACCTCCATGAGGTAATTACAAGGGTTTAATGACCCTACATTGACTCCCTTAGCAGCCTTCTATGCCAAAAAAACATCTTCTCTTGTTGCCAAATAGGCCTACTAGCAAATAGGCCTAATAAATTAGGGTTTGTTGTTTAGGTGACCATGAGACCTAAATAAAACCTTTATAATTGGTAAGGGATCATGTTTTAGGTCCATAAAATCATACAACACCATGACTTAGGCTTTTCCAATAGTGCAAACCTACAACTTTCCTTCATCTAGGTGACTAGGTCACCTTTTACTAACACATCTAGATTGCATGTCTAGTGCAGACCTATAGGGGAATTGAAAGGAAAAATTGTGAGTATTTTTTGGCATGAGAAGTTTTAATACACCTCATAATACCTTCCCTACTAATTTCAACATTTCACCAAGCTTTACACTTGGATTCATCCCTAAATCATGCCAAAACAACATTTTTGGGGGGTCTACATAGCTATCCTTATAAAATTATGCTAGGTATAGGAACTAATTTGAGTTTAGAATGAGTTAAAAGTGTTTTATAATCCAATTTAGGTAATTTTAATGTAAATCTCTAAAGTTTTCTTCCATTAGTTTATTTTGACTAGTTTAGATAGGTTTAGACATGTTTAGCCTCTTAACGATTGTTTATAGACCTAAGGGGTTAAACTAAAAAAAATGCCAATAACATGGAATATAAAACCTACCTAAATCTTCCCTAATATCTCGGGTCCCCATGAATTTTCTCCATATATTTAAATATGGAGAAAGTGCCTCTCAGGCTCAAAACCCTGCATTTTGGGAGGTCGAAGGAGAGAAAAGGGGTGTAGGAGAGAATTTTTTTGGTTTTAAATTATAATACATAATATAGGTCTATTATAACCATACAAACATGTTTCCATTTCTTGGTTCCCTTGTCATCTCTCCAAAGTGACTACAAAGCTCCTATTTACATGCTTAATGTTCTTGAGTCACTGTGCTAGTTTGACCCTAGAGGTCTACAAATGTATCTTATTTCATATTTTATAGGTTAATTATTAAATAAATACCTTATAAAATTTATAACCTCCCACTCTATTTTTTTCCAACTTCAAACATTCCCTAAACATGCATCTATCTCTAATTTCTATGCACATGCTTGTTTTAGGCCTATTTAGACTATTATGCTCTTGTTACCTCCAAGGATCAAAACCTTCCAGTGTAAAACATTGTGAATAATTATAAATAAATTTAAGAAACCTAATTTCATTCATATATCTCACATTCATGTAGAAGTTTTAAATTTTTAGGCATAACCTTATATATGCCAGTTTAGGCCTACTAGGTATAACTAGGCCATTAGGCTTTTCCTACCTCAAAGGACTAAACCATTCCAATGGGAAACACTGAGAACATTTATAAATTAGGTTAGATACCCTATTTTTAATCACTCATTGGCCAATTATATATATATTTTAACACTTTCACCTTCCTACCAAGGTCCTGCATGTATGCACTTAATTAGGTATGTGTGATACTGTAGGTGTAAGGATCCCCATTATTCGTACCTTGAATTCTATTGCTAATGGAAAAATAATGCAAGGGGTTATTTAAATTGTATATTAATTTTGAATCTCTATCTAGCATACTTCACCCTTAGTCACCTTTATCCTCTCATACAAACCTGTAAGAGGCAATTTGTGATCTTGACTGTGTGGTTGAAGGTGAGTCTCCTCTCCAGGGCAACTTCCTTATCATTAAAAACATATAATATTTATGATGTGTATCTTAAACCATATTTCACCTCATACACATTTAATTCACCTTAAAATTTACTCCTTTTCTCAACTTTCCCTTCTTCTACAGTTAGGCCTATAGGTGGTATTTCTAGGCCTGCAATGAATGTGTGAAATAAAAATTGAGGTTTCTCTCTTCAAGACACTTATGGTTTATTGATTAGATTATTAAATGTTTAATAAATTATTATATATCCAATAAAATTAATTACTACATTATAGTGCCTTGGAATTCTCAACACAACCCTATTTGCATTGAAGCCTTAATTGAGTTTGTCTTCTTGGGAAGAGTTGATGTGTTGATCTTGGTTGGACCCTAATATTTCCATATCCCATGTTTATTCATAGGTACTTATTATTCAACATGATTCCTCAATTCATTATAGGTCATTTTCATGTTCCTTTTACATTTTGAACTTATGGAAAGACCAAGAAACCTCTTCAGTGTTTACAACCTTGAAGGATTGAGAGACATAATTAGCTTTAGGTGTCCATAGAGGTCTTAGGTACCTAGTTTATCTCTTATGATAATATTAAGACTTAAAATATTATTAAGATACCTCGGAACTAACTTATATTCCTTTAAATCATATTTATCACACCTTTCTTTCACTAAAGGACGACACATTATTTTGCATAGACCAATAACTAACAAGGTTACTTCATGGATGAAGAACATGTGAGACTAGGGAAGTGTTTTTGGTGTTTATAGGTTAATTTTTCATCTAAGAAGACTCATATGAATCAATTTAATTATTCAAGGCTTTCTAATATTTCTTATGAAAATCTTTTGCTCATTCCCCAAATGTTAACATGTTTGGAAGTTCATTATTTATATGGACAAGCCTGCAATCTTAGAAGATCATGGAGATTTTTCTCTAGAATGGGCTCACATGTGAAGAAAATGGTGAATATCAATATGGAAATAATTTATAGACCCATATAAAATACATGCAATCACCAATTCATAAAACCATTTGAAGAATGCACTAAAACCTTTGTAAATTTGACCCCTGCATAGATGAAGAAGACAACTTTGACTTCTTAGATTTTTAAATATTGTTCATAAAGAATGGGACATGAATATGTAGAATAATTAAAATAATGGAGAGGTCATGAGACCCCCTTCCTCTACCCAAAATATTAGTTCATCTTCTCTCTCTTGTACAAACTAGAAAAAACCTGAAAGGATTGTTTGAGCCTCCAAGGAGCTTGATAGAGGAAAGAGATCAATTTTTGACTTATTTTTCATATTTTAGATGTTAAAATTTTCTAAGATACCTAACATTAACCCTCATGAAGTGTTTGACCTCACTCTATACATAAATGACCGTACAAATTTGTACAAGCCTGTAAACACCTATAAAACACCTTATTTTCTACATTTTTTTTGGTTTGAAGCTTTGAGAAGACATTATAGGGTAGGAAGAGGGATATAATGAGGTCAAGAAACATTTGAAAACATAAGGTACAACTGGGACAAGTTAAAAATTCACATTTCCAAGCATGTGGGGTCCTTTTGGTGAATGAAATATGTGTTTGACTTGTAAAATGACCCTTTTATGCATAGAAACACCTTTTCATGACATTATGATGGCAATGAGACATTTTTGGAGACATTCATAATACAATATGACACCTAAACACCACTTTTTCAAAGTTTTATAATGTGGAGATGACTCATATGAGATTTTGAAGGACCATTTGATAACTTGGAGGGTTAATTAAGGCTTGAAACATGTTTGAATAAGTAAACAATTGAATAAAACATTAGATACATTCATAGACATCATGTTATGAATAAAATGAGGCTTGGACACCCATATATTATGCTATAAAATCTCCTATCACAAGAAGTGGCTTAAAATAAGCATAATCACTATGAGGACTAGAAACCTTAAACTCTCCAAATTACCTTAACCTTTGCTAAAGAACCTTAATTTTGTAAAATAGAGCTTAGGCCATTCTCTAGGTTTCAAAAGACATTTGACACCCTTCCACTCACTCAAGAACCATAATTACAACTAGTACATCATTCAAAGACCCCAAAATAGGCTATCCTATGACGATCTCTCTATCAGTGTGTAACACATACAATGACACTTTAATCAATTATAAAAGGCTCAAAATGAGACCAAAAGAGGACATAAAAAAACATGTAAACCACCATGTTCAACTTGGATGGGCTTCATGAAGAAGTTTTTGAATACAAGGGTTAAAATTTAGCCTATGAGGCCAAATCATCAACATCTTTAGTGACTCACAGGGGTTGATCAGTCTACTAGTCAAGAGAACTAGCTATCTCATGCATGATGATCATGGTTCGAATGTGAGACCTCTCTAACTGGGTTGATACTTCATGACTAATACCTTGCAGACCTTAAAGACTATAACAACTCAAAAGACACAAAAATAAACAAAGGAGACAAAACAAATAAAAATAATAAGAAAGCAACACCTAAAAACCTAAGAAAGCAACAAGATATGACAATCAAAGTAACTAAGGTAGATAACACACCAAAATTATGTTAACAACACTTATTGAAAACTAGACAACAACATACTATGAATAATTAACATGAACACAACTTATTAATCCTCTAGGATCAAATGGGAAACTTATTTTATCACCATGGCACCATGAATTCATATTAATGTGTGTTGACTAAAGCCCAATCAGGTCTTTCTCATGGAACGAGAACCTCCACTTGTATCTAGAGATGTTGGCATGCTCATATCTTGTTAGAATAATAATTAGACCTTATTGATCCATTCTCAGGTGTATAGGTTGGATATGTGAATCCAAAACCTAGTCATATTCATCCTAAAATATCCTACTTGTCATGAACAATCCCACTTCTAAATCACCCATAGGATACTCTAGATTAGCCATGCTCACATGTAACAATTCTCTTGACAAGCTAGCTGGTATGCCTTGGTTTGTGTCTTAATTTTTATCTATCATAATTGGTGACTTGTCAAGGCCTTCAAACTCTTTTTAAGTGTCCAAACATAGATTCCACATGTCACCAAGCTCTTCATGACTCACATATTGAACCTATTGAGGTGCACTTCGAGGCAATGCATCTTCAATTGGTTCATGTCTAGGACTTTGAACTTAAGGTACTACTAAAATAACCAATTCAACTATCTCTTCATTATATTGAGATTTTTCCTCTTGTGAATGAAACCTGATAAGGTCAATATCTAAAGCATCCTCAATCTGATCTATAGGAGGTGTAAGTCCTTGAAGAGTCTTATGCTCATTAAAAATGTTTAGGTACTACTGCCAAAGATCCTCATCATCCTCTTGACATTCCATGTGATTATGATCGTGCTTTAAAGTCTCATCTAATAGTGGGACCTCATGTTTACTAACAAACTTTTTTTGGTAGAAAGGAATGAGTTATTCAAATACAATGAAACTAAGTGTCTCAATATCAACCCATACCTCTTATTAAATATTTTAAAACTCTTGAAGGCCATCTCCTTTCCTTGTAGTTACTACAAGTTGAACATGTGCTCCATTTTCACACTCCTCAAGTCTATTATGAAAGAGAGTAATTATCATGTCATCAAGGAAATATTCAAGGTCATCTTATCCTTGGGCAATGGGTATGTATTCTTCTTGGGTCTCATTTTGATTACCTTGATCTTCTTTAAGTTCACCATCTCTTACATTGTTGAACACTAATTTGTATTTATCCTCACCAAGAGGTGTACCAATGGAAATATATTTCTCGAGTTCACTTAAGTCACCTTCATCAATTGACACCATAGCTTGAAATTCTTCACTTGCCTTCCCAAGGACAAGATCCTTTTCAAGAAGTGGAATGAAAGATCCTTGAAAGAATTATAAAAGAGAGGTTAAATTTAGTGGTGTTATGGATGCTTCATTATTCTCATTAAGCTGATCACTTTTGACAACCAACACCTCATTTTCCTTTTGCATATTTTATTTAATAGATTTCCATGATGGGAATGATTTGGAATCTTAAAGAGGGAGGGGTGGGAATTGTATGGTTTTAGATTTATCTTTAGCTTCAACATATTGGTGTAGGCTTGACTCATCTTCCTTTCCTCATGACTTCACTACTTCTTAATGAGATTGCATTATTCTTGATGCTACCATTGACTGAGATAAGTGTTCATTTCCAAGTTTAACCTCTCTAGCTAGGTGAGATTCAAAGTCAAGTCTCATATTATTAGATATCTCCTCAGGCTGATTAGGAAGGGGATGGCTGTACCAAGTCTAATTTGAGTCATGATATTCAATCCTCTTAACAAGAACTTATTCATCTTTTTGCATACTCTCTTGAATAGACTTCTAAGTAGGAAATGCTTGAGAAAATTGTGAGAGACTTGAGAAGTTTTAGAACTCACTTGCTTGGGTATTTTAAGGAAGGATGGGTTTCTCAATAGAGGATTGATATATAATACAACTTCGGTACATGAGGCTGGTAATATTGGACTTTCTACCCCCATGGACCATTATCTTATCTTCTATGCTTACAATCATACCACATGTGTCTAACATGTCACTAGTTTGCCTTGACTAATTCTCCTTCATAATATATGCCCATTCTCTCTTGATTTGTTGAAATGAGTTCCTCAAATTCCTAATGAAATGATCAAGGACCTCTTAACCATACGCCCTCTATGTGTTAATCATAACCATGTATTTTTCATAACTCAAGAGAGTTTGCTTAAGTCTAGAGATGGATTGATTTGGGACATGGATATATTGATTAGAAGAATCATGATCTTGATAAATCTAACCTAGAGGATAGGTAGGATGCCAAGGAGGATGATAAGACTCACAAGGAGATTAAAGGTGATATTATTGGCAGTAAAGAGCATCATTAGACTAATGTAAGCCATCATGTTACTGGTGATAAGGAACATAAGGCTAGTATGGGTTATGATATGATTGATGAGGCTCTTTTTAGGGATGATAAGGGTCAATATAGGACTCAAAAACTTGGTTAAAATAGAGATTTATACAAACTTTAGCCATGAAAACTCATGAAGATGACAAGAGAGGAAGAATGCTTACGAATATGAATACCTAGACTGCTGCAACTAGATGAATATGCTGAAATTCACCATTGGTGTTTGAAGTTATGCCTCTAAAAGTTGGTGATTGAAGGGAAACACCAAATAACTCCTTAACCAATTGAAGTGATAGCCCCATCAGGTGTGCTATAACTATTAACTCACCAAAATGCACCCTTAAGAGAAGATTGTTTAGACCTATCCTAGTTTGGGGTAACATGGGATTAGTACAAGGCTATGAGTGACCTGTGGATGGAATAAATCTCTAGTTTATGGGCTATCTCCCCTAGTGCATTAATTGAGCTTAATTCCTATGATTACTGACGTAGTGATGAAAAGGGATACAAGGGAAACATGACTGGAAACCTATGCTATTGGAGGTGATATACCAATATGATGTATCCAATCTATTTGAACTTTCAATTAACACTCATAAATAAGACAAGTGACTAAACCACTCTCTCTAAAGGCTTCTAAGCAACAATGTTTCACATAGAGGTTGTGCTAGGTAATCAAAACATAAAGGTCATGAAAAAAAGGTCTGATTCAAGACACTTACTAGTCAAACTCCACTTCAAGCTCAACTACTAACACCTTCACACACTATATGACCTACATATAATAACCTACTAGCATATAGGTGAGGCAAGGACATGTAAAAGGATAAAAACCTACCAATTATGCGAATCAAACAAGCATAAAAACACTAAACTAGTTCTAAAGAAGTTATAACTATTACAATAATTAATTATTAAGAGGTGTTATTTATGTACCCCTAATACATTAAATTACTTTGGTTAAATAATAATATATTTTATTATTTATCATGAGTTTATCTTTATTTAAATAAATAATAAAATATATTAAATGATATTTGGAGAGGTTGGACCCATTAATGTGGTGGTTGGAAAAGGTCACATTATAATGGTCAAATTACTATTCGTGTTTTAGATTTCACCCTAGCTGAGTAGAACATTATTCTAGTCTTTTACTCAAATCTAGTCCAACATGGGACTGATCCTAGGCCATGGGTATCCTAATAATGGATCAAACCTTCAGATAAGGCTAGCTTCCTTTTGGATCTATCACCTATACTAAACCTAAACTAGCACTTGCTTGGAAAAGGGAGAGAGATTATAATAGATGAACCAATAATTGAAAAACTTATACTTTGTACAAGACACACTTATGAGACACATTCAAGACCAAATAGATCAGTTCTACATGAATATTTCATAATAAGGCATGAATCAGTTATCAAAATAACATGAGAGGGCACATAACCACTTTTAAGCTAAACAACAAATTATAAATCGCACTTATAATGACCTGTGGGAACTATCAAGCACTTCATGAAGGCGAAAAAACTCATACATAAACCATATAAAACACTTAAATTTAGCTTTTAAAATGGTGGAATTCAATATTTATTGCATCAAAAGGTGTCACAATATAAATTTTGGCATAGCCTAAATAAGCCAATGCATAAGAGTATATTTCTAAAAATTTCTAGAGATTTCTTTCTAAAAAAACTTTTTAGACAGCTACGTGTGGTAGAAGTTAGAACATATATAGAAAAAGGAAGAGAGAGGGGGAACTATGATGTATTAGAAAAAGTTCACGGATGATGACACATGACCTTATCAACAAAGAACAAATTCTGTAAAAGAATTAAATGCCCATTGCCCTTATCTAACCGCCAGGTCTCTTCTTAGAACTCTATGTTATTATCTATCTAATATGTTAATGAGGATCATGTCTTGGAATTGATAGAATTATGCCACATCTATTTTTGGTGGCCAACTTATCTACTTGTTGAAAAAGTGACCTTGATGATAGGTGAGACATGTCTCCATAATCATGTTTACATATGTATTTGATTCAATATCAAACTTAGGTCTATTATAGGTGAAAACCAATCCAATTACTGGTTTTCACATAGTCACAGTATCTATGGAACCTAAAAACTATTTGATCTTTCTTCATGATCATTGGTCTATCTTCAATCTCTATTTTAGGCCCAAAAAGACCTATTTTACCTATATGGAGCTCTACTGATGATGCTTGGTCCACTATTTTTACCTAGTTCCACCTAGATTTTGCTTGAGCTTTGGTCCCTTTGTTTTTTTATCTTATTTGGGTCAATAATACCCCATTAAATTTTGTCAAAATGTCCCAGGCTCACCTTTTATTCATTGGTTGTAAAAATTTGACTCAAATCATTGACATGTTGACCTATATCGCTCTGTTAGATCCCACTGATCATTGATCTTCTAAAAATTGAATGCACTACTAACACTTCTCATGCATGCATTTTATTTTGAGATTCATTGATGCCTTTGACTTCTCCTTACCATTAGATCTAAATGTATGATCGAATGTGTGCTATTAGATTTGCCTAGGACTCATGGTTTGAAATCAAAAGGTTATTTATTGGGTCTTAAATTTGATGTCTATGTGACCATTATTTAACATCTGCATGGATGTATTTGATTCTTATAGACCATCAAATTTAAGATCCAATATATTTTTGTAGTGGCTTAAAGTCGATGTCTATGCAAACATATCCCATTATTTGACCAACTTGGAAGATTTATATCTTGAAGAACAAAAATCATGGAGGGACCTAATTTGCTGGAGATGTTCTTGATACAAAAAAAATTAAGCCCACTTGATCCACTGGCTCCAAGAGCTTTCTAAGCTGAGATTACAAATTCTCAAACAAGCTAGTTTGTGTGTCTTCGCATGACATCTGCATGACCATCTAGTCATTTGAATCTCAATGGCTATTCACTTAGGCATGAATTTGACACTTGCATGACCATCCTACTCTACATGACCAAATTTAGAACTCCATAAATTAAGCTAGGAAGGTCACATAGACTTGAAACTTACAAGATATGTTCTTGGCACAAGGGACTTTATGGTGCTATAATTCTATTACTCATGAGACATTTTGATTTGTTTATAAAATGTGCAAGTGAACTTGTTCATTTGTTCTTGCATGATGTCCTAACAATGGTTTGGTTCTTCAAATTTACATAGTCCATCTTTTTCTCAATATTTTAAGGCTCTAATGATCTCCTAAATCTTTTACAACCTGGTTCATGTTCTTGGACACCATAAGAACTACTTGGACCCTTCACTTGAAACTGTAGTCTTGTCCCTTGAAGATCAATTAGATCACACTTTAAGTTTGATTGAATTGTTTAAAAATATTTACAAAATCTATATGATATCCACTTGAGGTATATGTGCTCCTTGTGACATTGGTTTTCTCTTCAATCAAGATCCTGCTCCTTCCACTGGACTCTTAGACTAGGCACATTTTTAGTATGTAGACCAAATTTGGTCAACATCTTTGGTGACTTGGATGGGTAGCATGCCTATTATGATTGAGAACTCAGACAAGATACAAGACTCTTGGATCATTTACATGATACATGGACCATTTATAAGACTTCAAGATAAACTTTTAACTTGTAAAGATAAAGAATTCCAATAAACAAGGAAAGAAACAAACTTGAAAGGGAAACTAACGAAATAAGTCAAAGGCAACTAACCTACTAAACAAAAGTTCAACAAAGCACTTATTTGGGATGAAATAGAAACATACTAATGTGTTAAAAAAACACTTAGAGAAAATCCAAAACAAAAAACTATGTACAGGGGATTTAGCTTCCTTAATAGCAGTGCTTAAGATGTATCCCATTGATTGGGATAGGAAGCTCTTCACCATTCATATTTGTGAGTTGGAAGGCATTTTGGGATTTACAACTAGAGACTATGTATGGACCACTATAGAGAGAATCAAATTTTGTGTGCCTTCTTGAATTAACTCTGTCCTCATCCCACTTGAAGACCAAATATCCTTCTTGGAAACCTCTTGAAGAAGATCTTTTATCAAAAAATCTTTTCACCATTGCTTGATGGGCCTCCATAGCCAAAATGGATTGATGCCTTATCTCTTCTAGTTCCATGAGATTAATATATCTTATTCATGTAGAGAGGATTACAAATCAAGTTAGTCAAAAATTAAAACATAAATAATGAAAAATGCATAAAGAACTAACTAACTAAGCCTATATATTTTTATGGGAATTACAAAGGATAAAAATAAAAAAAATGAAAGAAAGCAACATCATATTACCTTCCTAAATGGATTCAACATACCTATCTGGCTCAAAATCATGTTCTCCCTTGATCAAGCATCCTTGTCTTTGTCAACAATGGTGGGAAACTCCTCCAATATCTAAAGAACACTCCATAAAACCTAGGTTCATGATTATAAATCATTAAACTATCCTATTAAAGAAGCTTGAAAACAAAATCAATGGTATATTGCAAAGGATTGTAGAGACAATTCTGTATAATAGCTTTGCATAAATCAAACCTAGAAATGATGTTCATGGCCTCTCTATTTATAGATTTTTGAGATTGGTTAAGATCAACCATGACTGTCCATTTCAAGATTGAGATGGGTGGCCATGGATAATCCCAATATTTGGATTTAAATCCATAATTATCTTCATGATGACCTTGGAAGAAGGGGCATTGAAGAGGCATGGGAGACATTAACTAGGCATGGGTGACCCATAATCCTGATTTCATGGCATTTATGGCCTAGGGATGTCTTCTTAAGAAATGATGTCACCTGATGATGTAGTTAATAGGAATCAATTTTCAAAAAGAAATATTCAACAACTCTCATGGAAAATCCACTTAAGCTCTTGATTTAGATTAATTGGCCTTAAACAAGGTTAATTAACATTCATGTAATTATTTGTAAATTGGCCCTCAATTAATCAAAATGGTTAAAAAGTCATATTATTGGGTTGTAATTAGACTGAGAGGAACTAAAAGGTGATGTTAGATGTGTTAGAGATGTATTCCCATTTATGATGTTACCAAAACCAAATAACAAAGGTATGTGACGTGTACCAATGAATTAAAAGAAAAGAGTGATCTAGAGCACTAAATGGCAAAATTGTCATTTTGATTCAAAATGATCTGATCAAAGTTAGCTAGACCATAAAATACATTGCCCATTTAGGGATAATTTGACCTAAACTGGCACTTGTAAGTGACAATTTTGAACCATTTAGGGCATTTTATAGATTTTGACCTAAAATATGCATTTGAGTAAGATTGACAATTTCAATGGAAATGGTGTTAGGAATTGGATGTCTACTTTTTGCCCCTATTTGAGAAGGTGTAGTGAGACATTTAGGTGAAGCAACATCTTTTCAAAGAAAAAAGTTGTCAATAAAAAATTAGAACAGACCCATGATGAGATGTAGAGAGGATTACAAAGCAAGTTAGTCAAACATTAGTCCATAAATAATGAAAAATGAATAAATAACTAACTAACTAAGCCTATTTATTCCTATGGGAATTACAAAGGATAAAAAGAAACAATATGAAAGAAAATAACATCATATTACCTTCCCAAATGGATTCACCATACCTATGGCTCAAAATAATGTTCTCCCTTGATCAAACATCCTTTTCTTTGTTAACAATGATGGCAAACTCCTCCAATGTCTCAAGAACACTCCATAAAACCTAGGCTCATGATTCTAAATCATTAAACTAGCCTATAAATGAAGCTTACAAACAAAATCAATGGTCTATTACAAAGGATTGTAGAGACAATTTTGCATAATAAATTTACATAAATCAAGCTTAGAAATGATGTTCATGGCCTCTTTATTTATAGATTTATAATATTGGTCAGGATCAACCATGACCGTCCATCTTAAGATTGAGATGTGTGGCCATGGATCATTCCAATATTTAAAATTAAATCCATAATTATCTTCATCATGAACTTGGAAGAAGGGGCATGGAAGAGGCATGGGAGGCATTAACTAGGCATGGGTGACCCATAATCTTGATATTTGTGGCATTTATGACCTAGGGATGTCTTCCCAAGAAATGATGTCACCTGATGATGTAGTTAATAGGAATCAATTTTTAAAAGAAAATATTCAAAAGCTCTCATGGAAAATCCACTTAAGCTCTTGATTTGGATTAATTATACTTAACTCTTGATTTGGATTAATTAGCCTTAAATAAGGCTAATAAACATTTGTGCAATTATTTGAAAATTGGCCCTCAATTAATCAAAATGATTAAAAAGTCATATTATTGGGTCATAATTTGATTGGAGAGGAACTAGAAGGCAATGTTAGATGTGTTGGAGCTGTATTCCCATTTAAGATGTTTCCAACACCAAATAACAAAAGTATGTGACATGTACTAATGAATTAGAAGAAAAAAGTGATCTAGAGCACCAAATAGTGAAATTGTCATTTTGACTTGAAATGATTTGATCAAAGTTAGCTAGCCCATAAAATGAATTGACTCATTTAGGGATACTTTGACCTAAACTGGCACTTTTAAGTGACAATTTTGAACCATTTAGGGTGTTTTATGGATTTTGACCTAAAATATGCATTTGAGTGTAATTCAAGTAAGATTGAAAATTTCAACACAAATGGTGTTAGGAATTGGATGTCTACATTTTGCCCCTATTTGAGAAGGCATAGTGAGACATTTAGGTGAAGCAATATCTTTTCAAAGAAAAGAGTTTTCAAGAAGAAATTAGAACAAACCCATGATGCCCCCTTGAGAGGACATACTAGGATGGAAGAAAAGGATGGACTCTCAAAAAGAGAGAAAGTGAGAGAATAACCCATGTAATAGATCACATTCAGATGAGCTAATGCTTGCACATATGATTACCATCAATGATCAAAATATAATGAGAAGTATAATAGGCCCCAAAGATAAGGGTAATGGGAAAGAGACAATCCATAAATGTAAGAGACACACTTTAAACGTACCCAATTTGAGAGTACAAGCTGCATGCTTATGGCATTGATCAATCTTGAGATAAGTTGCACACTAAAATATTGCCATCATGGGCTTTAATGTGGAGAGCTTGGAATTAGAGGAAAAGAGAGAACATTATACTTTAAGAAGGGAAACACCACTAGAATGGGGTCTCCAAAGAGAATATAATAATAAGTACTCCAATAGAGCAGATGCGATCATGATAAATTAGTTTTGCCCTAGTAGGGAAAATTTTGATCTTTGATAAAGAATAAAGAATGATTTTGACCCTATAGAGCTAATTTTATTTGGACATGGTTCAGATGTTGAGCCCCAACATGGGTAATTGGCAAGAAAAATAGCTCAAGGATATAACTAAAAAGATAGGTTAAAGTGAGTGGGCATAAATGTACATGAAATGGTGGAATGGCTTAGAAATCCATATAAAACCAAGAATATGAGTATGCACAAAGTGATGAGAGAGATGAAAATAAGAATGGAGATAGCTGTGCTGATCTCAATAGAAATTGAGTGCTACCTACATAGTTATATAGACTCACATTCTAATATGAACTTTAGGCCAATGTAGTTCACCCAAGTTTGGGAGATAATGGAATGAGGAATGATGAAAAATGACCAATAATTGATTAGACTTACAATGTATGCAAAGAGATGCACATCTAAGCATAGAGAAAGAATACTAAAATGCATGTTGCCTAGAAGCCTAATTCCATATCATGAGCCTAGGTGTTGCAAAGTGTTTTTGAGAATCGTTTATCAGAGCTAATGTTGACGTTAAGATGTTGAGACCTGAGCATAAAGTGGTTGCTATAAAAAAATAAATTAGGAATCATAAGTATGAATAACATAGAATGATATAAGATTCCAATTGCACTGATCCAGTTCAAATGTGAATATCTGTAACTAAGGATAATGGTGAAATAATGACCAAATCTAGAGTTACAATGATTTACATTTAAACAAAAAATCAAAGACAAAGAAAAAGATAAATGTTAGGGTGTGGAGCTAAAAGCTTCACCAGGATGCAAATTGGAGGAGGTTGCTGAGGTGCAGAGAGATGCACATCTAAGCATAGAGAAAGAATAATAAAATGCATGTTACCTAGAAACCTAATTCCATATCATGAGCCTAGGTGTTGCAAAGTGTTTTTGAGAATCGTTTATCAAAGCTAATGTTGACGTTAAGATGTTGAGACTTGAGCATAAAGTGGTTGCTATAGAAAAAATAAATTAGGAATCATAAGTATGAATAGCATAGAATGATATAAGATTCCAATTGCACTGATCTAGTTCAAATGTGAATATCTGTAACTAAGGATAATGGTGAAATAATGACCAAATCTAGAGTTACAATGATTTACATTTAAACAAAAAAGCAAAGACAAAGAAAAAGATAAACATAATTGAACCTAAGTTGAAATCAAGATATGATCAATCAAGACTTAATTAGGAACAAAAATGTTTAAAAACAAAAGTCAAGAACATATTAACAACATGAGACCAAGATATGAATAATCAAGATCCATGTGGACCATCAAAGCATTTTTGAACACAAAAGAGAAAAGCAAAATCAAATAGAAAAACAAGACACCAACAACAATCAAATAAATAAAATGGTCCAAGAATAACATAATAATAGAGGATCAAGATATAAATAATCAAGATCCATGTCTATCATCAAGATGTTCTGAAACATAAAAGAGATAAGCAAAAAACAATCAACGAAACACAAGACCAAGATGAGACAAGAAGTAAGAAAAAGAAGAAGAAATAAAAGGAGAGGTGCAAAAGCACAACAAAACACCAAGAAAACAAAACAAAACACCAAGAGAACTCAAATAAACATACACAAACAAAAACTAAGTTAGTGTGGTTTAAAGACAAATGTTCATGCATGTGCAGTAGAGGCATTACTTTCCACTACATCATAACAAAGAACAATGACATGCCAATTGTTCCCTAATTAAAGAGGAACAATGACAAAAGAAATAGGGGAAGAGAAGAAAAGAAAGGGGTTGGCCAAGCTAACTTTAAATGTATAAGATAAGTGGATGCTACCTACATAGTTCCATAGATGCATGTTCCAACATGAACTTTAGGTCAAATGTAGTTCTCCCAAGAAATGGTTTGAAGAAAAATGATGATTAGACAAATATGATTAATGCTATAGAAGAAATGGAAGATATGACAAATAAATGAGAAGGTCTGGTAAACAAAAAATTGATGAGATGATAAAGAATGATCTTGAAAAATGATAAGTACATGGGATAAGATGAAATGAATGGGTGTTTCTGTGCTTGCAAAATGACAAGAACATAACATGGTGGAATGAGAATGTATAAATATATAGAAGCATGAGACAATGTTTTTGTTCTTTTGTGGATCATGTTCTGATGTTTTTGGTATTTTAAAACTATTTCTAATGTTTTTGGGATAAAATATGCACAAGGTGGGACCATCTAGTTGAGGAGATGTACATCTTGAGAGTACAGGTTCTAATAAGATAGCTAAACTGGTTGCAACAGCCCATGCTTGAAAAACAATGAGAGTAAGGATATTAATAAAATAATAAAGAGAAAAAAATGTGATATAAAATAATGTACAACTTGAAGTAAAAAATAAGTATCTACATTCATCTATATATAATAGTGTAGCAATACTTTGGAACTGAGAAGATGTTTTTGTTTAATTTTCTGAAGCTGCATAATACTATTTTGACTAAACTCCCTTGTATAACTACTATTGAGGATGTTCGTAATGTTCATGAGACATAATCAAGATCATAATTGGTCAAGGGATAAAAATTGTTCAAGATTATAACATGCCTTAGAAATAACAAATAATATGCTTCTCGAAGAGAGAAATCTATAATGAGATGAAGAATGTGTTCAGATTTCTAAGGATTCAAAGCCTTTACTATCAATAATTATGAAAAGTGGACTAGGGTAGTATAAAATGTGTTCAAGGTAAGATAAAAGGGTGGGATAAAATTATGAAAACACAAGTTGCCCCCATGTCAGGGGTCTTATAGAAAATGGTTCAAAACTATTCATGCGTAGAATCTCTTAAGGTGTATGATGGTCATAAGATCTAAAAGTTCTTCACCATTAGGTTTAGCCAGTTGACATGGTCTTGATCCATAGTTTACTATGATAATATATGGTCCTAAATAATTAGGCTAAAACTTGCCTTTATTTTTGGGTTTAACATTCATATTCTTATAGTTCTATTTCAAAACTAAGTCACCATTCTCAAATTCTTGAGGGATAATGCATTTTTTGTAGCTTCTCCATAATCTATTCTAATAGGCTTACAAGTTTTCTAGGCCAGCCAAATGCTTACCATTGAGAATCTCTAGTTCATGTAGTCATGAGGCTCTATAGTATTCATTATCTTCAATGTGATTTAGTGATATTCTTAATGATGGGATCTCAATCTCAATCGAGATGATAGCTTTAGTGCCAAAAACAAGGGAGTATGGAGTAGCTCCAGTTGGGGTGTGATGATTGATTTGATAAGCCCAAAGTATAGGAAAGATTTGAAAGTGCCAATTATGGCCAACATCATTGACAATATTCTTTAAGATGGCTATAATGGTTTTATTTGATGCCTCAGCTTGTCTATTACCTTGTAGGTTATATAGAGTGGATTTATTGTGCTTGATCTTGAATTTGGCACAAAGAGATTTTATAACTTGGTTCACAAAGGATCTGCCATTATCAGATATAATGTGGGCTAGGAAGCCATATCAATAGATGATATGGTAATGAATGAATTTGGATATTTGTTTCTCGATAAAATAAGTAAGAGAAATGGCCTCAATCTACTTGGTAAAGTATTTGGTTGTAGTCAAAATGTGCTTATGGTCATTTGAAGATGTCGAGTTAATTTTCCCAATGAGATTGAGACCCCATATTGAGAATGGCCATGGTAGTGTAATCAGTTGCAATGGTAAGGAAAGTACATGTATTAAGTTTCCATGCTACTGATAAGGAACACACTTCTTTAAATAATTACAAGTATCTATCTCCATTTTAGGCCAATAATAGCCTATTCTAAGGAGTTTCTTTGCTAGGATTACACCATTGGTATGGGTTCCACACATTCCTTCATGAACCTCCTTTAGTGCCAGCTTGGATTCTCCCAAAAATAAATAATGAAGAAGCATTCCATCATAGCCTTTATGATAAAGCATGTTTCCAAGGAGGATATAACATGTTAAGTGATGAAGGAATAGTTTTTGTTGGTTGTTGGAAAGGTTGATGGGAAATACATGACTATGGAAATAGTTATAAAAATATTGGTACCATGGTAGCTTAGGTGAGGGATCAGGATTAGAAATGGTATATATCCTCTCTAAATTTAATATAATATGTGCTAATTGAAGAAGATTTTCAATTAGGAACTGATACTCTTTAGCACTATCATGTAATTGAATCATGGAACTAATTGTTGCCATGGCATCAATAGATTTATTATTGACTCATGAAACTTGCTCAAACTATAGAGATTTAAAATGTGTTTTGAGGTTATTGACAATTTACTTGTAAGGAACAAGCTTATCATCCTTTATTTGATACTGGTTAGTTATTTGATTTATGATTAGCTATGAATTTGCATAGAACTTTAAGCTTTGAATATCCCAATGTATAACAAGATGGATCCCTGTAACTAATGCCTCATATTTAACCATATTGTTTGTACACTAAAATTATATATGGAATGCTTTGGGGATCAAATCCCCCTGTGGCATGATCAACAATATGCTAGCTCTAGACCCTTGAGATGTGAAGGACCCATCAAAATAGAGCATCCACTATTCATTTTCTTGTGATGCTTATTCTATCATCATGATATAATCATCTAGAAGGTCAAAGTTGAGAGGTTGAGTGGCCATAATAGGAGCTTCAACAAGTTGGTCAGCAAAGACTTATCCTTTGATTGATTTTTGATTTATTACTCAATATTAAACTCACTAAGGAGCATAATCCATTTAGCCATGCATATTTGAAGAGCTACTTTAGATAAGAGGAACTTCAGAGGATCTACTTTGGAGATAATAATAGTTTTTTTATTTAGCATATAATGTCATAATTTATGAGTGGTGAACACCATAGCTAAACATGCCTTCTCAATAGGCATTTAATTATGTTCATAGGCTACCAATGTGTGGCTTAAATAATAAGTAACATGTTGCTTACCATGATCATCATGCTGAGCCAAAAGTGCCTCCAGTGCATGTTCCATGGCTGATATATAAAAAAATAATGGATTTCATTGTGTTGGAGGTCATAAGACTGGTGGATTGACCAAGTATGTTTTACGCTTTGCAAATACTATCTAAGAATCTTCATCCCACTAAAATGTTACCCCTTTATTTAAGAGATGGGTAAATGAGTGGCACTTATCTACCAATTGAGAAATGAACCTACGTACAGACTGGATCTTTCATTTTAGACCTCATAATTGTTTAAGATTGTTTGGTGGAGGCATTTCCATAATAGTATTGACTTTTATAGGGTTGACTTTGATCCCTCATTATGATACAATGAACCCTAGTAACTTTCTTGATGTGACTCCAAAGACACATTTCTTAGGATTTAAGTGGACTTTATATGCATGAATCCTCTCAAATATTCTTCATAGAATGTCAGGGTGTCCATCTCTTGTTCTTTATTTTGATAGTATATCATCAACATAATCCTCGATAATGTCATGCATCATGTCATGGAAAATGATAGTCATTACACATTGATAAATGGCTCCAACATTATTTAAATAAAATGGCATGACTCGATAATAGAATATCCCCCATGGAGTGGTGAATGTGGTCTTATACTAATCCTTAGGTGCTATCTTGATTTGATTGTAATAAAAAATTCTATCTATTAAGGATAAAATCTCATACCTAGCAGTTGAGTTGATGATCATGTCAATGTTGGGCAGAGGAAAATCATCTTTGGGGCATACTTTATTGATATCACAAAAATTAGTACAAATATGTATGATTGGGGTATTTTTACTCATTATTACTATGTTAGAAACCCTTTCAGAGTAGTCTAGTGGTCTGATAAAATTGGCTCCTAATAAATTTTCCAACTTGACCTTAACCAAAAAGGTGATGCGTGGGTGCATCTTTCTTAATTTTTGCTTGATTGGTTTAACACCAGGGTGAGCAACAAGATGATGCACAACTAAATCTGAGTCCAAGCCTGGCATGTTAGAGTATGCCCATGCAAATATATCTATATAATCCTTAAAAATGGATATAATATGTTCATGTTCTACTTCAGTAAGGGAAGGTCCAAGATAAATAATTTTGGGATCCTCATGGGTTCCCAAATTCACTTCTGTTTTGTTCTCATAAGGATTCTGGATCTATCTTCTAGAATTATAGGTAATGTATGGTAATGATCATTTTCCTCTATTACATCTTCTTTTTATTCCTCCCAAAGATCTGGATAATATGAAGAATTATAATCTACCTTCTCATGTAAAGTCCAATTGGTAAAAACCTCTAAAAACTCGAGAGCAAAACACTCAAATATTTGATGTTATTTTGAAGAGATGATTAAACTAGCTATGGAACTTGGGCTAGATGGACTTTTTATGTCCTGATGGGATGAGAAAACTTTCTTGCCTAGGACTGCCTGAAACAAGTTTTCACTTAAAGGCTTATCTTTTTCTTTACTTTTTCCTTAATCGATAAGTGCCTTAAATAGGGTTTCACCTAAAGATCTTAATGTTTGTTCTTTATTATGACCAAGAAAGTTTCCTTGCTCTCCAAAGTAGGTAGATGGATCCAATGAAAAATCAAAACCTTGCTTATGATCACAAATGGGGAATGCATCTCGTAGGCCCATGTATTCTACAATTGATTCTTCATTTTAGAACTCATCGATGCATATGACCAAATTTTGCTGATCCCAATCATGAGTTTAGGATGGCAAAGGCATAGGTTACAATGATGATTCACTTCAAGATGAGAAGTGCCAATGGTAAAGATATAATGTCCTACTTCAAGAAGGGAAACACCACTAGGATGGGTTTTTGATTCAGGACAGGAAGCTCCAATAGGTATTATGGTTAATATGGCATCTAAATCAAACAAATCTAAGTCAGCCAGCTCATCAAAAAGGCTATAATGGGATGTTGAGTTGTTTCTAGGAGTCTCATTACCAATCACTTTGGAAGAGTCACTATAAAATGTTATGAGGTCATCCTTTGGTGGTTTAAATTTGAGACCATGATTCTAATTAACAACTCCAGGTGATAAGGGTTCTAAAATTCCTTGTGCCTGTGGGCCAAGGCCTTTCCCTATATAGTCAAGATGATCCATTATCTTTTTAGGAATATGATACTTTAGATTCTAAAAATAATCAACAAGGACTTCAGAACATAACCAATCTCCCTTGATAAAAAGCCTCTTAATCTTTATTTGGTGTAATTATAGGTACAAAAACCATAGGAGGTTTTGGTTGCTTCTTCTTTGGTTACCAAATTTGATAGGGTTTGTTAAGAGTCTGGGAAGTTTTAGGCTTACCAAATGTTTTGGGGGATATTGGTAATTTTTCAATATGGAGGATGTCCTTTAGATGGTATGTGGAAATGCCTACATCTTTAATAATAACCTATTTGGCCAAAGCTACAGGAAATGAATCAGTTGAAGTGGAGGCTAGATCACTAGGGTCTATATAATTAGATGGAGATGGATGAGAAATGATGGCTTTATTCCTCTTTGAAATGAATTCAAATCTTGAGAAATAATTATAATTATGAAAATCTACTTCAATATGTTTGCAATATTGATATGGCTATTGATCAATGAGAATAGTAACCTTGATCCCATCATGGGGAAACTTAAGGCATTGGTGAAGAGTAGATGGAATTACTTGTACTTTATGGATCTAAGGCCAACCAAGAAGTATGTTATAAGGAAGCTCAATATCCACAATATGGAATAATGTGTGATGAGAAATAGACCCAACCATCGTTGGCAACTAAATTATACCAGATGACTCCCTCTCGACATTATTGTAAGCCTTAATTGTAATAGTTTTTGGCTGAATGTCTTTATCCATGTAGCCCAATTGTCATACCATATTAAGAGATATGATGTTTAACCTTGAACCATTATCTATAATAACCCACTTGATCTTGTGATCAACAATGATTATATCAATGTATAGTGAGTTATTATGGTTTGGGCCGAGGGTGGACATGTCTTTTTGATCAAATGTGATTTATCAAAATGAAGATAAGTGTCTAGCTAGGTTTTAGAACTGATCAAGGTTTATATCATTAGGCACAATAGACTCTTACAAAAGTTTGTTAAAGATGGTTCTATGGACATCAGATGTCCACAAGAGTTCTAATATGTAAATTTGTGTAGGGGTTTTATCTAATTGATCTATTAGACTATAAGGCCTTTGAATTATGGTTTAAACTATTTTAGTCTTTATTGGGATAGTGTTCAACTTTGGAACCATTGGCATAATGTTCTCATTGGATTTTATAGAAGAAGTGGGTGAAGGGCCCTGGATGGTAACTCATGGGCATCTAGTTGAGACTATATAACCTAGAGGTGGCAAGGAGTTATTATAATTAGAAGAGGAAGGCAAATGGCCTTGGATGATGACTCACAGGTGACTAACTATATTGCTACAATTTTGGATCAATAAGGAGCCTTTATAATTAGAAGAAAGGTGCTATTGTTTAAGATTAGTAACCTATGTAAATAGAGTAGTAACATGATGATGCAAAATTGATAGGGTATTACTAAGGGGAGAGGGTGTTGGCCCTATAATGATGGGTCCCATGTTGCAAAGAACATGAGATTGACTATGTGGTTTTATATTAATAGTGGCAATGTGGGTTGTAGAAATGCATTCCATAGTATTATTATAGTCATAAGGTATATTTTTATAAGCTACATTATTAGTATGGCCATTATGATCTTGATTATGCCCATTACAATTTTGACCTTGTTGTTGGTTTTGATTCTACCTCTGTCCTTGATTATGACCATTTTGATTGTTTTTTGGTGGTGTTATATTATGTCAAGGAAAGGGCTCTTTGTAGATTCCCATATCCTAATTTGTGTCTTGATTAGGGGCCATCTTAATTTCTAGTTCACCACTTTCAATAAAGTCCTCAATAATATGTCATAATTTAATGCAATGATATGCACATGACTAGTAACATGATAAACGTTACACCATTCATTCTCTTTGTACCAATCTATCTTTGGTTGATCTTGAGGAAATGGCCTTGATATTAGCCATATAATTAAATTAGCTAAAATGAGCTTTTGTAACACTATTTCAACTGATTCTCCTAACTTGCTAAAGACTCTAAAATTGTTATGAAATGTCCTTTGTGGAGATTATCACTAAAAAATAGGTAGTGGATTTGGGGGAGTTAATTTTACATTTTGAGGAGGCATAACATGTACCATTTATACATGTCTTGTTTTAGTCACCCCATTTCCAACTATGTTCTTATATTTTCTAAAGCCTTTAGGCTTATCCTGCATAACTATTTGAACTGGTGATTTAGTTTGATTAGACACTTGAATTTGTATAAAAATATTAACAAGGCCCTTAACATTAAGAGCCTTTTCAAATTGCACTCCTTTGTCAATAATTTCTTCAAATGAGTTAACACAAGCTAACCATAGATTATGTGTAACTTTAAGATGTAAATTATGTGTAAAGATATCAACCAACTATTTATCTAGCAAGTTATGTTGAAAACAACTAGCCAATGCTCTCCACTTTTGTAGATATGTGGTAAAAATTTCACCATCCCACTTCTTGGCTTTCCATAATTCAACAATGGTTAATTCATATTCTATGTTATATGAAAAATGGTTAACAAAAATTTCTAAGTCATTCCAATCTACAACTGATCCCTTAGGTAGTTAAAATAGCCAATCAAGAGCTTGTCCTACTAAACTTCAAGGAAATAGTTGTAGTAAGTACTCGCTACTATATGCAACCTCTTGACATAAGATGAAGAATTCCTGTATGTGTTTGTGTGGATCTCCTTTTCGCTTGTACTTGTCAAATTTGGGTGCCTCAAAATGAGGTGGAAAGGGGTTTTGGAGAATAGATAAATCAAATGGATATGGGCATATCTCATTGAATTTTTAATTTTTGACTCTATTATTCATCTCCAATCTTTGAACAATTTCCTTCATAGAATTCCATTCTTGCATGTTTGGTGCATTTATGGATTGAATAAAATGTTATTGAGGTGGAATGTGCCCCTAGTTTTGTGGGGATCTATAGGGAGTGTATACCTTTTAATCCATGACTTGGTTCTGATTTTCTCCTTGAGTTGAGAACATAGGCCATTGATTCTTAGATTGTAAAACATTCCTTAAATTTGGTTGTTTCGTACTTTATTAATTTTTGAAATTTCTATGTTTATTTACCAATTTTTGGGTTGGTTAAAAAGAACTATCTAAATTATCTAGAGGGATTTCCTCAATTTTAACTGAATGTTTGGGTTCCTAAGTTTGTAAAGTAACAAGAGGTTCTTGATGATTGAGGAATGTATGTTCTGTGTCAAATGGAACACTTTGTAAGGTCTCTTGTGACTTTAACTATTCATTTGGATTACCTTGATCCACTATGGTAATGTCCTCATCCAATATTTGTTGCATACTTTCAACCACATTTCTTTGTTCTTTTGAAGCATTATTGTGAATTGAAGTGTCAACTAGGGTGTTAGTTAAGTCTGTTAAAAGTTGATCTGCATATCATTGACTTATTATCTTGATCTTAGCTAGAAGACCCATATTTGTGGGTTTTGACTCTATTTATGTTTCCTTTCCTTTTTTAGAGGAAGAAGGTATGTTTATTTGTACAAAATCTTGCTCTTTACATCATTGTTCTCCTTCTCTAACTAAGGTATGCAATTGTTCTATAGGAAAGTCAAAAGGTAGTCTTGCACCTAATTCTATCAATCTAAAAAGGTCTTCATCTTGATCTTATTAAGGTTGATATTCATTATAATCATCTTTGGATCCTATTGTTGTATGGATTTCATCAAAAACAATGGGGTTATCTTGACCATCATATAATTTATCATCTTCATAACTAAGGCCAAAAGAGGCCCCACTATGAGTGAACCTTTGAATCATGTCTAAACGAGTTGTTTTGTGTGTTTGGAAAACTTTGGACCAATGCTTGGCAACTAAACAAAACATGTTTTTGGCTCTCTTTTAAACAAGTAACCAAGGTACCAATGAGACTATAAGGGAGGCTGGTTTGAAACCACACATAATTTAGAATATTTGGTTCATGAGTTTACTCAACCTTTGGTAAGGTTAAAATAGTATAAATCAGAAGAGGGTAAGGTAACTCAAAGGCCCAAGGTGAAAACTAGTACACCAAAGCCTAGATATTTAGGATACATCTGCACTGTAAAAGCTATTTTTAAATTTGAAAAATTGACCCTATAAGTTTAGATAAAATATCTCCAGATTATGAAGAAGACAAAATAGACTAAACAACTTAAGATGCAAAAACATACGTGAATCACTAAGTATAAAGCTAGGACTAAATAGGCAGCATAACGTCACCACATGATTCTAGTAGGATAAAATATGTTCTAAGACTCAAAGTATGAGTGATATGTAAGATGACTTGAGTCCACCCAAATGATAAAGTTATTTTGAGTCTTAATAAATGACCTTTAATCCAAATAGAAAATTGAACCCAAGTTAGAACAAGCTTAGTGTGCAAATGGCAAACCCACTTTGACACACCAATCCTTAAAACTCAGAAAGGTTCAATTTTCAATGTAGATTATAAATGAAGGATTTAAACAAATTGGGTAAAATATCTACACTCAATTGGGTAGCATGATTGCACCAAAGTGGATGACATGACACAAAGTTTTTGATAACAATTTGAACAAGAAAAAGTTGAATTTTCCATTTGGACAGTGTAACACCTCCCTTGATCAAGAAAATTGAGGACAATGTGCTTTGGTTAATCTCAATGAGTTAACAAGAAGTTTTAGACATAAATCAAGACCAAGTAAGATAATTACAAAAATAAATGTCTTAAGTCTAAACTGACAAGGTATGGCAAAGTGGGGTCTACTAAATTAGCAAGTTTTCGATCATTTTAGGGGAATCAATTGCACAATGAATTTCACGTCAAATGATGTAAAAGACAAGCATGTAAATTAGTTGATCATGGCATTGGCGTAAAAAGGTCTAGTTTTTTTATAACCACTACATCCTACTGTTCACTCAGTGTAGTGAAATGTCTAAATGCAGATACATCCCATGTGCAACTCTAATTAGGATCCAAATGAAGTCAATGCTGGGAGATAAAACCTTGGGTCAAAGCTTCCCTAAAGAATACATAAATAAAAAGACTTTAGGGTCATTTTCAAGATCACCCAAAATTTAATGAGTTTTTGGAGAGTGCTTTAGATGAAATTCTTTCTAAGCCTTAGACTAGGCTACTTGTGATAGGAATGATGCTTTTGATTCCAAGGGTTCCCTAAAGGGGACAAATAGAAGAGCATACATGTGGTACCCCTCTTTTTACCAAACAAAGATTTACCTTAAAAAATTAAGTAAATACAAAAACTTGGAAAGGTGAGTTCATTTTTAAGCCCAAATGGAAAATGAGGTGGTGTTCATTTGACCCCTTGGTCTTAGTTGTAACTTTGAAAACATTTACCATAAACATCTAATTTTTTTTGTTACACACCAAAAAAAGGTTCCTAATTGATTTTTAAACATGCAAAAATATGTTTTTAGCAAATGTCAAGCTTGGTACTGCAACAAAAATGTTAGCATGTCCTTTAGAATTGAAGCTCTTTTGGGTTTGAAATAATAAACTTTAGAAAAAGAGCTCTCAGGTTTGTGTTTTAAGAAAAACATAGTGATCGTCATCAGTTATATAACCAATGATGGTTACATTTTTTAACTGATGACGGTTATCTAAACAACATCAGTTATACCAATGTGACTAGTGATAAGTATCCAATCGACATCAATTTTACCAATTGATGTCAGTTAATCTATCCAACTGATGTTGGTTTTATTAGCTAACTTTGGTTACTGTGTAAATCTATGGCAAACAAAAATGAAAAAATAAAGTTAAAAAATCAATTTTCAAGAGTTTTAATGGTTCAAATAAATATTTTAAAGTTGTAAAATGATCTTCTTCATGTGTGGGATGCATCTTATCCCATCTATCATGACAAGATGTAACAAGGATTACAAAACAAGTTAGTCAAACATTAGTCCATAAATAATGAAAAATGCATTAAGAACTAATTAACTAAGCCTATCTATTCTTATGGGAATTACAAAGGATAGAAAAAAATAAAATGAAAGAAAACAACATCATGTTACCTTCCCAAATGGATTCACCAGACCTATGTGGCTCAAAAGCACGTTCTCCCTTTATCAAGCTTCCTTGTCTTTATCAACAATGGTGGAAAACTCCTCCAATGTCTCAAGAACACTCCATAAAACCTAGGCTCATGATTCTAAATCATTAAACTAGCCTATCAATGAAGCTTGAAAACAAAATCAATGGTCTATTTCAAAAGATTGTAGAGATAATTATGCATAATAACTTTGCATAAATCAAACTTAGAAATGATGTTTATGACCCTTTATTTATATATTTTTGAGATTGGTCAGGATCAACCATGACCATCCATCACAAGATTGAGATGTAGACATGGATAATCTCAATATTTGAAATTAAATCCATAATTATCTTCATGATGACCTTGGAAGAAGGGGCATTGAAGAGGCATGGGAGGCATTAACTAGGCATGGGTGACCCATAATCTTGATATTTGTGTCATTTATGGCTTAGGGACGTCTTCCCAAGAAATGATGTCACCTGATGATGTAGTTAATAAGAATAAATTTTCAAAAAGAAATATTCAACAACTCTCATGGAAAATCCACTTAAGCTCTTGATTTGGATTAAATAGCCTTAAACAAGGTTAATCAACATTTGTGCAATTACTTGAAAATCGGCCCCCAATTAATCAAAATGGTCAAAAATTCATATTACTAGGTTGTAATTTGACTGGAGAGGAATTGGAAGGTGATGTTAGATGTGTTGGATCTGTATTCCCATTTAGGATGTTGCCAACACCAAATACCAAAGGTATGTGATGTGTACCAATAAATTATAAGAAAAGAGTGATCTAGAGCACTAAATAGCAAAATTGTCATTTTAACTCAAAATGATTTGATAAAAGTTAGTTATCCCATCAAATGCATTACACAATTTAGGGATACTTTGACCTAAACTAGCACTTGTAAGTGACAAGTTTGAACCATTTAGGGCATTTTATGGATTTTGACCTAAAATGTGCATTTGAGTATAATTCAAGTAAGATTGATAATTTCAACACAAATAGTGTTAGGAATTGGATGTCTATAATTTCCATTGGCTTATTCTCCAAAATCTCAAGTTGATGTATCAATTCCAAAGTAGGGAATTCAAGAGAAATAGGCTTTCTTGCTTCCTTACCATATACTAGCTTGTATGGAGAATTGACAATTGACCTTTTATAGGTGATCCTGTCATCCCATAGAGATGACTTTAATTTGAGATGCCATGACATCTAATTATCTTCAACATTCCTTCCTCTTAATGATCTTCAATAAATTCTTGTTAGTGGACTCAACAAGGCTATCACCTTATGGACAATAGTTTGATGAGGTACTGAGAAAAATACTATGTTGAACTGGCCATTGACTGATCTTAGATCCTCCAAAAGCTATAGAATTATCAAAAATTATGGTTAAAGGGACCCCAAATCTGGTAAGAAAACTTTTATAGAAGTATAGAACATTGGTTGCATTGGCTTCTTTTAATGCCACTACCTCTATCCATCTAATAAAATAATCTATGGTAGTTAGGATCCAATTGTGTCCTGATCTTGAAGGGGGATTAATAAGACCAATAAAGTCTAATACCCATTGGACAAATGGTTGATTCACTAAAATTGTTTAGAGAGGTAAGGTTGTAGGCTTTATTTTTTATAATAAACATGCCACATTGTCTACATTTCCTAATCCATGCATGACAATCACCAAATAAACTTTTCCAATAATATCCACCTCTCATGATCTTATGGGCTATGATCTTTGATAAATAATTTACTCCACCATGTCCATCATGGAACTAATCAAGTAGTCTCTATGTTTTACCTAGTTCTATGCATCTTAACAATATGCCTTTGAGATTCTTTTTGAACAACACATTATCAACAAGAAGAAAAGGAATTGACTGCAATCTAAAATATATCTTCTTTGAAAGGGTATGATGAGAAGGATAAACCCCATCATGTAAGTATCTTATCATATCTTGTAACCAATTAGAAGATGAGGTTTGATCAGTTACAAGTTCTTCATCATTTGACATCATAACCATCCCATTAGTCTTTTGCAAGTCTTGGGCTAGATGTTCACAAAGTCCTTTGCCTCTAACCAACTTTGTGACCTTGATCTCAACATCATATTCCATGAATTTGGTTATCCAACCAAATTGTTTGTCATTTATATCCTTGTTTAAGAGGAAATATTTGACACTTGGATGTGCAACCATCAAATGTATCCTATTATTGGACATCAAGTACCTAAATTTTTTAAGAGACCTTATGACTAAAGTTACATGCTTCTCAATAAAAGAATACCTTGTTTCATATTATTCTAAGCCTTGATTGAAGAAGGATATTTGCTGCTCTAAATTCTCTTTATTCTACTACATGAGAATACTTGAAATTATGTCAATATTAGCATAAGTGTATAAGAATAAATATTTTGTGAAGTCAGGTTTTAGGAGTGTAGGAGCACTTGCTAAAACTTTTTTGATCTCTTCAAAACTTACTTCTTCTTTGGAACAACTAAAACTTTGACCCTTCTTTAGCATGGCTATGAATGACTTAGATAAAGTAAAAAAATTTAAAATGTATCTCCTTATGAAATTCATCTTGCCTAAAAATATTTGCAAGACATTTTTGTGTTTAGGCAAGGAAAATGCAATAATTGAGTCTATCCTATCAGGATCTATGATTGTACCATATTTGAAATTACATGTCCAAGAATCCTACCTTCATGAATAGAGAAAACACACTTTTTTGGATTCAAAGACACTTCAAATTCCCTACACATTTAAAACACTTGTCTGAGGTGAATCATATACTCATCTGCACTATTAGAGAATACTATTATGTCATCTAGATAAACAAGAATAATGTTGTTGAGGAGAGCCTAAAATGCCATGTCCATGGCTTTTTGAAAATTGGCTCTAGCATTAGATAAACCAAAAGGCATATTTATGTATGCAAATATTCTCCACTTTGTGGTGAAGGATGTTTTGAATTGGTCTTATTCTTTGACCAAAATCTAGTTATATCCACTATAGCCATCTAACAAGGAAAACCTTTTTGAACCTGCCACTAACTATAAAATTTGGTCCATTGATGGTAATGGATAGTGGTCTTTAAGAGAGGCCTTATTCAAGTCACAAAATTCAACATAGTCTTATTTCACCATCATTTTCATGTAATGGAATAATGTTTTCCACCCAAGTTGAGTTCTTAATTGGAAATATTATAGTTGACTCAATGAGCTTATGTAGATCATCTCTCACCAAAGGTTCTAGGTTTGGGTTAATAAGCCTTTGCCTTTGTCTGACTAGCCTAGTCTCATATCCTAACTCAATGGTATGTTGATCTATACTTGAATGAAATCCTTTAAGTTCATTGTACTTCCATGCAAAGACATATTCAAAACTTGAACATAACTCAATAAAAGTTTCTTTCTCTGAAGATGTGAAATTTTTTCCCAACTTTAAACTCTTGCCAATGGCAATATCTACATTTGTATAATGTTCTTGGTTGACAAAGCAAACTTTTATTTTTTCTATTCACCATCTCTACTGAATATGTTTTCAAGTATGATTAACCCTTTAGGAAACTTATTTTTCTTTAATTGCATAATCTGGTTACCATACTGCTACAAATGCTTGTCTTGGTTTCTTGAGGAGAATTCAACGTCCTCTTGTAAGAATCTGACAATTTGAATATCATCTTGAAATACTTTCCAATTTTCATGGTTATATGGGATAGAAGGTCTCACAATTACCTTGATGTGTGATTGAATATTTTCATTTTTTATATCATTTGAGATACTAAATTGTGACCCAATAGCAACCAACCTATCTGCATGATTGTTCTTATTTCTTGATATGGCCTAACTATTGAAAGCTGAAAAGTCTTCAAATAAGTCCCATACTCTATTATCATATGAACTAAGTAGTGGGTTATTTCATATATTAAGTCCCCTTACTTGGTGAACTACCAACTCACTATCTCCTACAACTTGTAAAGACTTGACCTTCATCTTTCTTGCCCATTACAAACCATGCACTAGTGCTTCATATTTAGTAACATTATTAGAAAAAACAAACTAAAAATTGAGAGAAGATAAATACCTTTGATTGAATAGATAAATTAACATCATTCTAGCTCTAGTGCCATACTTATTCTTGGATTCATCAAAATATAGTTACCACAGTCCATCATTAGGTTGATCATCTTTCATCAATGTCAGAATTGGTGCATCATTTTCATGAAGAAAATAGACACCAAGTCATTATTATTCAATTAAATTTTAGGGATCATGTCCATGTAAACCATATGTCCATTCATCAATAAAAATATCTAGGACTCCGTCTAGAGGTGATTCAATTTCCACTTCACTATTTTTTAGTACCTTGTTTGAGATAACACAATTAGTGTTCATCATACTTGGCATATATGGTTCTAAGTGAACTATTGAAATAGGTTTGGAATGTATTGTCACATTAGTACCATACCTAGTTTTGAACATTAAATAGGTCTAATTAGCTAAAAAATATCCTCCAATCTTTGAGGTAAAGTCTCTTGACAGGCACATGGTAAAATAGGGAGGCAAGTCTACTACAACTACATCTTCTTGAATAATAACATTGGGGCAAGCATGTAATGCTAGTTTTAGATATTTGATTATGCCTATTGTCTTTGTTTGTGACCCATTTAATTAAAATATTCCTTTGGTATTTGGCTTATAGACAAGACCAAGCTTGTCTGTAATTTGCTTGGGCATGACAGTATTACTAGCTCCACTATCTACCATACAATTATGGACTAAACAGTCACCTACTATCAAAAAGAGATAAAAGGGAGGGGTTTTATTTTATTTTATGTTGGTTTTGTCCACCTTTGTTATGTTATGTACCTACTGATCAGGTTGCTTGATTTATTGGTTTGAATTGTCTAAGATAGCTCCTTATTTCTCAACTATTTCTTTAGATACCCTAATATCTGAAAGCTCTTGAATAAGCATGCCTTTTTATCTTAGAATGGCAAGGGAATACCAAATTATAATGCTAAAAAATTATTTATTCATTTGATCTATTATTCCAAATGAGGTTCCACTAACATTTGGTTGCAACTTTTGAGCCACTGGTTATTCTCTAGTTAGAGGCATTTGGGGAACCTTCATTACCTCTACATTCTAAATCTTCTATACTATAGGAACAACAACTTGATCCTTGACACTCATGGAAATAAAATTAGGAACACTAAAAGTATTTCTCACATCTTGATCTTCATCAACTTCTCTTCTTTTATCTCTAGTCAGAGATGTAACTCGACCATTTGTGTTGCTAGTTTCACCAACTTAGTCAAATGTAATGTGATCATCTAATTACCAATTAACATTGATGGCATTGAGCTACCATAGAAATTGTTGAGATTCTCCTTGGAATGCCATATTCATGTCTTGATACTAACCACATTAAATAGAGAACTCTTCTTATGTAATTTTTGGCATAGTAATATGTTGTGATGCCAAAACTTGATTTTGAGTGCCATTTGGATCGGAAGGCTACCAACTTGATTCTTGCATCAAGTTATTTTGAGGAACAATAGATTTTGAACTATAAGGTACATTAGGATCAAGGGCTACATATGGATTAATTTGGGTTATGGATCCTTGGTTTTTGTAAGGTTGCCTATTGTCTTTAGGTCCTTGGTTATTGAAAGACTGATAAGTGTTCTAGTTTTGCTGCTGATAAGGTATACTTTCATACTGCTATCTCTTGAGTTGAACAATGTCATTTTGAAACTCTTGTAACATGTTTTTCAAGTCACCAATATCATTAGCTTGATTAGGAGAAGCTACAACTTGGAATTTTGGAGATGGAATAAGATTTATAGATGGAATCTAAGGAACTCAAGGAGGAGGAATAGGTTAATGGGTATTAGAGGCCTTCAAATAAGTTTACCAACTTGTATTAAGCTATTTTTTGCTCTTATTGCAATTTCATAGGCATTTGGAAAGATATTACCACCCATAGACTATATCATGACACTTATATCAAAATTAAGGGCTTTAAGATAGTACAAAAATGCATACTCTAGAGATGGTCTAACCAATGTAGAGATCCTAGTCCATGTCTTTTAGAATCTAAGTTTAAAATTAAACATGAACTCATGGGGTTACCTTTGTATGGTAGTCAGTTGTTCAACCAAAGATATACAATCAAACTTGTATTCAAACTGTCTAACTAAGGCTACACCTAAATCATTCTAGGTAGCAATGGAAGTCAAAGGAAGATTTCTATACCATTGCAATGCTTTTACTTTGAAGGAAGCAACAAGTAGTTTGATAGCCACATTATTTTGAGTAACATTATTAACAAAACATAGATTGAAAACATCTTAGATATGATCAATAACAATAGTTTTACCCCATTCTCCTGAGAAAAAAGGGATACTTTTTAAGGAAGACATAGGGATGTCATCATATTGGGCTAAATTCAAGGGACTACCCCTATTAAATGGATTAAACACTTGATTTATGATAACCATTTGGGAAAAAGAGATTTGTATTATGGGGACAATAGATTGGATTAAAACAATAGGATAACTAGTAGATGAATCTTTTTTTTGAGGATAAGGGGTTGTCCAACTAAATCTTGATCTTTTATAAGAAGTAGAAGGTAATTCAATATGTTCAAAATGAGTACCTTTAATTGATGATCTTGTTATAACCTTTGACATGAAATTACTATCTAGAAGATGCTATGAGCTCTACAACTTGAAGGATCTTCAAATTATGATGATGGTAGATGTCTCCTCCTTTTGAAATTTCTTCTTCTCAATCTTAAAACTTCAATTATGCCAAAGAAGCTGGGTCCCATTGGGCATGCCAAAAATATTGGTGTTCTAGATTACACCTTAGCTAAGTAAAAGATTGTTCAAGTATTTTAATCAAATCTATTCTAATATGGGACTAATCCTAGGATGTGGGTGTCTTAATAATGGATCTAACCTTCAAAAAAGGCCATCTTCCTTTTGGATCTATCACCTATACTAAACCTAAACTATCATTGGCTTGGAAAAGGGAGAGAGATTTTAACAATAACTTATGAAAGCACGTAAAATGGGTTGATGCACTAGTAATTGGAACACTTATACTTTGCACAAGACACACTTATGAGACACATTCAAGACCAAAGAGATCAATTCTACATGAATATTTCATAATAAGGCATGAATAAATTATCAAACTAACTTCAGAGGGCACATAACCACTTTCAAGCTAAACAACAAACTATAAATTGCACTTATAATGACTTGTGAGAACTCTCAACACTTCATGAAGGTGAAGAAACTCAAACATAGATAAGGAACATATATTCACTTAACTACAATACATGAATTCATAAAACACACTTCTATCTAGCTTACAAAATGGTGGAATTCAGTATTTATTGCATCAAATTTATCATAATACAAATTTTGGCATAACCTAAGTAAGCCAAATCATAAGAGTATATCTCTCTAAAAATTTCTAGAGATTTATTAATTTTTTTTTCCAGAGAGCTACATGTTGTAGAATTGGAACATATAATAAAAAAGAAGGGAAAGGGGGAACTGTGATGTATTAACATAAGTTTGAGGATGTTAACTTATGATCTTATGAACAAGGAACAAATTCTGTAAAAAAATTAGATGCCCACTACCCTTATCCAACTTCCTGGTCTCTTCTTAGAACTCCATGTTATCATCTATCTAATCTAATGATGAGGACCATGTCTTAGAATTGACATAATTATGCCACATCTATTTTGGGTGGCCAAATGTATCTGCTTATTAAAAAAGTGACCTTGATGATAGGTGAACCATGTCTACATGATCATGTTTACATTTGTATTTGCTTTAATATCAAACATAGGTCCATTATAGGTGAAAACCAATCTAATTATTGGTTTTTACATAGTCATAGTATCTATGGAGCTTGAAAACTATTTGATCTTTCTTCATGATCATTGGTCTATCTTCGATATCTATTTTAGTCCCAAAAAGACCTATTTTAACTATATGGAGCTTTGCTGGTGATGCTTGGTCCCATTGGTTCCACTTTTTTCCACCTATATCTTGCTCAAATTATGGTCCCTTTATTTTCTATCTTGTCTGGGTTGAATAATGACCCATCAACTTCCATTAAAATGTCTTGAGATTTCCCTTTGTTCATTAGCTATCAAAATTTGACTTGGATCATTTACATGATGACCTATCTCACTCTATTAGATCCTACTTATCTAGATGAACGCAGATCATTGATATTCTACTAATTGAATACACTATTGACACTTTTTATGCACACATTTTATTTTGAGATTCATTGGCCCCTTTGACCGTTTCTCATCATTAGATCTAAATGTATGATTGAACACATGACATTAGATCTATCTAGGACCCATGGTTTAAAATCAAATGGCTATTTATCAGGTCTTAAATTTGATGTCTACATGACCGTCATTTAACATCTACATGGATGTATTTGATGTCCCATAGACCATAAAATTTAAGATCCAATATATTTTTGTAATGGCTTAAAGTCAACATCTGTGTGAACGTATCCCATTATTTGACCAACTATGAAGATTTATATCTTGAAGAAAAAAATCATGGAGGGACCTAATTTTCTAGAGATGTTCTTGAGACCAAAAACATTGTGTCCACTTGATCCACTGGCTCTGAGAGCTTTCTAAATGAAGATAAAAAATGCTCAAACAAGCTGGTCTATGTGTCTTTACATGACATCTGCATGACTGTCTAGTCATTTGAGTCTCAATGGCTATTTACTGAGGCCTAAATTTGACACTTGCATGACTATCTTACTCTACCTGACCAATTTTGGAACTCCATAACTTAAGCTAGGAAGATCACACATAATTGAACCTTGCAGGATATGTTTTTGGCATAAGGGGCTTTATGGTGCTGCAATTCTATTACTTGTGAGGCCTTTTGAGTTCATTTATAAAATGTGCAAGTGAACTTGTTCATTTATTCCTATGTGACATCCAAGCAATGGTCTGGTTCCTCAAATTTTCATAGTCCATCTTTTGATCAATCTTTCAAGGATCTAATGATCTCTTAAAGCTTGTACAACATTGTTCATGTTCTTGGACACTATGAAAACTGCTTTGAACCTTCACCTACAACTATAGACTTGTCCCTTGAAGATCAATTAGATCACACTTTAAGGTTGCTTAAAGTGTTTTAAAATATTTTCAAAACCTATATGATCTCCACTTGAGGTATATCTTCTCCTTATGGTTTTATCTTCAATCAAGATATGGCTCCTTCCACTAGACTCTTGGACTAGGCACATTTTTGGTATGTAGACCAAATTTGGTCAATAATTATCTTACCTATATAATAAAGAGTTTATATTTTAAGATGCAATGAGAAAAAAGAGAGTTGAGACAAATGAGGAAATGTGGAGACCACATTTCTAAGTTATGTGAAGATTGAAAAAGAAGTGAGAGGAAGAAAGACTATATTGGGTTCTTATTAGTTTCTCATAATGTGAATAATCTTTGTGGGTTTTTTACCTCTTGGAGGTTTTCCCACATATATCTTATGTTAGTTTCATGTATGCCTTTACTCTTGATCTCATATCTAGATCCATTGTTTGTATGTATTATTTAGCATGTTTTATTATGGTATCAGAGCTTGTGATGCATTGATCAAGTGGCAAGGTTGTAGATTAGGCTTGTTAAGTTGTGTTTGAGCTCATTTTTGCTCAAAAATCCACTTGTATATCCTGTGGCATATTCACAAGAGTGTTGTTAATACTCTCTTCATCAAGATCATGATCTATGCACTACAAGCATTCTTTGATAGATCTAAACCAATTGGAGTAATTTTTGGGACATTTTCAACCATGTTGAGGACTTGTACGGCCTATGGTATGATCTTCTACCTAAAGATCTAGTAAGAAAAATGGATTTCAAGTTTTTTTTTTTTTTTTTGGCATTTAAATCTGTCAAAAATATTTTAAATTGTCTTTCTAAACTTCCTTAGAGCCTCTAAGGCATTTTTTAAAGAATTTAATTTTTATCTCTCCTACTAGCTCCATTTTTTTATCATGTGAAAGCTATAAATCAATATATTTTTAGTTTTTGGGTAGAAAGTCTCAATTTTTAACCTTCCATTGGCTTAGTTTAGCCATTTTCATGCATTTTTGACCTTTACTTCACCTGATTTGGATACATATAGTTCATTTCCTTTTTTCTCTCTCCTCCCAAGCATTCATGTATAGTTACGAGAGGTAGAATATTTTACAAATTTATTTTAGAGCCTTTGCATCTGGTTTTCAGTGTTTTAATGTTGGATTTTTAGTTTTTAAAGGTTGCCAAAACCTTTCTAGATCCTATAAATTTCTGTCAGAGTCTATTTGAAGCTTTATTTTGAATTTTTGAAGAGCTCAACCTCTAAATACACCATTATATGGCTTGGTATAGCTCCCTAAAGGAAAAATACAATCAAAACTTATTATTGATCAATCTATAGTCTCTTTCTTGTATTTAAAGGTTAATTTATCTATTTTAAGCCTGCTAAAATGGCTTGGAGAGTCATCTATAACAACTTATCATTAGTTTGTATTTTTTACTCACTCTATATAGTAATATAAAAAACAAAAACTATTTTTATCTTTAACCTTATATTTGGTTGTGTTTGGTGTTTGAAAGACCTTGTGCAAGGTGTTTGAGGTGTGTTTCAAGCCCTGGTATGATCTCCCTGAGCTCCATTATTGATACCAAATTTTGCCTTGCACCATACTTCTATCTGCTACCATGAAAATGAAAATATAATAGTAAAAGTATTTATTAAATCTTTGCTTTTAATAAATACCTTTATTCAATACAAATAGTGGTGGGTCCTACTTTTGTCGACTTATTTTTATAAAAAAATATTTAATTATTTTTTTTATAGTCAACAAATATTTATTTTACATGCATTTAATATTTTGATTTAAAAAAAAATTAGAATAAATTAAATATGTTTTAAATCATGTAGTTGTATGTGAAGTCTTGCATTGGACAAAGGGAAGTTGACTAGTATTTTTTAGTAAATACTTGTAGATCCAAGGTCCTATTGACTAGATTTGGCCCACATAAGGATCTTTTGCCTAGAAATGGTTTGAGAAGATGAACACATTTTTTGGATGGAATGAGTGGTCCAAAGGTGGAAAGAGAAGATCTCATGCTGACTGTGAAGCTTTTTAAACACTTTAATCAAGCTTAAAGTGTGATCTAATTGATTTTTAAGGGACAAGTCTACAATTGAGGAACAAGTTTCTAAGTAGGTTTCATGGTGTCCAAGAATTTAGAAGCATGAACTAGGTTATAAAAGCTTTATAATATCATCAGAGCCTTTAAATATTGAAAAAAAGATGGACTATACAAGTTTAAAGAACCAAACCATCACCAAGACATCATCTAGAAAGTAATAGACCAATTTACGTATGCATTTAATAAATACACCTCAGGGAACCTTGAAAGTAAAAGGATTGTAGTGCTAGATTTTTATTCATGCCAAAATCAAATCCTAAAAATTTCATGCTTGTGTGAGTTTTCTAGCCCAAGTTATGAGCTTTTAAAGTTGAACCTGTAAAATGGGATGTTCATACAAATGTCAAAATAAAGCTCAACATTTAGCTATTAGGGTCCAAAAGATTGATGGCCATGTAGACATTAATGATGATTGTGTTAAAATCAAATGATGGGAATTTAGATGTCAAAATTAGGCCATGGAAAATAATCATTAGGGTTTAAAAATCTTAATAACAGTCACATGGATGTCAAATACATTCGTGCGAGCATCAAATACAGGCACATAAATGTCAAAGTTGGACCTTGTGAGTTAGCTATTTGAGTTTAAATGGTGGGTCTTAGTAATATCAAGGGACTATGTTTATGCATACATCTATATCTAATGGTTCAAAGAGAGTTAAAGAGTCAAGATATGACAACAAGAATCTATGAGACCAATAGGAACGAAGACAATTGGGCATAATATAAATGGTCCAAGTTAGCAATCAGTAACCAATAAACAAATGGAAAATAAAAAGAGATTTCATTGAAGGTTGATGAACCATTTTTAACCTAGGTGAATAAAATCTTAAAGATCCATATCACCATTAGATCTCGATCAACAACATAGTCATATAAATAAGATGGTTAAGGACAAGGCTTCGTTACCATTAAAATTTAAACAAGACTTCTGGTCGATAATTTAGAACCTATCGACCTTATTGTAGGGTAATTACATTAAGATGTTTATTTATTTTATATAGAGGATCCTCATATACAGTAACCTCTCAGCTTTCATAGGGTTTAGATAAAGAACATGTCTTTTAGGGCCTAATATAAAGATCGAAGATGGACTAGTGATTGTGAAGCAAGATCAAGCAGTTTAGAGGTTTCCATGGATATAGTGATTTTGTGAAAACCAACAATTGGATTAATATTCATCTATAATGGACCTATGTTAATTATTAGAGTAAATACAAATGTAAACATGATCATGGAGAGGTGTTTTGCCTATCAGGGTCACATTTTCAGTAAGCAGGTATCGATAGCCACCCAAAGCAGATGTGGTAGGATTCTATCAATTACAAGACATAGTCCTCATCAACAGATTAGATAAATAATGACATGGAGTTTCAAGGACACTAGGTGTATGGATAAGGATAATAAGCTTTCAATTCTTTTATAGAATTTGTTCTTTATTGATAAGGTCATGAGTCAACATCCTTAAACTTATGCTAATACATCACAGTTCTCTCTCTCTCTTCCTTTTATATATATATGTTGCACCTTATACCATATTAAAAATCTCTAAATGTTTTATAAAATAAATCTATAACATTTTTATAGAAATAGACTCTTATACACTTTGGTTTGCTTAGGCTATGCAAAAATTTGTACTGTAAAACCTTTAGATGCAATAAAGACTAAATTCCATCATTATTCTAGCTAGATTGAAGTGTGTCATATGAATTCATGTACTATGGTTAAGTGAATGTATGTTATTTATCTATGTCTAAGTTTTCTCACCTTCATTAATTTATTTTTATCTCTCACAAATCATTTTAAGTGCAATTTATAGTTTGTTGTTTAGCTTAAAAGTGGATATCTGCCTTCTCATGCTAGTTTGATAAATGATCAATGTCCTATTGTGAAATACTTATGTGGGAATGATTTTATTTGGTCTTGAAAGTGTCTCATAGTGTGTCTTGTGTAAATTACAAGTGCTCCAATTAGTGGTGTATCACCCCATTTTTATATGTTTTCATATATTTTTATATCTCTTTATCTCTTTTTCAAGCAAATTTTAGATTAGGTCTAGTTTAGGTGATAAATCCAGAAGGAAGCCAACCTTCTCTAGAGGTCCAACCCAAGTTTAGGTGACCCATATCCTAGGGTTAGTCCCATTTTGGACTATATTTGTATAAGAGGACGTGAACAATCCCCTTATTCAGCCAGGGTGCAATTTAAGACACCAATAATTTTGGCATGCTCAGAGGGACAAAGTTTCCTTGGCATAGTTAAATTTTGAAGACTGAGAAGAAGAAATTGTAAAATAAGGAGAAATATACCATCATCAAAAGTTGAGGATCCTTCAAGTTGTAGAGCTCATAGCATCTTTTAGATAGTGTTTTCATGCCAAAGGTTACAACAAGGTCATTAGGTAAAGGTATTACTTTTGAATTCACTGAGCTACCTTATACTTATTATAAAAAATAAAGATTCAATAATACCAAACCTTATCCTCAAAATAAATTTTGACCTCTTGGTCATCCTATTTTTTTTATCAAGTGTTTATTCCATTTAATAGGGGTAGTCCCCTGAATTTGACCTAATATGATGATAACCCTATGTCTGCCTTAAAGAGTATCCCTTTCTTATTAGAAGAATGGGATAAAACTATTGCTATTGAGCATATTTAGGATGTTGCCAACCTATGTTCTATTTGTAATATTATTCAAGATAATGTGGCTATCAAACTACTTGCTACCTCCTTCAAAGGAAAAGCATTGTAATGGTATATAAATCTCCCTTTGACCTCTATTTCTACTTAGGATGAGTTAGGTACAACCTTAGTTAGGAAATTTGAATACAAGTCTGATCATCTATATTTGGTTGAATAATTGACTACCATATAAAGGTACCCCCATGAGTTTATGTCTGATTTTAACTTTAGATTCTAAAGGACATGGACTAGAATCCATGCATTGGTTAGACCATCCTTAGAATATGCATTTTTGTACTATCTAAATGCCCTTAATTCGAATATTAGTGTTATGATACAGTCCATGGGTGGTAATAATTTTCCAAATGCCTATGAAATTATAATAAGAGTAGAAAATAGCTTGATACAAGATGGTAAACTTACTCCAAGACCTTTAATGCCCATATTCCTAGAATTATAACCTGTTCTTCCTCCCCAATTTCCTCAGATTTCATCAATAGCTCCTATTCCATCTCTAAAAGCCCAAGTTGGAGCCCCTTCTAATCAGGATAGTGAGATTGGAGATCTAAAAAGTATGATATAATCTTTTGGGAATGAGATCATTCAACTCAAGAGAAAACAATACCAAGGTAGGTCTTATCAACAAAAAATTTAGAACACTTATCAGTCTTTCAATAATCAAATACCTCCTTGTCAAGGTTTCAAAGACAATAGGCAATCTTACCAAAACCAAGGAGCCATAACCCAAACTAGGCCATACGAAGCCTTTAATCCTAATGTACCTTCTAGTTTAAAATTTATTATTCCTCAAAACAACTTGATGTAAGATTGAGGTTGGTAGCCATTCAATCTAAATGATACTTAAAACCAAGCCTTAATATCATAGGATATTACTATGCTATAAATGACACAAGAAGATTTATCTCTTCAAGGTGGTCGATATCAAGAAATGAATATGGAATACTAAGGAGAGGATCAAAAATTTCAAGATAATTTTGATGTCATCAATGTGAATTAGCAATTAGATAATCATATTGCATTCAATCAAGTTAGTGAAACTAGCAACACAAATGATCAAGTTACAACTCTGACTAGAGCTAAAAGAAGAGTAGTTGAGGAAGCTCAAGATGTGATAAATAATTCTAGTGTTCCTAAAATTGTATTCAAAAGTGTCAAGGATCAACTTGATGTCCCTATAACATAGAAGAACTAAAATGTAGAAGCAAGGAAGGTTCCCTAAAGACCTCTAATTAGAGAAAAACCAGTGGTTCAAAAGTTGTAGTCAAAGGCTAGTGGCTCCTCATTCAACACAATACATCAAATGAAAAAATAAAATGTTAGAATTAACATATGGGATTACCTTGCCATTCCAGGGAAAAATGACATGCTCATTCAAGAACTTTCATCTCTTAAGGTATCTAAAAAACCAATTGAGAAACAAGGAGCTGTCTTAGCCAATTTAGACTAGCCTACCAATCAACCTAATCAATAGGTACATAACATGACAAAAGTGGATAAAACCAATGTCAAGTTAAAAAACCCCTCCCTTTTATCTCTCTCTTATTGTTGATAACTAGTTAGTCCATAATTGTACGGTAGATAATGGATCTAGTAGCACTGTCATGCCTAATCAGATTATAAACAAGCTTGGTCTTATCTATGAGCCAAATACCAAAGTAGTATTACAATTAGATGTGTCACCAATAAAGATAATATGCATAATCAAGGATCTAAAGTTAACATTACATGCTTTCCCCAATGTTACCATTCAATAAGATGTAGTAGTAGTGGACTTGCCTCCCTATTTTGTCATGTGTCTGTCAAGGGACCATGCTTCAAAGATTGAAGGATATTTGTTAATTGATTGGACATATTTGATGTTTAGGACTAGGTATGGTACTAAGGTAATAATACATTCTGAACCTATTTCAATATTTCATTTGGATACATATATGCCAAGTATGGTGAACACTAATTGTCTTATCTCAAATGAGGTACTAGAAAATAGTGAGGTGGAAACTGAGTCACCTCTAAATGGAGTTCTATATATTTTCCTTGATGAATGGGACTCTAATTTACATGAGAATGATCCTTATAAGTTAATTAAATAATAATGAATTGGTGTCTATTTCCTTCATGAAAATGATACACCAATTCTAACATTGATGAAAGATGATCAGCCTAGTCATGGCCTATGACAACTATACTTTGATGGATCCAGGAAAAAACATGGCATTGGGGTTGGAATGATGTAAATTTTTCTTCCAATTAAAATTATTTCTCTTCTCTCAAGTTTTAGTTTGGTTGTTCCAATCATGTTGATGAATATGAAACACTAGTGCATGGTTTGTAATAGACAAGAAAGATGAAGGTTAGTGCTTTACAAGTCTTTGGTGATAGTGAACTAGTAGTTCAAGTAAGAAGACTTAATGTATGCAATAACCCACTACTTAGGTAATATAATCATAGATTATGGGACTTAATTAAATAATTTAAAGATTTCAATATTTGTGCCATATAAATAAATAAGAATAAACATGCAGACATGTTAGCTAGCATTAGGTCACATTTCAGTATCCCAGATGACATAAAGAATGAAAAGGTTCAATCACACATCAAGCTGATTATAAGGCTTTCTATCCCAGATAACCATGGAAATTGGAAAGTATTTGAAGATGATAATTAGATTATCATGTTCTTAAAAGAGGAAGCTGGATTCTCCTCAAGGAACCAAGATAAGCACTTGTAATAGTATGGTGACCAGTTTGTGCAACTAAAGACAAATAAGTTTTTTAAAGGGTTAGTCACCCTTGAAAACAAATTTAATAGAGATGATGAATTGAGAAAAGAGAAATTTTCATTTTCAATAAAAAAGAACATTATATAAATATGGATATTGAAATTGGTAAGAGCTTAAATTTGGGCAAGGTTTGTACATCTTTAAAGTGGGAAAATTTTATTGAGTTATGTTTAAGTTTTACAGATGTCTTTACATGGTAGTACAATGACCTTAAATGATTTGATATAAGTCTAGCTCAACATACCATTAAGTTAGAGGATGAGGCTAGGATATTTAGACAAATACAAAGGCTTATTAACCTAAATCTTTAACCTTTGATGAGAGCTGAACTACATAAGCTCATTGAGTCAGCTATAATATTTCCAATTAAGTACTCAACTTGGGTGGAAAATTTTGTTCCAGTACGAAAAAAGAATGGTGAAATAATACTGTGTTGACTTTCATGACTTGAAAAATACCTCTCTTAAATACCAATATCCATTTCCATCAATGGAAAAAATTTTATAGTTAGTTGTGGGTTTAGAAAGGTTTTATAACTAGATTTTGGTCAAAGAAGAAGACCAGTTCAAAATAGCCTTCACCAAGAAGTGGGGGACATTTACATACATAAATATGCCTTGTCCTTGAATCCCAAAAACACTGTCTTCTCTATTCATGAAGGTAGGATTCTTGGACATGTGATTTCTAAACTAAGTACAAGTATAGATCTTGATAGAATAGACTCAATTCTTGAACTTTCCTTGCCTAAACACAAGAAATCCTTGCAAATATTTTTAGGCAAGATCAATTTCATAAGAATATATATTTTAAATTTTGCTACTTTAGCTAGGCCACTCATAGCCATGATAAAGAAGGGTTAGAGTTTTAGCTAATCCAAAGGAGTAAGAAGTTTTGAAGAGATCAAGAAATCTATAGCTAGTGCTCCTACACTCTTGAACCCTACTTCACAAATGATTTATTTTTGTATACCTATGTTAACATTGACACTATTTCATGTATCCTCATGCAATAAAATCAAGAGACTTTAGAGTATCCAATAGCCTTTTTCAGTCAAGGATTAGAAGAATATGAAACAAAGTATTCTTCTATTGAGAAGCATGTACTTTCAATTATAAGGTATCTTAAAAAGTTTAAAATATTTCTATCTAATAATAAGATACATTTGATGGTTGTACATTCAAGTGTTAAGGATTTCCTCTTGAACAAAGGATATAAATGATAAGAGATCTGGTTGGATAACCAAGGTCATTAAATATGATGTTGAAATCAAGGTCACAAAGTTGATTAGAGGAAAAGGACTTTGTGAACATCTAGCCCAAGACTTGAAAGAGGCCAATGAAATAGTTATGGTGTCAAATGATGGATAAATTGCAAATGATCACATCTCACCTTCTAGTTGGTTCCAAAATATGGTAAGATACTTACAAGATGGTGTTTATTCTTCTCATATAACCCCTTCAAAGAGATGATATTTTAGATTGTAGTCAATTACTTTTCTACTTGTTGATAATGTGTTATTCAAAAAGGATATCAATGGCATATTGTTAAGGTGCATAGAGCCAAGTCAAAAAAAGAGACTGATTGAGTAATTCAATGATGGAAATGGTGGAGGTCATTATTCAACAAGGATCACAACCCACAATATCATGAGAGGTGGGTATTACTGGCCAAGTATATTTGGTGATTGTCATACATGGACTAGGAAATGTAAATAATGTGCTATGTTTGTTGGGAAAGTTAAGCTTTCAGCCTTACCTCTCCAACCAATTTCTATGAATCAACCCTTTTTCCAATGGGGATGGGAATTTATTGGTCTCATTAACCCCCCTTCAAGCTTAGGACACAAATGGATCCTAACTACCACATATTATTTTACTAGATGGACAAAAGTAGTGGCATTGAAAGAAGCTAATGAAACCAATGTTCTAGAAACTTTTAAAGGTTTTCTTACCAGATTTGAAGTCTATTAAACCATTATTTTTGATAATGATATGGATTTTTTAGGGTCTAAGATTAGTCAGTGGGTAGTCCAACATAGTGTTTTTCTTAGTACCTCATCAAATTATTACCCACAAGGTAATGGCCTTGTTGAGTCTACTAACAATTATTTATTAAAGATCATTAGGAGGATTGTTGAAGATAATTAGAGGTCATGGCATCTCAAATTGAATTTAACTTTATGGACTGACATGATCACCTATAAAATGTCAATAGCTAATTCTCCATACAAGCTAGTATATGGTAAGGAATCAATAATTCTTATTTCTCTAAAACTCCTTGATTTGGAACTAATTCATCAACTTGAGCTTTTTGAAAATGAGCTAATGGAAATCAGATATGTTGAGCTCATGGAGCTAGAAGAGACAAGGCATCAATCCATGTTGGTTATGGAGGCCCATCAAGCAATGTTAAAGAGATCTTTTGATAAAGGATATTTTTCAAGAAGTTTTTAAGAAGCAGATTTGGTCCTTAAGTGGGATGAGGATAGAGCTAAGCTAGGAAGGCACACAAAATTTGACTCTCTCTAGAATGGTCCATACATAGTCTCTAGCTACAAATATCATAATGCCTTCCAACTTGTAAAGATGGATGGTGAAGAGCTTCCTATCTCAGTCAATGGGATACATTTGAAACACTGCTATTGAGGAAAATAAGTTTCCTGTACATAGTTAGTTGATCTTGATTTTCTCTAAGTGTTGTTATAACAAATTAGTTTATTTTTATTTTATCCCAAATAAGTGCTTGGTTTACATAGTTTTTTAGTAGGTTAGTTGAATTTACTTTATTAAGTTAGTTTCCCTTTCAAGTTTGTTTCCTTTCTTATTTGGTAGAATTCTTTATCTTTAAAAGTCAAGAGGATATCTTGCAGTCATGTAAATGGTTCAAGGGTCATGTAAATATTCTGGTGTTCAAGCATAGAAAGCATGTTCCTTAGCTAAGTCACCAAATATGTTGTCTAAATTTGGCCTACGTAAGGATATTTTGCCTAGAAATGGTTTGAGTAGATGAACATATGTTCTAGATGGAATGTGTGGTCCAAAGGTGTAAAAAGAAGATCTCATGCTAACTATAAAGCTTTTGAAACACTTTAAGAAATATTAAAGTGTGATCTAACTAATCTTCAAGGGATAGGTCTACAATTGAGGAACAAGTTTCTAAGCAGGTTTAATGGTGTTTGAGTAATTAGAAGCATGAATCAAGTTGTACAAGCCTTAGAAGATCATTAGAGCTTTGAAAAATTGAAAAAAATATGGACTATGCAAGTTTAAAGAACTAGACCATCACCAAGATGTCATCCAAAAAGGAACAAACTAGTTCACTTGTGTATTTAATAAATGCACCTTAGAGAGCCTTGTGAGTAAAAAGATTGTAGATCCACATTGTTATTTATGCTAGGATGATATCCTATAAATTTCATGCCCACACAAGTCTTCTAGCTAAAGTTATGAGCTTTCAAAGTTGAATATGTATAATAGGACATTCACATAGATGTAAAAATAAATCTCAACATTTATCTATTAGGGTCCAAAAAATTGATGACCATACAAATGTCAATGATATTCATGTGAATATCAAATGATGGGCACATAGATGTCAAATCTAGGCCATGATAAATAACCATTACAGTTCAAAAATCCTAATAACAATCACACATATGTCAAATATATTCATGCAGATGTCAAATATGGGTATGCAAACATCAAAATTAGACCTCATGAGTTAGCCATTTGAGTTTAAATGGTGGGTCCTAGTAAGATCAAGGGCCTGCATTCACTCATACATATTGATCAATCAATGTGAGATCGAGTCAACATGTCAAAGAATTTTGGCTGGAAAGAAATCAAGGGATCATGTACATTCATACTTCTAGATCTAATGGTATATAGGAAGTTAAAGAGTCAAGATCTGATAGCAGGGACCTATGAGAGCAATAGGAACAAAGATAGTTGGGCACAATGTAAATGGTCTGAGTTGGAAATTGATGACCAATGAATAAAGAATAAATCCAAAGAGATTCCATTGAATGTTGATGAATCCAAGTGAATAAAATCTTAAAGAGCCATATTTCCATTAAAGCTCGATTAGTAACAGACATAGTCATATCAACAAGATGGTTAATGACAAGGCTCCATTACCATTAAAGTTTAAATAGGACCTCTAGTCGATAATTTGGAACCTATCGACCCTGTTATAGGGTCATTCGTTTGACATGTTCATTGATTTTAGATGGAGGATCCTCGTATATAGTAGCCTCTCAACTCTCATAGGGTTTAAATGTAAAATATGTCTCTTAGGGCCTAATATAGAGATCGAAGATGGGCTAGTGATTATGAAGTAAGATCAAATAGTTTACAAGTTTCCATGGATATTGTGATTATGTGAAAACCAATAATTGGATTGGTATTCATTTTTAATGGACCTATGTTCAATATTGGAGCAAATATAGAAGTAAATATGATCATGGAGAGGTGTCTCACCTATTAGGGTTACATTTTTAGCAAGCAGGTACCGATAGCCACCCAAAGCAAATGTGGAAGGATTCTATCAATTCTAAGATAGTCATCATCAGTAGATCAAATAAATAATGAAATGGAGTTCCAAGAAGGACATAGGGTGGATGGATAAGTATAATGAGCATTCAATTCTTTTATAGATTTTTTTCCTTATTAATAAGGTCATGAGTCAGCATCCCCAAACTTGTGCTAATACATCACAGTTCCCTCTCTCTTCCATTTTTCTATATATGTTCCAACTTCTACCACATTTCAATTCACTAAAAGTTTTAGACAAGAAATCTCTGACATTTTTATATAAATAGAATCTTATACACTTTGGCTTGCTTAGGCTATGCCAAAATTTGTACTGTAACACCTTTTGATGCAATAAAGACTGAATTCCATCATTTTTCTATTTAGATTGAAGTGTGTCCTATGAATTCATGTACCATGGTTAAGTTAATGTATGCTCCTTATATATGTCTGAGTTTTCTCACCTTCAAAGTGCTTGGTAGCTATCACAGGTCATTTTAAGTGAAATTTATAGTTTGTTGTTTAGATTAAAAGTAGATATCTGCCCTCTCATGCTAGTTTGATAATTGATCAATGCTTTATTATGAAATACTTATGTGGGACTGATTTTATTTGGTCTTGAATGTGTCTCATTGTGTGTCTTATGCAAAGTATAAGTGTTCCAATTACTAGTCCATCACCCCATTTTTATATGTTTTCATATATTGTTGTATCTCTTTATCTCTTTTCCAAGAAGATATTAGATTAGGTCTAGTTTAGGTGATAAATATAGAAGGAATCTAACCTTATCTAGAGGTCTAACCCAAGTTTAGGTGACCCATAGCCTAAGTTCAGTCCCATGTTAGAATAGATTTGTATAAGAGGATGTGAACAATCCCCTTATTCATCTAGGGTGCAATATAGGACACCAACAGATCCTTAAATCAAATATCAATGTCAATATATTTTTTGATCAAAATTAATTAATTTATTTTAAAATATTTATTTAAAAAGTTTGGTTATTAACCATGAAAAATCTCATGTGTGAAGTTTGTAACACTTTAGACACTTTTGACACCCTTGACTTATCATATTTTTTATTAAATATGGTCAAGTGATTAGTTGATCATTAGGTTTTTACACTTTTTGAATGCATTAAAATGGTATTTTATTTTATTTGAAGCCTCCATATATGAATTTTAGTGTATAAGTTATCTTTACAACACTTGCATTTTTCACCTTTATTATGGTTAATTGTGTTTTTTGAAATGTGTTATAGTAAACTAAGTGGCTAGTATTGTTTATTCACTATAATATTTATTTTTATTGTAAAATCAAGTATAAAACACATTAATTTTTTTGCTTTCTAAACCCTTTTTTATTGGTTTAGTATAAAATGCAAACTTGTAGTGTCAACTTTAAAAGGAGGAAAAAATATTCACGACTCAAATTATAATATGAATTATTCCTAATAAGATATGTAATGTTTAGTTAACTTAGTATCAAATTATTAGTGAATTTATTGTATGTGCATCACATAACCTTCTTGTTAAATTTAGCATGCTTTATTGCAAGCTTACATATACTCCTATTGAAGTTTTTGTTAAAGCTTGGTCCAAATATTGTGTGTGATAAAGCTAACCTCTATGTACAAACATATTGTTGGTAGTTTGATTTATCTAACCATTACTAGGATAGATATTTCATAAGATGTGGGTGTTGTTTCTAGATTCATGAAGGATCCATACTTGGATCATTGGAAATTAGCAAAGTGGATACTTTGATATATAAAAATAATTGTAAACTTTGGTTTATATTATTCTTCATTTGATTATATTAATTTATTTGGTTATTGTGATGCTAACCATAATATGATGAGTCTACTTCTGAATATGTGTTTATGTTTGGTGTAGGTGCTATCATTTGGAACACTTAAAGTGGAAGTTATTAAAGAAGCATTTTGGATATGAAAGATGATATAAGAACATCATATTGAAGTTCCTCATTATATCAACCTTCTTAATAATAGTTAGAGTTATATAGCTTTGGCAAAAAATATAATGCAACACCAACAAACTAAATCCTATTAACGTTTAATCAATGTTGGGCCTATCAAAGTTACTATTGGCCAATTTTCACTCCAAAGTTTTACATCTTTCATTTTTTTTTGGCTAAGTGCAACATTTAGAATCTATCTATTGGAGGGAACATTTCACACTATGCCCACAAAAAAATTCACAAGTGTTATTTCCCTCCATAAGCTTTTGTTCGGTCTTTTGGCTAAGTGCTAATTCTTTCGACAAAATTATGTTTTGGATTTTTTATTCAAGTGTTAGGAATTGTTTTAGACATTTTGTCTAAAATAATTTCATTGAAGGATCTTTTTTGGGCTAAGGTTTAGGTCTCTTTCAAGAAAGTTGTTCACACAATTTTTTTGAAGGAATTATTCTACAAGTAAATGCCCTAAACAAAAATCTCAAAGGGTACTTTCTTCATCAAAGGGTCCAAAACAAGAATGCCAATGGTCTATTTATAAGTTCTAGAGGGCACTTTCTTCATAAAGTAGTCCTTTATAAAAAATCCAAAGGGTTATTCTCGGTAAAAGTGGTCCTTTACAAAGCGTCTGAGGGATCATTTCTCTTGCAAGTGCCCTACATATTTCATTGAAGGGTATTTTCTTGGGAAGGTATCCTAAAAAATTCTTCCAAAGGGGAATCTTCAACAAAGTCAAAGGGCATCTTCCAAGTTGAAAGGTACTTTAAAAAAACTTTAAAGAATTGTTCATTACAGAAGTTTCGAAGGACATTTCAAAAGGGCAGTTTCAAAGTTTCATAGGGCCATTCTAATTCTGTAGGGCATTTTTCAAATTGTTGAATGGTACCTCTTTATAACAAAGTAGGCCAAAATCAAAATTTGAAGGGTATTTTTTAGGAGAATGGTTGAAATAATTATCTATGGGAAAATTATTTGTGAAAGAGCCAAAGCAAAAGTCTAAAAAAAATAGGTCTGAGGAAAATACTCCAAAAACATTATTTTAGTAGAGTGATAGTTGCATGGACGTCAACTTCAAGGTCACGGTCTAGCTATTGGTAGTTAAATAGTGGGTCCTAAGTAGATTGATGGTCCTCATTCAAATGCTCATATTTATCCAACAATGTGCAAGGGTTGAGGATATGAGTCATTATCAATGGCCAATTAAAAGGTGAGAGGCTAAGGGACTCTGTGGGAATAGAACATCTGACCAAGGTTGAGCTAGAACACGATTCTAAGGGATGTTTGTAGACATACATGTGGAGCTAGCATTATAGTAAATGCCATGAAGGCATACACATAGGCTTTGGTAGTTTCATCTCTGAGGCCAAAAAAATGAAAAGGACTCTCCCCTACACTGTTACACATCTCAATAAGCTGATGAAAAACTATTAGCATCAAGACAAATCTACAACAGATGGATCCATTTGCAACAACTACATTGATAATAGAAAATTAGCTCAAAATATCTTGATTATACTGGTGTAATCATTTGGGAAACATATATGGGAGAGCAAGATAACTGTGTAACCACTTGAGGTGACATGGAGCAATCAAATGGCTTGAATGACCATTTACAAAGATAGTTACAACTATGGTTGGAGGCTTCTAATAGATTTATTCCTCTTTTTAGCACCAAAAAACCTCCCCTCTTACTTATTTTTTGCTATAAATACAACCCTTGGGTTAGTGAAAATGAGCTACACATGATGTATGGTGAAGCTTTGTTGGATTGATATCACATTTTGCCATTAAGCATTAGTACTAGTCTATTCTTTCAAGTTTATGAACAATTATCTGAGCAAGTAAGTGATGTATAGTGATAGGAAGTGATGATTTTCCATCCTTCCATCCTTTATCCTCCATGCCCAAGAAACATTTATTAGTATAATAGGTCATATAGAGTGTGTTTAAGTGTATTAAATTATTGTAAGTGTATAACTATTCTTGGAATGTGTAATCTATCTTTCAACTCATTTACCTTGTGTTATTTTATGTATCTCACCTCTATGCTGAAACACTTATGTTAGCACTCATAGAGCTTGATAATAGTCTATGCGTGTTGCTATATTATGCACCAGAATATGATATTTATGTGGAAAATAATCTCAATGCATCACCACTCTTAGAGTACATTTCCTTTTATGTAATTTCTAACTCTTTTCCCTTCAAGCAACCTAGTTTAAACATAAGTTATTTTGCAGAGATACATTCAGAGAGCTATCCCATTAAATCTAGAGGTTCATTTCCTCTATAGGTATACCCACATGCCTAGAAATGTTCCAATATTATCCAAATTTGGAAGAGACTTGAACACTCTCTTCTAAGGTGTAAGATTTGTTGATAACAATTACCATTGAGAGGGAGTGTGCATGACAATGTCACTTCTTAATAGCTATGTGGGTTATGTGTTTCCTTCTATCTCTCTATACTTCTTATTGTAAAGCATCATAATATATCACTTTATATGATTTTTGGTAAACTTCATATGTAAGTCTACATTGTAACCAATACATAGTAGCATGGAGGTCCTTATGTTGTAAAAGACTCCAATATGTTTGGTTGATTATTCATGAGAAATTGTGGGATGTATTCTCACTGTGGGATGTAGTCTCATGATCATGCTAGCCTAAAATCTAAATGGTTTAGGGTAACACAATGTAATTTTTTTAAAGGTGCCTATGGGGACATAGTGCAAAAACTTTAGATATCTATGGGAGTATAGTATAATTCTTTTAAAGGTGACTATGTGATTGTGGTTACATAGTGTAATACCTTTGGGTATCTATAGTTGTATAGTATGATTCCTTTAAAGGTGACTATGTGATTATGGTTACATAATGTAATACCTTTGGGTATATATAGTTAAATAGTGTAATACCTTTGGGTGACTATGTTTATATTGAATAATTCCTTTAAAGGTGACTATGACATGATGAAGGATGTTTCCTTCAATTATTACCTCTTAAAACTCATGTGGATGGTTCATGGAGTGTAAGTTCATTATATTGTTACCTCCTAAAACTCATCATGTGGATGGTTCATGGAGTATATCTTCATTGTTATAAAGGTGATTAAGGCATGTATCCCCACTTAACATTAAGGGGGAGTATTATAACAATTAATGGCCAAGTGGTGTTATTTATGTACCCTTAATACATTAAATTACGTTGGCTAAATAACAATATATTTTATTATTTATCATGAGTTTATCCTCATGTAAATAAATAATAAAATATATTAAATGACCTTTGGAGAGGTTGGACCCATTAATGTGGTGGTTGGTAAAGGTCACATTATAATGGTTAGATTACCTTGCCTATATAATAAAGAGTTTATATTGTAATATGTAATGAGAAAAAGGAGAGTTGAGATAAATGAGAAAATGTGGAGAACACATTTACAAGTTATGTGAAGATTGAAAAAGAAGTGAGAGGAAGAAATACTATATTGGGTTCTTGTTAGTTTCTCATAATACGGATAATCTTTGTGGGGTTTTTACCTCTTGGAGGTTTTTCCACGTATATCTTGTGTTGGTTTCATGTATGCCTTTGCTCTTGATCTCATATCTAGATCCATTACTCGTATATATTATTTTTTATGTTTTATTAGAAGTAGTCCTTCATTTAGTTTAAGAGGTTATAAAGTACAAATTTAGTCAAAATATTTTCATACCTAGTAGGGGGATCTGTACAATGGCCTTAAACTCAATTTATAAAACAAGGAGAATGTGAGAGAAGATAAATTGACATGGAAGTGTGGAGAATGGGTCATGAATGATCCTCATTCACTCCATCATCAATTACAAGCATCAATAACAACTCTATGTTCCCTTCATGTGTTACCTTCATGATTGGTGGCCTTCAATGAGGATTTAATGTAGGAAATGGACTAATGAAGGCTCTTTTAGTTTTGGATGACCATATTCAAAGTGTGGGTATACCAAACTGGTCAACCACTCCCCTTTTGATAGTTAAAAGGGTGCATTATGCTCTAATTAGCCTCTATAAAATATTAAGTAACCCATTTCCATTTTGCATGATAATAATGCTTAGAAAACTATCATATCCTCCATTCTGGGGATGAGAAGTGTGTCTGATCACATCCATGAGGAAGTTAAAAGGGTGTAATGACACTAAATTGACTCCCTTAATAGCCTTCTATGCCAATTTTTTTTCTCTTATTGCCAAATAGGCCTACTAGGAAACTAGGCCTAATAACCTAGTGTTTGTTGTTTGGGAGGCCATGGGACATAAATAGAACCTTAATAAGAGGCAAGTGATCATGTTTTAGGTCCATAAAATCATAACACACCATGAATTAGGATTTTATAATAGTGCAAACTTGCAACTTTCCTTCATCTAGGTGGCCAGGTCACCTTTTACTAGCACATCTATACTACCTATTTGTTGTAGTACTATAGGGGAATTTAAAAGAATAATTATGAGTAGCTTTTAGCTTAAAAATTTGGAAGACACCTCATACTACCTTCCCCAATGATCTGCAATCTTTCACCAAGCTCTGCACTTGGATTCATCCCTAAATCATGCCAAGACAACATTTTTGGGGGTATGTACAACTATATGTATTAACTAATGCTAGGTAAAAGACCTAATTTCAATGTACAATGGATTATATGTGTTTTCCAAGCCAATATAGAGCATTTGAGTGAAAATTTCTTAAGTTTTCTTCCATCGAGTTCTTTTGATTGATGTAGGCAAGTTTAGACATGTTTGACATCTTAACGATTGTTTATATTCTTAAAGACTTGAAATAATTTAAAAAAAAAGAAAATAGAGTATAAAACCCTAATCAATATTCCCTAGTATCTGGGGTCCTAATGCATCTTCTCCATATAGTTTTTATGTGGAGAAAGTGCCTCTTAGGCTCAAAATCCTACATTCTGAGAGGTTGAAGGAGAGAAAAGGGGTGTATGAGAGAAAAATTTGTTTTTTTTGACTTATAATGCCTAATATAGATCTATGAAAACCCTCCAAACATGTTTCCATTATTTTTTTTCCTTCTTAGGTCGCTAAAGTGACTCCAGAGATCTTACTCATCAGCTTAGGGTTTTTGAGTCACCATGCTAGTTTGACCCTAGAAGTCTACAAAATGCATATTATTTCATATTTTTTGAGCTAAAAATTTAATACCTACATTATGACATTTATAACCTCCCCCTATATCATTTTCCATCTTCAAACATTCCCTAAACATAGATGTATCTCCAATTTCTATGCACAAGCTTGTTTTAGGCTTATTTAGGCCTATTTAGGCTATTAAGCTCTTGTTATCTCCAAGGATAAAAAAATTTCATTATAAAAAATTGTGAATCATTAAAAATAAAGTTAAAACACCTCTTTTCATTCATACACCTCACATTCATGCAAAATTTTTCAATTTTCAGGCATAGGCCTATATATGCCAATTTAGGCTTGCTAGGCCTAACTAAGCCATTGGGCTCTTCCTACCTCAAAGGACTAAACCATTCCAGTGGGAAAAATTGATAACATTTATAATGGATGTTAGAGACCCTATTTTTAGTCTCTTATCAATGACTTATATGTAGAGTTCAACACTTTCACCTTCCTACCAAGGTCCTTCATGTAAGTACTCAATTAGGTCTATAAGAATCCCCCTCCTTAGTAACTTGAATTTAGTAACTAATGGAAACATAATTTAGGGGGATATTTCATTGGTATATGCATTTTTAATCTCTATGTATTATACTTCACACTTTGTCACCTTTGTCCTCTCATACAGACCTGTAAGAGGCAGTTTGTGATCTTGATTTTGTGGTTGAAGGTGAGTCTCCTCTCCATGAAAACTTCCTTATCATTCACAACATATCATATTTAAGATATGGATTTTCAACCCTATTTAACCCAATACACCTTCAAGGCATCTTAAAATGGACTCTTTTACTCAACTTGCCCTTCTTCTACAATCAAGCCTGTAGGTGGCATTTATAGGCCTACTATAACTATGTGTGAAATAAAAATTGAGGTTTATCTCTTCATAATACCTGGGGTTTGTTACTTATATTATTCAATTTTTCCTTAATTCCTCTTTATAACCTCAACTCCATCACTCCATTTGAGTCTATTGGACTTGTCAACATAGCCCTATTTGCATTGAAGCTTTGATTGAGTTTGTCTTCTTGGGAAGAGTTGATGTGTTTATCCTAGTTAGACCATGCTCTCTCGATCTCTGATGTTTATGCATAGGTAATTATGATTCCCCATGATTCATAAATTAATTATAAGTTATTTTCATGTTCAATCTACATCTTGAACTTGTGGAAAGACCAAGAAACCTCTTCAATGTTTGCAACCTTGAAGGATTGAGAGGTATAACTAGCTGTAGGTGTCGATAGAGGTCTTAGGTTTCTAGTTTGGATATTATGATACTATAAAGGATTAAAATATTATTCATAGACCTTGGAGATAAATTATATGTTCTATAAATCATATTTATCACACCTTTATTGCATAAAAAGATGACACATTCTTTTACATAAACCTATAACTAGCAAGGTTACTTCAAGGATGAAGAACATGTGAGACCAAGGAAGTGTTTTTAGTGTTTATAGGTTCATTTTTCATCTAATAAGACTCATCTAAATAAATTTAAGTATCAAAGGCTATCCAATAGTTCTTATGATAATATTTTTCACATTCCCCAAGTGTTAACATGTTTGAAATCTCATTGTTTATATGGACAAGCCTACAATATTATAAGATCACGGAGATTTTGATCTAGAATGGGATCACATATGAAATACAATGGCGAATAGAAAGATGGAAATACTTTACAAACCCATGTAAAACACATGCAATCACCAATTTGTAAAACCATTTCAAGAATGCACTAAAATTATTGTAAATTTGACCCCTGCACAGATAAAGAAGACAACTTTGACTGCTTAGATTCTTAACTATTGTTCATAAATAATGGGTCACGAATATACAAAATAATTCCAATAATGTATAGGTCATGATACCCCTTCCTTTTCCTAAAATATTAGCTCACCATCTTCTCTCTCCTAAAGATTAAGCAAAAACTTGAAAGGCTTTTTTGGGCTTTAAAAGAGCTTGATAGAGGAAAGAGATTGTTTTTAACTTCTTTTACATGTTTAAAATGTGAAAATTCTTTAATATACCTTTCAAAAACCCTCATTAAGTGTCTAACCTCCCTCTATATGGACATGATTGTAAAAATCTATACAAGCCTATAAACACCTATAAACCACCTTATTTTCTACATTTTTTTAGGTCTAAAGCTTTTAAAATACATTGGAGGGTAGGAGGAGGGAAATAACAAGGTCAAGAAACATTTAAAAACATAAGGTATGGTTGGTTGAGTTGAAAATTCATATTTCCAAGCATGTGGGGCCCTTTTAGTGAATGAAAGATGTGTTTAACTTCTAAAAGGACCCTTTTATGCATAGAAATGTCTGGTCATGACATTATGATGGAAATGAGACATTTTTGAATACATTAATAATATAATGTGACACCTAAACACCACTTTTCCAAAATTTTATAATGTGGAGCTAACTCATATTAGAGTTTGAAGGACCATTTGATGACTTGGAGGGTTAATTAAGGCTTGAAACAAGTTTGAATAAGTAAACCATTGAATACAACCTTAGATACATTCATAGAACTCATTCTATGACTCAAATGAGGTTTGGAAACCCCTATATCATGTTAATAAATCCCATGTCACAATAAGTGGCTTAAAATAAGCATAGTCACTATGAGGACTAGAAACCTTAAACTCTCCAAATTACCTTAACCTCTACTAAAGAACTTTAATTTTTTCAATCAAGCTTAGGCCATTCTCTAGGTTTAAAAAGACATTTGACACCCCTCCACTCACTCAAGGACCATCATGAAAATTATTACATCATCCAAAGACCCCAAAATAGGTTATCCTATGATGATCTCTCAAGTAGTGTGTAACACATACAATGACACTTTAATAAATACTAAAAGGCTCAAAATGAGACCAAAAGAGGGCATCACAAGGCATGTAAACCATTATGTATAGTTTGGATGGGTGTCATGAAGAAATTTTTTATTATAGGGGTTGAAATTTGGCCTATGAGCCCAAATTATCAACAATTATGTGAGGTGGAGACAAACCGTAATATATTGAAAGTACAAGGGGGAATCCTTTGAGAACCCATCGGAGGATTTTATTCCACTCTCAATGAGGATCAAATAATGACACATTTTATTTTTCAAAAAAATCTTGAATTAGGGAGAAAAGGTTGGTTAATATAATTTTTAAAATTTAAATCACATGCCTAATAGATGAACCATCTTCTAGGACACATCCAAATGGCAATATAAAATTAAGTATGACCTTATCCACCTTTCATCAAACCCTAGAATCTAAAATTGTAGGTGATCATATGTAACCCTAAAGAGAAACTAATCATTCTTAAGGGAAAAATAAAATGAAATTTAAGCAACCATTGTAATGAAACTATAAAGGGTAGAAACAAACCATAAGCTCTTACAGTTGGATGGGAAAGTCCTATAAACACCTTCATAGGATTCTATTCCACTCTAGATGAGGAAGACTTGGTATAAAGTTTTCTCTCATAAAGATAACTTACTTTTGGGACTAAAAATTGGTTAGTATAACATACAAAATTTTAACCACATTTACAATTGACAAATTTTCATTCATTTTCACTCTATCGGCCCCCAAATTAAAAACTTGTGGGTGAATGGATGCATCCTTAAATAAAATATTATCATTCTTAAGGGGAAATATGAAATGAACCTTGTGTAGCCATTATAAGAAAATAGTGAGGGGTATAGATGAATTATAATCTCATACAATTTCACATAGGAGTGCTTTGAGCACCACCAAGAGGATTCTCTTCCACTCGTGATGAGGATGAAATGGTGGGAGTTTTCACTCATAACAAAATATAGATTTAGGGATAAAAAATGGTGGTAGTTTTCTCTAAATTGCACATCCAATCGATGAAACATCTTCCTAGACACATAAAAATGGACATATAAACATAAAAATGGCCTTCATTTATCCTTTATTAGCCCCTAGACTTGAAACATGTAGGTGGTGGATGCATCCCCTAAGAGAAAATTGTCCTTCTTAAGGAAAAAAATAGAACAAACTTTAGGCAATAGTTGTAGGCGAATCGTGAGGGGAGGAGATAAACCATTAGCTCATATAGTTTTATGGGGTAGTATTCTAAGTAATCCAAAGATTATTTTATTCCACTCATGATGAGGAATAAATGGTGACATGTTTTATCTTATAGTCAAATATTGATCTAAGGAGCAAAATTTGGTAACTATAACACAAATTTTGAATTGTGCACCTAATAAATGAACTATCTTCATGAAAACATATGGATGGGTTTATAAACACAAGATTTTTTTTTTATGCCTTTCATTTTTCCCTAGACTTGAAACATGTAGGTAATTAGATGCATTTATGAAGAGAATATTATCATTCTTAAAATAGAAAATAAAATAAACTTTGCATAGCCATTGTAATAAAAATATAAGAGGTAAAGATGAAAAATAAACTCCTACAGTTTCACAAGGGAGTTTTATATGCAATCCCAATAGGATTCTATTCCAATTGGTTGAGTGAGAAACAACATGTTTTCTCTCATAATAAAAACTTGATTTAGGGACCAAATGGTCAGTATAATACACAAATCTTGAACTACACGTCCAATTAAGGATCTATCTTTGAGGTCACATAAAAATAAAAGTATAAATATAGGAATAACATTCATCTACTTTCTATTAACCTTCAAATTTAAAACATGCAGGTTACTAGATGCATCCTTTAAGAGAAATTTATCATTCTTAAGGGTTAAAATAGAATGAAGTTTGGGTAGATGATGCAAAAAATACATGAGATGTAGAAACAAATTGTAAGTTATTAAAAATACATGGGGAATTCATATAAGGATCCATAGGAGTATTCTCTTCCTTTTGAGATGAGTAAGATGACATGTTTTCTCTTACAATAAAATCTTGCTTTAAGGACCAAAAATTGGTTAATATAACACAAATTTTGAAATGCATGTCCAATTGATGAACCATATTTGAAGACACATATATATGGGAGTATAAACTAATAATGAAATTCATCCTTCCTTTTTTAGACCCATACTCAAAAAATGTAGGTATCCGAACACATCCCTTAAGAGAAACTTTTCATTTTAAAGGAGAAAAATAAAATGAACATTATGTAGCCTTTATAGGAAAACCATGAGGCACATGGATGAACCGTAAGATAATATAGTTTAATAGGGGAGTAATTTGATAACCTCAATAGTATTATATTATAATTTTAACAAGGAATAAATAATGACACATTTTATTTTTCAATGAAATATTACTTTAAGGACCAAATTTGGTTAGTATAATGCACAAATTTTGAACTACATGCCCAATCGATCAACCATATTTGTAGACATATATAGATGGGTATATAAGAAAAAGAATGGAATTTTTACACCCTCTATTTTCCCCTATAATTAAAACATGCAAGCAACCAAAATGCATTCCTTAAGAGAAACTTGTTCTTAAAGGGAAAAAAAGATTAAATTTTGTGCAACCAGTGCATGTAAATCATGAAGGGTAGGGATGAACCGTAACCCCATATAATTATATGGTGAGTTATATAAGCATTCATGATATGGATATATTATATTTTCAATGAGGAATAAATGGTGACACATTTTATTTTGTTGTGAAAACTTAATTTAAGGACCCAAAGTTAGTTAGTATAACATGTAACTTTTGAACCAGACATCTAGTCAACGAACTATATTTGAAAACACATTTAAATGGGTGTATAAATGTAATAATGGGATTTTTATATCATCAATTTGTTCCTATAATCAAAACATGTAGGTATCTATATACATCCTTTAAGATAAACTTGTAATTCTTAAGGGGTAAACTAAAATGAAGTTTGGGAAATAGTTTTAAGAAAACCATGAGGGGTAAAGATGAAATATAAGCTCCTATAGTTTAATATGGGGGTAATATAAACACCCATAATATTATTGTATTCCAATAATTATGAATAATAAATGGCAATACATTTTATATCGCACTGAAATCTCACTTTAGGGACTAACATTTGGTCAATATAACATGCAAATTTTATACCATGTGCCCAATCAATGTCTTCAAAAACATGTGTAGATAATGTATAAAGAAAAAAATGGTCTCTTTATACCTTATATTATCCCTCATACTTTAAAATTTTAGACTAATAGACACATCCCTAAAGATAAACTTGCCATATTTAAAGGAAAAAAAGAATTATCTTTGCATAAACATTGTAGGTAAATTGTGAGGGGTAGATATGAGATGTACGCTCCTATAATTTCATATGGGATTATTATGAGAAACCAAAAGAGTATTATCTACCACTCTTTGTGAGGAATAAATAGTGACACACTTTATATTTCAATAAAATATTGCTTTGGGGAACAAAAGTTAGTCAATATAACGATAACTTTTAAAAAGTGGGCCCAATCGATGAATAATCTTCCTAGATACATTTATATGGGGATATAAATTAAATAATGATATTTTTATATCCTCTATTAACCCCCAAAATTTAAACTTGTAGACAAACATATGCATTCCTAAAGAGATACTTATCATTCTTAAGGGGAAAATGAAATGAACTTTATGCAACCCTTGCAAGAAAACCATGAAGGATAAAGATAAAATGTAGGATACTATAATTGCATGTTGGATTAATATAAAAAACCCATTGAGGATTATCTTATACTCTTGATGAGGAAAAAATGATGACATGTCTTCACTCAAACTAAAATATTATTTTAGGGACCAAAATTTGGTTAGTATAACGTGAATATTTTAAATTGTGTACCCAATCGATGAATCATATTAATGGAAATATTAGGATAGGTATATAAATACAAAAAAATTATTTTTGTGCACTCTTTTTGCCCTCATATCAAAACTTGTAGGTGATTGGGTGCATCCTCGAATAAAAATTTATTTCTCTTAAGGGGAAAAATAGAACAAAGTTTGTGTAGCCCTTACAGGAAAACCATGAAGGGTAGAGACAAAACGTAATCTCCTAAATTTGCATAGGAGAGTCCTATAATCACCCCCTAGATAATTATCTTACAATTTGAATGAGGAAAAAATTATGGAACACTTTATCTCGTAGTGAAATCTTTCTTAAGGGACCAAAAGTTGGTCAGTATAACGCACAAGTTTTGAATTACACACCAAATTGATGAAAATTATTCATGGACACATCCATATGAATTTATAAATGTAATAATTTTATTATTACACTCTATTTTGGTCCTCAAACTCAAAAATTTTAGGCAGTCAACCACATCCCTGAAGTAAAAATTCTCATTCTTAAGGGAAAAAATAGATTGAACTTTACACAACCATTGTAGGAAAACCATGAGGAGTAGAGACAAATTATATGATCTTAAATATGAAATGGGGAGTAATATGATTATAAATTACATAATTATCTTCCAATATTGATGTGGAATAAAAAATGACACATTTTCTATCATAATGAAATCTTACTTTAAGGAGCAAAAATTGGTCAGTATAACTTGAAACTTTTGAACTTCACCTTGAATAAATGAATCATCTTCACAGACACATAAATATTCACATATAAAAATAATAGTGGAATTTTACCACTCTCTATCTACCCCCATAATTAAAAATTGTTGGTGACTAGACACATCCCTGAAGAGAATCTTGTTGTTCTTAAGGGGAAAAACAAAATGAACTTTCCATTGCAAACAAATCGTGAGAGGTAGAGATGAATTGTGGGATCCTATAGTTACATGGGAAATTAATTTAACTATTCATCACATGGATATATTCCACTCTCTTTATGAGAAATAAATGGTGGCATGTTTTCTCTCATAGCTAAATCTTACTTTAGGGAATAAAAGTTAGCCAATTTAAAGCATAACTTTTGAACTGTACACCCAATTAATGAATCATATTCATGGAAATGTCTGGATGGGAATATAAATGAATTTTTATACCCTCCATTAGCCTTTATACTAAAAAATTTGAGGTGTATAGATGTATCCCTAAAGAGAAACTTGTCATTATTAAGGGGAAAAATGAAATAAAGTTTACGTAGCCCTTACAAGCAAACCATTACGCATAGAGATAAATCACAAGCTCTTATAGTTATATGGGGGAGTAATATAAGCACTACCTATAAGATTATTTTCCACTCTTGATGAGGAAGAAATAATGACACATTTTGTAACATCCTAATTTTTCCTCTAGACTCATTAATGTGTTAATTATTGTATTATATAGTTAATGATTGGTTAACTTAATGTGTTAAGTAGATGGATTGGTAATATGTTAATTAGAGATAGTATTTATTACTTATGATTATGATATTTAACTTGTTTTTAGTTTTTTATATTCTATTATGATACATTTTAATCATGATTATGCAATTTATTCAGTTACATTAGTATATTATGATTATTTCATGATATGGTCTAATTACTATTCATTTTATCAAGGTGGATGCAGGATGAAGTCCACCCTCTTGACTATGATCAAGGGAGGGTATCATCAAAGAGAATGGAGTAGATGGAGAGGAGAAGGGGATGAGAGAATGAAATGAGAACCCTGCACACACCATTTAGAGTAGAAGTTTGATTGTTAATTATTGTTTGATTAATATTGTTTGTTTATAACATGCATCATATTAATGATGTGGTTCTTTGATTGGTAATGTTATTATCGATAGTGCATATTTTAAACTCTTATTGAAGTATCTAGGATATGCTTGCATAATTTAATGTTTTGTTTTGTTAAAATCCACATATATGATCATCGAAACTTATGATTTGATATCCTTATATGATATTGATATGATGTGAAGTCTTATTTCATTATCTTATCAATGATTGCACTTATGACTAGTAATATTTGTTTTGAGTACCATGTTGGTATGCTATGCAAAGTAATTAAGATGTTTATTCTATCAATTAAATTGCATATTTATAAGGTTTGTGGACTAACCTTAGGACATTTTTAGATTATTATAAGTCATAGTTTTAATAAAAGGGGCATGATTATTTTATTCATCAAAGGACTTACCTTAGACTATGTTCAAGCTAATAAAGGTTATAGTGTTTAAATCATACATGATTATTGTTATGGGTGAAAATCCATATTTTGAGCTATATCAATTTACATGATTATTTTATTGGAATATTTGTTTTGTTTAAATGTCATCATGTGAACTATAATGTTAATATGATTATTTTCATTGGCATATTCAAGGAATATAGGATTTTTGAGCTATTTGGTTTCTAGACTCTTTGAGTCATTATGGGAAGCATCATTGACTTGGTTTACTACATGGTTGGGTCATGATGATTTTTTTGTTGTTTAACTAGACTATAAAGGGTTTATTGGAGCTAGAATACTAGCATTTTGGGAAAATAATGATGAAACTAGAGATTTGTTTGGTAGAGACCCAATTTTATGGAGTATTTTTGGCATGAAAGTTAGAAAGGAATGGAGACATATGGAGGCCAATGGTTTGGAGAGGAGTGGATGGTGTTGAGGAGAATTATCATAGAAAGAACTGGTCTTGCACTACCTAAATTTGCATTTTGAGGTAGGTTTTGTATAAAATTTAACTTCTAGGTACTATTTTTGAATGTAATTTTTTTTTACTGTTATACCATTTATTATTGAAATGGGTCAATATATATATTGACCCATTTCAATAATAAATGGTATAACAGTAAAAAAAATATAGATAAATATATATATATATATAGGAATGTTTAAAAAAATTATAGATAAATATATATACGTGGACCTGGGGATGGGTATGACCCATCCAAAAGGCCACATACATATAAAATCCATTTTATTTGTGAACAAATATGTATCAATTGCATTCATGAATGGTGGATAAACTGGGATTAACATGTTGGTTTTCTGAAAAGAGCTAGTCACAATGAGCTGTAGAGTTGATTGCTCTTGATTTTTTGATAAAACCCTTCATTGTATTTGATAGAATATTAAGAGGCTAAATTTAAAAAAAATTATGCACAAAATTTACACTTATTGTGCTCTTTTTAGGTTTGATATTAAGGTTCAACATATGAGGAAAATTATGTTTGTTTATAAATTGTACTCAATTGATTTGATTTTGAGACTTTACAACACATATAAAATAAATAGGGATCATTCATAAATTACCATGGGGATGAGATTAACCCATAAAAAGGGCCATGTATATGAAGGAACCCTAACTCTACCATTTTAAATGGATATGCAAGTTGATTAGCTGACTATATTAATATGATTGTGTATATTTTACTTGATTGATATAATACATATTGAACTAGGGTTTTGTTTAAAGTTTGATTCAAAAGAAAATTTGGAAATTTTGGGGTAGGTCAAAATGGTTGTGTTTGATTTACATATTCAATCAAGCTTTGATTATTTTGTTTTAATTGTTGTAATTTGAGGGAGTTGAAATTGAATTCGGTATTGGTGACTTTTGTTACTTGAACATTTGAACTGTTTAAGTATGGATATTTTGAAAACAAGTTTGGACTGAGAATTTGATTGAGACATTTAGTTTTAATGGTTCAAATATTTTCAAATGATTTTATGACCGTGTCTCAGTTGAAAATTTAATGTATTGAAGAGTAAACATTTTTTGAGCATTACATATAGTTAGAGGATCAACTTATAATATAGAAGTTGACCATGTAGCTATTAAATAGTTATAATGGGATATCCAAGTTTTGTATTTTTGATTAGAAAGTTAAATCAAACCATTTATTTTATGATCAAGGTCTTATAGGTTTTAGAATGGTAGTTTTAAAGCCTTGTTTGAATAAAATACTTAAATAGACTGTTATATTCAAAATGAGCATATATATATATATATATATATATATATATATATATATATATATATATATATATATATATATATATATATATATATATATGGTTGATTTATATATTTTAGTTGAGGTTGTACATTAACTGACACTTTCTCTGAGTTGGTATATTATTATGTTGCATATTGATCTTACTTGGAATTAAACTTTAGTTTGGAGTAATTTATTCAATTACCTATATAATGTAGTTAAAGCATGAATAATTAGATGATAATTTGATTGGGAATTTAGAGTGTATAAATGACTATTCAATTACATAATATATTATAAGGATCTTGATATACATGTGGTTAATTAGGAAACAAGTATTATGTAAGTACATGAATAGAACTTTATGAAAAATATGAACCTAACTGAAAGTTAGTTTATATAGCAAATGATCATTAATTTGAGTGGAGAATTAAATGATTAATACTATTGTTTATATATTAAACAAATTAGCTATTTTTATATGTAAGGCTATATATAATGACAGTTAGTTGGTTTATATTAGTTAGATGCATAAGATAAGGTGTTTTGTAATTCATGATTTACTTGTATTATTTTATGTTATAGAATTTTATATGGAAGTTTATTATTTGAATCTGTTGATTTTAATATAGTTTAAGTATGAATAAATATGGTATTAATGACTCAAAAAAATTAGGTGAGATGGAATTATCTACTTAGTTCCACTAATAGTCAGAAAGAGGATATACAAATGAGTGGTGTGTGTGTGAATTTGACTAATCTTGAGATGTGGAAATCTATAATAAATTTTTGGACAAAGTAATGTTTATGGTTTGAACATTATCATTTCACCTGTTTGATTTAGTTTGAATGCATTACATGATATCAAGTTAGAATGTATTTATTATGTTATGTTGCATGTGATAGTTATCTTACAACACATGGGTATCTAGTTGACTCTCTTAATTTTTGCACTATCACTATCTGTCTACTTGTGAAGGGAGGACCATTCCCTTATTCTAAGATTGTGCAAGAGATCAATGGTCTATGGTTGGTGTCTAAAATTAATAGGATGATACTCTCCCTCCCCTTCCAGTAATCAATCAATAGATACTTTACTAAGGATTATGTTTAGATATTAATGAGTTCATTGAGATTTATATGTTTTATGAAACATTGTAAATTTATAATCTGATATTCATATATTTAATATTATATACTTTTACTATTTAATGTTAATTTAATAATTGTAGAAGTTGGTTGTTTATATCTATACCTATTTTATTATTTAATCAAAAGTATCTAAATTATTAAGTAATTTAGTACTTTACTATGTTGTACTTATGAAAGTTAATCAACATTTATTATTAATTGATCACTAGCTAAATGAAACAAATAGTTAACCTATTGGTTAATAACATAGGTTATTTTAATGATGCATTTAGTTAAATTTCATTAGTGCCAAAGTAATTTGTTATTCAGTTATTTTTCTTAACCTAATTCTAGTTAACCCTGAGGGGTTGTTATACTATGGTATCAGAGCTGAGGCTCAAACTCTCGAAATTAATGAGTCCACTAACATATTTTTATTATTATATTAAATAAAAATAAGAATTTCACATCAAAGGCCAATTGGAGAGGGTACATCAAATCCCAATAAAATTAACCCTCCACTTGACCCAAATTAGTTTGTTGTTGAACAAGCTACAAAGCTTGATCAAATTCTTGTAGCCATAAATGAGACTAGGGAACAAATATATGCCCTTGAAAAATAAGTTTATGGCCATGTTGAGGAAAACAATTAGAATGAAATTGAAGAACATATTGCTAAGCAAAAAGTTCCTTAGGAATATAGGCAAGAGGATGTACCTCAAGATGTGAGAGCACCTATAACTATCGATCTTACACATGACATACTGAAGTTAATCCACCCAAGTTTGATAGAATGACTATATGAGATGGATTAGAAGAATGGCTAACTGAGATGGAAAAATATATTGAGATAAAGAATTACTTTAAAGTCATAAAAGTAGTTTGGAGAGCTTACCAATTGGCTAGTCAAATAGAAATGTGGTGGCCAAAAAAAAAATTAGAAATGAATCTTGACTCTAATACCACCATGTGGGAATAGTTCATAACCTTGTTTAGATTAGGATGGTTTCCCCAAATTTATTTTGATTAGAAGCTAATAGATTTTTAGAATCTGAAGTGAGGAGACCTTACAATGAATGAATATTGGGAGGATTCACTAAGCTCCTAAAGTATGTTCCTTCGTATCAGGCATATGAGAGGTTTTGCATTAGGAAATTCCTTATGGGATCAAAAACCTGAATTGGGTGTGAGGTAGATGTGCATAGGCTATATAATATGGATCAAGTCTTCAAAAAGGTAGTAAAGTAGGAGCAAAAACTAAAGTCACTTGCTCAGGTTAGAGAGAAATTCAAGACAAAGGTTGGAGGTCCTAAAATGAGTTTCAAAAAGAAGAATTGGAAAAGGAGTGGAAACTCTAAAAATTAGTTCAAGAATTAGAATGCCAATTTTAGCAATGATTCAAAGAATACAAAACCAGAAAATGGTTTCAAGGGAGGTTTTAAGGGAAATCATCTATCTGATAGGAAAGGATAACAAGGTGGATGCTTCATCTATGGAGGTGATCATTACACTAGGGAGTGTACTTAAGGAAAATCAGATAGTAGGAATAAGGGTTCTACTCTATAACAAGGATCTTTCTAGTAGAGAATTAATGATGTTATTGACAATCATCAAGCTGAGTTTCAGGCTTATCCTATTGAGATATTATGGACTTTATTTAGTCATCCATTTTTAATTTTAATTGACACAAGAGCTACTAAATATTTTATTGCTCCTAAAATGCTTAGCAAGTTGTCTAAAAAATATGGAGTTATAGAAATGAATCTAAGGTCAAGGTCAATAAATGTTTGGTCAAAGCTAAGATCAAACTACCTGAAGTCACTATGGTAATGGATCTATCTGCAACACCACTAGGGTCATATGATGTGATCTTAGGAGTAAACTAGTTAGCTCAAAATACAACTAAGGTATATTATCTAATTAAAAAGGTTTAATGTCTATATGATTTGGGTAATCAAACCCTAATTAAAGGAGCAAATAGGGAATTTAAAATTAGATAGATTTCAACATTTTAGTTAAAGAAAGAATAGAGAAAAGGGTGTCAAGTATTTATTGTAAAGATAAATGAGATGGAGGAATCAAAGGAATCTTCCATTGAATATTATACTTTCCTCTAGGATTTTAAAGATATTTTTTCTAAATAATTACTGGGTTTACCCCCTAGAAGAGAATTTGATTCTCAATTGACATCATTCTAGGGTTTGAATTGTAGTCTAAATCCCATTATAAAATGATGATAATTGAATTTAATGAATTTGAAGGCTTAACTTCAAGAGTTGTTGTCTAAAGGGTTGATTCGACCAAGTGTGTCATCAAGGGGTGCACCAATTATGTTAATTAATAATAAGGATAGAACCTTTTGCTTGTGTATTGATTATAGGATGTTGAATAAGGCAATGATAAAAAACATGTATCTTTTACCTTGTATTGATGATTTGTTTGATCAAATGCATGAAGCATCAATTTTATTAAAGATTCATCTTTGAGTGGGATATCATTAATTAAGGGTTCATGAGGAATACATTCCAAAAATAGATTTTAGGACTTGATATGGGCAATATGAGTTCACAACGCTTCCTTTTGGGATAACTAATGTGCCAAAATCATTTATAAACCTCATAAATATTATGTTTAGGGATTATCTAGATCATTTTGTGTTGGTGTTTCTAGATAATATCCTCATCTATTCACAATCTAAAGAGGAACATCTAGAGTATTTTGAGTTGGTTCTACAATGGTTTCAAAAACATAAACTCTTTGGGAAGATATTTAAGTGTGCCTTATTTAATAAAAAGGTACATTAACTTGGGCACGTTATATCTAAAAAAATATATCTATGGATCCTTAGAATATTAAAGCCATTATCAAGTTGACAACACCTAAAAATATCCATGAAGTTAGGAGTTTTATGGGTTTAGATGGATATTACAAGAAGTTTATTCCAAAATTTTCCAAGATAACAAATCCTATTACCTCTCTTCAGTATATAAAATATAATTTAATGTGGTTAGTGAAGTATGAGGACATTTTTCAGGAGCTAAAAGAAGGCTTCCCTTGACACCAGTATTGAGAGTTACCAATCTGAATGGCCAATTCTCTATAATAACTAATGATTCAAGAGATGGTATTAGAGGAGTTTTTATGAAAGAAGGTTATATTGTAGCTTATGAATCCATAAAGTTGAATTAATATGCAAAAAATTATGCCCGCCATGATTTTGAATTGACTGCAATAGTTCACACCTTATAAATTTTGAGGCATTATCTATTGGGAAAATTATTTGATCTCAAGACTAACAACTTAAGGATCAAGTATATCTTCACCCAAATAAGCTTGAATGAACGTTAAAGGTGATGGTTAAAATTCTTGTCAGATTATGATTTTGACATTAATTACATAAAAGGAAAATAAAATAGGGTTGTAGATGCCCTTAGTCATCAAAGGTATATAACTACTTTGGCTACTATTAGGAGTACCTGTCATGATCAGATAGTTAAATTATTTTTAGGAGATGAAATTTATGAATAGGTAAAGTTGGCATTGGCTCAAAATGATCAAGATCCTAAGTATGAAGGATTTAAGTTCAAATATGATGGGTTTTTATGGTATAAAGGAAGGATTTATGCACCAAACAAGGAGACTTTGAGGAGTGTAGTATTCAAGAAACTACATAATGCTCTTTATTCAAGCCATCCAGATGTGACTAAGCTCTTGGAAGATCTAAGGATATTATATTTATGGAAAGGAATTGATAAATATGTAGTAGATTTTATTTCATGATGTTTAGACTATCAATGAGTTAATGTTGAGCATGTACATCCAACTGGGTTGCTATACCTGCATATCATACTAGAATGGAGTTGGCAGGTCACTAGCATGGAATTTTTCCAAGGGTTTTTAATGTCTCAAATTCAGCATGACATGATTTTGGTGGTTGTTGATAAATTCACCAAGGTATCTCACTTCATTCTTGGTAATATTTCAGATGATGCACTCATGTTTATGAAAAGATTCATGAAATAAGTGTGTAGATTTCATGGGTTTCTAAAAAATATTATTTTGGATGGGGACTAAAAAATGAATTCTAGATTTTGGTTGACTCTTAACTCAGCTTTAGGTACACATTTAAACTTTAGTATAATGCACCATTAGGAATAGATGGATAAATAGAGAGTGTGAATCAGGTTTTAAAAGATCTTAAAAGGATGTATTGCATGGACCAATAATATAGGTGGAAATAATATATTCCATTGGTTGAGTTTTCCTACATTAACTCATACCAATCAATTCTAAAAATGGATTTATTTGAGGCATTGTATGGAAGAAGGTGTAGAATAGTAATCAATTGGGACATATTAGCAGATAAGGTAGTCTTTGGTCCAAACATACTTCTTGAAATAGAAGAACATATTAAGTTAATAAGGAAAAGGTTGGCTAAATCTAATGATATAGAAGAGATATGCTAGTTTAAAAAGAACAACAAGATAATTTTTAGTTGGAGATAGTATTTCTATGGGTTAAACAATAGAAAAGATCAATCAAATTTGACAAATTAGCCAAATTATCTCCTAGATATGTGGAACCCTTCAAGGTCTTGAAAGTTATCAATATTATGGAATATAGGTTTGATTTTCCACTAGATTTAGCACTCATGCATAATATTTTTCATGTGTCCTATCTTAAAAAGTATGTTGTTGATCTTTATCATGTATTAGATTAGAATGCTTTATAGGTTATGGATCTTATAGTGGTCACAGTAGAACCAATTAGAATAATTAACACTCACAAACTTAGTTTGCATAATAGATATGTGTCATAGTGTAAGGTCCAGTGAGAATAATGTTCTAAAGATAGTGACACTCAAAAATATTATAAATATTTCATAAGTTGTTTACACATTTATTTATTTAGTATTTTGCTAGATATTATGTTTATTTTCTACTAAACATTATTTTATTTCAGAACTTTTGTTGAAATAAATGTCATCAAGACAATGACCAACTTTAGGTGGGAAGGATGTTACATCCTAATTTTTCCTCTAGACTCATTAATATATTAATTACTAGAGTATGTGATTAATGATTGGTTAAATTAATGTGTTAAGTTCATGGATTGGTAATATAGTGATTGTATACAAATATTTATTACTTGTGATCATGGTAGTTAACTTATTATTAGCTGTTCATATTCTGTTATGATACATTTTGATCATAATTTTGTAGTTTATTCAATTATATTATTTTATTATGATTATTTCATTATATGTTCTAACTACTATTTATTTTACTAAGGTAGATGCATGATGGAGTCCAACTTCCTAACTATGATCGATAAAGTGTATCATTAGAGAGGATGTAGTAGATAAAGATGAGTGGGAGATGAGATAATGAAATGGGAACCCTACACACACCACTTAGAGTAGAAGTTTGCTTGTTAATTATTATTTGATTAATATTATTTATTTGTATCATGCATCATATTAATGATGTGTTTCTTTGATTGGTAATGTTATTGTTGATATTTCACATTGCCTAAACTATTACTAAAGTATCTAGGATGTGCTTGAAAAATTTAACATTTTTCTTGGTTGTAATCCATGTATATAATTGTTGTAAATGGTGATTCAATGTATTTATATGATCTTTCTATGAGGTGAAATCTTATTCCATTGCCTTGTCAATGATTTCACTTATGACTGGTAATCTATGGTTTGAGTACCACATTGACATGTTATGAAAAGTAATTAAGATGTTTGTTTTATCAATCAAATTGCATATTTATAAGGTTTATGAATTAACCTTAGGACATGTTTGGATTAATAGAAGTCATATTTTTAATAAAAGGGGCATAATTGTTGTTAGGAACCCCTCCAAGGAAGCACAATTGATTACTTTTCTTATAAGCAATTAAACACGGAATTATACCAGAATGATTAAGTAACTAGAAACTTGAAACAACAAAGAATTTGAGAGACAATACACAATCTTGTATTAAATACTCTTAGAAGAAAATATAATAAAGAAGATGCCACTTCTTCTTCCACCTCAAAGGCTTGCCACACCTCAAGAAATTCTTCCCTCTCTCTCTTGCTCAACCACAACCAACTCAACAACCTGAGTTATTATCCCCTCCTTGAATGCTTCAGCTAATCTCCTTGACCTTACACCTTGTAGATCTCCTTGACCTTGCTTCCTTACTTCAATGCTTTACTTGCCTTCTTGATTACAATACATGCCTCATGGGTCTTTAAATAGTATCCCATGCATACAAAAATAGACCTCTAATTACAATAATTAGACATGTAGATCGAGACTATAATTATCCCTTTAACATGCAAACACTCCATTCAACTAACTAATTGTTCATGCAATGAACAGTTTTGGAACACACAGGCGACCGACGTCGGTCCCTATCTGCCTGGTGCTGACCAATGTCAGCCGACTCCCTACCAATGCCAGTTGCCTTTTGCACTGTATGTGACTGACGTTGATTACACTGCCAATGCTGGTACTTCTGGAACTCAGCAACCTCTCCATGTCTGCAATAGTTGAAGCTTTTAGCTCCACAACCTAACAATCTCCCACTTGGAGATAAACAGCTGCAATTGTACCTGTACCTATACACCATCTAGTTTGTTCCCTTGGCTTTGTACCCCTCTTCAAGATCACTCTTGAAGACCAACCACCACAAAACCTATGATGCTATACCTATCATCCAAGTCCCCTGCCACATCTGAACTTCTTGACAACTCCCACTGGAGACAAAATCAACATGTGATCTTCCATGTCTTTTATGCCAAAAGAATTTTGCTGCTCCCAAATTCTTCATGACATACCTCTGAACTAACTTTACCCTTAGCTCAGGAACTCCCTGTATATGTAACCCTGTAACAAGCAACACAATACAATAACAAGATAATGTAGCTAATATTATCCAACTTGGTAAAGATAAATATAATGGTCAAACCTCCATTGTCCTATAGCCTACACAAGACCATATACACTAGCCTTTTGTCTCACGTATCCATCCACTCTCTTCTCTAACTTAGGAATCCATCCCTCATCCAGTGCTTTCTTCCAGCTAACAACTCCACCAACAAACCCCTGTTTGGTTCTTTTCTAAGGACTCACACTCCTCATCCATGCCAAGCTCCCACTGTTTCTGGATTCTACCTGCATTGCCTCTTCACATATTCCTAGTTCTTGACCATCAGTAAGCAAAAAATAAAATAAAGAAGGTGAATAATGAATATGAGATTCACATACCCTTTCTGACCTCCATATGGGCGTTTGAGACTCCTTGACAGCTTGCTATTCACCCAACATCCGTTCCAGTGACCGATCTCAGCCATCTCCCAGTCTGCATCCAACTGATGTCGGTTCCCTGCACTGACCCTGACTATCGACATTGTTTCCCTGGCCAATGCTGGTCTCCCCTCTATTGATGTCGATTCTTGTCTGACCAACATAAGACTTCTCCTACCCGACTCTATCGACCCTGCTGGTCTGCACATGATCGATGTCGGTATCTACCTGACCGACGTTGGTTCCAAGTGACCAACGTTAGTGTCTGTGTATTCCTGTAAGTGATGAATTCTTTATCTGCAAGCTCATCTTGGATCATAACCCTATCCATACTACCCTGCTTAGAATTATTCAGCCCCTGTGATTGATCTCTGTGCCTCATCTCCTCCATAAACACCAAGGCTTCCCTGTTTTTGTCAAAAGCATCAAATTTCCTTTTCCTACAATGAACTTGATCTATGCCTTTCGAATATGAACTCATACCTTTTGACTCAAGAACGTCCATTCCCTTCTTATTCATGTGACCAAGCCTATTAAGCCACATCTTTGAATCTATAGCTGAAGTAGATAAACCAGAAGTAGAATCAGTAATACAAGTAGATAGATAAAGAGTACTTACTTTTTTACCTCTTGCTAGAATAAGTGCACCCTTGGTAACCTTCCAAGAATCTATTGTGAGGGTTACTGTGCATCCCTCATCACCTAACCTTCCTACAGAAACCAAACTCTACTTCAAAACTGGGACATGCATAACCTCCTTCAACACCCATGTGTTGTCCATCTACAATTTCAGCTGCACTTTCCCTTTGCCAACTATTTAACAAGGCATACCATCCCCTAAATAAAGCACTCCAAAGTCTCCTTGGACATACTCATGGAACAAATCTCTATTTGGGGATGCATGAAAAGAAGAACCAAAATCTAAAACCCATGATTCTATCTGACTATCCAAAGAAAGTATGAGAGCATCCTGTTGCACAATACCTACATCCTTTGCTTCTTCATTACCTTCATATTGATTTTCTTTATCCCTCAACCAACACTCTTTCTTTATGTGTCCTCTCTTTCCACAAAACTAGTAGGTGACACCTCTAGATTCGGATCTCCTTCCATCTTTGACCTTGATTTCCCTTGCTCGACCTTCTCTCTTTGCCTTCCCCTGCTTTTTTCACTTAGAACATTCCCTGATGATTCACCTGTGCTTTTCCTATGTATTTATTCATTCAAGATTACACTCAAAACATCATCAACTTTTAAGATTTTAGAAGCAGACGCAGAATTACTTACTGCCATAACCAAACTATCCCAACTTTCAGGTAAAGACCATAAAATTAAGAGAGCCTTTACTTCATCATCAAAAACAATATTGACTGAAGCTAACTGGTTTACCAAACCATGGAAATCACTAAGATGAGTATGTACTGATCCACCTTCCTGCATTTGCAAAGTAAATAACTGTTTCATAAGAAATACCTTATTTGAAGTCGAGGGCTTTTCATATAAATTTGCCAAAGATTTTATCAACTCTTCTGTTGTCTTACACTGTGATAAGTTGGAAATCATAGACGATGCAATGCTCAACCTTATGGATCCCAGAGCCTTCCGATCAAGAACATTCCATTCTTCATCCTTCATATCTGTGGGCTTACATGCAACCCCACCCAACGGTAAGTACAAATCCTTCTGATACAGATAATCTTCTATCTGCATCCTCCAATGTTGATAATTCTTGCCATTAAACTTCTCCATTCATAGCTTACTTTCTTCTGCCATTGCTATACTCCCACTCAAATAGAAACCCCTGTGAATGACCTATAATCAAACAATAACCTACTCCCTGCAACCGTAGCTCTGATACCAACTGTTAGGAACCCCTCCAAGGAAGCACAATTGATTACTTTTTTTATAAGCAATTAAACATGGAATTATACCGGAATGATTAAGTAACTAGAAACTTGAAACAACAAAGAATTTGAGAGACAATACACAATCTTGTATTAAATACTCTTAGAAGAAAATACAATAAAGAAGATGCCACTTCTTCTTCCACCTCAAAGGCTTGCCACACCTCAAGAACTTCTTCCCTCTCTCTCTTACTCAAACACAACCAACTCAACAACCTGAGTTATTATCCCCTCCTTGAATGCTTCAGCTGATCTCCTTGACCTTATAGCTTGTAGATCTCCTTGACCTTACTTCCTTGCTTCAATGCTTTACTTGCCTTCTTGATTACAATACATGCCTCATGGGTCTTTAAATAGGATCCCATGCATACAAAAATAGACCTCTAATTACAATAATTAGACACGCAGCTCGAGATTATGATTATCCCTTTAACATGTAAACACTCTGTTCAACTAACTAACTGTTCATGCAATGAACAGTTTTGGAACACACAGGCGACCGACATCAATCCCTATCTGCCTGGTGCTGATCGACGTCGATCGACTCCCTGCCGATGCCAGTTGCCTTTTGCACTGTATGTGACCGACGTCGGTTACACTACCGACGTCGATACTTCTGGAACTCAGCAACCTCTCCATGTCTGCAACAGTTGAAGCTTTTAGCTCCACAACCTAACAATTGTTTTATTCATCAAAGGACTTACCTTAGACTATGTTTGAGCTAGTAAAGGTTATAGTGTTTAAATCATGCATGATTATTATTGTGGGTCAACTTGCATGATTATTTGATTGGCATATTTGTTTTGTGCTAACACATAACCCTTGTAAATGTATTTTTGTGCTAACAAATGCAATTTTGTAGTAAAGTGCAATATTTCAATTGAGAAAGGTATTATTATAGTCATAATATGCAGTATTACAGTGTGTAAATGTGATTTTATATTGACAGTCTGTTTATGAGTAGATGTAGTTAAACTAATAAGTTAACATTTTATAGGGGATATGTGATTTTTATCTATAGATATGAAGTATTTCACTATGTGAAAAAGATAGAAAACTCAAGATCTCAAAATTCAATTATCATTTGCTCATTTATATTTTAGCTTCTAATAAAAAATCCACTAACACTTTTACATAACCCAAAGGCCAAGGAAGGACATTTTTAGCACTTTAAGAGTTCAAATCACATTTATAATTGGTGATTAAAAGTTATTTAGTCACTTTGTTTTTGTTTTTCAAATTTCACAAATCAACAAACAAAGCCAAGGGGCTAAATTTCACATCACATTTTAATTAGTGTTTTAAAAATGAACACAAACTTAGACTACATGCTCTTAAGATATTTTTTGTTTATCATTTTATTTATTTGTTGTATGTTTTTGAAAAATAGACTTAGCATATATACTCTCCCCCTGTCCCCCTTAGGGAACTTAGGTGACCAAAAGCACTTTGTACATTGACTTTATCACTTAGTCCTGTTGGGTGAATATTTTGTCAATCAACTAACTGATGAGAAAAATAGGTCTTATCATCCACAACAAGGGAGATTGGTTAGCCCAATGTGCAAGTTTACTACATCAAAGGTGGACAAATCTCTTCTCTCATCAAGGGGAGGTTCCCTATGAATACGCAGGAGCTATATATTATATAAATAAGCAAAAAATAACACTCAGGGGTAGGATACACCATCCATCTCTCTTCTTTCAGAGATGATGTTCACAAACAAAGGAGAAAATCTTGGTGATAATACTGAAGGCACTTCTCTTCTTTTAGAAGTGATCTTGCAGCAAGGCACAAGAGTTCTTTTAGGTAGTGATAAAGAACTGGTAACACAGGCTCAGTAACCAGCAGGATGGAATAGAACACAAAGTTTCCACCTCAACTGCCCAAAGAGTGAAACACAAAAGAGAATGGGGGCACAAAGTCATCCCAAAATCCTCAATACAAAAAGAAACTAAAAACACACACTGAAGACAACTATAACATCACAAAGTCTAAAAGTAACTGACTTCAAGACATCTTCCTTATCACTCCACTAGTTCTGCCTGTTAAATTATATAAACAAGAATGCATCTAGAAGACAGACATAAAAATAATCTCCTAAAATGGCACAAGCTATAACAACATAAAGTCTATAAGTAACTTGCTGTCTCATTTAGATAAAATAATATGAACAACAATCTGAGCTCAAAGTCTCAGTAATCACCTCTCAATTTGGGTAGAGTTTTTTTGCTTTTATATTGGGAAGATCTCCTTTTCATAATGAGAGAAATTACAATGTATAACCACCAAGCAAGGTTTGGCACTCTTTCCCATGGGATGGGCCACGCTAAATTCAATGCCTTTAATGCACTTTTAGTTTTGTCTGGAAGGGCCATGCTAGGAACAATGTATTGCTTTAACTATGGCATGCCCATCCATCTTATATTTCTCCTCCTTACCATGAGTTTTTGGTCCTTTTTTTGATGTCTGTGCAGTTGTCTAATTTGCCATTACTTCATGGAAGAAAAATAGGCCACATCCTTGATTTGGTGTGCTTAGATGACCACTTGATCCACTGTTTCACCTATTAGAAATAACTCTCTTGAAGATATTTCTGATCTTTTTATATTGTTCTTCTCTTCCCTGTAGAAATTTGGGCTCTTAGGCTCTCTTTTCAGTCAGTTGCTTGGTTTAATTTTCAAATTATGTGCCATATTCAAATATTAATGGGCATTCCATTACATTAAATTTGACGTCCATAGGGTCGTCAATGGTTGCCAGCTGCTTGAACCATATTGAACCTTTGAACCTATGAACCTATTGAAAGTTCATTAGTTCAATGGTTCATCGATTCATTCTATCTTTATTAGTTCCCTGATTTTATTGCTTGAAATATCCCTTTGAACCGTCTCTTGAATCATCCATTCGCTACTTCTTTATCTGCTTGAGGCTGCCTTTGAACCTATGAACCGTTAAAATTTGAACTTTTTCAGTTCAAGGTTCAGTCAGTTCATTGGTTCATCCTTCATCCCATTACTTCCTTTATCCTTCCAAGTCCCTTTAAGGTCTTGAATAGTTGAACCATTTGGACCCTTGAACCCATTGAACCAATTGGTTCAAGGTTCAACGGTTCAATCCTTATTCTTCAAAGGCTCCTTTTTATCTAAGTCTTTTAAAGGCTTCTTTCTATGTCTTTATCAAGCCTTTGGAACACCCCAAAGGGAAGGTGTCCCTTCGGGCTTTTCAAACGGTCCTTTTTTTAGTGCAAGTGCCCCCCACAAGGGTACCTACCCTTCAGGATCTTTCAGGTGGCCTTCAGGCTTTACTTCCTTTAGCGGGCTTTTGTTTCTTCAGTGGGCTTTATCCTTGATTTCCTTCAAAAAATTTGTCTGGAGGAAATCTTCCTTGGCTTTGTCTTTTTCTGCCGAGCTTTGGCTTTCAAGATTTTTCCTTTGAGATTTTCCTTCAGACAAAAAGTATGAAGGAATTCATTTGGATAATTTGTCTAAAGGAATTCACCTTTGCCTTATCTCTTTCTTTGATGAAAATTTTCTTGAAGGAATTCCAACGGTTCCTTCACTTAGTCATTTCCTCAAGAAAAAATCCGAAGGATTCTTCTCTTCCAGCCTTAGTCATTTTTTTGAAGGAATTCAAACTTTGTTTGCTTTTGCTCACTACCCTCCACAAGGGCACTTGGCCTTGGTTCACTGCCCTCCACAAGGGCACTTGTTCCTTTGGCTTTAGGGCAGCCCCTTGAACTTGCCGATTGAATCTACTGATTGAACCAACTTTTGTTCAACAGTTCAATGGTTCAATTGGTTCAATCTCTTTATATGGCCAAGTCTTTTTGATCTCTTGAACCAAATGTGTTGAACCATTTGGTCATTGAACCAATTGAACTGTTGAACCAAAATGGTTCAAGGTTCAATGGTTCAAGCCTTTATTTTTCACTAAGTGTTTGAAGCTATGGAATCATGAAGTGGTTGAACTTGATGAATTTTGACAAAGTGCTTGACTCTTTAAAGCTTGCCGATGACATTGAACCTTGAACCCATTGAACCCTTGAACCTTTTTGGTTCAAGGTTTAATGGGTCAATGGTTCAATCCTTGTTTAGAAGCTTGCCGATGAATCCTTTTGGTTGAACCAAGGCATTGAACCGATATTGAAAATGCCTAAGTGCTAAAAACTTGCTCCTTTGAGAAAATTTACTTGCTAAAGCCATCGAACCTGCTAATTTCAAGCATGTTGAGTCTATAGAAACATATCTATAGAGTTCATAGATTCAAGCCTGTAGAGTCTGTAGATATTTGAAAAAGCTTGAAAAATGAAGAACTTGAATGCTAAGAGGATTTTGGTATGTTGAACTAAAATAGTTCACATGTTGTCCCAAAATAAGTGACATTTTTGGGGACAACAGCTGGCTCTAGTTGGGGAACTTCCTTTAGTTGAAAACTTGGAATAGCTAAGGGGAGTAGAAACCAAAATCTCTAGTGCCTTTGAAGTATGCCATTGGGCTATGGAGTCATGCTACCCAAAAAGAAAGGCTCCAAAAAATGAAAATAAACAACACAAAGCTATTTTCACCATTGAGCTGATGGATAATAAATGGGCCTCTCCAAAGGGAATCAAACTTCCCATGCATCCCCTTTGGTTCTCTTCTCTTGTCCCACAACAGGACTTGATCTCCAATCTAGAAATCATAGTTCTTTGCTTTCTAGTCGAAGAGCTTCTTCACCAGACTTTGATGGGTAGAAATTTGGTCCACCACCATAGTTCTCTACTCATCCAGCTCAGTCAGGCACATGATCCTCTTATCAATGGAGCTTTCATATGTTTGATCTTCAATTGACTTAGCCAATTTCAATGCTGGCAATTCTAGGGTGATTGGTATCTCAACATTGAGCCCATAAAGAAGTTGGAAAGGAGACATACCAATTGACCTTTTTGGTGTAATTCTATTTGCCCATAAAGCATCAACTAATGATTTATGCCATGTCTATTGGTTGTCATCTACTAGCTTCTTGATGATAGTCACCAAGTTCTTGTTGCTTGATTCAGCTTGTCCATTTCCTTGTAGAAAGTAATCAAAAGAGTGAGAGAGGGTGATTCCATAGTAAAAATAGAACTGAGTAATCTCCTAGGAAGTGAAACAAGTTACATGTATATGACAATCTTGGTTGGGACCCCAAACCTGGAAATGATGTTCTCTTTGAGGAAATTGCACACTACTTCTGAAGTGGCATGTTTGGTTGGGATAGCTTCCACCCACTTGGTGAAGTAATCTGTGGCTGTGAGGACATAATCATGTCCAACACTTGAAGATAGGTTTATAACACCAATGAAGTCAATGCCTTATTGCTGAAATGGCTCTTCTATCACCACTAGCTTGAGAGGTAGAGAAACTAACTTGGGTCTTCCAACAAACTGCTGGCATAATTCAAATTTTTTTACCCACTTGTATGCATCTTGAAAAAGAGTAGGCTAGTAATACCTAGCTCACATAATCTTATGGGTAGTTACAGGAGCAAAAAAATGTCCTCTACAGGCCAAATTATGGAAGGACTTTAGAAGTTGGTTCTACTATTCTTTATCCATGTAGTGAAGGAACACTCCATCCAGGCTCCTCTTATATAGGCCATTGTCCCAAAGGACAAAATTTGTAGCTTTCAACTTGATAGTCCTCCTTTCTTTATAATATAAGTGAGTAGGACACTCACCATAAGTAAGGAAATGTGTAATACCTGAATACCACTCATTCGTAGTGGAGACAAAGAAGATTGTTGGCATGTCTTCTTCTTCTGATTCTTCATGCTCTATTCCTTCAAGCTTGTTATCATCAATTAATTGGCATAGGCCCTTTCCATGCACCAACTTCATTGGTTTGATGACTAGATTAAACTCTTATATTTTTGCAATATAATTACCTCTTTTCATCCCATACTCCTATTGATTTAATATGGATTTAACTGTGGTGTCAGAAATCAAGGCAGTAGTGTGTGAATTTAGGATGTAAAAGCGAAAATGCTTGACTGCCTTCACCATTGCATAAGCATGCTTCTCCATGTTTGAGTACTTTAGCTCATGAGCTTTGAGAGGATAGCTCATGAAATAAATATGAGATTCCACACCTTGATTCAGTTGAACCAAAATTATTGAAAGTGTGTGTTCAGAAGCATAAATGTATATGGTGAAATCCTTGTGATAATCTAGACAAACCAAAATTGGGGCATGGGCAATAACTGTCTTGATATCTCAGAATGCCAATTTACCTTCTTTAATCTAGTTGAAGGTAGCCTTTCCCTTCATCATGTTTATAATATGGCGAGTCTTCTCAGCAAACTCAGGGATGAACCTTCGTAAGAAGTTCACTTTTCCAAAGAAAGAGTGAACTATAGTATTACTTGTAGGTAGGGTAAGCTCCTGAACTTGACTCTTTTTGAGTCAATCTTTATGCCTTCTTAGGACACAATGTGTTTGAGAAGTTTCCCCTCTGTTACCCCAAAAATAGACTTCTTGGGGTTTAAGGAAATGCCATTCTGGCAGCAATGTTCCAACACTTGTTGTAAGTGGCGCACATGATCTGAGTGATGCTTGGAAAAGTCAATCAAGTCATCAAGATAAATGACAATGAACTTACCCATTTCATCTTTGAAATCAAGGTCCATTTCTCTTTGAAAGATGGCACCAGCATTAATCAGGCCAAATGACATTCTCTTATAGGTGAAGGTGCCCCAAGGTGTGGTGAACGCAGTCTTATGCTGGTCTACTTCACCAACTTCAACTTGATTGTATTTTGAAAGCCATCCAACATTGATAACATCTCTAAACTGGTCACTGTCTGAAGCACTTGATCCATGATTGGCAAATGATAGTTATCCTTTAAGGAAGACTGATTTAAATTCTTGAAGTCCATGTAGAGGCAAATTTTTCCATTCTTCTTCCTTACAGGCAGTATGTTTGCAATCCATGTAGAATGATGGATTGGGAAAATGATCATAACATTTAACATTTTTTGTATCTTAGACAAAGTAGTACCTAATATTTTTAGATTATACTGCCTAGATTTTTTCTTGTAAGGTGCCAAATCACTTTTGAGAGGAATATCATGGTGAATTTCATTAGGCCTGAGTGACTTCAGGTCATCATAGGAGTATGCTAGAATGTCCATGTACTAGATGAGCAGAGTAGTGAACTTGGACTTTTCTTCTTGAGTGTAGCATTTCCCAATGTTCACCATCTTGGGATTTTCTTTGGTACCCAGGTTTACCTGATCAAACTCATGAGAGGAGCTTGAATCCATTTGCTACTGTTTGATGGATATGTCATACTTATCAAACAACTTCTCAAGGGAAACCAAGCCTTTGGGAATTTTATTCCCTTTAAGTTGCAGGAACTCTTCACCTATGTTTGCATTTGATCCAGGGGCTGGTTCAAGCTGTTGAGGCTCATTACCTTCAAAGTGAAGCTGTTGAAAGCTATCCTTTTGTTTCAGGAAGGAAATTATTTGATTGTCATTGTTAAACACCTACCAATGACTAGCATTATCAGGTACACTAGGTCAAAAGACCAGTTCAATAGTGTACCTATCTCCTTTGAAGTCTAGATGGGGAACTAATAGATTTGCTGAAATGGCCAGTGCATCAGCCTAGTCATTAAATTCCCTTGGTATGGTAGAGATACTGAAAACATCAAAGCTTTCAATCTGATCCCAGACTAGATTATGGTAGTGGTGTAATCTCTCATTTTTGGTTTGATACAAGTTTCTCACCTGACAAACCACCAATTTAGCATCTCCTTTAGCATGAAGGAGCTTGATGCCTTTGTCTCGAGTAGCCCTTAATACAAGCAATAAGGACTCATACTTAGCTGTGTTATTGGTATTGCTAAACTGTAACTTGTATGATGAAGGAAAAATATCTCCTTGAGGAGATATCAACACAATCCTAGCTCTTGAACCAGTAGAGGAGTAGCTTCCATCAAATTCAAGAATCCATACCTCATTAGACACTACTTTTTCTTTGGATTCTTCTTCATTTGGAGGTGGAGATTATTCCACACTTGCATTGCACTCTACCAATTCTTTTGTTGTTCTAGCTGAACATATTTCTAGGTTGACACCTTCAAGAGATTCAAAAAGTGCTTCATGGACTTCATCTATAGATAGAAAGTAGTTACCCATGATTGAAGACTCAAACAAAATTTAAGCTTTAGGTGCTAATGTTTGAGTAACCACATATTTTGCTTCCTTCTCAGGGAGCAATCTCTTCATAACACCTTTGACTGGGATTCTTACTTCAGATAGGTCCATGCTCAATTCACATCCAACGTCTTTTCATAAATTTCACCCAAAAAGGATGCCATATGATGTTGGGACATTAGCCACCAAGATAGTCATCTTGATCCTTTTGTCTGGGAATGCTAAAAATGCAAATTGGGCATCTTTAATTTGTCCTAATAGAGGTACTTGCTTGTTTTCCATGGAGAAGCATCTACCAAATGTTTTGGTCAGTGTGAAACCAAGGGATTTAGCCACTTTGACAGGCATGATGTTGTCTGAAGCTCTAAAATCAATGATGTAATTATTTAGTTGATGTCTATTTATCAGCACTGAGACATAGAAAGGTTCAGTCCTACCAGGTGCAGCTAGAGGAGTAATGAAAAGGTTGTTCCTGGTGGGTGCATTCTTGGGGGAATCATGAGTCATCTTGGGAATTGCTTGTCCTATAGGGATTGTTTGGTTTTTAAAACATTAAACCAATTTATCTAATTGTTCAGGGTTAGACTGTAGAAATTCACCTGTAGACATTTGAACTTTAGTTTTCTTTACATGGTCAATTATATCAAATGCTAGTAATGAACTAGGCACAGAGGATGGGAGTTCATCCTTGTGAGTTTTGGGAGAGGGAGAACTGGACTATGAATTTGAAGTAGAAGGCATAGGGATATTTGAGGTACTTACCTTTCTCGTAATCACTGGGTCCTTTAACTAGAAAGGAAGAGTGGTTCCCCACTTAGCAATTGAAATTACTAGTTGAGGTCGCTCCTTTAAATTTTCTTTATCATCTTGCTGGGCTGATTGATTCTTAGATCAGGTGAATACTGCATATGATCCCTTAGCTACATTACCTTCACTTCTATGTTGTTCCTAATAATTTAGGAAACCAATGTTGGAGTTGCTAGCTAATTCTTCTTCTTCCTTAGTGAGGAGATTAGTGTCATCTTCAAGATTCAACTCAGGCTAGAATGAGAAATCTGATTTAGCTTCAAGATATCCAACTTTTGAATTGGTTGGAGGTACTTCAATGGAAAGGTTATTCCTTTGAGGGGGAGGAAGGTGATTTGTTTGCCCTTGATTCCTGGCAGCATTGCCTTGATATGACTGATTTGAGAATGTTCTCCTTGGTACATCTCTGTATAAAGGAGTAGAGGATATCCCTTGTGCCATTTGCTTTTTGAGAGCCAACAACTCATTTGCTAGCTTCTGTACCATTAGCTTAGTGGTGACTGTAGGTGAGTATTTAGAAGATGAAGAGGATTTACCTCTGTTTGGGTCTCTCCTTATCTTCCCTACCAAGATAAGGTCATATTATACTTTAGTAGCCAAGTCTTGAGTAGCCTCAAGTTCTATGTGGCTAGTACGCCTTAGCAAAAAACTCACTTCAAGTAGCTGTGAGTTGATGAAGAAGCATTTGAGGTTTTTAGGTGTTGGCTGAGCAATTATAGGAATCTTATTCCTCAACTTGTCAAACTTTATAATGAAATCCCTCATAGGTTCATGAGATTCCTTCTTCATCTATGTGAGCTAGACTAGCAAGGCATGTGCATCTTTTGTAAGCTTGAACATGGCTTCAAATTTAGCTTTGAGTGTGTCCCAGTCAGTCACTAATCTAGCCTACAGATGGTAGAACCAATCTACAACAGCACCTTGTAGTGTTTCCATGAAAAGCCAGACTACCACGTCCTTAAATTCCACTCCTATTATGCCACAGACTATGTTAAAGGCTACAATGTGTTTATCAGGATGAATTCTCCCATCACCAAAGAATTTGGGGAAATTCTTGCTTGAACTATGTGGTAGCTCATGCAGAGGTGGAGTCAAATTGAGTGGGCCAAATGAGTTACCCCAGGGGCCTTAAACTACCATGATTTGATTATGAAAAATAGGGATAAAAAATTTGGGCAACGTATGTATGGGCAATGCTCTACTAATAGAAGAAAAGGAAGCTCTGCCTTGTGTTGGTGTCCTAGTATGGGTAGGAGGAACACTCCTGGATTATTGAACTTGAAGTTGGAGAGGGAAAAAATCAGAATTGCCCTTTTGCACTAGTTCAAAAATAGGATCAATAATGCCTTGGGCTCTCTGACTTTTGGTATAGCATGGAGTTGCCAAATTTTAGGATAAAAATGGGAAGGGACTGCTCTTGCTTTAGCTTGAAGATTGAGGATTCAAACTGTGTGTTCTTCCCCAGTGAAGTCACCAAAAACATTGTTGGGTGAATATTTTGTCAATCAGATAACTTGATGAGAAAAATAGGTCTTATCATCCACATCAAGGGAGATTGGTTGGCCCAATGTGCATGTTTACTACATTAGAGGTGGACAAATCTCTCCTCTCATCAAGGGGAGGTTCCCTATGAATACACATGAGCTATATACTATATAAATAAGTAGAAAATAACATCAGGGGTAGGATACACCATCCATCTCTCTTATTTTAGAGATGATGTTCAAAAACAAAGGAGAAAATCCTAGTGATAATACTGAAGGCACTTCTCTTCTTTCAAAAGTGATCTTGCAGCAAGGCGCAGGAGTTCTTTAAGGTAGTGACAAAGAACTGGTAACACAAGCTCAGTAACCAATAGGATGAAATAGAACATAAAGTTTCCACCTCAACTACCCAAAGAGTGAAACACAAAAGATAATGGGGGCACAAAGTCATCCCAGAATCCTCAACATAGAAAGAAACTAAAAACACACACTGAAGACAACTATAACAGTACAAAATTTGAAAGTAATTGAATTCAGGACATCTTTCTTATCACTTCCACTAGTTCTACCTATTAAATTATATAAACAAGAATGCATCTAGAAGATAGACATAAGAATAATCTCTTAAAATGGCACAAGCTATAAGAGCACAAAGTCTGCAAGTAACTTGCTTTCTCATTCAGATAAAATAATATGAACATCAATCTAAGCTTAAAGTCTCAGTAATTGCCTCTCAATTTGGGCAGAGTTTTTTTGCTTCTATATTGGGAAGATCTCCTTTTCATAATGAGAGATTACAATGTATAGCCACCAAGCAAGGCTTGGTGCTCTTTCCCATGGGACGGCCCATGCTGCAGTCAATGCCTTCAATGTGCCTTCAGTTCTATCTAAAGGGCCATGCTAGGAATAGTGTATTGCCTTAACTATGGCGTGCCCATTCATCTTATATGTCTCCTCCTTACGATGAGTTGTCTAGTCCTTTTTCTAATGTCTACGTAGCTATCCAATTTGCCATTACTTCATGGAAGAAAAATAGGTTGCATCCTTGATTTGGTGCATTTAGATGACCACTTGATCCACTATTTCACCTACTAGAAATAACTCCCTTGAATATATATCTAATATTTTTGTATTGTTCTTCTCTTCCCTATAGCAATTTGGGTTCTCAAGCTCTCTTTTCAGCTAGTTTCTTGGTTTACTTTTCAAATTACATGCCATATTCAAATATTAATGGGTATTCCATTACATTCAATTTGACGTCCATGGGGCCATCAATGGTTGCTAGCTACTTAAACCATATTGAACCTTTGAACCTATGAACCTATTAAAATTTCATTAGTTCAATGGTTCATCGATTCATTCTATCTTTATTAGTTCCCTGATTCTATTGCTTGAACTATCCCTTTGAACCGTCTCTTGAATCATCTGTTCACTACTTCTTTATCTGCTTGAGGATGCCTTTGAACCTTTGAACCTATGAACCATTGAACTTTGAACTCTTTTAGTTCAAGGTTCAGTCAGTTCATTGGTTCATCCTTTGTCCTGTTGCTTCCTTTATCCTTCCAAGTCCCTTTGAGGTCTTGAACAGTCAAACCATTTGGAACCTTGAACCTGTTGAACCAATTGGTTCAAGGTTCAATAGTTTAATCCTTGTTCTTCATAGGCTCCTTTTCATCTAAGTCTTTCAAAGCTTCTTTTTGCATCTTTATCGAGCCTTTGGAACACCCCGTAGGGAAGGTGTCCCTTAAGGGTTTTCAAATGGTCCTTTTTTGAGTGTCAAGTGCCCCCTACAAGGGTACCTACCCTTCAAGATCTTTCACGCGGCCTTCAAGATTTACTTCCTTTAGTGGGATTTTGTTTCTTCAGTGGGCTTTATCCTTGATTTCCTTTAGACAAAATGTCTGAAGGAATTCCTTTAGACAATTTGTCTGAAGAAAATCTTCCTTGGCTTTGTCTTTTTCCATCGAGCTTTGGCTTTCGAGCTTTTACCTTTAGGATTTTCCTTTGGAAAAAAAGTTTGAAGGAATTCCTTTGGATAATTTGTCTGAAGGAATTCACTTTTGCCTTATCTCTTTTTCTGATGAAAATCTTCCTGAAGGAATTCCAACGGTTCCTTCACTTAGTCATTTCCTCAAGAAAAAGTTTGAAGGATTCTTCTCTTCCAGCCTTAGTCATTTTTTTGAAGGAATTCCAACTTTGTCCACTTTTGCTCACTACCCTCCATAAGGGTACTTGGCCTTGGTTCACTGCCCTCCACAAGGGCACTTGTTCCTTTGGCTTTGGGGTAGCCCCTTAAACCTGCCAGTTAAATTGACTGATTGAACCAACTTTGGTTCAATGATTCAATGGTTTAATTGATTCAATCTCTTTATTTGGCCAAGTCTTTTTGATCTCTCAAACCAAATGCATTGAACCATTTGGTTGTTAAACCCGTTGAACCAAAATGGTTCAAGGTTCAACGGTTCAAGCTTTTATTTTCTGCTAAGTGTTTGAAGCCATGGAATCGTGAACCGGTTAAACTTGATGAATTTTGACAAAGTGCTTAACTCTTTGAATCTTGTCGAAGATGTTGAACCTTGAACCTATTGAACCCTTGAATCTTTTTGATTCAAGGTTCAATGGTTCAATGGTTCAATCATTGCTTAGAATCTTGTTGATGAACCCTTTTGGTTGAACCAAGGCATTAAACTGATCTTGAAAATGCCTAAGTGCTAGAAACTTGCTCCTTTGAGAGAATTTACCTACTAAAGCCATTGAACTTGTTGAACCTGCTAATTTCAAGCATGTTGAGTCCATAGAAACATATCTACAGAGTTCATAGATTTAAGCCTATAGAGTCCGTAGATATCTAAAAAAGCTTGAAAAATGAAGAACTTGAATGGTCTAAATAATTTTTGAAAAGGGAAGAGAGGATTTTGGTTTTTTGAACCAAAATAGTTCACATGTTGTCCCAAAATAAGTGACATTTTTGGGGACAACAAGTCCAAGCATAAAAGGAATGTCACAAAGGTGCTCCCCAAATTTTGAGTGACTTAGGTGATATTAAAATTACCTTAAAGTTTTTATATATTTATTTATTACATCTTGACTTGTAGGTGGGATTTCATCACCTCCCCATATGTTATTTAGGGAAACATTGACCCAAGCTTTCATCTCCCAACATTATTTCAACCCTATTCCATAGTGGGGGTATATAAATTAGGGTATGAAACACTATAATTTCTAGGGGCTAAGTGGTTAGCCACTTTGATCATAACTAAAACTTGAGTTAGGTCTAATTAACTAGGGGGCTCCACTAATAACTACATGGATGGAGTCACTATGAAAAGAAATATACCCTTGCATAGTAAGTTAGTTGGTATGAACTCAATTAACATGATTGCATCTCTAGTATTAACCATACTTTGGACCATCTAGAATTCCTGACTCTTATAGTTTTAGAGAAACACCACTTTCTAAAGAAATATTATCAATGCAAGGTGAGTAGCTTGAAGTTCCATGTCACCGTATGAACTCTTGAGAGAAGAGAGGGCCTAAAAACCCTAATTTTCATGTGCATTTAATTTTTGGATTAACAATTTTTTTCCTCTCAAGGAGTATACAGATGTAATTTGATGATATGAAGCTACCTTGTGTTCGAAGCATAATGATTGAGATGTGGGGGGGTGAGTCAATATTAAAAAAACTTTCATTCAATTAAACTTAAGCAATCATAAACCATTCAAACAAAAATATAGATCTAGAAAACATAAACAACTATCTACATAAGCATAAAACACAAGAACACATAACATATGTGGGAAACCCTTAAGGGGAATAAAAACCACTAATATTTTCAAATGAAATACAGTCCTATAAGTTAAAAACCACTTTTAGTGAGGTTCCAAATCCACATGGAATACCAACCCCAACTATCCAAGTAACTACTTAACTATGCTTTAACAAGCACCTACTTGCAAGGAGGAATTGACCCCCTAGATGATTCAACACAAACTTAGCCACCTAATTAATTTGATCAAATTTATAACACCTTGTTTATCACATAATAAATGATGATAAACTACTTTATACCTTCACACTTTTAAGCTTCTCAAACTACCTTCTAGTCTTCCTCACTTAATTAGGTCTCTTCAAGACTGATTAGGTCATATGACCTTGATTTTCATAGATAAAAATCTTATTAGATCTTCATGATAGTTTATATACACCCCTATGATGGTCTAAAAGACCTCATTCTGTTATTAAAGCTTATATTTCATTTAATTTCTCTTAGCTTACTAAAATAGGCCTAAAACTGCCTTACACACACACACACACCATTCCTTGTTCATATACTACTTAATCAGACATACACCCTTAAAATATTAGGTAAACCATATAATAGGTCTTAGGAAATATTTTTGACATTAATAAAATTATATTTGAGTCCCTTTTGGTCTGACATGACTCAATTAGGCCTCATTTCACTATTAGGTCTCATGGAGACCTAATTATATTAGGTCTATATCTTAACTCCAAAACTTAATTCTCTAGGCCTAGATGGATTCCTAAAACAAATTAAAACCATTAAAGTACTTATAAATATAAATATAATTAACTCCTCCATGATTGGTTAGACCTGTGTCTTTCATTCATAGCATGAAACCTCTTTTAGGACAAACTGTCCTATTAGGCATGTGTGCCTCAAAAGTCTGTCTTACAAAAGTGAAGCTCAAATATACTTAAGCCACTAAAATATGATAAAAAAGGAATATATAAATATTATAAATGACCCCAGTGTCATTAAAAAATGTATTATACACTTCCAATTAGGAGATAATATCTCAAGAACATCTTTGTAACTCACTCACTCAAAACTGCCAGATTACCTTAAAAACTAGTCATGGTGACTCAGACCTCCAACACCTGTATAGAAACTTTCCATGACTTATGATGCATGTAGATGGTACTATGATATTTATATACCATAATAAAATATAAATATCATATTTTCTAATGGAAAATATTTGTCTTTCATACCAATCTCATGACCTTATATCTCAATATCTTATTTAAATTAGACTGGTCAACTTGTGAGCAACTTTTTTAGCATATTCACTGACCTCCAAAACTTATACCAAACATGAAAATGTCTTAAAAGTATTAAAAAACATATATATACACTTGGTTTCATCATTATAACATGAAAACACATTCCAATTCATTTTCTTACTGCTACCTGGATTTTTCACTATTTACACCATTAGGCCTGTTAGCGACTAACTTGGATGACTGGTTTAACACACTTGAATGGTGTAAATTATATATAAAACTAAATGGAAATATAGTATGAGTATGTATCTCATTATTATATCCATTTTAATTTCTTGACCAATGTAAATTTTGACTGCTACATCAAATTCTTCACAAACAAGCCTAAATCTGCACATTTTCTCTCTCATTTGACTAACCACCACCACCTAGAGGTACTTGATAGATTTAAATACATGATTAAATATTTTTTTATATTAATTTTAGACCATTATTTGATATTTTTAATAATATCTTCCATATTGGGTCCTTAGTAGGGTTTTATAGAGGTTTAACACATGTTTTAGTGTTAACAATTGTTCATAAAGGATTTCCCCTTAAATCTAAAACCAATGCTTAGAGATCTTATCTAGGACCCTTCCCAATCTCTCCTTAATAGCTCATGTTACCAATAATAGGTTACACATGCCAATGAACACCTAAAATGCCTTCTCAAGTTTGCATACCTTCATTCTATGCATTTGAGAGACCTAAAAACCAATTTTCATGCCTTTTATTTAAAACCTTGACCTCATAATTCCTGATTAATCTTGAAAAAAAATGACTTACCTATATCCATTCTCTTATTCACACATTCACCTTGCAATATGATCTTCATACCTCATTAGGCTAGGTAGGGTTTAAGAGAGGTCTACATCCAGACCTAAACTGAAGGTCTTATCCCTATAAGCTCACCCTGAGACTCTCATGAGTATTCCAATGCCTCACATACATGACCAAACAACCTTTATAACCTATCACATGCTTGATTTCACTCACCTCATCATGACACCATCTCATACCTCTATCATGCCATGATTATAATCAAGCTTCTAATGCACTTGATGCCTTAACCTATTCCTTCGATGTCATGACGTCAAAAAAAATCAACTAATCAAATATAAGACATTACACCACACTCATATCACTGCACCATTCTCTTTTTGATGACAACAATATTTCACAGCCTCATACAAACCTAAAACTACATGACCAAGCTTTATATGACTAGACATATTTCTTCCATGTACTTGAACACCTTTGACATCAACCTTGATGGTACAATCTTGAGATGATACATACTTCACATAAATGACCATTATGACTTTGCATGATGCACCTTTTTGACATCAACGACTATAACATGCCAACACCTTATCAGCTTTTAGGAATAAAATGATACACTTGGTGTTTTTATGTCTTTTCCTTTTACTCACATTATTTTGAGTAAAAAAATCTTTGTTTATGAAAACCATGTCTAAGTCAAGTCATGTTGATACACCCAGTTTTTCCCAAAGAGGTGTTATTTTGTCTATTTGATGCCACACTTTGCCTATGTCATTTGTTAATTTTTTTGTGTGTGTATCACATGTTTAAAAGGGGCATCATTACACTACCCATTTCATTTTAGGTCTTTTCCTTAGATTTTTTAAAACAAAAGCATTTTCATACCTTTTGAATGAGTTATAATCGTTATGTTGTACACATTATTTCAAACTTGTTGCCTTGTGTCCAATCAATTTAAAAATCATGTATGCCTTTTGGTCTATGCCTAGTAACATTATGCCATCCAATTTTGTCTAGAATGTTGTTCGCTTGAGAAAACAAGTCTTCTAAATCAAGTTTAAAATTAGTCTTGTGAAGTTCAAATCCAAAATATTGATTGGTTTATGCCTATGCCTTGCTTAATTTTGGATTATATGTTTACCTCTCATTTTTGAATTGTGCAACTTAGACTAATTCCTTACTTGATTTGAATATATTTTGTATCTAGATTTTAGAAGTGGTTTCTTTTTCATATACCTCGAATCTATTTTGTTGCTTATAACTAAGGTAAAAACTCTCTCTCCAAGTAAAACCTTAAGCATGATTAGTTTACATTTGAGTTATGCTCATCACTTAGGCTTGAAGTTTCTACTCCTCATCCTTATTTTTGCTTACTTGGAATTAATTTTCCTAATTAATTTCATGTGTATGTTTAAGTTTCAATGTATTTTTCCAATGGTCAAGTTTATGTTTGAAATACATATGCCTAGTTTGAGTCTAAGTGTTTTGAATTGTTAGATTAATTGTCTTACCTTGACCTAGTGTGTTTCAAGTCTATATTTTGTGCCATGTTTCCAAAAGACCTAGCATTTTACCATTTTAGACCTAGTTTGTTCCAAGTCTAGATTTGTGCCTTATTCCCAAATACCTAGCATTTTACCATTTTATACCTAGTTTATTTCAAGTTGATATTTTGTGTTGTGTTTCTAAAAGACCTAGCATTTTACTATTTTATACCTAATTTGTTTCACGTCTAGATTTTATGTCATGTTTTCAAAATTCTTAAAGTTTTACCATTTTAGACCTAGTTTTTTCCAAGTCTAGCTTTGTGTCATGTTCCCAAAAACCTAGCATTTATCTTTTATTTCAATTTTTAGACCTAGTCATTTGAGCCTAGATTTGTGCCTTATTTCCAAAGACCTTGCACGCTTTTCATTTTTTAGACCTAGATTAAAGTTATTTGAAACACTTTGACAAAATTTTCATTCAGAATTGTATTTAACTTGACCATTTGTGTGAGACATTTGAAATTAGACCTTGAGGACATTTTAGATTGATTTTATCATTGATGAATTTAGAGAAATAAGTCCATTCTTAGGCCATATTTCTAAACCATTAGACCAAGTTCCTAGACATTTCAAGTTTGGACCATTTTCCATTTAGACCACATTTTAAAGAGTTTATAGAAATCTAAAATTATTTTTTGTGAGATGTTAGTAATTTATTCAGATATGTCTCAATACACTTATAGTGGAACCATGTACAATCTAGGTTATAATAACATGGTCATGGATGATACATTTATTAAAGACTGATATGACAATGATGTAGTTTATGAGACCCATTAGCACATTACTTGGTTAATACACATCCATATGCAGAGCAAGACCAAAAACAAACAACTCCTATAGTGTGCCACCCATTATAGAACAAGTCCAAGTAAAATGATACTATATTACTATGCTATTGACATATAACCCATACTTGTTTGATCATCACTTTATTGAAAATAAGGACAAAGTTTTAGTCAGATCTATGGAGGTAGGGGCCAAGTTTCTAGAAAATGTCCCCCATGAAAACCTAACTTGTCTAGTCAAAGTGCCAAAAAATGTACCTTACACCCAAATTATGGAACATGCCTCTACTAGTTATCCTCAAGCACTCATGCCGGTTTCATACCAAAAATAAATATGCTTGAAAGAGGAAAGGGACATATTGAGGACCAATTCACACAAATATAAAAAACATATTAAACTTACTTAAATCTACCATGAATTACAATGCCATCCTGTATCAAATACTCTACTCATAGAGCTAACTCCTTCAACATGAGTACTAATTTATTTAACATGTAAATATAATCTGGGTGTAGAATCATTTACCCAAAGTACTTTAGTAGGGCACATGGTCAATGTACCATTCATTAAGGAAGTAATTATATCTCCCACTCAAACTAACATGCCGAATATAATAGATAACATGCAAGTGTCTTTCAATCTAGACCAAGGAAAGATAAATGCATCAAAAAATAGTCTAAAACAACAAGTGCCTTTAGTCAATACCGATAGTGGTTTACAATAGCAGGGGATAGGAATTAATCCTTCCCAATCATAAAATATTATTCCTAATCCTCAATCAATTACTTCTTCAATCACACATCAACAAGTGGTAACTAATCAAGTGCCGACCAATGTTTTAACTCAATAACAAGTGACAAACTTTATCCTACCCCAACAAGTAATGGAAAATATTCCATGACAATAGGCACAGTCTAATTTACCATCATAGTAGAGGTAGAACACTATGCCACCTTAACAGGGGGATATAAATGTTCCACCTCAATAGGTAGTGATAAACATACCTCAATAGTCATAGACTAATATGCGTTTATAATCACAAATTTATCTAATCAACAACATATTTTTCTTGGACAAAGATAAATTACAAACATCTAACAAGTATCTAGTTCACAACAATAGGTTATTGTGAAACAAAGAGGTACCAATGCCTAACAAGTACCTATTAGTCAACCATTTACTTTAATTAACAAGTGCCAAATATTCAGAGACAGGGCCTTGGTCAACAACAAATTCACTTTATTCAACCAAGTTTGACTAGTTAGAAGCAAGTCCCTACTCAACCTTAGTAGGCACAATATAGTTCAAAAATCCATATCCTTTTATCACAAACCCAATTCACTTAGACCCAAGGCCATAAACCAAACTCGAAACATAATACTCACTAATAATCTATGCAATATCAATAGTCACATCCCAATTTATGGATGCATATTCTTGGTCAATTCACTCATAAAACCAACATTCAACAAAAAAATTCATTCCTCCATTAGACCTTGGTCAAGGTTATCCACCTTTGACTACTCAACTACAACCCCAACCAAATATACCATTTAGTTTCTTGGCCCAAGAATTGCAACAAATACAAGATGTGATTTCTGCTATTTAAATTGGGAAATAGACCAAGAAATTCAAATTAGATGATGTGTGTTCGTATCCTTTTAACATGTAGTACATTCAAATACCATTTCCTATAGGTTATGAACCAACAAAATTTGACAAGTAAAAGGGTAAATGAGACCCCAAGGCACATCTAATAGATTTATTTATCGCTTGCTAGCTAGTGGCTTATAGTGACATTTACCCACTCCTTTTGTTTTTTCAAAGTCTAGATGGATAAGATTTGGAGTGGTTATCTCTAGGATTAATTAATACAAGACTTCTACTATAATCTATGTATACACCTAAAATCACTTGCTTCATTATTGTTGACTAATATTCCTATTAATCGACACTTATTCTATTTAACCTATTTATTTTACTAATTATCTTACTTCTAGCCATTTATTTAATATCCCCTTCTATTATCCTACATTCACTAACCTTATTCATCCCATTCCTTCATTAATTCTTTCCTAATCCCTATTATCATAATCCAATCCTAGTTATCCATTATATGGGAATTTAAAACTCCCATAATCCCACCTAACTAGCCACTAACCTACTCCCTAGGCATTCCTACAGCAATACGAACCCTAATCCTCATAAAATCCCCTCTAATCCCCATTATCCCCTAAAATAATGGAGAAGTATCTAGAATTGGAAAAGCTCGTCTAAGTCTCTAGAATATTTAAACTAGAGACTTATAAGGAATTTAATATTCCTTGAATAATTTACAACCATTGATCTCATCCCTGTAACTTCAAATTTTAACCCTTGATCATCCCTCCAAAATACATAAAACCAAGGCTCCTCCTCCATGAAATCTAACTTGAATCTCGAAGCTCATATCAAATCCATGTCAAAATTAAACTAGCGTTTCTATAACACCATTATGCCAAAATCAATCCTTAATTTATCCATCATCTTTGATCAATCCATCCATGCCAATAATCTGAGTCTATATGCAGTCACTTGATCATTTGCAAATCATATAAAGAGCTTATTAGAAGCAATGATTGGTAAGTTCATATCATTATGATTTGTTTCTAGAATCATTCTTAATAGGTAGTTTGTGTTTTTAGTTTGAATTAGCTTATTTAAATCATAGTGTGCTCAAAATCTTACTACATTCTGGTGACCATGGTGGGACAAACTCCTAATTAATCCATTTGACATGTCAAATGTGTTTTTTATAACCTATAGGTCTAATTGGATCAAAAAAATATCAAAAATTTTCAAATTTTGTGTGTACAGGTTATACTCATGACATTACCTTGGTATTAGTAGGATTGTACTACATAATCATGATATTACTTTCAAGACTTTTGATATTGATTTAACCATACTCTTAACTACTAATAGTTTGCCTAACTATGTAGGTTTTTATCTTTCAAAAATATTTTAATGATCCAAAACTCAAAGTATTTGGTTGGAAGATAATTCAAGAAACAAGAACAACATAATAACAATAATGCTATCTCTAAGAAGAGATGTTTGATTCATTAAATTTATAGACCCAAATATATGCCTATCTTTGAGAAGAGATGTTTGATTTAAATTTTGGGTTACATATTCATTTATACATGTTTTTAAGGTAGGAGGAGGATGTGTAAGGTCACCAATCTCAAGGGAGATTAAGTGGTTCGACTTCCATGATTTACAACAATACATAATTTGAGGAATTACTATTTTTAGAAACTCACTATTTTTAGACTGCACTACTAAAATTGAAATTTGGATCACTTTAATTGGGTTTTTGAGGGTCAAATTATATTGATCAGATATGAATGACATATCACTATTTTATCCTCATTCTCATCTTTCCAACGGTTCAATTGGAGAGTCAAACAGAGCTATGGTGCAAAAGTTATGGCTCCTAAAATTTCTGCCACCAATTGGGGTAGAGCCATCACCCGAATTATCACCTGAAATGTTACTCAAATCATGAGACTTGATAATCATGATATTGATGGTATAGTCATGATATTTTCAATCTGATTCATGATTTTATGCTTAAGCCACTAACAATTTTTCTTGACAGGTTATGTAATACCATGATTTTACAAATCATGATATTGCATTTATAGTCATGATATCATGATTGTGAATTGTGACTTTGTAGTTTATGATAAAAGCAATAAAATTTATATTTTTTTTTTTTTGATCATAAGTTTACCTTTATGTTTTATGTTTTTACAAGGGACCAATCATCATATACTTTGACCTATAATACTATTAGCTTGTGTATTTTGGATTTTTAGAGTGTATATCTTTTTTTCTAAGTTTCTTGAGAAGGGCTTTAATTTGTATGATCTGTGTGATAAGTAGTTGCATTAATAAATAATCAATCAAGGAGGATCATCTATAGACAAAACCAAACACTATCATTAACACTTTCTATTCTTGATAACACTACAAGTCACAAAATTTTCATAATTACGATATTGTTCTATGAAATAACGATATTGTAAGATCAATTGTGATTTTATGCTTTTAATATGGTTCTATTAACTTTGTAATTTTCAACCAATTCAATTTGTTCATTTTTATCTTTTAAAGAATATTTAAGGACCTAATGTAACTAAAATAACTCTTTTTATAGTCCTAGATTCTACATATTTTGGATAAACATCTCTATTTATTAATTTTAAAACACATCATAAACATCAGTTTTTAAATAATAAACTATTGTAAATAAACATCTTTAATCATCTAAGTAAAAATTATTTATATGTGAAACATATGTTTCTATCAAATATATAAATCTATAAATTTAGTCATCTGTAATAATACCCCAACTCATGATTTGTTTGCAATAGTGAGTTTGTTGTCCTATGTCACAATTTTATGGTTTACAACAAAACCACAACTTTTGAGTTATAATAAATAGTGATATTGCCTATCCTAGTCATGGTTTTGTCTAACAGTCATGGTCTTATAATTAACCATCATGGTTAGCTATCTTTTGCAATATCACAACTAGCAAGTAGTGATTTTATCCCCCTAGTTACGATTTTGCATTAAATTTTTATCTTTTTTAAGTGCAATTTTTGAGTCATTTTTTATGAATTTTGAGTCATTATGAGCTCCCCGTAAAGCCCAAATTGTATTTAGGGAGCATGTCAGGGGTGTTTCCCCTAGACCTTTGAAGGAGATCTACCCCTTGATCCCACAAGAGGTGTTGCCCCTTGACCCCATTGGGGGCTGCTGCCCCTAGACCCCTATGTCATGTCCCACTCACCCCAAAGAAATTATAGATCCAAATCATGATTTTTATAGGGTATTTTATTAAGGCATATTTGACTAACATCTTGTTTCTTATAGGGGTAAATCTAGTTAATATTTTATCTAACTAACATCATCTTTTTGCAGGTTATATTTTGGGTCTAACATTTTGTTTTGCAGGTTACCTCTTTTAAGTGCCACCTAAACTACTAATAGTGTAATTGTAGGTTTCCTATCAAATAATCCATTTAGAATTTTAAAAATAAAATTTTGATCATTTACTTAGCATCTCATTATAAAAAAAACATTCTTTATACATATTTGTGTGTGTGTGTGTGTGTCAACTTATCATATTGTGCCCATCACACATAGGTACTTAAGTTGGTTAATTAATCATATCATGTTTTGTACCTATTTGTTAACCCCTCACCTATAGAATAATATGTGATGTGAAATTGACACCCATGCATGTGCTTAGTTTATAGGGGTTAGTTTCATGGATTTCATCACTACGCACTAACCAAACTCTGTGTTTTGATAGAGTATAAAAACTAGGGACATTTGTTGTTAGGATAAGCGATTGACCCCATATAGGTCATCTATGAAGGGGAAGAGTTAACTCTCTAAACTAGGCATTATAAACCACCCTACATGGACTTAGGCCCCAACATACCTTTATGTATATCAAAGATACCCTTAGCTATCCCATTTAGCCTAACCTAAAACTTTTTGGCCATAACAGGTGTACCACTATAGGAGTCAGTATTAGTTCCAAAGTAGTCATTAAGTGTAAGTACGGTTGAAAGGGTTTGGTTGATACAATAATAGGTCATTGGCCTACAACCTCACCCATGAAGTCATTGGATGGTGTGGGCATCAAGTTACACACCCTTGAGTTTACTAATCATAGGTTATGTTTTGCTTGCTTGGGTGTGTGTTGTGTTAAACATGTACTATTTGTGAGTTGAGTTAGCCTTTTCCTATCCACACCTATCTAGGTAATTGGCACATATCACCTTGTATATTGCATCCTCATCATTATATCACCATGTACATCTATATCCCATCATCTTTTTGTATATAGCATAATCATCCATACTTATCATCACCCCCATTATATATCCTTGTCATGGTATTATCCCATCTCCTATCTTAACTAGTCATACTTGATCATCATTTACCACATCCCCACCACTGATATCCTTAACACCCTTTTGCATACATTTTACTTATCCTATCCCCCATCTTGTCTATGTCTCATCCTAGTCCAACCACACCCATTTATCATTGGTCTCATCCCCCATCCCCTCCATCTTATCTTGCACATCCTTGTCATCATAACTTATTACCTATTGTATTTGTATATATTTTTCATTATCTTATCCCATCTCCCATCTTGTCTAATCCACTCATTATTTTTCATACCCCCATCACCTACATATTATCTTATACATCTATATCCAATCATCCTTTGTACTTTCACCTAGTACATCTTTTGACATCATACCATTATGTATATTAGGTTTTGTATATTATTTTATTGTCCTATCATATTCTCTATAATCACTTTGTCTTCATCCCATCCATCCATCCTTATTCATACCTTTATCACTTACATAACCCAATCCATCTTACATCTTTACCCAAGTCTGCATCATTAACTACTTATCTTCACATAGCCACCTCATCCCATCCTATTCTAATCATATCCACCATTAGTCATCACCCCATCCATTTAATATCCTAATCATCATCTTGTATATCCTTGTTTTATCTTCTTATACATAATTTTCCTATTGTACATCCTTTTACATGTCTTATAATATATCCTATCATCCACATCATCCTATGGTCACACCTTGATATCAATCATCATTAGGCATACACCTGACCTATACTAACCACATCGTATCCTAAGTTCATGCCCCTATAATTTGTATTGACCTTTCCTTCATCACCCATCTATCCTAACCCCATCCTACCTTATCCTAGCTGGCTCTCTAGGGTCACATACAAGTCTATCCATCCCCATCTCATTTACATTACCCTTTTCATCACTACATCATCATATTCACCCTTTTCCCCTATCTTAATAATCCTTATCACAACATCACCTCCCCATCCCATATTGAGTAAATTGATATAAGGCTCTTGAGCTAGTCATATTATCCACACCATCTTATCATCCTAATCCGCTATCTTTTTAGTTAGATCTCATACCTAGTCAATATCCTGCCAGCATCTTATCACTATGTCAATATCAATCTATCAAACCCATAAATCATCAATATAATCATATATAGTTAAATCATCTTGCCTATTCATAACTATCACCCATCATATCATCCTCTTGCTTGTTTAAATCTAGGCACCCATAAAATATCCAAATCCTTTTGCTAGCTAGAAAACTAGATATCATTGATAAGTCATTATCACCTATTATACTACCAATTTGAAATATAATCATAGTATTTAATATATCAATTCTATCCCATCCTCATCATCATCCATACTGCTAGCTTGATCCTTAGGCCTTAATTTATTGAAACAAACCCAAGTCTACCTTCACATCATCATCCATCTTTCCCATAGATTTGGACCCAGTTCTGGTAGACCAATACATCCTAGCTAACAAGGATGAAGTATTTTTTGTAGGAACTATAGTTAGGTTCTCACCTACCCTCATACCTTGATCCTATTCACTTGAAATCACCATCTTATAACCCCATGAAATCAGTCTCAACCTTCCTTGATATGGTCACCCTAATCAATAAATACATCACAAAGAATAAATATGAATTCCTTTTATAGCTATGGAAGATGGGTGTTTGATTTCCTAATGATTTTGACCCCATAATCCTAAATTCACCTCTTAGACAAGTCCAAAATCAACCCTTATCCCATCCCCTTTAACTATGTACTATCCCTATTCAAAATCCATTGGCCCTAATTCATACCCATCCACAATCAAATCCTCCATTTACTAATCATAATCCATCACCACTCCCCCATCCTTTATCACCCACCACCATGAACTTGACCCTAATTTCATAGACCAATACATAGCTACCAACAAGGATGAAATCCTCTTATAATTCATTACGATGGGTGTTCCACTTCCTAAAAGTGTTGATCCCCTTCAAATTATTACACCTCTGGCACAAACACTTTTATGTAAGTCTCCTTCCAATCCCCCATCCACTAGTCATATCCAATCATCTACTCCTTCCCCTAATATAAAAGGGAATACAATATTGGCCACCCATCCATCCACCTAACCACATCAAACACCATTTGATCTAAATACCAATGCTTCCACATCAAAGTCACAAAACAAAATGGGTCCTTTTACTCCCCTTCCTGTATCTTTAGAATCCCTTTTCCAACAACTTGTCACCACTAACATGATGGTATATCCACCCATATAACATATTAATCCCACCAATCCTAAGACCTCTTGGTATAAAGCAAACTGATATTATCTATATCATCAAATATAGGGGCATTCCATTAAATGATGTCAAAATTTTTGAGACTATGTCCAAGACCTCATGAATAGTGGTGACATAGTAATCAAGGATGAATCAGATGAATTTAAATCCATAGGTGAATAAGAAGAGGAATGCCAAGATTCTATTCCCTATCATGATTAAATCCTTCCTCTTCTAATCCAAGGTCAAGACATCCTCTCTATCTTCCATAATCCCCCTATCTTTGACCACCCATATATTAAAAATAAGTCTACTCCACATAAACCTAGTCCTTATATACACCATAATCCCTTTCATGGACCTACCTCTACTTCTTCCATTATTCATCCATCATCTCCTTCTCACCCATTAAATCAAATACCCCCCATTGAGAAGACAATCATAGACAAATCATCTTTTACTAGTAGCATAGCATCATGTACATCAAAATTAGCATTAGAGATAGAACAAGTTTTATCTACCTCAAGATCATGTGCAATATCGCTATCCAAATCAAATTTATCATATGAATAATCCATTATTGATATTATAATAGATGGTGATAATGCCTACTCTTTTAAAGATCCCAATTAGGATGATGACATCATAACTAAATTCTTGAATGCTTTATCTATTGAAGATTTTTAGAGTGAATTTGATCCTACCTTGGATACGTGCCTTTGTGATCCCTTAGATATTCTTGAGGACACTTTCTCCAACATAGAGGCTAGGGCTCCTAATGAAATTTATAGAACTATGCTACCCATTATCCCCTTAATCCATCCCATCCTAGTAATCCTCTACCTTACCTCCATAATCCTAATATCCCACTCCATGAAGGGGATAAACATGACCATGCACCGTTAATTTAACATCATGTGCCAAAAATATGAAGGTCCAAAAACATATTCCAAAAGTCAATCATAATTAAATCATCTTTGATCCAATAAATCAAAGTCAAGCAAAATCAAATCATCAGCCTAATCAGATAATGTCTCCCCTTAGTGAAGCCCAATATTAGACAATAGGGGCATATCAAAGTCAAAATAGTTATCTATCAAGTCAAAAATAAATCTCTTCTAGTGAAGCCCAAAAATAGGCACCAAGGGGAAACAAAGTAAAAAATCATATGATTGACTATCCTCTTAATGTTTGGAACAAATAATAATCAAGTCATAAGGCCTTAGATCCTATAGTCTTATGGCACCAATATAAACAATCCCTTCTAATGTATCTAATGGTGTATGTAACTATTGAACCCAATTTCCACTCCCTACCTCATCATATGAACAATCCCAATAATATCCATCCTTCACATCCTATATCCCCTCATCACATTCATGGCATACCCCCATTCACACCATGTCTCAAATCTTTGTGAAACATTGTTCCTTGTAAGGGTCATGAAGACACCTAGTTAAAATGTTTAGAAGATGTTAAATCAAGAGTCAATAAAGGTCAACATCACATGGTCCTAACATCACCTTTTGTTAGAATTAGCATTGGCTAACATTTTCATCTAGCATCAACATCTTACATCTCTCCCATCACTAATAAATTGAGATTCCATCTACAAGTCAAAAATAAATCAAAAAAATCATCCAATGGTGAAAACCAATCTTCTAGTGCCTTAGACAAGTACCATGATGAAAATTGGTTTTTGACATCATGGTAGAATAATCTATTGTTTTTATTGTTCCTTAAAACTTGGGGGCAAATCCAACCATTTCATATCATTGTCCATCCATCCCACTTGTCACATATTTCATCCATCTTGTCTTATTACCCATCACCTTATCTCTTGATAAATTATTCCTATCTATCATCCACCATCATATCATGCATCCTATCTCTTCTTCCTTCCCATATTGACATTTTTAAGGAAGTATAAGGTGTCTTGAAAACTATTCTAGAACCATCTTAGCATATCCTCCAATGGAAACTCAAGAAAATAACCATCTAGTTTCTTCATGATGTGGTCATTGGCTATCCCTAGTCCATTCATTCTTGGTCACCCATCATCATCATCCTTTGTCATCACATCCATCATCCCTCCATCATTCTCTTAGTTTATAGGATTGGTATTAGATTTTTTAGTATCCCCATTTTTATAGTGTATATAAATATTCCAAAAAATACCTAAAAATTGAAAAATATCAAAAACCCTGAAAAATTATAAAATTTGAAAAATCCAAAAATTGTCCATGATGTCTTGTCTTATCTCAAATATCTTAGTCACATCCATCTACATATATCTCATATTTTCCCCATATTTGGATACCACATTCTATCTTAGGACCAAATTGGAGTGGGCACCCATCCCTTCATGTCTTCCATCTCATCTTGTTGGTCAAGCCTTATTAACGTACATCACCTTGTCAAAGACTTTAATATGGTACCTATAATTTTCCTATTAATTCATATTCACACTTATCACCCATAACATCACCTATTTATTGGAAGTTACTTGATCCCATAATTATCCTTATCATTACCTCTTCATGTCTAACACCCATCCAATCCAATTTTTCTAGCATGAAAGGTATTTGATCCCATCATCTCCTAGTCTCTTTACTAGATTGAATTCTTGTAGGCCTTGTCTATTGGTAATCCTTGGTAATAAATTTTATAATCCACCCTCATTCACCACTTTCCAATTAAATTTCAAGACCAAATCAGTATTCAAAGATCTTATCCCATCCTCCATCCTTCTATCCACAACTAGGGGAAACATCCTAGCCTAATCCTAATCCTTGTCATCTATCCTATCCAAATCCATGTCCATCATAAGTCCACCATCACATCACGATCATCTAACCCATCACATATTCACTCATCCCATCATTAGATAAGACATTAGGACACTACATGTAGATACTCGTGGGTGTTACTTGTTTGTTCTGTTTGTCTTGTTTACATGTCTTTTATCATGTATATATCTTGTTTGTCTTATGTTTATTTTCATTTTTTATTTTTTTCTAGTGGGAAATAAATGAGGATGCTATTAGGAAATAAAAAGTGCCCTTGATGATGTAGATTTCACCACTTGCTCATGAATTTTATCATAATGTCCTTTTAATCATATATATATGATGGGACATATTGCCAAGTGCCATATTTAATGGATTATTTAGACTATGATGAGACATATGATAGTTGTGATGGATTGATCACCAACACCCTTATCATTCCTCTAATCATCTCATCATCCTTAATATAATCCTCTTGACTCATCCAAATAATATCCCACCTTTTATCCTTATCATTTTCATATTGTTAATCATATCCTTTAATTACTAACAAGTCTAATCATCCTCATCACTTTCTAATCAATAATAATAATAATAATCATCATCTCCTATTTTTAGACTATATAGGTAGCACTTGGCCACATTTCAATGCTCAAAGATAGCTTAGCCACTATCTCTATCATTCATCCTCAACCTCCAATATTTTGGTTACTCAATCACATCATTTATTCTCTCATATCTTCTTCATCATACCAATCAATTTAGCTTTAAACTACACCCATCATTAATCTTATTAGATCAAATCACTCTTATCCTATCCTATAGATCTTCCTTGCACGCATCATTACTTGGGATACATCTAAATCTTGCAGCCTTTAATCTTATCATCATCCTATTATGGTTGATTCCTCCTTGGAATGTGTCTATAATTGTGACACCCATCACCTTTACTCCTTGAGCATATGTCTTTCCCAAGGGCATCATCGATTTATAGTTCATCGACCTGGTCGATCATCTTCATCATCTTATATCTCACACTTAGAATTCCATCCCCTCATCATATCCCACTCCTCATTTCTTCCTTCAAGTGGCCATCCATCTCATTATTCCCTGCATGTACCCTCAAAAGGGAATAATATCCCATATCATCATCAACTAACATTCATCTATGACATGGTTTTTCTTTGAAAGACCATTACTCCTTTCATTACTACCCCACTCACAATGCCCTTTCAAAGAGGGGTAAAATGTATACACCTAAATTCACTCGCTTCATTATTATTGAATAATATTCCTATTAGTCGATACTAATTATACTTAACCTATTTTATTCCACTAATTATCCTATTTATAGCAATTTATTTAATATCCCCTTATATTATCTTACATTCACTAATCTTATTTATCCCATTCCTTCATTAATTCTATCCTAATACATATTATTGTAGTTATCCATTATATGGGAATTCAAAATTCCCATAACCCCACCTAACCACCTACTAAACTAGTACCTAAGAATTCTTATATCCCTAAGAATCCTAATCCTCATTCAAGCCCTTATAATCTTCATTATCCCCTAAACTAATGGACAAGTCTCTAGAATTGGAGAAGCTCTTCCAAGTCTCTAGAAATATCTAAACTAGAGACTTATAAGGAATTTAATATTCCTTGAATAATTTAAAACCATTGATCTCATCCCTATAACTTCAAATTTTAACCCTTGATCTTCCCTCCCAAATATATATAACCAAGGCTTCTCCTCCATGGAAGCTAACTTGAATCTCCATGTTCATATCATAGCCATGTCAAAATTTAAACTAGCATTTCTATAACAGCATTATGCCAAAATTAATCCTCAATCAAGCATCCTTCATCTGTCATATTTGATCAAGTCATCCATGTCAATAATCTAAGTCTATATGCAATCACTTGATCATTTACAAATCCTAGAAGGAGGTTATTAGAAGCAAATATTGGTAAGTTCATATCATTCTGATTTGTTTCTAGAATCCTTCCTAATAGGTAGTTTGTGTTTTGAGTTTAAATTAGATTGTTTAATTCATATTATGCTCAAAATACTACTATAATCTTAAAAATGAGATTTCATTAGTCAATTTGACTCAGGACAAGTTGAAAGTTGGTGAGAGCTTTGAAATCTACTTATAGAGATTGAGAGTGCTTGTTAATCACTTCACCCACAACTTAATAGATAAATAATTGGCCATTGTGTTTACTAAAAATTTACATAGTGAGATATCTTATAATCTAGTGCTTCAGTGTGCGCATACCTTCAAAGAGATTATTGAAAAAGGTTTATAGATTAAAAATTCCCTTATTAACAAGGGGATTATCAAGTCAACCTCCTCAAATTAGACTCAAAACCAAAACCCAAGTGTAGGTCCAAGTCAAATCCCTAACCCAATCCAAGCACAAGTGTCTACATTATTTTAAGCTAATAATTATGAAAAATACAAACCATACAACCATAATAATAATAATGTTAGAAATAGAGTAACCTAGTCACATCATGTCCAAATGGTGCAAATGCTATCTACTCATGCCATGCCTCAAATATAGTTTGTTCTTCATCAACAACCCATTCAATAAGTGCAGCCTATGCAACAACCTAGACCAATACCTCAAATGCTACAACAACCACCTTTACAAATCCCTCCTCCAAGAATAAGACCCACTCTTAGAGTCTTCAACGACCTTCGTGAGCCTATCAAAGTAGTATTTTTAAAGTTACCTATGACCAATATGATTATTTGGATGATTCAAAAACACTATCATAAGGGTATAATATATATAGACTAGTATAAATATCATGAGTTCTATGAATACCATAGTGTTCATCGACATTCCATATGTTTTTGTGTGCAGTTGAAGTACCTTATTAAAAATATGTTGGAAAATAGATAAATCTAGTTGGATAATAGAGCATCTACATCCCACCAAAGATTTGGTATCTATTAAAATCCTTTTCTACAACATAATAATTGTAATCAATAAATGCAACAATGAAGACCACAACAACAACAAAAACAACACTATCAACAATAACCACAACAAAATTAGTAGCAACACAAAATTCAACCCAATGGGAGGAACCAAGGCCAAATGACCATAACAACCAACATAATTAACACATAGTTGTACATGACTACAATAAAGTTATATGTCATATTGTGGGTGGGCATATTTATACCATTACCATAAATCCTAGACCAAGTGCCAATAGACCAAGACAATTAGCTAACATTGCCAATCAACCTACCTATACCAATAATCCTTAACCTATACTATAGACAAGAAAAATAACAAACAAAGATTACCATTTTAGGACCTTATGCTGATAACTCCTCATTACCCTATGACCACAACCAAGTGCATCAAGAATCAATAATTATCATTGCTAGCCCATCTCCATAATTTTCTAGTAGCAATGGTCTTGTATCTAATCAAAATTGTGAAATCACAACTTGGAGGTCCAAGATTACCATTACAATCCCATAACCTCCTACCAATGAACCAATCCAGCTTACTATGTTGGTTAATAACAAGCCAAATACCATTATTAAGGAAAAGACATATGACATTGTGAAATAAATCTAAAAGACACCTACACAAATCTCCATTTTATATTTTTTCCGTATGTCTACCATCTAAAAGATTATCCTTAAAAAACATTTATTCCAATCCCAAGTTCCAAATGACATAACCCTAGAAAAATTCTAATATTTGGTTGGATACCTAGCCCCAACCTAATGATTGACCTTTGACCAAAGTGATATGCCATTATTTCACCATCAACATAACAACTTGTTATACATTGAAGGTGTCATCATGTGACACAAAGTAAAATGTGTCATCATAGATAATGGATTGGGCTTGAATATTATGTCTTTCAAGCTCATCAAACATTTAGGATATACAATAGTTGATCTATAGTCATAAACTATTAATATCAAAGCCTACAATAATGAATAATGGGAATCACAAGGAACTATAAGCTTTATAATGATTATTTTGCCCTTAAACCATGATACAATTTTATAAGTGAAGGACCTAAAACTATAATACAATTTTCTTTTGGGTAGACCATGGATACATGAAATTCATGCAATTCCTTCAACATTGCACCAATGTATCAAATTTCGTCATTTAGGGTTAGAGGTAACTATCAATGGATATTTATAGCCATATGAACACTGTAAACATATGAAGGTTGAGTAAAAAAGTTACAACTACTATTTTGGGCTAGATTTAGTACCCAAGAAGGAAAAAATAAAGAGATACTTGTTGAATTACTAAAGGCCAATTGCATAGACCCTAATAGCCTTGCCCCATATTCACATACACCTCCTCTTTAAATGTCTAATAATTTTAGCATTTCAGACAATGGTCTAAGAAAGTATTTGACCCATGACACATTACATATTGCCAAGATTCCATAGAACCCCAAGTCTTATATAAAACCTAAATTTAAACCCACTTACACCATTACACCAGTAAATTGACATTACACACTTTCCTTTTATCATCCTCAACTTATAGACTAGGACCAACAAGAATCCATAGTGCCTATAGATGAGTTTAAGAATGATGAGGCCTTTTGTGATTTTCTAAGCCTAAGAGATAATATTTCATTGGGAGATGTCAAACAAGGGTTATCTATCAAATTAGATCCCACAGCCTATTTTGGAGAGCAGGTGAACACCCTTAACCAAAAATAAAAGAATAAAACATTGAGGTCCCAAAGTGAAAACCTTTTGAGACAATTTTAGAGATGGGTAAAAGTAAAGAGAAAGACCAATGTTTTAGTGAAAACCTATATCATGCACCACTAGATGGGGGTGTTCAACTTTCCTTAAATGACATTCAAGAGACCACCAATAATGAACTTGATTTTGGGTCTGAGTTCAACATAGAGGAATAATATGTCTTCGATCAAATTTCCAAAAAATTCATATAGTAGTTGTAAATGGCCATTACTACCATTAGGAGATTCAGATTCATCTTATTTAGGAGAGATTGAAGAACTAGTCTAACTAGAGGACTTTGTTGTTATAGGCTAATTCACATGCTTGACAACCATTTATAAAATGGCTTGATTTTCCTAGTATAATATATTAAAAAATTCAACATTACGACTCTAGATGAATTAAAGTGGATCAAATTAGGTGCATCCCTCACTAAGGAGGAACAAGAATTTTTTATATCCCTTTTGAGGGAGTTTGTTGACATTTTTGATTGGGCCTACTCAGACATGCCAAGTTTTGACCCCACCTTGTTGTGAATCCTAGTGCCAAAGCTATGAAACATAAACTATGTAAGATTCATCCTTGTATTGCTATATTTGTTAATAAAGAGTTTGAAAAAATATTAGAAGCGAGATGCATTTGACCAATCAAATATTTAGAGTGGATCTCAAACATTATACTTGTCAATAAAAATCTAGAAGGGATCAAGATCTGCATTGATTTTAGAGACATCAATAAGGCCTACCTAAGAATGAATTTTCTATGCCAAACATTGACATAATAGTTAATGTTGATGGTTAAAATTGTGCTTGATTCTAATCAACAACAATGGGAAGTTTCAAGCTGTGGGATATTGCGGCTTGAAACAACCTCCAAATTTTAGAGAAGCTAGTCTCTTCTTTTTGTATCAAGTGTTGGGGGAAAAGGGATAGGAAATTAAATAGAAATGCAAATGCAAGAAATGAAACCTAACTATGGTGATGTGCCTGAGAGTAATTATAATCCTAACCTGAGCACAGTGAGACTATATGTAGGATTCATTCAAATTTAAGAGCAAACAAGTGCATGATCAATGTAAAAGATTGAAACAATAGAAACAGAGGCTCACAACAGAGACTTCTTTTTCTGAGATACAAAAAATGTCAACAAAGGCATAGGGTTCAATCTTCTTAATTGAATTTTCCAATCACATAAGAGGCGCAACAACACATACAGTTATGTAAACCTACCAACTCAAGAAAATGAGACAAAAGCAAATGACATTCCTAATCACAACTCTAGAAAATCTAAAGTATAGACTACTTTAGCAAATGACATAGATAGTATCAACAAAGACATAGAGTTCAATCTTCTTAATTCATTTAGCCACATAAAAGGCCCAGAAACATGCATAGTTACATCAACTTTACAACTCAAGAAAATGAGACAAAAGAAAATGATACTACTTGGTCAAAAACTCTAGAAAGTCTAAAAGCTATAGAATCCTCTTCTTTAATATAATCCTAACCCCTCTTTATAGCCTCAAATTTTATAGATAAAATAGCATGGTATTCTGTGCATTTAATGCCTTGGATGCATCCTGGTCTTATCAAGAAGGGCCATGCTAGGGCGGGGAGGCTGCCCTATCTATGGCATGGTGATTCTTGTCTAGTACCTCCTTCTGCACTTGAATTTCCTCATTCCATCACCTACTTAGCTACTCGACTATCTATTCTACCTCCCTTATAGGGGACAAACAAACGACCCTTTTAATGTTTGTAGGCTCCATAAATCTACCCGTGAACTATTCCAACTACCAAAAATAACTCCCATCGAGTTTCCCTCCATCTTACTTTGTTGTAATAGATACATGAAACAATCTGTTCTATTGAAATGGGGGAGGATACTTAGTCAATTTCTTGAAATTCTCCTTATTGCTTAGAAAGCACCAGAGAATGACACATGGCACTTTTTGCCTGATTTATTGAAGACACGCGACATTTTCTACTTTCCCTATATCTTGCTTAGGAATGCCCCACCTTTGACACCTATCACAATCCACATTTTCTATACTTAGCAATTTTAACAAAATAAACTCACCACATTCCTTGCTTGAGCAACTACAAAAAAGGATGGATGTACGTGGCCATCTTCACTTGGTGACACTTGGTGCTTCCATAGACCTTTGAAATAAAACCCAAGACCCACCACAATCTTTATTTGGAAATGAAGCTTGAAGATGATCTCTTGGAAGTTGACATGTGGTGGCCTTTGCTATTCTTAAGAAGATACATGACATCTTCTACTTCTCCTACTAGGGGTATGTGGCATCTTTCACTACTTTTGGGAATGGAGTAGAAAGGGGATCAAAGAGTGACACTTGGTGACCTCTGCTACACTTCAACACTTAAACAAAATGAAATGATGCTTCTCTACCTTTTGAAAAGGTATTGGCCCCTTTGGATTGTAGGACACTCCTTTGAACTGCTCGATGAACCAAAATAGTTTAATGGTTCAACAGTTCAACACTGTGCACCATTTACACTTTAACTGAGGTATTGAACCTAGGCATTGAACTGACTATCTCTTGGAGGTTGACACGTGGTGACTTTTGCCTTCCTCTAAAAAAGTAGTCTAGGGCCTTTTGTAACTACCACCTAGCACTTTCTGCATGACCATGCTACTTAGCTTGTTGAAACCCTTTCACTAAAAAATAGATGAAACATAGGTGCCGATATGAGATGCGGATGCCGACACATGGTGCATTCTGCTTAGCTATTATTGGATACATGGCATGATCTTCAGCTCTCTTCAAAATTATGGAAAGTGTCTCAGATGATGCCAGTTGGCCAGCTTCATGTTTCAGAAAGTGACACTTGGAAGCTTCCACTTGATTTCAACACTTGGGAAAAAATGAAGGGAAATAAATAAAAAAGGGAAAAGAGAACTTGTGCTTAGACTATGCCACTTGGTAGCTTTCACTACACTTTGATACTTAGACAAAAAATAAACCTGCATTCTGCTCCAAAACTCTTCTGCTATGACCAAGGTATGTAGGAATCAAAACTATAGTGCTCGATTAAAAATTTAATGTAATGTAGAGTAAAAATTTACTCTATAGTTACTAGTGACCCTCAGGACTTTTGAGCTTGCTCAAAAAGAAACCCAACTCCCACTCTGTCAAAATTTCAAAATTTTATAGCTTTAAAAGTGCTGTCTGGTAGATGGACCATTCATGGTCAGATAACCCTTGCTTGTTCTGCAATTCAACAAAAGCTAGATCAAGGTTAATGATATCCTTGTGTAAATTTTTTTGCAGAATCTAGACTGTAGCTTTCAGTTTGAATTCCAATTGGGAAATAGGAACCAACACAATTTTGACTTTTGAGACTGAGGAATCATCCTACAGGACTTGGAAAACTATTTGATCCTTCTATTTGGCTAGTAACAATGGTTCAATTTGATCAACCATCAGCACCATGTTGGCATCTAAAAATGGAGAAGGGAGGCCTAGTTGCACTAGATCTTCAGTATGCTGTCTCATCTCGCCGATGCCTTCCTTCATGACTTTAAGAAGCTCTTTACAACTGTTGGCCACAACATTGCAACTGAGCACCTCATTGACCCATTTCATGGTGACCATTCTGTCAGTGATTCTTGTGGCTGCCAATGTCACATCCATTGCATCGTAAAGCTTTTACAACAAGGTTTGGGAGTCTGTGACTCTATTGGAGACTGTAGCTAGAGTGTTCTTCATTGAATCTTCCACCTTCTCACATAATTGCTATGCATTGAGCAGGAAGGTGAGAGATGGCCTGAGCTGAATAATCTTTAAGGAGTTTCTTTTCCACATTGATTCGTAGAGCTCCTTTACCAATTGTATCACTCTGACACCTTTTGGCCTATTAGCCAGCTCTATCATCATTTGCACCACTTTTTGCTACTTTGCTTGGAACTGGGCTTGAAAAGCTGCAGCCTTGTTTTGTTCATCCAATAGCTTCTACTACAATTGAGAAACTTGCAGTTGATGTGCTTCAACTCTTCCCTATAACATTGTTTTCTCCCTCTTAAGGGTCATTGATGCATCCTTTGCATGTGTGAGCTCTACTTTTAATGAATCATTTTAGGCCTAAACTACTTAATGAGTCTGAAGGGAAACAATATCTTGTAACTATTTATTTAGACTTGCTATTTCATTATCTATCTTATTTATTTCTTTGGCCAAACTACTATAGTTTTCCTTTTCTTTGGCCAAATCAACCTCCATCTTTTGTAGTCTTCTTGAAGTTTTCAAATAATCCTTCATGACTGTAGAAGTGGATTCTGTCAATAGCTCAACTCTATCCTTGGGCTTGAACAAGGACATATCAATGGACACTACGTTCATTATATAATTCTCTGGCTGCATCTACTTGCTTGGCTTGACGATGTTGGGTGACAAATGGGTCACCATCAGTTGCTGCTCAATAGGGTCAAATTATGATTACAAGTGTGGGACATCTAATGCTTTATTTTCTTTAATTCTCTTTTTCTCAAACTAGGCTTCTCTTTCCTTCCTAGCAGCATTGGCCTGTGTCTGAAAGGTGGAAGGGGATGCAATGTGTCCTCTCACAAAAAGATATCCCTATGGCAGGCCATATTGAATAGGCAGTGGTTGGCTATGGGTGAGATGGAGGGGCATCTTTCTAGGAATAAAGGGAGAAAAATGGGGTAACATTAGGGCTTGAGGCATCAAGGATGGAGTGAATTGTGAAATGGGGATGGTAGAGGTGATAGGTGGTGTCATTTGGCTAGGTGGAGGCATCACACCAATAGGGGAAGGAACAAACTAAGAGGGAGGAGGAGGGGTAATACTTACCTAAGGGGGAATCATAGTGCTCTGTAATTGGTGCTGTGAAGGTTCCTCTTCCTCCTCTGAATCAAAATGGAACTGCACCCTCTTCCTCTTCCTAGGTGTCTCTAACTCTAGCTACGTCTACTTCCCTTCTACATCTGTTGTTGCCAATGGTGCTTGTGGAGAACCAAGGAATTTAATAAATTTTGATGAAGGGGAAGCTTTTGGTGGTGAAGACACCAAACTCCTTTATTTTTCCATAGCGCTAAGTGGTTGGGGCCAAGTTGATGTAGTGACTATAGCTGAAGCTTGCTCTGAGGCCTATGGTTGCTGGCTTGGTCCCACTCTAACTTCCTACCCTATATCAAGTGTCAATAATTGGCTTGTTTCTAGGCTAGATGCAGGGGAGGGATGACACTCATCCCAAAGTTCCTCCCATCTTTCATCTGAATCCATGCTTCCAAAAGTGTGGGTGGTTTGAGAAATTTCCTGCTTATATTTTCAATAGGCTTCAATCTTCTCTACATCCCAATCTTTGTTCTTCAACATCCTTCTCAAACCATAAGTCATCCTGATTTTGGGATCATAATCCCTCTGCTTATCATAGAAGGTTTCCCATGGCCTATTCTATGGCAGGGGCGAATTTGTCAATTCAACATAAATACTAGGAGCATCCTCTACAGGGTTTTTTTTGGTCTCCCAAAAAGGGTGGCCTTCATGTGTAATCCTATCCCCAATCCTATTGGTCCTTACCTAGGAAGCTATGTAACCACTTGGGTCATAAACCCATTTGTCTTCAACTAGTAGGAAACTTAGGAAGGCTAGCTTTCATAGCAGCACCGTCTTAGCATCTCTGGCTTCTAGGCTTATGCTGCCTACCATCCACATGAGATTGTACATTTTTCTCTTCTTCCTAGAGCCATACTCATTATCGACTACTGACACCTACTTGGTGACTTCTAGGAATGCCAACCTAAGAGTTAAAGTCTTCGGTAGCAACACTGGTTCCCCAAAAAATCCATGAACCCTTATGATCATGTGGTGGGACCCAAAATAGAAGTCACAAAGGATTGGACAACTGACTAGGAGGTTTGAAACACTTAGAAATAACCTATTTATGATAGGTTCAGGGCTAAGGCAATAAAAAGTAGGGGTAATGAATAGTTCCCAAAAATCATACGGGTCACTAGTTCCTGATAAAATGTGTGTCCATGTAGACACAGGGATGGTCCTTTGGGGGTCAAAATCTGGGTCATATATGTTTAGATTCATATTTGGGCAAAAAGATCAGGGTTTTAATATAGTATGAGATGTAACAAATAAGAGGAATACCTAAACACTCCCTTCGATTTGAACTGGGTTAGCTATTCCACTATTGAAAAGGCAATGTGGTCTAAGAAGTCAAGTAGATACTCTTGCATCTTGTCGACTATCTTCAACCTAAAAAGGATGGCCATTTGCTATGCATACACCACCATGCCATCCTTCATGCCAAAAATGAGAGCCATCATTGACAGCACATCTTGGCAAGCTGGCGTGAATTGAGCTCTTGGTGTAGGGAGCGTGGGTACCATAGCATCACCATCTACCATTTGTAACTTAGCCCTCAAAAACCTTGTCTGAGTGTTGATATTCACCCACGTCCTTTGCATCCTATCAATAGTTGGGAATGTATTAGTATTGTCATAATGCAGGGCTAGCATTCCCTAATAGCTTGTGGTGTGATCTGCACCATGAAGGGACCCTGTTGAATGGTGCAAGATGGTGCATGGAGCAAGTCTGCACATAATTAAATCAAATCAGGGCATGGATGCATAGTTGGGACAATGAATTGAGACAGTTTTAAGGTCCACATCCTCATTCTAAACATCTTGTATTGCCCTATTCTGGCCCTTTGAAGACACCTTTGGTGTGCCCCTTCTCTAAGATTCTTGCTACTGGTCTTTTACAAGATTGGGTCCATGATTTCATCTGCGTAATCCTTTACTTTTGATGGGTCACTGGCTTGACCAACTCCTAGGATTCTAGTTCTCAGATAGGTTCTTGATGGTTGCACAAGAGCTATAGCATATGATTTACTAGCAAGCAACCTATCAAGAGATCTAGATGTCCCAGCTCCTTGTTGTGAAGATGATGCTCTCACCATCTCTTTTCTATAATACCTGGTATGAACCTTGTGCAAGACAGAAACACTCTTGCTAAAGCAAATTTTACTAGGCACTAAATAATTGCAAGGAGTAAGATATTTTAATAGGTGCAGAAATGCTTGAGAATTTTTAAACTTTAAATCTTGCTAAGAGATATTTATAGACCTATCAAGTCTCAAATAACATTAAATTCAGATGACCGTTAGCAGATCCTACTCAATCTTTGGGAGACAGTGAGGTGGACACACTATGCAAGTTGCGACACAAGGTTCCTTAGATATTTTGAAAGATTTGGGAATCATTTAATGTGGTAAAAATTTGAAGAATTTAAAAACTTTCTAAGCTGCCAACTCTATGTTTAAAACACTTATTTGAAAGGAAAGCAGGAAAACAACAATGGAAAATAAAATAATGTGGGAATGGGAAACTACCTAACTACATTAAATAAGCATCTTTATCTCCCTCTAGGATCAAAAACAAAATTTCTAACATCTCCTTCATGACAAGCCAGCTTATGTTGCCATACAAGTGATTGAAATGGGTATATCTTTGGTGAAATGTCCTCTATGTAGGCCACACGTATTTGCCTACATTCGAGTGAGTCTGAGTCAAACATGATTTTGACATCCATAAGTTCCTCTTGTTCTTGAAAGCCCATCAAATGTTAGCTTTTGATGTTGGTATGCCTTACCAGGAAATCAATGATGGTCTACTCATCACCAGAAGCCTTTTTACCTATATCAGTTATTAACTTGACTTCTTCTGCTTCAAACTCCAGCTCTATTGCATTATCCTCCTCTTTCATGACTTTAACCTCTTGAAAGGATAATATTGAAAGAGTGAAATAATTTTGCACATGTAATTGAGGCTTAATGATATTTTGTTCATCTGTAACCAATTCATAGTTATCTTGCAAAATGGTATAGCCTGACCCAATGATTTCAAACAAATCATTTGAAACATGATCCGGTAATTGTCCATGTTCTTCCTCACTATACAAAAAAGTGAGAAGAAAGTCTGAGATTATTTCCTCTTCATTAGGAGTCAATATATCCATATTTACTCTCTATACTAGTTGAAACTGTTTGACCCTTCTTCTTGGACTAATTACCAGAGGTGGCAAAAGAATACTTGAATTTGTAGCAGACTGTGATCTGGTAACTAGTTTACAGCTCTAACTCCTTGTAGCTCTCTGGTTCATGTGGTCTTGAAAGAAACTTCAAGATTTGTCCCACTGAGCATGCCAAAAATTGTTGATGGTTAAAATGGCACTTGATTCTAATCAACAATAATGAGAAGTTTCAAGCTGTGGGATATTGCGGCTTGAAACAACCTCCAAATTTTAGAGAAGCTAGTCTCTTCTTTTTGTATCAAGTGTTGGGGGAAAAGAGATAGGAAATTAAATAGAAATGCAAATGTAAGAAATGAAAACTAACTATGGTGATGCACTTGAGAGTAATCCTAATCCTAACCTGAGCACAGTGAGACTATATGTAGGATTCATTCACATTTAAGAGCAAACAAGTGCATGATCAATGTAAAAGATTGAAACAATAGAAATAGAGGCTCACAATAGAGACTTCTTTTGCTGAGATATAGAAAATGTCAACAAAGGCATAGGGTTCAATCTTCTTAATTGAATTTTCCAATCACATAAGAGGTGCAACAACACATATAGTTATGTAAACCTTCCAACTCAAGAAAACGAGACAAAAGCAAAGGACATTCCTAATCACAACTCTAGAAAATCTACAGTATAGACTACTTTAGCAAATGACATAGATAATATCAACAAAGGCATAGAGTTCAATCTTCTTAATTCATTTAGCCACATAAAAGACACAAAAACATGCACAGTTACATCAATTTTACAACTCAAGAAAATGAGACAAAAGAAAATGATACTACTTGATCAAAAACTCTAGAAAGTCTAAAAACTATAAAATCCTCTTCTTTACAATAATCCTGACCCCTCTTTATAGCCTTGGATTTTATAGATAAAATAGCATGGTATTCAGTGCATTCAATGTCTTGGATGCATCTTGGTCTTATCAAGAAGGGCCATGCTAGGGTGGGAAGGCTGCCCTATCTGTGGCATGGCAATTCCTATCTAGTACCTCCTTTTGTGCCTGAATTTCCTCATTCCATCACCTGATTAGACACTTGACTGTCTATTTTACCTCCCTTATAGGGGACAAATAGACGGCCCTTTTGATGTTTGTAGGCTCCACAAATCTACTTAATGAACTATTCCAACGACCAAAAATAACTCCCACTGAGTTTCCCTCCATCTTGCTTTGCTGTAACAGATACACAAAACACTCTATTCTATTGAAATGGGGGAGGACACTTAGTCAATTTCCTAAAATTCTCCTTATTGCTTAGAAAGCATAAGAGAATGACACTTGGCACTTTTTGCCTAATTTATTGAAGACATGCAGCATTTTTTCTTTCCCTATATCCTGCTCAGGAATGCCCCACCTTCGACACCTATCACAATCCACTTTTTTGATACTTAGCAATTTTAACAAAATAAACTCACTGCATTCCTTGCCTGAGTAACTAAAAAAAAGGATGGATGTACGTGGCCATCTTCACTTGGTGACACTTGGCACTTCCACAGACCTTTGAAATAAAACTCAGGTCCCACCACAATCTTTATTTGGCAATGAAGCTTGAAGATGATCTCTTGAAAGTTGACACGTGGTGGCCTCCACTGTTCTTGAGAAGATACGTGGCATCTTCTGCTTCTCTTACTAGGGGTATGTGGCATCTTCTACTACTTTTGGGAATGGAGTAGGAAGGGGCTCAGAGAGTGACACTTGGTGACCTCCACTGCACTTCGGCACTTAAACAAAATGAAATGACACTTTTTTGCCTTTAAAAAAGGTACTGGCCCCTTTGGATTGTGGGACACTCCCTTGAACTGCCCGATGAACCAAAATGGTTCAATGGTTTAACAGTTTAACACTGCGTGCCATTTACACTTTAACCAAGGTATTGAACCCAAAATGTTGAACCATTGCATTGAACCCAAGCATTGAACTAACTGTCTCTCGAAAGTTGACATGTGGTGACTTTTGCCTTCCTCTAAAAAAGTAGTCCAGGGCCTTTCGCGACTACCACTTGGCACTTTTTGCATGACCCTATTGCTTAGCTTGTTAAAACCCTTTCACCAAAAAATAGATGAAATGTAGGTGCCAATATGAGATGCAGATGCTGACACGTGGTGCATTTTACGTAGCTATTATTGGATACGTGGAACAATCTACAGCTCTCTTGAAAATTATGGAAAGTGTCTCGGACAATGCCAATTGGCCAACTCTGTGTTTCAGAATGTGACAGTTGGCAACTTCTGCTTGATTTCAACACTTGGGAAAAAATGAAGTGAAAGAAACAAAAAAGGGAAAAGAGAACTCATGCTTGGACTACACCACTTGGCAGCTTCTATTGCACTTCGATACTTAGATGAAAAAGAAACCCACATTCTGCTCTAAAACTCTGCCACTACAACCAAGGTATGCAGGAATCAAAAGTGCAGTGCTCGATTAAAAATTTAATGCAATGTAGAGCAAAAATTTACTCTACAGTTAACTCCACAGCTAGGTATGAAATGTTTTCCCTCATTGATGAATTTTTAGGATACAATCAGATCATGATCATGTTAGAAGGCAACACAAGACAATGTTCACCACTCCTTGGGGAACATTTTACTATTAGGTTATGTCATTCAATATCAATAATGATGGGGCCACATAGTAGAGAGATATGAACATTATATTTCATGACATGATGCATGATATTGTCAAATGCTATGTTGATGACATATTGGGTAAATTAAGAACCCACATAGATCATCTAACTATGCTACAAAGGATATTTGAAAGACTTTATGAGTATAAGGTCTGACTTAATCCCAATAAGTATGTATTCAATGTAGTTTAAAGAAAATTATTAGGATTTATTATCTCTCAAGGCATTAAAGTTGATCCTACTAAGGTATAAGCCACTATCAACATGTCATCACCTTTCACTTTGAAGCAATTTTATAGTTTGCAAGAAAAAATCTAGTCCATCAAATGCTTCATTTTGTATTTGGATGATAAATTTCATCCCTTCACTCACTTATTGAATAAAGGTGTTACATTTATTTGGGATGAATAATTAAAAAAATCCTTTTAGCAGCTGAAATAATATCTTGCCAATCTACCAGTTTTGTTACTACCAATGCTAGGAAGGTTATTTTCTCTATACCTATCTACCATTAAAAAAGTCTTGGGAGCACTTTTAGCTCAACATGATGAAACTAGGAAAGAACATGTTGTGTATTACACTATTTTCATATAAACACAATTATACATTGATAGAAAAAACTTATTTAGCTATGGTCTTTGTATCCCAAAAGCTACAACATTACATGCTTAATAATAAGACCATAATCATTGCCAAAGTAGATCTGATCAAATATCCACTATCAAATATAATTTTATATGGCTGTATGGCTAAATGGGTCATGTTGCTGAGTAAGTTTGAGATTGAGTATGTTAATAATAAGGCCATAAAGGGATAAGTCCTTACATATCAACTTTCTAAAGCTCCCCTTTCATATACCAAACTACTCAATTTTAAATTCCTAGATGAATCCATCATCACCATCATAGAAACACCTATTGAGAAACAACAATGGAAGCTATATTTTAATGATTCATTCACATCTCATGGATTAGGTGTAGGCCTATTATTTTTTACATCACAAGGGGATCTTATTCCCAAATCATTTCATATCAGCTTTCCTTATACTAATAACATGGTTGAATATGAAACACTTTATTATAGGGCTTTGTCAAATAATATAATGGAATATTAAACATCTCATGGGTCATGGTGATTCTTAATTAATCATAAATTAGGTTATAGACTACATTCAGACCAAAGATGACAAACTAGGACCATGCAAGGCCATAATGGACACTCTCAAACAACAAATTGCCCATATACACTTTGAACACATACCTTGGGCTAGTAACATAACAATGAATGCCATGGCTACCATTGAATATTTGATTTACAACATAGATAAGGCAAAATAATATCAGTTCTTTATTGAACATATTTTAACACATGTTTATGAACCTTTGACCATCACCATGATCTTTGATATTGTTGGTCCTAGTTCTATTTAGTAGTCAGACCTATATAAGTACCTTTATGATAACATCCTTCCACTAGACATATCATGTAAATAACAAAAGGCCTTTATACACCAAACCTTATGTTATACCTTAATTGGCCCAACCCTTTACTGTAGAACCTTCGATGAAACTCTGAAACTCTGCTTCATTGTTTAATTTAGGCAAAAGCCATGTTAACATTATGAGAAGTTCATGAAGGAGTATGTGGGGCCTACATCAATGGGGCTATCCTTCCCAAAAATATCCTACGTACTAGTTACTATTGGCCAACTATAGAAGCAAACATAACTAATTATGTTAAAAGGTGTGACAAAGGAGAGACTTAAGGTATTGTTTATAAATACCATTTTCATCCTCCTATAATAAATTTTTTCTTTTACCATACCATATGTCATTTTTACCAAGCCTTCCCTATTGGCCATAATTATTTTACCCGACCAACCCACCATTTTGACCTTGGTTTTGATCTATTGGTTCTTCAAGAACCTTTAGTGAGAGGATTTAGATGAAAGTTTTAGTAGTTGATTCAATATTATAGTAGAGACAATATCTTGCTCTAGTATGATAGTAGTTTGGTAGTTACATCCTTTATTTCATGTTTTGTTTCATTATGAGTGCTACTAATTATAACCACCTATGGGAAAATCAATGTCCCACACCATGCTACTAATTATAACTGATTTTGGGAAAATTAGTATCATTGACCTATGCTATTGTTTCCTAATTATAACCACTTATGGGAAAATTAGGAGAAACACATTACCATGCCTTGCTACATTACCATGGCATTCTTACACTATACTGTGCCATTTTCCTAAATTCATGAACTTATTATTACCTAGTCGGATTCTCCCATTATAAGGCATAACTATAGTGACTTGAGGTCCCATTCTATGACTATTTAGGTAGCACTAAATTTATGTTGAGGTCAGTTCAATCACCCTTTTTCTCATGCTCTTGACATTTTATAAGTAATCTAACCCAACACTCTTGCCATTTTATGAGCAACCTAACCCAATGCTCTAGTTGTTTTGTGAGTTGGACTGTTTAGTATGTCATCATTCTTGATCAAGTTGATACACTTAGAAAATTCCAAATATATTTTAAAAAGATATAGAAAATCCTACAAATCACAATATTATGAAAATTGGCTTATAATTTCCACAGGAGATATAAAGCCATCAAATGTTTTTTGGAATGGGTCATCTTGTTTGTTCTATTTATTTTTAGACCACCTTGGTATTTTTTCTCCTATTTATGGGAGAACTACATTGGCCTAAGGTCTTCATAGACTATGTAGGTAGGATTTAGATATATGGGGTATCTTGATTTAGCTTCGTCATACCTTCCTTTCTTTTTTGACCACTTCTTTGCCTTTAAGATCTTGGGACTCCTAGCTATTTAATAAGTAATTGCTTATCCTTTAGTTTCCCTATCCTTATTGGCCTTAGCTATATGCGCTCACCATTTTATAGTTTCATTTTGTGAGCATTTTTTATTTTAATTTGATACACTAATGACCACTTGGCTTCATCCTACACTCTCTTTGTTTTGTGAGTTGTTTATGCTCTTGCCATTTTGTGAGCTTATTCTCATTCTCAAACTTAAATGTAGTAAGCATTATGAACCTAGTTCATGTGCGAGCACTTATCTATTATATTTTAGTGTGGTTTTAGACTAAATAATACTCTCACACTTTTGTGCCTTGTTTGTGTTGCAATTTTCATGATTGTAGCATGTCATCCTTTATTTATTTTTATCCTCAACATTTTACGAGACCATTCATTTAATCCTCTACGTCAATCATGTTTCCTTATCATTAATTTTATTCTATCCCATATTTTGAGAGAACTACATTTAGATTGAATTTCATGTTGGATATTGCATCTATAGAACTATGTAGGTAGTTTCCACTTACCTAATACATCTAAAGTCAACTTAGCTACCCCTTCCTTTTCTTTTATTCCCTCAAAGTTTGTTTATTTGTTTTGTTATCTCCTATAACCTAGGGACAATGATTGTTATTTTGTTTGTGTCATTGTTTCCCTATAGCCTAGGGGCAACCTTGTGCACTGGCATTGTTATTAACTATTGTTTGTGTTTATTTTATTTTATTTTGATTATTTTGTTCACATTTTATTTACTTGTGTTTTGTTGTGTTTCTATTTATTGGTTTTTTTGTTTTGTTTTGATTGTTTGTTTATTTTCCTATTTATTTGCTTTTATTATTGTGCTTTTACTTAGTATATATAAATTTATTAGGTGATTCTTTATGCATTATAATTCATTTCATCCATACTTATATGTCAACATTGTCATCATAGTTTTTATCATTGGTGCATTATTTTCCATTATTTATTGGATCAAGTGTCAGTCTTTATGCATATTATGGATAGGTTATCATGGTGTGTTATACCCTGATGCATACCATCATGTGCTACAAAAAATATTAGTTTAGTGAATCTTAAAAACAATGGTTCCACAATAATTCTCCTTGTTCACCTAACAAATTCTTGACATATCTAAACATTACCCAAATGTAGAGTAATCAAATCATAAATAAATTTCAATACCTGCTAGTTAGGATGTGCATCTCCATATTAGTAGGTAGCCCAAATTCATGCTTATCATTTATCTTGGATTAATTTTACTCCTTAAGAATAAAATTAATACATAATCCCCCTATTTATATTTTCAATGTAGCCCCAAACCGTAGTGCCAATGATTATAACTGCCTTTGGGTAAATCAATATCATTATCTCTATCTGCTCTACTAGGGCATGTTTTCATTATGATAATGATAATAACCACATTTAGGAAAATCATTATCTCTATCTACCCTATTGGGGCATATTTTTATTGTGATAATAATTATAACCACCTTTAGGCAAATCATTATCTCTATCCACTAGACTATGTCATTTTTCAGTATGCTAATGATTATAACTACCTTTGGAAAAGTCATTATTTTTGCTATGCTGATGATTATAACCACCTTTGGGAAAACCATAATTTTTATATGCCCTAATAGGGAATATTATTATGCCACTAATTATGAACACATTTGGTCAAATCAATAATTTCCACCCTTTTTAGATTTAGGTCCTATCATTTCTTTCTTTTAAGGGAATGATTGCTGATCTTGTTTGTTGCCCACTCCCTCAAGGGGGAATTTGGGGCTCATCCATCACCTTCTAGGGCATTAGGAATTAATTTTTTTTTTCATTATTTGATAATATGTTACTATGCCTATATCTTGGAATACCTTACAAAATAGGGGCAAACTGTAGACACCCCATTTTAGCCACAACTAGCTTCCAGCTAGACTTTAGATTGATTTCTAACAAAAAGTGCAAATTAAGTCTAGTAATCATTGAATGTCCTAATTTTTTCCACACATCAAACATTAGTGCTAAAAATCATGTTGAGGCATCCCTATTTGGTGTATTATCTTATATTTAATAGTAATCTATGATAGGTTCATCTCCAATCACCTTATGACCTAACAACTGACAGTTTGGCCTTTGGATCCATTAAGTGGGGCACTTAAATAATTTCTAAAATGCTACATAGAATGAATAAATAAAGTAAAATAAATTAAATTATGAAGTTAACTTTCCTTGTGCAATTATGGAAAAAATTTCAAAAAGGAAAATTCAATAAATATGAGGTCATGATGACATCATCATCCTCAAAGTCAATGAATTCAAAATATCTCCATAAAATGAAATAAATTTAGAAATGGAGAGCCATGATTAATAAATGGGATCTCTATCCAAAATATTAATTACATGTCCCCTCTTTAAGTCACCTAGGGTTAGTTTGAACTCAAATATGGTTAATCCTAACCTAACTACACTTGGGTTAGAGTTAACTTTGGAGGCTATAAATACAAGGCCTCACCCATTGATCTATAATCTCTTTTGGTGTAAAGTTATCATACATAAATATATATAAATCTTATGATGTGTAATGTTATTATGCCAAAATACCTCCTAATATATTCATTATAGTGTTATCATGCCCATTTATCAAGCCAAGATAAAGCCAATAAACATTACCAAGGTGCCAAGGAGAAGTGAAGCAATGGATCTTCATTGAAAAAAAAAATCCTTGATCACATAGTTGAGCAAGCCAATTGCCTCAACAAGTGGATTTGGATCTACAAGGAATTTAAAATGGAGTTTCTCTTTTGTGCTTTTAGTTATGCCTTAATGTGTTCTTATTATTTATGCTCACCCAAGTACGTAGGCAAGAATTGTTAATTTTTATTGAAGTTATTTGGTTTGAATTTTATTCACTAACAAGATAATAATAACCCTCTTCATAATCCAATGTTACAATTTTCATTGACATATTAAGGGAATATAGGATTTTTGAGCTATTTGGTTTCTAGACTCTTCGATTCATGATGGGAATCACCATTGACTTGGTTTGCTATATGGTTTGGTCATGATGGTTTTTATGTTGGTTAAATAGAATATCAAGGGTTTCTTAGTGAGCTAGCATGCTATAATTTTGGGAAAATAATGATGAAATTGGATTTTTTTTGGCATAGACCCAATTTTATGGAATATTTTTGGGGTTTTGGAATGCAAGTTGGAAAGGAATGGATATATATAGAGGCTAAGGGTTTGGAGAGGAGCGAATGGTGTTAAGGATAATTTAGCAGATAAGGAACTGGTCTTCACTACCTGAATATATTTTTCAAGGTAGGGTTTGCATAAAATTTAACTTCAATTTATTATTTATAAATATAATATTTTTTGATTGGTATGCCATTTATTGTTAAAATGGGTCATTTTATTTTTTTATATAAGAAATTTAAAAAAATAAAAAAAACATAGAGAAAAGTATGTACATGGCCCTAGGTATGGGTATGACCCATCCAAATGTCCACATACATATAAACCCCATTTCATTTATGAACAAATGTGTATTAGTTGCATTTAGGAATGGTGGATAAACTAGGGTTAGCATTTTGGTTTTTTGAAAAGAGATAGTCATAACTAGTTATTGAGTTGATTGTTTTTGATTTGTTACTTAAAACCTTCATTGTATTTTATGGAATATTAAGGGGTTGACTTTAACAAAAATTGTGCATAAAAATTAAAACTATTATGCTCTTTTCAACTTTGATATTAAGGTTTAGGATAAAAGGGAAATTGTGTTTGTTGATAAATTATAAACTTGATAACTTATGAGGAGGAATAGTTACAAATTTTAAAGAAGTTATTTAGAACTAGAGTTACTACATGATAAAGAAATAAATAACACTATAGGAAAAATAAAAAATACAACCAAGATAAATATTAAGAGAGGAAAGAAAATGGAAAATAACCCCCACTCCCCCCCCCCATCCCCACCAAAAAAAATAAAATCAATAACACTAAACTAGTAAGTGGGAAGACAAGTTATACATAGCCTAAAATGTAACACAAAACTAAGTTACCCATTTTTGGAAAATACAAATAATATGTTGAGACACTTGATTTGAGTTTTAGACTTTACAACACACACACACACACACACACACACACACACACACACACACACACACACACACACACACACACACACACACACACACACACACACACACACACACAAGGGTCATTGTTAAATGACCATGGGGATGGGATTAACCCATACATAAGGCCATACACAAATGAACCTTAACTCTACCATTTTAAATGGTTATGTAAGTTGATTAGTCAAGTATACTAATACGACTGTGTATATTTTCCTTGATTGGTATAATACATATTAAACTAGGGTTTTGTTTAAAGTTTGATTCAAAGGAAAATTTTGAAATTTTGGTTTAGGTTAAATTGGTTGTGTTTGATTTAAATATTCAATCAAGCTTTGATTATTTTGTTTTAATTGTGGTAATTTGAGGGTGTAGAACCTGAACTGGGTATTGGTGATTTTTGTTACTTAAACATTCAAACTATTAAAGTATGGATGTTTTGAAAATAATTTTGGATTGAGAATTTGATTGAGACATTTAGTTTTAATGGTTTGAATATTTTCAAATGATTGTATGATTGTGTCTTAGCTAAAAATTTGGTGTATTGATGAGTAAATATTTTCTAAGTGTTACATATAGCTAGAGGATTGACTTATAATATACAAGTCAAGCCTTTACCTATTAAATGGTTATAATGGGATATTTGGGTTTTGTATTTTTGATTGGAAATTTAAATAAAACCATTTATTTTATGATTAAGGTCTTAAATTTTTTGGAATGGTTATTTTAAACTAGTTATTTGTGTAGACATTATAATTTTGTACCCTATATACAATTAATTAGGTGGCTTAGGTCCTTATTTTTATTTAATCTCCTAAATAATACCTATCCTAATGTTTAGTATATTTACCATTTATAACTCAATAATTTACTTTTAATTTTATCTTTCTACCCCATAACCTCCTAAATCCATTAATGATGTAAATCATCATTCACATACTCTACTTGTCCAAAACTCTGATACTTGTATACATAAATCTTGTATTCAATCTTCAACTCTTTGTCTTATTCTTATACTCTCTCTTGGTTTGTTTGATATAATTCTCTTCTATGATATTTTTAGTCAAATTCTTTAATGTATTTTTTTTTAATAACCTTCTACACCTTTTCACTCATTCAATTTCTCCATTGCACTATTTCCCTTTCATGAAGTCCTTCACTAGCTTGACTAGGCTTCTTCATTGTCTAAGATAAACTAATCCAAACTTGAGTAGGGTAACATAAATGCATTTTTTAAAATTTTAAGATCTCTATATGGATTATTAAACATGTTTCAACTAGTCTTAATCACATTCACAACCTCTCCTTCCTACTTGGCATATCAAACCCTCTATCTCACTTCAAAGCTTGTATCCCTTTTTTTAGACTAATCTAACTAGTAAAATCAAGTAAGACACCAAATATAGAAAATAGATACATATTATACCAATATTTATCACTTTACACCTCTCTAATAAGTTTCACTAGTTAACTTCATTTCTAGATGCCATTTCCAACATTGGTATTGACCTAATTAGGTCTCTAGACTTCTGCTTACATACAATCTAAATTTATCATATAAATAGATACTATACATCTCAAAAACCTTAAAAATATATTTATTCATGTCCATACCTTTCAAACTACAAATTTTTATCCATTTTCACTAGGTATCTCACTCACAAAATCATTTTTATGCTCTTTTCCCTACTTAAGGGTTTTTGGCTGTTCTATAGGCCCAAGAAGGCTCCAAATGCATGTAATGAATTCTTGGACTCTTTGATAACTTAAAAATACATTTTAAAGTTTTTTTAAACCTATTTACACCTTATTAATTCCTTAAAAATGCTTAAAAACTCTTGATCTCATCCAAACAAGGATTCAACAATAGTTTTTTGACACAATTGCCTATAGGTAGACTATAATAGGGTTAATACTAATTTGTCTTATTTGAGGGTTTTAATTTAAGGTTAAACCAAAATTAAAATCCCTAAATTTTTATTCCAACTCCAATTTATGATTATCTTTCACTTGACAAATTACTAATCACATTCCAACCTAGTATTCTATAACTCTCTGTGAGCACAGTTTGTGCAAGATTAAAATAGTGATTTTAATACATATTCACTTATCATGAATTATAAAAGAATTATCTAGGGATATAATATTATATAATATATTCTCCCTCATGATCACATCTTTCAAACCTTCTCTGAGTTCATACCTCATCATGTAAAACACACATAGGAATTTTGACAGTAACTAGCATACATAGTCTATAGTCTTTAATCCTGGTTCCAATGTAGTAAACATATAAATACATGAAATAATACATAAACATAAATATATTTATATATATTTATCTTTACTTGATACATTATTCAATTTTCATTATTCATTATCACCGTGGGTTCATTCTTAGAAAATATATAGATTTCTTTATACAACCTTGTCTTACACAGTATTTATGATCTACACAAAAATGTAATGGTTATAAAAGATTATAAAGGATATTCAAACATCATTTTCAACTTAAAAAATTTCAATGCAATGATATACAAACATCAGGTGAATCTTCTCTAACTTGTATTAATTGTTATGTATGTACATCAAGGTCTCTATTTTTAGAGCAGAATATAGAGGTGTAGTTCTTTCTCACCCTTATTCTGTACCTCTACATGATTCTTAATTATAACTAACCTCTCCTCTTCTTAATAATTTATAACTTACTAATAACTATCTATCTTTGAGCTTAACTATCTCTTTCAAACCAAAACTCGTAACAAAACAAGAAACTACCTTGGTAACTAACTCATTAGCAACCACCTTCAAAAGACCTTTATATTCACTTTTATTGGTTTTTGACACCTTATTCATGATTATACATTAAGTAAATTTATAAAACCTCTTAGACTCAATTAAGACCCTAATCCAACATTCACTAACATGACATTACTTAGTGAACTCACAAAAGACTCCTAGCATGCTATAACATATTCAAATTTTCAAATGTCCATTTTGGAGGAAAAAGCTAAAAGGACTACCTAGACACTCTAAGATATTAATTTTTTAGTCTCATGCCTTTTAAGTCATGCTATATGACTCAAGACACCTACTTATGACTAATTTGACATCATTACTTGATGCCTTTCCATCAATTAATAACCTAAGGAATCAACCCCCTAACCACTTTACCCCTGTATAGTGTCATTACCAATAACTCCACATATATCAAAGCCAATTTTACCCATGATTGAAAAAAGGGTGCCAAATTGGGTGAATCAGTTCAATTTAACCCATGATTGACATTGATTCTTTAGATTGATGTCGATCGATAAATACCCAAATAGCCTTTGCTTTTAGGACCCATAAACTCAGAATCTTGAATTGATACTAGATTTCTTGGAGAATTAGTGATGTAATTAATGACACTCTACCAAAATTTTACTGTATTAAATCAATATCCTCTATCAAAAATCTTGAGAAATTACTTGTATTTGTGGATAAGTTTCATTCTACTTGTAAATAGATTAAAGGTCAATCATCATTTTTTATTCTTTCATTTTCTATCAATTTATCTGCTATTATCTATTTATTTAATCTGGAGAATACTATCTATATCCCTATATATTTCTTAATCAGTCTCTATCATCCAAGCTATCTCATATATTCTTTATTTTTATTAAGCTCAGTCACATAGAGAATCGACATCAATTCATTCTGAATCAACATCAATTCTACAGATCGACACCAATCTTATCAGGATTGACATCGATCCACTATGCTTAATTCAAAAAACTTAAGACCTTAATCTTAGACCCTTGTCTACAATACTTACTAATTTCCTATCATTTTAATATGGCATTTTTATGTATATGACTCTACCAGGTATAATACATGACATAATCAATATCATAGATATCCATATAGTTTCTAAACCCTTATTTGTTGTTCATAGTGACATTGATTTTGAGCTAGCTCTTTGTGCCATTTTTTATTCTCCCTCTCTCAAAGCCATTGAAGACCAACTAGCTATCATATAGGATGATATAGACTTTTCTACAACTTATTGGGAAGAATATTACACTGATATTGATAGATTAATTAAGGATTGAATCTTAATTATCATTGTTATCATATCTTTTATCTATTATAATTTCATATGTTATTTATCCACTTGATTATGTAAATAAGTGAGTTAACATCCATTTGAGGAAGCTCATAACTTCTCTGGACTAGTTTCTAGCCAGGCAACTCACCCAATTATCTGTTAATCTATTTTTGTCAAATGTTTACATATGTGCAAGTTATTCTTCCTAGCCAAAAAGAATCTCTCACATTCTCTAGATTCAAAGTGGTGCACAAAATATTCTAATCCATAGGTATTCACCATAATTTTTTTTTTCATTTTAGTTTTTAGTAAGTAATATTTAATTTAAATAAAAAATGAAAAACTACTTAAACATTATGGCACGCTCGATGGGACCCCTAAGGTCTAACATTTTTTGTTAAAATTTATTTTGAATTTATCTATATTTCTCTCCCTTTATTTTTTTTGTTATATTAATTCAAATAAAATCCAAAATTGCTTTTTTCCTTTCTAAAAGTTAAAAATAATCTCCATTTATTTTGCTTGCGTAGGTAGTTCATATAGAATAATCTAGGCAATTAATTTATCATAGTTATCACTTTTTTCACATACATACCAAATCACGTGCATAAAAAAATCATCAAACATTGACATAAGAGAATCGACTTGGATTTCATCACCTAGAAGCAACCTTCCTTCTTGACTATCCCACTTGGGTTTCACCACCAATGGGAGAACCAACTCAGTATTCTGACTGAGTATAAACCTTGGTATTTTGATATATAATAGTTATTAGAGAGTTGTCAATGATGTCATGGTGATGTCATGGAGGTGTCCTGGTGAGTGGATGAAGTGCTTTGATGGTCTAAGTGATAATGACAAAGTGTGCTCCTAGTGTGCTTAAAAGAGGCTTGGTTGATCTTTAGTTTTGGCATGATTATAAATATTTAGGGATGAGTATAGTGATTGGAACATGTGAAAGAGTATCTAAGAGGTTTTATATGATTGGATAGATTATGTGCATAAGGAGAATTCATCTAGTAGTTCATTTTTTTCATCTAGATAGTTTGGGTCTAGTGGCAAAAAAATTGAGTAGGCAGTTTATTGGTGTCACCATTACCATATGTGGATGATTCAAGGGGAGTTGGTCATATGGTTGTGATGAAATTAGTCCCTAATTACTATGAAATAAATCATAGATAATGCACCTAATTGAAGTAAAATATATGTGGGTGTAAATTTGGGTTCCTAGGCATTTTGATAGTGTTTTCCCATACTTAGCCAAATTTGTAATGAGGCAAAAAGAGTTGAGTAAACATATTGATGAAGTTATATCTTGCACATGTGGAAATTTTAAGAGAAGGTGATTATATGTGTTTGTTAATTTTTGAGCCTAGTTTATTTTCACTAAATTTTAGGTCATGCACTAAAGCACAACAAAAGTTATGCAAGTGCAAAGTTAGCCTTCCAAGTAGTTTTTGACAAAGTTGGCTCTGTGGTAGAAAGAAATCTAAGTGAACAAAATAATAGAGTTATATATAACACAACCAAAGGTTTTATGAGTATTTTGATGCATGGTTGTATTATCCTATGTGAGGAGATCATGTGGTCCAAATTTTAGATCATGTGAGTAAGCGAGGCAAAATTTATTGTGGTCAAAGTTGGCCTTTTAGACATATTACAATGGTTCCCATACTTAACCAAATTTACATGAAGTTAAAGCTTAGGACCAAATGGAGATAGAAAGGTTCATGGGAGTTCATAAATATAGATCTATGGTGCATAAAAAGTCAAATAAGTTAAAGTGTTTTATGTTTAAACTGGGCAAAGATTGATCTCCTTATAAAAGGATCAATGGAGCATGTTTATTCCAAGATGTCAGAATGCAGCGAGATGGTGCCAAGTGTACATTATTTAATAATTGAGAAAAGGTAAAGGATAAAAATATAATGGTGAGTGGTTATTTTAAATTTTTTATCAAATGGTGTGTGTTTCATATTAAAGACTTGGTTGATCCACAGAGATTGATGGTGCGTATTGAGTCAACATTACGAGAGTGTATGAGATGAAGTTAAAGTGATTAAGGTTTAACATTTGAGCACTGGTGATTATGCATTAAATTTTAGTTTATATTTATGGTGTGTATTTTATTTTATAATTGAGGACATGAGATGAGATCATAGTGTTCAATTTTTAACTGTGACTATTGACATTTAAATATTTGAACTTTACAAAGGGAAAAACTAGTTTGCGGTATTTTACCCGTAAATTTTGATCCATGATGAATTTGACCATGTAGTAAAAATAAAAGTGGTAGAGGAATCTAAGGTAAATATATACATATTTATTTTAAGATATGAAAATGTGTAAATATATATATATATATATACATATATATCTCTAAATTTGACTATGTGTTCATGCATGGATTGTATGTGACCTGAGAAGATTGTTTGAGCTTGTTTTGGTATTGTTTCAATATTTCATGGTGAATTGGATATTAGGGAGATTTTTAGAATTAATAAGGATGATATGAGTGAATTATAAAGTTTTGAACAATTGTATGTAGTATAAATAAAGGTTTTCAAGTTGACTATGTTTTCATCCATAATGACTACGTGTACAGAGAAGTGTTTAAGCTATTTGTGCTTAAGTGTAAGGTTACTGTGATGGTTTTTGACACTTAAAGGGGAACTATAGATCATGTAAAATGTATCCATGCTTTTTAAAATGTTCCTATGTTCTTTATTTTCTAATAGAAGTGTCAAAGAGGTGAACGGGTCTCCATAGGACCTAAAAGTGACTTAGGCCTATTTGAAAGTGGAGTGTGCTTAAGTGTGACCCATGTGAGATGCCTTAAGGGTGAAGGCACGTATTGTGGACAAAAAATAAATATTTTGGTATTTTTAATTCATGGATGCTCTATATATAGTGAAACCAAATGTGTTAGTTTCTAGGCATGTAGAAGATTTATGAGAGAGACTCATGTAAGGTGGATGTGAGAGTTGTGAAGCAAAAGATAGGTAGTGTGCCTATTAGATAAGTTAATGAATATAATATTTTGTTGAATATATTTTTGAACTATAAGTATTATTCCTAATTTCATAATAGTTTTTTATAATTTGAGGATATGCAAAGAGGTCTAAGTGTGCAGATGAGAATAGTTTGAGTGAAGGAGAGAGATTGTGGCATGCCTATGTGAGAGGCCTATTTGAGATAGAGAGAGAGAGTTTATACAATGGTTATAAAATATTTATCCATCATTAGGTGTTGAAGACATCATTTATATGGTGGAAGTGTTCAAAGGAGGGTCTAAAGGACTTGGTCTTCCTTAGGGGTGGTTTTTCCTTGTGAAATAGATGTTTCACTAAATACCTTTGGTCAGGAGGATATGATCAAGGTTTTTTGGTCTAAAGGAGTCGATCAGTTTCTTGTTTATAATTTATTATAAGACAATAGTCCATTTGTGTTTTAGGCTTGAGAGTGAGTTTTATTCTCCATAAGGGTTTCCCATAAGAACTATGTGTTATGTGTTTGATCTTGTGTATGCATTGAATGTATGAGCTTTCTTGTTAATGCTTCTTTATCAAGTTGATATATGCTAATTGGTTAATAGTTTAAAGGACTGAAATTGAAATTAAAATATCTAGGATCAATGATTCACCCCCCATCTCAGTGATTATACCTCTAAAAATTGGTATCAGAGCAGGTGATTTGGTAAAGGCTTAATAGCTTGAAGGTGATCTAAGGTACAAAATGGGTAGTCATCAAGGAGGTTTCTCTAATAAAAAAGCATCAATTTTCAATGGATCTAGTTATACATTTTGGAGTGCCAAGATGAGGACATATATTATGTCTCTAGGGTTTGATGTTTAACAATCTATTGTTGATGGATATGTTACTCTTACTATTCCTCCATCTAGTGTTATAGACAAGAAGTTGTTTGAGAACAATTCCAAGGCAATGAATGCTGTCACTTGTGGTATTTTAGAGACTAAATGTGAATACACCAAGGTCATCCATTGTAAATCTGCTAAAGATATATGGGAAAAAATGTAGATCATTTATGAATAAGATTCAAAGGTTAAGCTTGCTAAGTTATAGACTCATATAAGGTAATTTTAAAGTCTCAATATGAATGAAGAAGATACTATAGCATCCTTTTTGAAAAGAGTTGATGAGATTGTGAACGTCATCAAAGGTCTTGGAGAGAACCTTGAAGAGGATAATATTGTTCAAAAGGTATTAAGGTCTCTATCCCTCAAGTTTGATTTAAAAGTATCTACTATAAAAGAGAATCATGACCTTACTCAGTTGAAGATGGATCAATTGCATGGTACCCTTACTTCTTATGAGATAAGGAAGAATGATGATACACCATGAAAGAAGGAAGTAACTTTTGAGATTGAAATGAAGATAAAGAAGAAATTCCAAGGTAAGATACTTAAGGAGGATGAAATTCCTAATATAGACGAGGATGAACTAATTGCTTTGATTTCAAGGAAATTAAGAATAGGTTCAGGAAAGTATAAAGGTAAACTACCCTTCAAATTCTTTAATTATGATGAGATAAGAGATTTTTCTAATAAGTGCCATAATAAGTATAAGAAGGATTATGATGAATATCATGATCAAGGTCATGATGATTGAAAGAGAACATTTAGGTCTGATAAAATCAAAAAGGGACTCATAAGGTTTGATAGCAAGAAAAAGTACTTCAAGGATAAGAAGAGTCTCTACACCAAAGAAGATTTTAGCTCATCAGATGAGAGTGAAGTTAGTAACTTAGAGTATGATCATGAAGATCATGATCCTATTGAAGATGAAGATCTATTCATGGCTAAGGAAGGTAGTTTTTCACATCAAAATGGGTCTACTTGGAGTGATTTAGATGATGATAAAGATGAGGTGGATAATGAGACTACATTGACTAATGCTCATGAAGAATGAGAAGAAGATCGATAAGATGATGAAATATAAACTAAAGGACTTTGAGGAGAATTTTAGTGTGTTTGAGGAAATAATGGATGGAGATGCTAAGGAGCATGAAGATATGGTCAAGCATCTTAGTTGTTAATTGGAAATCCTGTCTACAAGCCTAAAAGCTAAAGAAGATGAATGTGCAAGGTATATAATTGAAAATGTGTCTTTGAAAGATGAGTTAGAGAAGTCTAAAAGTAAGGTGAAACCATTTTTTAAGTTTGATAAAAGTTCTAATGATCTGGATGATCTCTTAAAGAGTCAAAATTTAGTTAGTGATAGATTTGGATTCAATTTTAATGAAGAGGCCAAATTTACTTGTCAAGTTGACATGAAGGTCAATAAGAGAAAGGTGGATCAAAATTTTAATACAAATCATCAGATAAGGAATGAAGATGGTGGTATATTTAAAACAAAATAGATCAGACAACCAAATTACATGAGGTATGCAAATTTTAATGGTTATTATTATACTTGTAACCAATTCGGTCATAGGGCTAGAGAATGTAAGAGACCTGTTAGAAATGAATTTTCTTAAACCTATGATGGGGGTCGTTAGTCAAAATGTGTAAACAAGGTTGAGTGTTTCAAATTTCATGATGTGGGACAAGCTAAGTTTCTTTCAAGAAATGTTGAGTGCCATAGTTGTTATGACATAGGACTCATTACAAGATTTTGTCCAAATATAAAAAGGAATAAATAGATTCTTGCAAAAATTATGGTGTGATTCAACTGTGAATAGAGAGGTCACATTGCTAGGTTATACAATCAAAGGCCTACAAGTTAGAATAGGTTCAATCATGATCCTAGAGTATATGAAAGAAGATAAGTTAACTCATGGAGACCAAAGGTGGTAAGTAGGAGTTATGATGAGTTGACAGGTCCAAGCAATATGTTTTCTATGGTGGAGAATGATTTAGAAGTTGAAGAGTGTCAAGGGATCTTATTATCTGCTCATGTTGAGAATAAAGAGATCAAGCTCAAAGAGAAGACTAAGGTATTGGTTGAGGGTAGTCTTGAGATGCGTATGGATCCAAGTGAACATCCTTCTATTGTTGAGTAAGCTTCATGAAAATAACATGAATTGATAGTAACTAGTGATGAGGTTCCAAGTTGCAAGGTTAACTCTTCAAATAAAAAGGTATGCCAAGATTCCATAGTTGCTCCATGTGTTGTCAATTCTATCTTAGAAGAAAAGGAGAGTGATATAGAAATGGAATGATTTTTCATAGTTAAGAATAAATAAATGAAGACCAAAATAAAGAAATCTCATAGCTACAAGAGGATTCTAGTGGTTACTAAGGATATGTGTGCCACTCTTAGCTTCATTTTATTTTAGAACATTATGGTGTAAAGGATGTCTCTATCTATGCTTCTTAAGAGATTCATTTTAGTGGAGAATCAAGTATTTCTATGGTGTTCTTGAGATGGTCTTACAAGACTAGAGTTGAGTGTTCTCAGTTGGAATAGGTATGTTTAGGTGGAAAATATGTTGAGGTGATGTCATGATGTTGATAACTATATATGGAGCAGTTTGTAAGGTTAGATTGAAGGTTCCCAGATGGCAAAGAAAGATTTGTGATTTTTCAAGATGATATTTTTGAATAGAAATGTCTATTTACCTTATTATAACATGATCTAGGTGGTTTTATGATTTCAAGGTATGTTGAAGTCAATTTGGATATTTTTGTTAGCTCTCATGTTTTCCAGTTTGTGCTTAAGAGCTTACATGTCCTAAAGTGGGTTATAGGAAGTTAAGGTTCCCAATGGTGTGGAAGCTCAAATATTGGTCCATAAGTGTGTAATAGTTGTCTCTAGGTGTATAATAGGTTTTAGAGGTGGATGTTGACTGGAAGGTACTGTGTTGACCTTGATTATTTTGAGATTTTTAGGTTTTGGGATTTGCTATAAAAGTGGTCTACCTTATGAGTTAAGGTTTGAGGATTCTTAATATATTTAATGGGATAAATGGGTTGTCAATTATAGCTTCACATAGATTTTAAGTTTTGTGTTTTTTAAATTATTCATGTTTTTTTCAATATGGAGGCCTAATTGGCAAATTGGTTTGTGAAGGAAGTATGTTGAAAAATATGATCTAGGTGATGAAAATTGGTATGATAGAGGGGGAATATGAGATTTATCTATATATGAAGTTTTAGGTCTTAAATATGTGTCTACTAAAAATTATGGGCTTTGTAAGTTCTAGGTAGGGCTACAAGGAGGCTAGTTAGGCCTAGTTTGAAGAAGAGTGTTTTTTTCTCAGTTTCCCCTAAAAGAGAAAAGTAGTTTTTTTTCAAGGAGATTTATCAATTTAGTTGAGATCATGTTTCCTATTTGGTGAGTGGCATGAAATTATATTGGTGGTCCTTGTGGTAGCTTAAGAGAGAAGGCTAGTAAGTCCACATGGTGCTTTTTCATGATGTATGGAGATCTAAAGATTCTCAAATGGTGAAATTGCTCAAAAATATTATGGGAAGTCCCTCATATATTTTTATTGGTGATTTATATTATATTTCAATGTCTTTTGTGTTCTTTCTTCATTAGTTGCAGTGCTTAATTGAAGAAAAGTGTTGGCATGGAGCAAGAGGAAGTTTTCAAGGCAAGAAGAGGTTGGCTCAAGGTAAGGGGGAGTTTGTATCATATTTATAAGATGGAAATTTCCTATTGAAGGTATTTTTAGGTCCTCATGATTATTTTGTGCCCATTTTTTCATTGTGTCAAAGTGGGAGAAATTTCCTAATGTGAGAGTGCTTGAAGAGAAAGAAGGTGAGCTAAATGATGTTTGTTGACATCAATGACAAAGGGGGAGATTGTTTGATATTTTTTAGTGATGTCATGGTGAGGTAATTTAGGTGTCTTGGGGAGTGTATGAGGTAATTTTATAGCCTAAGTGACAATGACAAAGTGTGTAATGTGTTTGTCGTAGTGTGCTTAAAGGAGGCTTGGTTGATCTTTAGTTTTCACATGATTAGAGATGTTCAAGGATGAGTATGGTGATTAGAGAATTTGAAAGAGGTCCTTAAGTGGTTTTATATTATTATAGATATTTTGTGCATAAGTGGAATTAATTTGGTAGTTTATTATTTTCATCTAGATAGTTTGGTCTAATGGCAAAAAATCTGAGTAGGTAGTTTACTGACGTCACCATTGCCATGTGTAAATGAGTCAAGGAGAATTGGTCATATGGTTATGATAAAATTAGTCCCTAGTTTATATTCACTAAATCCTAGGTCATTAAACTAATTTCAATCAAATATATGTGGGTGTAAAGTTGGGATCACAAGCATTTTGATAGTGTTTTCCCATACTTAGCCAAATTTACAATGAGGTAACAAGAGCCAAGTAAGCATATTGATGGAGTTATATCTCACATGTGTGGATGTTTCAAGAGAGTGTGATAATATGGGTTTTTTAGTTTTTATCCTAGTTTATTTTAAATAAATTTTAGGTCATGCATTGAATCACAACAAAAGTTATGCAAGTGCAAAGTTAACCTCCCAGGTAGTTTTTGACAAAGTTAGCTCTACAGTGAAAAGAAATATGAGTGAGAAAATTAATGGATTTATATCTCACATGAGAGATGGTTTCAAGATTAGTTTGATACATGGTTGGATCTTATTATGTGGGGATATCATATGATCCAAATTTAAAATCATGCGAGTGAATGAGGCAAAAGTTATTGTGGTCCAAAGTTGGCCTTCTAGGCATATTGCAATGGTTCCCATACTTAGCCAAATCTACATGAAGTTAAAGTTTAAGACTAAATGGAGATAAAAAGGTTCATGGGAGTTAAAACATATAGATCTATAGTGCATATAAAGTCAAATAAGTCAAAGTGTTTGATGCTTAAACTGGGTAAAGATTGAGCTCCTTATAAAAGGATCGACGAAGCATGTTTATTCCAAGATGTCAGGATACAATGAGATGGTGCCAAGTGCATGTTGTTTAATGATTGAGAAAATGTAAAGGATAAATATCTAATGGTGAGTGTGTATTCCAATAATTTTATCAAATGGTGCACATTACATATTAATGACATGGTTGATCCACAAAGATCGATGATGCATATTGAGTAAACATTGCAAGAGTGCATGAGATGAGGTCAAAGTGATCGAGGTTTAATGTTTGAGCATTGGCACCTATAAATTAAAGTTTAGAATATATTGGTGTTGCATATTTTATTTTAGTAATGAGGACATGATATGAGAGCATAGTGTTTGATGTTTAATTGTGATCGTTGACATTTAAATATTTGAATTTTATAAAGGGAAAAAGTAGTTTGAGGTATTTTGCTCAAAATTTTTGATCTAGGATAAATTTGAACATGTATTAAAAATAAAAGTGGTATATTAATCCAAGGTGCATATGGAAATGTGTATGGAAAATATATTTATGTCCAAAGTTGAATGTGTGTTCATGCATGGGCTATAAGTGACCCGAGAAGATTATTCAAGATTGTTTTGGTATTGTCTCAATATTTCAAGGTGAATTGGATATTGGGGAGTGTTGTAGACTTCATGAGGATGATATATGTTAATTATTAAGGTTTAACCAATTGTATTTATTATAAATAAAGGTTTTGAAGTTGACTATGTTTTCATTCATAATGACTGTGTACAAAGAAGTGTTTTAGCTATTTGTGCTCAAGGATAGGGTTACTGTGATGGTTGTTGACAGTTAAAGGGGACCTATAGATCATTTATAATGGATTCATGCTTTTTAAAAGTTTTTTTATGTTATTTTTTGTTAGGAGAAGTGTCAAAGAGCTGAATGGGTCTCCATAGAACCTAAAAGTGAATAGGCCTATTTGAAAGTGGTTTGTGCTTAAGTGTGACCCATGTGAGATACTTTAAGGTTGAAGGCATGCATTGTGGCCAAAAAGGAAATATTGTGGTCTTATTAATTCATGGACGATATATATATATATATAGTGAAACCAAATGTGTTGGTTTCTAGGCATGTAGAAGATTTCGAAGAGAGACTTATGTAAGGTGGATGTGAGAATTGTGAAGTAAAGGATAGGTAGTGTGCCTATTGTTTGAGTTAATGAGAAGAATAGTTTATTGACTATGTATATGAACTTTAGGTCATGTTCTTAATGTCATAATAGTGCTCTTGAAATTTGAGGATATGCAAAGAGGTCTAAGTGTGCATATGATGATAATTTGAGTGAAGAAGGAGAGAGATTGCAACATGCTTATGTGAGAGGCTTGTTTGAGATAGAGAGAGAGTTTGTGCAAGGGTTATAAAATAGAGATCCATCATCAAGTGTTGAATACATAATTTATAAGTTGGAAGTGTTAAAAGGATGGTCTAAAGGACTTGGTATTCCTTAGGGGCAATTGCTCTTTGCGAAATAGGTGTTTCACTAAATACATTTTATTAGGAGGATATGATCAGGGTTTGCTAGTTAAAGAAGTTGATCAATATCTTGTTTGTAATTTATTATAGGAAAATAGTCATTTTGTGTTTTATTATTGAGAGTGGGTTTTATTCCCCATGAGGGTTTCACACATAAACTATGTGTTGTGTTTGATCTTGTGTATGCATTGAATGTATGATATTTATTGTTAATGCTTCTTGATCAAGTTGATATATGTTGATTGGTTAATAGTTTAAAGAACATAATTAAAATTAAAATATTTGGGCTCATTGATTCACCCCCCTTCTTAGTGATTTTACATCTAACACTAGGTAAGCACCCAAAATCCTTACACTGTGGTGTGTGACGTGAGGGGGTAGTTCCCAATACTAGACCAAGTATCGATCTCAGTACAATTTTTTTTTGAGCCTAAAAAAACTTGAGACCATCCTTATATTATCACTTCTTAGGACCCTCGATAACCTTTTATTTTATTTTATAGAACTTTAAAGTTAAAAATTAAAAAAAAATTAGATACGTCTTTATCATGTGTGTCTTTTCATCTTCAATAAATATGATATAGTCAAAAAGAACTTTTGTTTGCTTTTTGTTTTTATTTTCTTATTTTTTCCTTTCTCACTACATGGTTTTGATGCGATAGCAATTTAAAAAGAAAACCAAACCCAAAACTTCATCCTCATATGTGGAGAATTTTCTTATCCCTACTATTTCTCTTGAGTCTGTAGGGGAAGGTATTCCTTAGTATTACACCTAGGGTGATATTAAATTTTCCACTATATTAGATAACAACCCCATCAAAATTAACTATTATCTTATATCCTAAGCCATACACATCCCACTTTCTCTCCATACATAGTTCTCCAAGAACCCATATGGCATGACTCTAGAGGAAGGTGAAGGGTTTACCACCACTATGGTGTCTTCCCATAACAATCCTCCTCTGACTAGTTCTAACACTACTACTATGCAACTCATAGGCAATCTAACTTTGGTGATGTTTATTGCTTCATCCCCAATAATTAACCAAACTAATAATATCACCACACCTCATCTTACAACTGCTCAACCTCTTACCACATCACTTCAAATTCTAGTCATCTCAATACCAACAACCCTTCCACCTACCCAAACTAGTGTACGCTTAAGTACCCAAACACAACCATTATGCCAAGCCCTTGTAAGTCAACCATTGTAACAATATGTCCCTTTGACCACCCAATACATATCACATATGCAATATATTGGGTATAATTATATCCCCTTACAAGATCCATAATATGTGGTGGCTTCTCAACCAATCATAACCACATCAGTTGGTTACCCTTTATCCCAGGGTTTTTACACTCAAATTCATATGTATCAACTCTCACAATAGAATATTTTGGGAGGAATCCTTCAATACAATTCCCAACCAGACCTCATGATCATTCTTATGAACATGATGGTTAATTTAGAAGCCTCTACCTTTAGGAAGAAGAACATGTGCACTTACAAGTAAATCTGTAACAAGACTATTAACCTAGTAGTTCATATTAGGCCTTATCCTCCATAGTGGGAAATTTTGAAGTTTACAAAGTTTCAAAATAAAGAGGATCCTCAATAACACCTTCAAATATTTAGACATGCTTGCTACCTTATAACACACTATTATTCACTTCTTCTTAGGAATTTTCCTATGTCATTAGCTAGACCTACCCTAGATTAGTACATCTCAATCCCAAAACATTCCATGTTATCCTTTGGGTAGCTAGCTTAGATATTCTTAGAGTACTTTTTTATTAATATTGTAAGAAAAGTCACTATTACTGACCTCTATTCCATTTGATAATTTGATGATGAATCTATCACTGATTTTGTGGATATATGGAGGAGTCTCATCGATCAACTCACCTTTTCCATTTCATAACTTGAATTGATCATTTTATTTATGAAAGCATGTGCTAAATGTATCTCATCAATGTTATGGGTGCAATATTTTAAAACCTTTGATGAGGCCTTTTTGATGGCTTGAAAAATATAAATTAGATCCCTAGAAGAAGGGAAAGTCAAATTATGGAATAAAAACTTTAAACTTGATCCCTCTAAAGGGACTAACAACAATAATAAAACCAAAGGATCTACTAATTCCATAGTTGTAAAATCAACACCAACACAAACTAAAAACCATTCTAAGCCCTCCACCTCATATGCATAGTCTCATAGTCCATTGACACGCTTTCCTTTGCAATAATATATACCTTTAGGAGAATCTTATGCATCTATTTTAGATAAAACCTTGATTTCATCTCTCATTGAGCTTCCTCTAGTAAGACATCTTGATGATTCTCACCCTAAACCTAGTTGGTTTAGGGAAAATTAATTTTATAAATTTCATCACATAATTGGCCACAACATCAATATATGTCATTATTTCAAGGGCTTGGTACAAAATATTATAGATCAGGGGGAGTTATAAATGGATAACCCTAATATGCATACTAATTAATTTATAGATATATTCAAGCAACCATTACTTAATCATGCTTCCACATCAAATTCCATGCAAGCTAATTCAAGATCCACCTTAGAACATGAAAATCATGTAATTAATACAATCCATAACTAACTTATGGATAAATAAGTTGATAGTAATCATATTCTTGATCTCCTTATGGGAGACACTTTTGAACCATCTGAACTAAGTGAAGACATCCCAAAAACTTTGTCTAGTTTTTTGAATCTCATTATTTGGGATCCACTGGAGGAAACCATATCTAAAAGCACTCAATAACTAAAAGAGGAAAAAAATATGAAAGAGAAGGTTTACTTAAACATTCCAAAAGTTATGCCTACTATTCCTCACATCATTTCAATACCTACATCTAACATACCCATTCCCTCTAGCTTACTACTTCCTAAGGAAACTATGATATTACCTCAAACAAGCTCAAGACCAGTTCCCCCCATTCCTTAGGAGGTGATAAATCCTAGAGAAATCAAGGGATCCTAGAGAAATCAAGGGAAAATCCATATATATCAAAAATAAAAACCTTGAGGCCCCAAGGGGAAAATATTTATAGCATCTTCCTATTAGTATTGAACTCCCTAAAGAGGACATGCCCACTACCACTAAGTAGATGCAAAAGGGGAAAACACCACTATCACCTATTTTGATAAGAACATCTATAATAGGACCCCATCCTTTAACAAAACTAAAATCTACCATTATATAATCCTCCACTAAATTACATGTATCATCACAATGGGATCTTCCCATCATGATCATGCCAATACATAACCCATTAAATCCCTATTATCCACAAGGTTTAGGTGTAAGTGTTGTCAAATTAGAGTTGTAACTTGATTGAAGACATGATAAAATGGCTAATCCTCACTCTAGTTGAGACAATGGGATCTTCTCACAAGGGTGGGTGCCTCAATGATGAGAAGAACCTATAGAGAAGGTTGGTTCCTATAAAATGTATCTATGAGGATCTCAACTTCTATGATACAAACTACCTGGGGAAAAGGGAAGAAATAACTTGAAAGGAAATCCTAGCTAAAATGGTGATACACATTATTTTCTTGATCCACTCAAATCAAGATTCTAAGAACACTGATTCAGGCAAGGAAGAGGCAGAACTTCAACTCCAATTGATCAATACACATAAGTATTTCATGAAAAGGTTTAATATAATGATCTAAGCTTGAAGGAAATGGAAAGATAGGCCTGATGAAAGGTACTAAAAAACCACTAATATCCATTATAAACTTAACAAAAAATAATCAAACACAAAATGTGACCTACATAAATGACCATCTAGTAACTAGGAATGAATCTAGATTTGGCAAGGGAGAAAGAAAATCTATCACTTAGGAAAATCAATAATAAAAGTACACTATACTAGTTGTTGGAAATTGAAAAAACACAATCCTCTTCTTATTAATTCTAAAAAATGTTACAACACAATATTTGGCAGAAGTTTTATCTTTCCAAAAGAGGGATAATTTAATCTAAGGTTGAAATCCAACTTATAGAAAAATATAATAGCCAAGAGATGGTGTTGATATAGGAGAGGAAGTTAACTCTTCATTAGCCCAAGTCCAAATTTCATTGCATGCTTCATTATAAAAATGATTTATATGAATGATCCTAGGAAAGTGGAGCAGTGAGAACCATCCACATGTCACCATCCCACTCATCCTACTAGCTTAGGATCCATACATGATGTAGTGTCTAAATCTCTAATTGTTGAAGAATCCCTATCCTAAGTTATAATTCCTCTTATTGGTTTTATGTAATCTTGATTTATTCAATCAATCTAATATACAAAATTTATGTATTGTATGCAATGGGAAATTTAACAAATCTATAAATCAATCCTAATCTGTATGTTCTTTAGCTACTTTATTTTCATGTTCAATTGGTCATTACATTATTGTGAGAGCCATATTTGTCAACCAAAAATGTATCGAATCATCCTTATATATATACATATATATATATATACATATATATATATATACATATATATATATATATATATACATATATACATATATATATATATATATACATATATATATATACATATATATATATATATATACATATATATATATATATATATATATGTATATATATATATATGTATATATATATATATGTATATATATATCAAGACAAAATCAACCATGGATTATTGAAAAAAATTGAGGATCATTATATTATACCACTTATAGAACCCATCCCTCTTGATTGGATGCATACATATGAGGTGGGTGAGTCAAGTACATAACATGAAAAAGTACAAACATGAGTATTAAATAAGATCTATATCTAGTGAGTGTAGCATAGTGATTATAGATAGGGGCCCTCGCTAGATAGAAGGGAAAACAACCTACCATTTGGGAGTGCTAATGAACATACATACTACATTCTACTCATTATGCTAATGAAACTCTTAGATACTACACTCACCCCTCGATTGACCTATATATCTATTTGGTTGAGAAACCCCATATATTTTAGGGGAAGTGTCTTTTATTGTATTTTGTCTTGCATGAAGAATCCTTGGCATTAAAGTGGATAGTGGTTAATTTTGGTTTGCTAAACCTCTCTATCATGCAATAATACTACACCCACTTCCAAATTTGAATTTTTTCATGAGCTGCTAGAACATTTGAAAGTATGAGATGACAATAGCATGTATGAAATCCAATGCCAATGCCAATTTTATAACTCTGACTTGATCCATTGGAAGTTGAGTTAAAATGTTTGAAAGGCTAAGCTAACCTTGGAGATAAACTTGACTTTAACAACTAGTCAACTGAAGCCTTGACCAATCAATCATAATTAGCTTTTTCTTGCATAGAATTCCACATTGACTCCATCTTTTGTTTGTGCATGGGTTTCTCTCAAATTAACTATCCATGATTTCTCTTGGCTAAATTTAAAAGTTTTATTCTTGACCTCTATCTATATTTATCTTTCCATGTACTTTCACTTCTTACTTATTCCTTCAACCTAATGTTCATTATCTTTAGACTTTACTTTTGTCTCTCTCTACCCTTGGACTTTCCTTCAGACAAAAAGTTTAAAGGAATTGTCCATTATTTTATATTTTTGTGTTGTGCCTCTTTTCTCATGGAGTTTGTGGTCTTCAAACAAATTCCCATGGGCTTGTATCTCCTCATTTTCTCATAGATCTATTTCCTTGGTTCTATTTATTTCCTTTGGATTTTTACCAGTCCATTCCTTCAAATAAAAAGTTTGAAGGAATGCTATCTCTATTGGCACTTTATTTATGCACTTTGTTATGGAGAAATTGTCCATGGGAATTATCTTACCCTTTCCTTTTGGCAATCTACCTCGGGCTTGTGTCCCTGTGCTTGATCATTGACCATTCTTTTGGATAAAAATTCTGAAGGAATTTGGTCCTTGAAATTCCATGTGTGGGTAAACCTTTGTCTGAAATAAATCTTTTTAACTTTTTATATTATCCCTTCATCACTCCTATTTTGATCTTTCTTGAAGGGTACATACCTTTGGGCTTTTTGATTGGTCCATTTCTCACCATAATTGTGTCTTCTAAAGGGAAAGTGCCTTTTGGCTTCTTTCAAAGTGTCCCTTCTTCCTTGAGATGCTTTTTCTAAAGGGAACCTACCCTTTAGCTTCTATGTCAAGTGACTTTCCTGAAGGGCACGTACCCTTTGGGTTTTATGTAAAGGACCTTTTGAATATTGGAGGTGGCCCTTCAACCTTTTGAAAAGGTCCCTTATTTAATGGACTTAGCCCTTTTGGATTTTTGGAAGAAATGTCTGACACCTCTTCTATGGATTTTCTACCTCTTGATTTCCTTTAGACAAAAAGTCTAAAGGAATTAAATCCTTTTAAAAATTCAACACTTTATCATTCTTTCAGACTTCTCCCAAGTCCCTTAAATTTTTTTTCCCTTAGACAAAATGTCTAGGGAAACTATTTATTTCTTATAGCCTGAAAGAATTCTTCATTCAAAAGTGAACCTAAAGGACTATGGGTCTAGGCTATTGGTGACATTTTGAATAGGAGATAAGCTTTTCAAGCTTGCTATAGGTGATCTAATTTTGAATAGATTGTATACTCATCAATACCCCAAAGAAGTCTCAAAAAATAGATTTGATATTCATTCTTCCATATGATTGCTTGATCAGTCCATTTGTAAACATGAACCACATAATAAACCTCACTGTCACCTTGAACTTCATCCTCATGCCTATGTTCTCCTCATAATCATAAGCACTTGTAACTAAATTTTTATAAAGACCTTTCTGTTATATAACATTACTGTAGGTGTCTTGATCATTTACATGGCTATAGGTGTATATTTAAGGACCCCAAGCCTCACTAAACTTTTCAAAAACCCTTTTAATTTCATTATTTAGGACCCAAAATGGATTTACAAGAAAAACTATCACCATATGCAAATTTTTGAATAGTAGGGGCGATAATTTGGCCTATGGGGCAAAAATTGTCAACATTTTTGGTGACTCAACTGGGAAGCATGCATGCTATGCTTGAGAACCTAGCCATATACATGATATATAGCTCACAAAAAATAATGGTAAACTTGGTCCATGACTAGAAATATCCTCCGATTGAACATGAAGTAACCTTCATCCTTCAAAAAAGAAGGGAAAACACAAAATGGGAAAGTTAAATAACAAAGAAAATATGCAAACAAGCACTTATTAGAACAAAGATGAATGAAAATACCATGCATGAACAACATGTGGAGGAAAGAAATACAAATAAATAACCTATCTAACCATGACAAAGCATGATCCACCTAGATCAAAAGGGAAATTCTTAAACTCAGTCACTCCAAGAGATGGTACTAGTTGTAAGGCAGGATGTTTATCAATCATAACCTTTGATTATGCATTTTTATTGTCCACCAACTATATTAACATCTTCTCAAATGAGTCATAAATAATAAACCAATTACTAACAAATACAAAATCATCAAGTACTTCCTAATATTTTTTGTACCATTTGTCATCTATCACCTTGTTAAGTGATATCTCATCTATGCATTGTTCTTGAGTGACCACACCCTTTTTATCGACTATTGCAAGTTCATCCAGCTCTTCAAGGAGATTTTAATAGGCAACCTAATCTATATTATGATCTTGAATAGGTGATTCTTCATCAAATTTATCATAAACATGCTCTTCAATAACCAACATATCCATACAAAGCTCTTCAATCTCTTGTAGAGATTCAAGGTACAACTGTCAATCATATTTTTGTTCTTTATGTTGATCTATTTGAACTGAATCAACTTGAAATCTATTTAGATCCTTCTCAATAGGAGATACTTATAACTCATTTATGACTTCAATTTACACCAACTCCTCTTGGAGTTCATCCACATCAAGATCAACCTTCTCATTCTTAAATATAATTGGATTCTCAGCAAGTAACTTAAGTGAAGTATCAATGTGAAACTCTTTCTCAAACATATCTAAAGAATCCTCTTCACACTCTACAAGAACTTGAATTGTAGCTACAACCTCCTTTCCAATCTTCCAGAGAATAGGCTCCTCCTGAAGAAGGGAGATGGTGGGAGGGTGATAAAATTTAGTCATTTAAGAGGGAGAATGAAGCATGGGAGGTTGATCATGATCATATTTTTGGATTTGGAGAACAATGGAATCATTTAGGGAGTTTTGGAGGGGAGGGAAAGAGAATCTCTTAAAGACCTCTATATTCTATTCCTTCCACTTGGCCATCACCTCTTCAAAGTCTGAAATCTCCTTATCCTCATAGATAGCTTGTGTTTGAGAGATGAGTGGTGAATAAATGGGACTATAAGATGGCTTATTATCATGAATAATCACTTTAATAGGCTCTTGAATCCAACTAGGAAGCTCCCTTGGCACACATTGGGCATGGTTAAGAACCTCATGAGATTAAGGAGTACAATAACCCTTTATAGATAAGTGACTCAACTTGGTTTTATGCCTATCCCAAGCCTCCATCTTCTATAATACAAAAATACATAGCTCATTTATCTCTTCTGGATCATTGGACACATTTTAGAATAGACCATTCACTTCTTCATACTAAGAGTTTGAACAAACATTCCTCACATATGCTAGTATTTTGAGCTCATATGACTAATATGGCTCAACATAGCTTTGATAATACTCCTAATAAGGCTGATTAGGCTTATAAAAAGTATCATAGGCATCATGATAAGGCTGGTATGAACCATCATTGGGTTGATAAGGAAACATAGCATAAGAATTCTCTTCATATACAACCATCAAAACTCATTCATGATAATGCAATACTTACATGGAAACTATGACTAGATTATTAGAAGAAACCACCTGAGCTTGGAATCACAAAATACCTCTTGAAGAATGCTACTGAAACTATAATTTCATTAAGATTAGCTCCAAATGGGTCCTACCAAGCATGCCAAAAATTACTGTCAACCTAGAGTTACACCCTGATAGAAGACATGCTAAAATGGCTAATCCTCACTGTAGTTAAAACAATGAGATCTTCTCACAAGGGTGGGTGCCTCAATGATGAGAAGAATCTCTAGAGATGGCTAGTTCCTATAAGATGTATCTATGAGGATCTTAAATTCTATGCTAAAAACTACCTATGGAAAAGGGAAGAAAGAACTTGAAAGGAAATTGTAGCTAAAATGGTGATACACCCAATTTGTTTGATCCACTCAAATTAGGCTTCCAAGAATACTGATTCAGGCAAGGAAGAGGTAGAACTTCAACTCTAACTGATCAATACACAAGTATTTCATGAAAAGGTTTAATCTAATGATCTAATCTTGAGGTAAATGGAAAAATAGGCTTGATGAAAGTCACTAAACAACCACTAATATCCACTATAAACTCAACAAAAGGCAATCAAACATAGAACGTGACCTGCATAAATGACTAGCTAGTAACTAGGTATGAATCTAGATTTAACAAGGAGGAAAGAAAATCTATCACTTAGGCAAATAAATAATAAAAGTACACTATACCAGCTACTAGAAATTGAAAAAACATAGTCCTCTTCTTATTGATTCTAAAAAAGGTTACAACACAATCTTTGGTAGAAGTTTTATCTTGCCAAAAGAGGGATAATTTAATCTAAGGCTGAAATCCAACTTATATAAAAATACAATAGCCAAGAAATGGCATTGAAAATAGGTGAGGAAGTTAACTCTTCATTAGCCCAAGTCCAAATTGCATTGCATAATTCTTCCAAATTTTTCTTTTCTTTTGTCTTGCATGAAGAATCCTTGGTGTTAAAGTGGACAGCGGCTAATCTTGGGCTACTAAACCTCTCTATCATGTAATAATGCTACTCCCACTTCCAAATTTGGATTTTTTCATGAGCTGCTAAAATGTTTGAAAGTATGAGATGACAATAGTATGCTTGAAATCCAATGCCAATGCCAATTTTAGAACTCTGACTTGATCCATTGGAAGCCAAGTTGGAATGTTTGAAAGGATAAGTTTACCTTGGAGATAAACTTGAATTCAATAACTAATCAACTTAATCCTTGACTAGTCAACCATAATTAGCTTTTGCTTACATGGAATTCCACGTTGACTCTATCTTTTATTTGTGCATGGGTTTCTCTCAGCCCAACTATCCATGAATTATCTTGGATAAATTTAGAATTATACTTATTGACCTTTGTTTGTATTTGTCTTTCCATAGACTTTCACTTCTTACTTATTCCTTCAGCCTAATGTTCATTCTCTTTTAACTTTACTTTCTTTCTCTTTAACCTCATACTTTCCTTAAGATAAAAAGTCTAAAGGAATTGTCCATTATTTTATATTTTTATGTTGTGCCTCTTTTCCCATAGATTCTAAGGTCTTCAAACAACTTCTCATGGGATTTTATCTCCATATTTTACTATAGACCTATTTCCTTGGTTCCATTTATTTCCTTTAGATTTTTCCTAGTCCATTCCTTCAAAAACAATAAGTCTAAAAGAATGCTATCTCTCTTGGTACTTTGTTTATGCACTTTCCCATGGATAAATTGTCTACAAGAATTATCTTACCCTTTCCTTTGGGAAATATGCCTCAGGCTTGTGTCCCTATGCTTGATCATTGACCATTCCTTTAGATAAAAAGTCTAAATGAATTTGATCCTTGGAATTCCACATGTGGGTGAACCTTTTGAAAGATTTCTTTCAGATAATTTATCTAAAATAAATCTTTTGAAATTTTTGTTTTATCCATTTAGCACTCCTATTTTGATCTTTCCCAAAGGGTACATGCCCTTTGAGCTTTTTGATCGGTCCATTTCTTGCCAAAATTATCTCTTTCAAAGGGAAAGTTCCCTTTAGCTTCTTGAAAAGTGTCCCTTCTTCCTTAAGATGCTTTTTTTGAAGGCCACATACCCTTCAACTTCTTACAAAGTGTCCCTTCTTCCTCAAGATGATTTTTTTGAAGGCCACCTACCCTTCAACTTCTGTGTCAAGTGACTTTCCCGAAGGGCATGTACCCTTCAAGTTTTTTGTAAAGGACCTTCCAAATCTTGCAAGTGGACTTGCCCTATGTGGTTATATGGGTAAAATAGTGTGGAGTCTCTAAAATCTAATCTAAAATTATCTAATTATAGTATCTCATCTTCACAACTAGCTCCCTATATTTCTTGATGCTCACAATCCCTACCTATCTAGTGCTTGACCCTATTATCTCTCCAACAATCTATACTGAGGACTCTCTCCCTCCTTCCCTCTTACTTAAATTATATCTCTCTGCCCTATAATGATCCCACTCCTCTACCATCATATTGTGACTCAATTGCAAAGAGTTAAACCTCACATATAGAGTATCCAATCAGGTCTATATTGTGTCCCACTTTATATGCACTATGGTTAGGGCCCCTTATGCTACAAATACTTGTCCTTATAAAGTAATATAATGAACCCTCAGTGTATCTCTCTCTATGATAAGCTATGATACATCTATCTCTTCCTCCTCTATCTCCTCCTCTCCCCCATCCTCTCCCCTGTCCTCCTCATCTCCCATCTCATCCTCAATATCCTCCTCAACCTCTTTCATCTCCTCATCCCCTATCTTTTGGTATAGACACACCACCTATCTTGCCTAATTTCCCACTACTCAACCCACCATGATGTATATGTATAAGTGCACCCCACATCCTTCACATCATCACTTAATGGCACTTACTCATCTTCTATCAAAACATCTCTAATGACTGGTCCTAGTAGCTCTTGCTTTGTCTCATCTCACCTATATACATGTGGGGCCTATGGAATGTTCTATACTAGCCTAAACTACTACCACACTCATCTAGAATATAGGTACTATAGGTACTCCATCCTCCTCCCCATTACCTATCGCTCCCTCCATAGGCCTATCAACTCTACCTCCACCTTGGACCATGCAGGAAATCTTAGATAGGGTCTCTAAATGATGTCTATCTCTCTCAATCTCTCTAGGAACCCTCGGTAGTAATCAATGTCCTAGGTGATGCCATATGTAAATCCTCATGCAAGATCAACCTTTCATCATAGTAAGGCTATGTTTTACTCTATATCATACCATCATATCCACAAGGTACCAATGAGCCACATTATCCTAATGTGCTCATAAGCCCAACATTATAGAATGATAGTGACATCTAATCCATATCATCTCTGGCTCCTCCAACCCCAAAGCTCCCAATAAATCTATGCCAACAAAGTAGATTCCCTTGAAAAAATTATGTGATGATCTATCATGTCTACCACCACACCAATTAAGATCCATGGAAATATGCCTCCCCTCAAATTTGGGAGTGCATAACAAGATGTAACCAAAAACATCATAGTGAGTATGCATCTCCCTATAGTATTATCTCTATATAAAATATCAAAAGTGAAACCACTAGTAATAAATATGATATCTTCCACATCATCATTGTATAGTCATGTTAACACTACTCCTCATCCTTGCTCATCCATATGTATTATGGGTGATCCTTACACTAGAAGTCATAATTCAATAGATATCCTCCTCCATAATGGTTATCTCCCTAGTCAAAAGATAGAAGGTCCTCGTCGTGACATCCCAACACTACACCAATGCAACCAATGAGCCTATATCTCAATGGATGTGTTTGTAGTGATGCACTCCTCTTTTTCCTATGGCCTCCACATGGGCCTAGTCATCATCACCAAGATGAACTTGTAATCACTCTAGTAAGGGTGGTATTTAATCTTATATCCACAGTAGAACCTCTGCCTATTACTAACATCCTCTATAAGCCTAAAAATATCCTAAAATCTATAACTCATCCTAACCTTAGAATCTATTCCAAGCCCTTCAAAATTTTGTGTGAATTGGTACTAGTCCATTATAGATTGGCATCATTCTTTCTGGGTTGGTGCCTTTTAGGTAAAATGACATCAATTCCTAGTGAATCATTACCGATTCATTGGGTAATCAGTGTCAATTTTATAACGTCATATTCCCATAATCTTAACCATGTTCCTAATGCCAAAAATCTTAAAAACTTAAAAAAATTAAAAAATCAATAAAATAATAAACCTACCTCATCTTATAAGCATTTCCACCACCTCAATCCATTGTTGCTAGCCTCCATCTTATTTCATAACACACTAATCATTTGATCTCTTAAGTGTTGTTTACTTTTCACAAATAATAAATGAGCCCTTTTATATGTTAGACTTGCTTATAGACCCACCTTTAGATTGGTGTTGATTTGTTTTGGATCGATGCCAATTTGGTGGATCATCACCAATTCATTTGGATCGATACTGATTGGCCCATTTTTATACTACTTGTACTTTTACTTACATCTATCCCTACTCCTTAGCTTTATCCTATTACCTTGCCACATCTACCCTATTATTTATCCTATACCATTTCAAGTTTTTGGATTTTGACCCCCTATCGGTACCATAACCTATGTAAGGCATATACTTTTTTGTGTATCTCCTTTTAGTGGGTCCCAAGAGTGCCTTCTCTCTTGATAATAACTATCTTTAGGTAGCATGTACACCATATAACACACTAGATGCTTTGATCAGCCAACCCTATCACTTGCTTTATTGTTTAGCCTTCATTTTACCCCACCTAGTCATAGTTGTGGCATTTTATTATAGGATTTACCTCAGGGCATCTCTGTGTATTATCTTGCATCATGTCAGTGCAAAACATAAACTTCATGTTATGCATCTACATTTATTAGAGCCCATCTATTATCTTCCCATCCCATCCATTATTTCATTTTTCAAACCCATTACCCATTCCTTATCCTCCACTGACTCTTGATTTGAATGGGGATACCTTCTTATATAAACCTGGGGTAGAGGACCTCTAATGGTTTTTGTCTTGTGGCACATATTCTATACTACTCCATAAAAAGGGGTAAATGTATACACTATAATTTTATACCCTATATATATTAATTAGGTGACATAGACCTTTATTTTTATTGAATCTCATAAATAGTCCCTCTCCTAAGGTTTAAAATATTTACCATTTATAACTTGGTAATTCAGTTTTAATATTACCTTTCTACCCCCTTAAACTCTTAAATCCATTAATAACCTAAAGAATTTACCCCCTAACCACTTTACCCTTGTATAATGTCATTACCAACAATTCCACACATATCAAAGCCAATTTTACCCATAGTTAAAATAAGGGTGAAAAATTGGGTGAATCAACATCGATTCACCCATGATTGATGTTGATTCTTTAGATCAACATCGATCCATAAATACCCATCCACCCTTTGGATTTGGGACCCAAAAACTTAAAACCTTGAATTCCTACTAGATTTATTGGAGAATTAGTGACATCTTTAATGACACTTTGATAGAATTTTTATACGTTCAATCGATATCCTTTGTTAATGAACCCAAAAAATTACTTACATTTGTGGATAAGTCTCATTCTGCTTACAAATAGATTGAAGGTAAGTCATCATGTTTTATTATTTCATTTTCTATCAATTTGTCTACTGTTATCTATTTATTTAATCTTTAGAATTTTATCTATATCCATCTATATTTGTTAATCAATATCTATCATCCAATCTATCTCATCTATTTTCTATTTTTATTAAGCTTAGTCACAAAGAGAATCAATGATGATTCATTTTGAATCAACACCAATCATACAAATCAACATTGATCATGTCAAGATTGACATCACTTTATTATGTTCAATTCATAAAACCTAAGACCTTAATCTTAAAACCTTATCTACAATAATATGGCTTTTGTATGTAGATGACTCTACTAGGCATAATACATGATGTAATCAATATCATAGATCTCCCTATAGTTTCCCAAACCTTATTTGTTGATTAGAGTGACATTGATTTTGAGCTAGTTCTCTATGTTAGTATTTATTCTTCCTCTCTCAAAGTCACTAAAGACCAACTAGCTTTCATACAGGATGATATAGCCTTCACTACAACTTAATGGGAAGCATATTACGCTTGTATTTATAGCTTAATTGAGGACTAGATTTTAATTATCATTATTGTCATATATTTTATCTATTATAATTTAATATGTTGTTTATCCACTTGATTGTGTAAACAAGTGAGTTGTTATCCATTTGAGGAAGCTCACAACTTCTCAGGACTAGTTTCTAACTAGGTAGCTCACCCACTTCATTTTTTTCAAGTGTTTACACGTGTGAAAGTTATTCTTCCCAACCAAAAAGAAGCTCTCATAGTTGCTAGACTCAAAGTGGTGCACAATATCTTATAACCCTTAGGTATTCACCATAAAACCTATTTTTATTTGAGTTTTTAGTAAGTAATATTTAATTAAAAGAAAAACAAAAAACTACTTAAATAGAATGTTATACACGCACATAGTTTATTTAAATATTATAGTTGAGGTTGTACATTAACGGATGCTTTCTCTGGGTTGGTATATTATTATGTTACATATTGATCTTACCTATAATTCAATTTAGTTTGGAGTAATTTATTTAATTACCTATATATGGTAATTAATGCATGAATAATTAGATGACAGTTTGATTGGGAATTCATAATGTATAAAGGACTATTCAATTACATAATATATTATAAGGATCTTGTTATACATGTGGTTAATTTAAAAACAAGAATTATGTAAGTACATGATTGCAACTTTATGAAAAATTTGAACCTAGATGAAAGTTTGTATAGCAAATGATTATTAATTTTAATGGAGAATTAAATTACTAATACTATTGTGGATATATTAAACTAGTCAATTATTTTTATCTGTAAGGCTGTATATAATGATAGTTAACTAGCTTATATTAGTTAGATGCATAAAATGAGGTGTTCGGTAATTAATGATTTACTTGTATTATTTTGTTTTGTGACATTTTATATGGAAGTCTATTATTTTAATATGCTGATTTTAATATAGTTTAAGTATGAATAAATATGGTATTAATGACTCTAAGAAAGTAGGTGATATGGAATTCTCTACTTACTTAGTGACACTAATAGTCAAAAAGAGGATATCTAAATGAGTTGAATGTGTGTCAATTTGAATGATCTTAAGATTTGAAAAACTATATTAACACTTTGGCCAAAGTAATGTTTATGTTTTGAACATGATCATTTAATCTATTTTATTTAGTTTGCATGTATTACATGATATCATATTAGAACTTATTTTTTTATGATATTCTTGCATGTGATAGTTATCTTACATCACACATGTTTTTAGTTGATTTTCTCATTTTCCACATTGTCACTATCTATCCATTCATTAAGGGAGGCCCATTCCCTTATTGGGATATTGTGTGGGGGATCAATGGCCCATGGTTGGTGTGGAAAATCACTTATAGATGATACTCTCCCTCTCTCTACTTCTAGCAGTCAACTGATAGAAGCTCTAGTCAAGATTATATTTGGATATTAACAAGTTCATTAAGATTCATATGTTCTATGGAACATTGTATATTTTTATTCCTGATATTTAGATATTTAATATTGTATACTTGTACTATTTGATGTTAATTTAATAATTATAATAATTGGTTGTTTATATCTATACCTATTGTATTATTTAATCAACAATGGATGAATTGTTAACTTGAGTAATTTAGTACTTTACTCTATTGTACTTATGAAATCAAATTAACATTTATTATTAATTTATCGTTACCTAAATGAATCAAAAAATTAAACTATTGGTTAATAACATAGGTTATTTTAATGATGAATTTAGTTAAAGATAATTAGTGCTGAAGTAATTTATTATTAAGTTAAAAAAAATTTAACCTAATTTTAGTTAATCTTGAGGGGTTATTACACATTTTTTGTTGCTATGAAATCTTGCTTTATGAAATAAAATTTGGTTAGAATATAACATGAAAATTTTCAACCATGAACTTAACAAATGAAAAATATTCTTATAAATGTTGGTATGGGAATATAAACATAATAATTTATTTCATATACCCTTTTTCAGCCACTAGACTTAAAAATTGTAGGATGTCAGATGCATCCATGAGGAGAAACTTATCATTCTTAAGGTGAAAAATAGAACGAACTTTACATAGACTTTGTAAGCGAACCATGTAGGGTAGATAAAAATCATAAGATCATAAATTTTGAATGGGGTTTAATTTGAGAACTCCCTAGAGGATTATATTTCACTCTTGATGAGGGAAAAAAAACAACACATTTTATCTCACACCAAAATCTTACTTTAAGGACCAAAAATGGGTCAATATAATGCATAAATTTTGAATTTTATGCCAAATCAATGAACCATCTTCATGTAAATGTTAATTATAGGTGTATAAATGTAATAATGACCTTTATCTACCCTTCATCAACCCATACAATCAAAACTTATATGCATCTAATATATCCATTAAGAGAAACAAAATTTATACACCCATTACAAGGAAACTGTGAAGTGGTAGAGATAAGAGTAAGCTATTAAAATTACATTAGGGAGTCATATAAACATCCCTATTTAGATTATATTCCACTCATAATAAGGAAAATAGAGGGACATGTTTTCTCTTGCAACACAATCTTACTTTAGGGACCAAAAGTTGGTCAATATACCTCATAACTTTTGAACCATGAAACATCGAAAAAACATTTTTGTGAACATGTATTGATAGGTATATAAATGTGATAATTAATTAATCCATGCTCCATCATCATAATTACTCAAATCTTTAAGTCAACTAAAATCTTCCCTTAATATATTCTTGTCATTGTTAAGGGGAAAAATATAATGAACTTTGTGAAGCCATTATAGTGAAATTATGAGGGGTAGATACAAATTGTAAACTCCTAAAATTGAATGAAAGAGTATTATAAGAACCGATAATATGATTCTTTTACATTCATGACGATGAATAAACTATGACATGTTTTTTCTCATAATTAAATCTTACTTCAGGGACCAAAAGTTAGTTAGTATAATGTGTAACTTTTGAGTTGCTCACCCAATCAATGAAATGTATTCATGGACATGTAAGGATGGGTGTATAAATGAAATAATAAACTTCATCCACTCTTTATCAAAACCTATAATTGAGACTTTAAGGTGGTTGGGTGCACCCTTAAGATAATCTCTTCATTCTTAAGGGAAAAAATAGATTAAATTTTGTTCAACAATTGCAGTGAAACTGTGAGGGGTAAAGATAAATTGTAGGCTCTTACAATTTTATAGGTGAGCAATATAAGAACTCATAGGAGGATTATATTTCACTCATTATGAGGAAAAACTAGTGGCATGTTTTTATTTTGTAACAAAATCTTTCTTTAAGAACTAAAAATTAGTTAGTATAATGTGTAACTTTTGAACCACACACCCAATCAAGGAACCATGTGAAGGTGGAAACTCATATGGTACCATTGACCTATATTAAATGTGTTATTAATTATTTAAATAAAAAATAAATACATAATTATAAAATAATTTTAAATTAAAATACACTAAGATAAATAATTTAACTTTACTAATTCAAAATGTAATTTGCATAAAATACTAACTTTACCAAGTCGATCTAATGCACCTTCAATTTTAATATATTTTTTAGTGTTTCAAGAATTTATTCATGCTCAGATTCATAAAATTTATACAAATATTTTTAGAGAGGATTTTTATGGAATTTCATTAATTGAATAGTTGTAGTGATAACTAAATTTGAATAATGAAGTATCACCTTATTTAGTTCAAAGTCCTTAAATAACCATTATTTTAATTTTTTATGAAAGTATCTTCGAATCCAAGTTCCTAAAACCACCATATATCGATTGGGATAGACTAGGTCTTCCTCATTCATGACAATTGTGGTTAATTTAATTTTTGCTCTACAGAATGAGATACATAGTAGTCTCTTTCCTCATCATTTTATTCATGTGCAATTATTATGAAAACTTTCCCTACATTTGAAGTGTAATAAATTTTTAAGGAGATGTAAGAAAAAATTAAAATATCACAAATGTTCAAGGATAAATTTATATTATAAATACATTATACATGGTTGCACAAGATTTGAGATATGATCAAAGCCAACTATTGATGTCATTTTATGATTCCATGGTGGTTGTAATTAATGATTAATCTCCATAGGACTATGGTGTATAAAATACCATTATTAAACCCATTCTTTTGACTCACATTCATTCCAATCAAATTCCATACAACCCTAACAAAAATATGTCATGTTCCTATTATAAATAGTTTATGAACTAGAATTTGAGCCTCAAAATGAATAAGAATCTCTAAATATAGGTATTGTACTATAATCTTCATATAATGCCTTATTTTATTCCTCCATTAACTGAAATAATATTCACAAATGAGAATATTTTATCTAATACATGAGAAATTGTTTCATTACACCAAGCCATAATACTTGTAGCATCAATCAATTGACACCAACTTTGTACTACTTATTCTCTTTTTTAAGGACTCTTTTTACACATACACCTACACCATCATGCTCCCCTTTTCCATGCCTATCCTCAAATAAACTCAAAAAAATATGCACCCTACTCTTTTTATGCATACTACTTAGTTAATAAAACATTCAAGAATTATTAAGCTATCTTACACCATTGTTTGACTAAATGTAGTGTGTATTGAACATAATTTATCATGCATTATTATTTCTATAAAATATCTCAAAATAACCTGGGACAAACACTAGAGAATGCGACCTATCATCGTTCATGTAAAAACGGTACTCCCATAAAATATTTATATTATTTTATATACTATTAGGTGTATGTTTGAATGCAATATACATGAAAATTCCAAATTGAATTGAATTATAGTATTGAGATTGGACCTCATTTTTTGGTTATAGTATGTATTTTTTAGCAAATTCCATAACTAAAACAATAGATCTGAGTGATAATTTTCCATTGCATAACCTGAATTGTTTATCTAACCATTTTTATTATTGTGCATGTCTTTCATATTGGCAGATAATATTATTCTTGAATTCAAACATGAAATCAAATGTAGATACTTGGGTCATAACAAATTCACATTTTGAGGACTCTTTTCCATTTTAAAATGAATACTTTATATATTTTACTTCTTAAAATCAACTAGTTACTTTCCAAATTCATGTGAAATTTCCTTGTGTATATATCTGGTCAATTATGACAAATCAACATAAGTGTTACATATTATATGTAAACATTCTTTATAAAAATACTATCCCTTAGGTCTTTGACACAAAAGATTTTTGATTAACTATCTTGACGTTTTAGGTGGAGAATCCACCATAAATTCCTACATAATATTGACAATATGTAAAGTAAACCGTATATGACAAAAAATATAAAAATGCCTAAAAAATTTAACATGGATCCTACAACAACATATGGTGTGTGTTTGGTTGATTCTAATGTAGAAAGGGTTATACATGTCAAATGACCTTTGGGTAATTATCAATCATCCATTGATTTTTTAAAGAAAATTTCTATAGAATTTTGTTTGGGTCATATATAAAAAGTGGTTTCTGTGTGGTTCATGGTTTTATGAACCTTTTATTTATTTAAAATATTTTATACTAGGTGAGGCCCTTGTGTTGTCATGTCAATTATTTTCAATAAAATGTCTTATTAATTCAACTAATATCATGTATTTTCATGCGAGTATACTACTAAATTCCCAAAAATTTGAGTAAATTGTCATGAGTCTTAATCTTCTTCTTATGACTTTTATTAGAGTTTTCCTATTCAAGTTTAGGGTAATACACATTTGTCTAAAAAATTAGCCTCTCGATGTTGTCTTACCCAATATAGACTCTGATATTTTTTTTGGTAATCGAGGGTATCCCACAAATTTTATGACACAAAATTATCACAATGTTGAACCCAGTGACCTGGCACACACTTAGGTGTGCTATCACAAGGCAAGTCTAATAGACTAATCCCTTGGGCTTACGCTAGTGCCCCACTTGACACTCATGGTTCAATCAGGGCTCGAACCCATGACCTAGTGGTCACTATTGTAATGGCTAACTATTGAGGTATAACCTTGGGGGCAATATAGACTTTGTTATTACTCATCTTTCCATATTATTATATTTTTCTTGTTTTGTTACCTATTACATTAAATGCCTTAGATTATTTACTATTTCATTATTTCTTTCCTCTAGATTACTTGTTCTTAAACCTAAATTATGTATCATAGGGTGAAATTTTTACATTTTCATCAATTGAACAAATAATTAACATCATTTTTTTATCATATTTCTTCCCAAATGCACAGTCCCATACAAGTTGAGTATTACATTTAACTTTACTTATTGACATTTTTCTTTACATAGGTTCTAATATTTTCTCATCTATTTCAATCAAATACCTTGGTGTGTGTAGGATTATCCTTGGAGGTGGGTGCAAGAGCTACATTATTTATTAAATTTAATGGTGTTAACACTTCAACCATAAAAGGGATATTCAAGCCTTTGTTAACATTATATTCTACAGGTGATGCAAATTCCTCTTCATTAGGAGGGAGATAAATTGAGATTGTTACATATGTTCATCATAATCATGCTCAAAAACTTCATTATGGATAGATGTTTCATTATATTATGTTTCTCCACATGTTTCATCACTCAATATAAGTTCACTAGTTACATGTTATACATATTGAGTTTTATCATTCAATAAGGATTGATTAAATCTTATCTCATTTGAATGTGTATCTAAATTAAATTCCATGGAATTGGGTATGTTATTTTCAATTGAAATATTACTTGGTGTGGAAGAATTATCTTCACATTATATAAAATCTCTTATGAGTGCTCTCCTATCTACTTTTTTCTCTCTCTCTTGAATTCAATTTATTTATTTGTTAGCTCCTTAATTGGTATTTTATGGTGATTACCCAACCCCATGATCTTTTTTTATGATTTTAAGTTCAATTAGGATAAAAATTGAAAAATAATTGATGACTTTATATTATTTGAGATAAAGTAAATGAAGAATTTGTAGATTCTCAAATATAAAAATTAGTTCAAAGCTTGTAAAATGTGAAATGTTAGAGTAAAAATCATGGACATGAGAGTTTGTTAAGATATTTTGAAGGACTAAAATGAGCATGAAACCTTTTAAGTAAAACACACACCCTTGTAAGTATTATAAATAAATAGACTTATTCATTAAATGAGTTTTGCCTTTCTACAAAGGGTGCACACCCTTTACAGAAGGGCATACACCCTTTAAAAATGGTGTACACCCTTTACAAAAGGGCATACACCCTTTACAAATGGTGTACACCCTTGTTAAAGGGTGTACATACCCTCATGTAAAGGGTGTATTACCTTATGTAAAGGGCATGTGCCCTTTATAAAAGGTATATGCCCTTTATAAAGTGCATATGCCATTTATAAAAGGGCACATGTCCTATTTAAGCATATTATTTTCACCTTTGCGAGTTTCCCTCCAAAACTGCCATGGTTTTAGGCTTAGGGAACCCAAATCTATTATTAAACCTTGTCATAGATTAGCCAATATGACTTTTTTTTGAATTTATATGTATTTTCAATATTCACATACATATTTGAGTAGCCAAATTTATTAAAAAAAAAAACCATATAAATTTTTAGGTGGGAGAATGCTTTTTTTGAATATATGTATATTTCAAATGGTAAATAATTATTTTGATTATTTATTAATTTATAATTAACATACCTATTTATGGTTCATACATAAATCATTACAAATAATTTAACAACTTTTTTACCATTGATAATGTTTTTATAAAACTCATATCTCAACAATATACACATATTTGGTTATGATTTGAACATATATATATATATATATATATATATATATATATTCATTAAAATCATAGCCAAAGATGTGTATATTGTTGAGATATGATTTTTATAAAAAAACTTATCAATGACAAAAAAGTTGTTAAGTTATTTGTAATGATTTACGTGCGCGCGCGCGTACACACACACACACAAATTTTTATATTTATTGAATTTTAAAATTATTTAAAAAATGTGTGCATCTTTATGTGTGTTTTAAATAATTTTACAATTCAATAAATATAAAAATTTGTGTGTGTGTGTGTACGCGCGCGCGCACGTAAATCATTACAAATAACTTAACAACTTTTTTGTCATTGATAAGTTTTTTTATAAAAATCATATATTCATTCAAATCATAGCCAAAGATGTGTATATTGTTGAGATATGATTTTTATAAAAAAACTTATCAATGACAAAAAAGTTGTTAAGTTATTTGTAATGATTTACGTGCGCGTGCGCGTACACACACACACAAATTTTTATATTAATTGAATTGTAAAATTATTTAAAACACACATAAAGATGCACACATTTTTTAAATAATTTTACAATCTAAAAAAATTAGAAAATTGAACTTGTAATTTCAATTTTCTAACTTTCTCGACTTGTAAAGATATTTATAAATCACACACACACACAAAAATTTATAAATTAAGAATAAAATCTTAAAATATTTGACATTTCCTCTATATCTATATGTAATTTCATACTAAAATTCATTCATTTACTCTAAAATAGTGTGTTCATACACATGCAATCTACTTATTTTCAAAAAAAGTGTTATGTAATTATAATAAATGCATCAATTTTTCTTACTTTTCTCATTTGGGTATTGAAAAATTTATATATTTAGAAAATTCATTAAAAAATTCACAATTCATTTTCGTATGTTATTGTAAAGTTCTTTGTCCAAGTGTCTCTAAAAGTCCCTCCAAGTTCAAGTATTATTAATTTTAAAAAATGACACTTTAGGCCCTCACTTTTGTCCCCCATTACCTTGTATCCACCTATGCCCTATAATAGTTTCTTATAAGCATGACTTACATGTAATTTTACACAATGGAAACATTTAGTATACATGACTAGTACATTAACATCCATATTTGGATCAAAGTAGTGCATGGGGAATGAGGTTGAATCAGTTCTTGGTACTTTACGAGAGATATTTGCAAACTATTTTGTCATACCTTCTTTACTATCAATCTTACCTATTTTAAGTCTCTTTTCATTTTACCTCTCTATATAATTTTATTTAGTCTTACTAGCCATCCTCTATTTCTATTGTATTAGTCATAATGATACAATTTATTTTATGCCTGTCTTTCCATATACTGTATCAACTTGGTTGATACAATTTTGAATCTTGTACCTACCAGTTGTAGTGTATTGGCTTAGATGATATAGTTATGTGTTATCCCACATCCTTTTTGACTATATTTTCTTGGTCAATACTATCAACTTAGAGTCCAAGATTAGTTTTGGGTATTGGAGCCATATATATAGGGGTCATATTATCATTCCCAAACATATCACAACACTCATTTTCTATGCTTGTGATAGAATTTAAGCTATTAAGTAGTAAAAGGAGTTATGGGTTAAGATATTATCCTTGGATGTCTAGTCTTGCATAAAGTTTTTTGAAGCTCAACATGAGGAGTCATGACAAGGAGGTGTCCTAGTATTTTAAGTCCCAACTAAGGATATCTAGGTATTGTTCTTTCTATTTGAGTTCTTTATCCTAAAAAATCTATTTCAAAGTGTGAATTGAGCTAAGGGGGAAGTTTATGCATTGGTGAGTTACCCCAAAGGTAATTATCTATATCCATATTATGTTTCATTTGTTTACATAGTAGATAGATTTGCTTTGCTTATAGTTATAATAGATGCATGTTTGTGTGTCCTTGTTGATGCTCCTCCTTATATTGAATAAGCTGGTATAGCTATAAGTTTTTTTACACTTATAATTATAAACTTAGGTTGCATATACCACCTATTGGTTACCATTTCACCATTTACTTTCTTATTAGTGTAGTATTTTTATCTATCTTAAGTCTAGCTTATCCTTATTCATCAGTTATTTGCATGTGGTATCCTCATTATATCCTTGATATACCCATTTGTTACTTTTTTACAACTATTAATCTATATTGAGGCCTATTGAGATCCATAGATTTTATCATAGGCATAGGATTTGGAACCCTATCCTATCTACATTGAGTGTGGATTACCCTCTGTTAGGTCTGTAGGTATTCTAGGTTATTATATGATTATATATATATATATATATATGAATATTATTATGACCTTTTTTATATTATATTTTATTGAGATAAAGAGGATTTTTATTGGTCATACTAGCCCATGCATACAACCTCCACCAAGGATACTCACTAAGTCCATATATATTCATAGTAATTATAAAATACTATGCATGGCTATTAAGCATGAAAATAAAATTTGATCTCTATCTATGGTATCCAAACAACAAATAAAGAAAATAGATATTAAATATTATATTTTTTGGATGATAATATTCTCCTATGATTAATAATCATCATGTAAATAAAAAATGGAATCAATTAATTCAAATAATTAAGCTTTCCTTGGAAAAAAATCTAATCACCTAAAATATCATGTTATTTTTATCAATGTGCATGCAGTAAAAAACAAAATTATTGGTATTCTATAATTATAAGGAGGTCACCTTCCTTTGAAATATATAAAATGAAAAATAAATTATTGCATTAGAATCATTAATGGTTCTCTTTTTCCAGAAAAATAACTTAAAAATCTAGTGTGCAAGTTATCTTAGTTTATCTTCTAAAATTCCTTCCTCTCCCTACCCAAGTTGTGGATTCTCTATTTAAAATTAAATAAAAAATTATTATGGAGAGGATTAGATATCCAATACAAATATGTATATTTAACCCATCCTTTGGAATGTAATTTACTTGGAAAATATGGCATGATCCATTATCACTATGGGGCACAATCATAAGAAAAAAATACAAACTCAACAACTCAAAACAAATTCTCCTGTCTAGTTGGCCCATCATCAAATTTTGGATAACCAAAGTTATGATACAAGGATTGTTAGATTTAAGAGGTCAAGATTTATTGGAAAATAGGTAATGGATTCTATATTGAAAGGTCAAAATATACTTGGGTAGGACACTTCCCCTTGGTTTCAATCCAATTTCATTTGATACAATAAAAATTATAAGAATGAACTCATATACCTCAATGATGATCACCACTTTACACCCACTAATGGACACATATGGGATATATAAAATATGAAATCATCAAATAATCATCAATGAAATCAAGAACAAGGTTCCATTTTGGAGTAGCCCATAAGGATTTATTTTAACCACATATTTAATAAGGTATATGCATGGCCAAATATGCATATCATACCTTAATATTCAAATGCCTAGTAATATAAAATGGAAAACTATTTGGTTCTTATATACTTAGCCAAAGATTTATTTTTGTAAGAGTATTGGTGCTTGACCGTGTCCTCACTTTAGAAAAAAATTCAAAGGAAGGTTGGATTAGTCCTACTCAATATCCAAATTACTAGTGTTATGGGGAGTCATATTTTTGCAAATGCATATTTTAGAAATAGATTTGGTCCAATGTAGTTGCACTCTTCATGGGTAACAACCTAAACATACTATTTCTGATTACTGCTAAATTTAAATGGAAATTTCCTTCCTCATACATGAATTTTATACATTAATTAGATAAGGCAAGGCCTAACTTCACACTTTAGAGATATAGAATGAGTGTAATTGTTGCACTTTCTCTAACAAAAAATAAAAAGAAGCTCAGGTTATGCACTCTATCAAGAGTCATATTTTAAATATGTGAATGATTCTTCATAAACATAAATATGAAATGTTTTCATCCTCAAATATAATACATTGTCATGGGACATATGTGTGGTATATTCTATTCCATTACTACTTCATATTTCCTTACAAATCCCTCCAAGAACACTTGAGACTTGCCCCTTATTGGCCTATATAAGTAAAATTTTGATGGGGCCTCCAAGAAAAACATAGGTAGAGAAATAATTAGGGTAAATGTTGTTGCGTTTGAGTTGCACCCTCTGAGGAGGTGTTTCACATCTCATCACCCAATTGACATAATGGAGACACTCCTAGGTTGTGGGTTGCCTATGGTTAAAATGATCCTCCAGAGAGGATTGGCTTCTCCTAATGGATCACTTGAGGTAACACTAAATTACTAAAACTTGCAAGGAAAAGGGAGGAGTGGGTAAAAATAAATAAACCAAAATCAAAAGGGATGATACACCATAATATTATGACATCCTCTACTCACTTAAGCATACATAATGAACATACAATAATTAACAACATACACAACTAAATAATGAACTTCTTAGCATCAATGTTTCACAAAAAGGTACAAATATCTATGGTAGCATTAGAAGGAGAAGCATTCATAACCCCAACTAAAAATTCATAAACCATGAAATACACAAACTATGAAATTCAAAAGAGAGTTCACTTGCATAGAGATGAAATGGAATTGGACACATTAAAAGAAAACATACCACAAAGAGAGCATCAGTAATTCATAATACACACACAAAATGCAAATCATTGAGAGGGTAAAAATAGTTCTATTATTCACTCAAATGTATAAAAGTAAGGTATAGGGATCAAGGATGGGCCAATTTTTACAACATTTATGTGCTAAAAAAAGGACCCCTTTATAATGATAATCCTACCTATTTAAATAGGCAAAATATTTAGAGATCAAGTTTGATTCAATCTTACCCACTAATGGGGTGGTTATAAATTTGATGATGATCAGGGAAAGGGGGTCAAGGTAGTGTGGATCCCCTCAAGTTGATAAATTTATACCTACATAACTACCTACCATATCCCCTCAAGCATATATATTGTATTATATGTGCGTTTTCTCCTCTCACCTCTATTATGAATAGGGATAGATTCCATTTCCCTCTTATCATTTTTCTAGAATTTATATTGAGTTGTGTCATGATTTACATGTTAGGACACTCTGCCATTGATTTTATGAATCAAATGTAGTTACACAATTTACTCATGAATTTAACATTTGAACAGGCAAAATGGGCCATCAAATTTTACTCAATTAGTGCCAACATGGACACTAAAAAACTCCTCAATGGTTAGTATTAGAGTATGTATTTCATGCATTTTCTCATGATTTCTAATGTATTAGCTAGTTATTTCATCTTTTAGTGAGTTTGTCCTATGTGAAGATTTATCCCACATTGGCCAATTTAGATAGTTTAATATTTAGCCTTACCTATATATGCAAGTGCTTTCCTTTGTACTATCATGATTAATTATGCTTCATTCTAAATAATATATGATTTTCCTAATTTTTGTATATCATATCTACAACTTTCTTGTGTGATGTTTTGTTGCTAACACTTCAAATTATTATGTTGGAATGCATTTAACATTCCTAACATGGTACCAGAGCTTTGAGGTGTTGCTCTAATTAGCATCACTACAAATTTGACTCAGAAGTTTCCCTTGATAATACTTCTTCCCTTGTCACAAATCCTCAAGTATTTATTTCTTTCCCTCTTATGGATTTGGCACTTTCATTGAAGATTTGAAGAGAGTGTGTGGTTTTTATCCTTGGAGGAAAGGTGAAGAGGAAATGGAACATTGATTTCCATTGAGGAAAGAGGCATCCCTATTGAAAAAACATTGGTTTTGGATGAGAGGCACAAATTTTCAAGACTTTTTGAAGATTTCATTGCTTTTGAAGCTTTTACTTTCAAGTTTTTGATTGTGGAGATCTACTTCTTTTACCTAGTAGGTCATTTTTTTTAGCATTATCTTCCTTTGTTTGTTTCAGATCCATTTCTAGGCATCATTTTCTAGAAAGTGGTGTTTTTACATGACAAAGAAAGGTGTTGGATTTTATTTCTTATTGTAGATCTGCATGAGAGAGGCACTTGTAAGAGAAGCAAGACATTAGATCTAAAGTTTATTTTTAAGCATTGAAGGTATTTTTATCAAGGCATTGATTTGAAAAGGGAGAGTATAAATCTATTAGACTGAATTGATTTTTATATCTACAAATAATTCATAAGATCTATGGTCTTTCCCTAGAGGAAGATACAAAATAAGATGTTTTTTGGAATATCGACATTTTCTGCATACTGATCTTGATCTTTGATGAATCATGCCAATTTTTTTTTTGGGTTTTATGTGCCTTGATTCAAATTTGTAGATCATTTTTAAATTCTTAATTTAATTGAGCGATGCAAAAATTATGGCAATTTTACTAATAGATATTTTTTATTTTTCTTAAGTGGAAAATAAGTTTTTTTTGCCATTAAGTGGAATTATTTTTCCATTAAAATGAACATATGGGTATATGCGAGGATTATTTGGGTATTTTTAATTTTAAGTGGTGTAATTTTGATTCTAGTGAGTGGTTGGATGACTATATTATTTTCTAATTTGGTCACAAAAATTAGTTTGTAATGTTTTTTAATGTTTTAACTAATTTTATAGTAAATCATAACACCTGTAACTTTTGAACCGTAACTCACATTTGAGTTCTATTTTTTAAAAAAGTGCATTTGATTATTTATCCATTGGTGTTATTAATTTATAAAAAAATCACTAATTTTATAAAGTGCCAAATTGGGGCGGGGGTCCTGTAATATAATCTTTTAGGGGGTTAGCTTGGTGCTGATTTTGTGCAACCTTTGCATTCTTTATATGCTTTGGTGATTAGTTAGCATAGTTTCTAATTTTGATGTTGACCATTGTGAGCCTTTTATTACACATAATTACCACACATGGAGACATCAAATGGAAACAATCATAAAGTGTAAAGGATTATGATCCCTAATGAATGAAACACAACCACAGTTCACACATGAATTTGGAATTTTTTAGCATTAATGTAAGTTTGAAGAGTGTATGGGCTTGATTGGAAGATATGCGAGTGATATTATTTTATTTCATTTTGATGGGTGTGATTATCCATTTAAAATGTGGGCTAAGTTAAAGGGTTTGTTTAGGAAATTAGATCACTTGAGAGTGATGAAACTTAAAGTGAAACTTACTTCACTAAATCGAGATGACTTTGCCTCCATTATAGACTACCTCACTAAATTTAAGCATTTGTTGACATAGTTGAAGGGGAGTGGATGAGATAAAAAGGATGAAGAGTGTGTATACTTGATCTTGAGTGGCCCATTCTAAATATTTTATTTTAATTTTTTTTCTAGTGTGGATGCATTAGGTATGACATTCAAAATTCCAGATCTAGAGTTGTTTTATGAGAGAATTACTAGGGAGGAATCCAAATTGTCTCACCTTGAGTCTTTCACCTTGTTGTACCCCAACATTCCCCTATTCTTTTTAGATAATGTGGAACAACTTTAGTTTTTATTTGGCCCATGTTTTTTTAAAGTTTTCTTCTTCATTCTATGGAATATTTATAGATTGCTCCTTATTCTCAACACTAAAAAGTATAAAGAATGATGTTTTACATTTCAAACTAACTTATTAATGTATTTCAAGAGTTTTTTACTTATGTAGGTTTTATGTGCACTTTGAAGGACTTGGAATTTTTAGTTTTTTTCACAAGTTCAACTTTTTAAAAACTTAGTGCTTTAGAAATTATTAATTTCAAAAGTTATTTATTAGACATTTTGTTCAAAAATTCTTCATTGACTTTTGTGTTTAGACATTTTGTTTGAAAATTATTCATTAGTTTCTATGGTCAAGACTAACTCTTTAGAAATTACGTTTGGGGTTTCCATTGTTGGCAAATGGTTTTGTTTAGAACTCCTTCATTGGCTTTTGTGGTTGAAAAACTTGTTTGGGATTTTTATTCATTTGACATTTTGTTCAAGGTTTGTGTTTAGAGCCTTCAATTCTTGAGAATTAGTTAGTTCAGTCGCAACATAAAATTTGACTCCTGACTATCAAAATCCCACTAGGATTAGTAAGCAAAGTAGAACTACTTCAAGACACTTGTCAATAAAATGCAAAGACATGGATTCCCTACCAAATAAGACAACAAGGCTTGAATTGCACAGGTAAAGCAAGTTTATGAACGTTGGGTATTCTAAGCACATGAATTAAAATTGAATGCAAAATATATATCAATAGCTTGAGGTTATTTATGTGCTCATTAATCACAAGTATATTTTGAGCTCAATTTTTACTTTACAAACAAGCCCTAGCCACCTACACATCAACTGCTAAGATGTGACCAATAGAAAGGAGTTTTCAAAATATAGGAAATTAAATTTAAGCAAACTAGTTGGGAGGTAATGGATTCATCATCTTGGGTTTTTAGAGGAGTAATGCCACCATCACAATTTTATATTAAAGATTATACTGAGTATATAGATACCATGTTCAAATCTATAATATTCAATGACTAGTATACCAAGCATTTAGACCTATGGGATGCCATTAGTGTTGTTTATACCTTTTCCCACAAAGAAGAATTATCACCAATGTAGAGCCAATTAGTGATATACGTACTCTCTATTAAAATATAAGGATTGTACTTCATGACAACCAAGCCCAAGGTTATGTCATGTATTGACTCACTATGAGACTTATTTTTTTGTAGAGAAGGTGATAGATGACATCTTCTTATACCATGTAAATCAAAAGACAGTTGTGGCTTATATCTTAGGTGATGATTTTTAAAGGTATTTATCTTTTCCAATTCTAGATGCTATATTCAACATGTATAAGGTGGTAGCATGGAATAATAATAATTTGATTGACAAAACTCTGAGTAAATGGTTTCTTTCTAGGGAATCTATTACCCTCAAGGGAAAAGACTTAGTTCCTATCAACAAACTTAGAATAGGGGTCTGCATCAGGATGGCCCTTTTGAATAGGCTATACAACTTCTTAAGCATCCATTTTCTCTACTTAGATTGGATGCCACTTCTAGACATGATAATGACTTTTGACACGACTTTTGCCCTGGGGGAGATTATCAGCATTAGGCTAAGGGAGAAAATTCTACACAAAGATAAATGGTCCAATTTAGTAAGCCATTTCTATATGATGTTGTACCTCTTTGATGCAGTAATGGGAACTATATATAGGGACTATGGGTCACTTTAGAGCCTAGCTTCAGACTTCATAAAGAATTACATATTTTATTATTATTCATTCATGCACATATATGCATACACCAAGCATAAAAATTATATTATAGAAGATGTATATCCTCAGGAATGACAAGCTATCCATGAGGCCCATTACCTATGATATCTAAGAGTATAGCAGATACATTAACACCTTAAGGTGATTATGGTCATTGGTAATAAGTTTAACCCCTTACACCTCCCCAAGTACATGTTTGATAAAATTTTAAATCAAGAGATTGCATTCTAGTTTTTGTGGAGTGTAAAAGAAGATTTGATAAAGAAAAAGAAAAACACATTCTACAAATCCCATATGGTAATAGGCTGAATGTGATACAAAATGCAAAATTTTTTTGGGGAGGTTGGTAGTAAAAGGAATCATTATTTTTTGGCCACCCTACCTCATATATATTATGACCCTCATGGTCTAATTTATAAACATATCAAAAACTTTACTATTCTATACCAATATGTTCTTTATGACAATGATTTCTTATTCTTAAATATAAAAAATGATGCTCAAGTCATGGAAAGGGCAAGAATTATGAGGCATAGGGAGGAAAATTTGAAGATAATTCAAGGAGAAACTTCAATTTTAGTTTAAGAGATACACATAAGGCTTCCACCCCCTAAAGGATGGATTGTTTTATATTTTTAGGTCAACAGACCCTTGCAACTAATAGAGGAACAAGGAGAGCCTTCTCAAGAAGCTACCTAAGTATTGAAGGCCATTAAAGTAGATCCTAATGTGACTAAAACTAATAATGGAGGAGCTCAATATGATACAATTTTTTGGACTCCTCTAATTTAAAAAGCCAAGATCACCTAGATACATTACCTATGCAAGAATATATAGGTGAAGAGGTTACTTCTTCCCCAATTAAATGAGCCTCTTCCCCAACTAATAAAGTTATAATATGATACAAAAGGAATCCAAGGGCTCCTCCTCTCATGAGGAACCCAATTTATAATGAACCACTAGTAGGTACATCTTTAGTTCAACAACAAACTCTAGCAAAATAAGTTATGGATGAAGAAGAGGAATTATAAAGAGTGTTATGTTGTGGAGCTAAAAGATTCACCAGGATGTGAATAGGAGGAGTGCTAAAGTGTCACAGACACCGACGTTGGTCAGGCCAACTGACGTCGGTCATGAGTGGATAGGAAGCTACCGACATCAGTCAGGATCGGCTGACATTAGTCATCTCTAGGCAGATAGGGACCGACATCGATCACCTGTGCGGTTCCAGAACTGCAAGTTGATGAATAGTTTGTTAACGAATCGGTTGTTTGCATGTTAAGAGGCTAATTATAGTCTTGAGTTGTGAGTCTAATTATTGTAATTAATAATGTCTAATTATTATATGCATGGGATCTATATAATAGACTCATGGGCTGTATTGTAAAATTGTACTAGAGTGAGAGAGAAAAGATTAGCTCCTTCAGAAGAGAGAGAGAAAGAGTGCTAGATAGCCAAGAGGGCTTGTAGAAGAGAGCAAGATTAGCTTCTCCTAGTTCCAAAGGGGTGCCAAGTGTGTATGATTAGGGAGAGTTACAGGTTGTGCAAGTTCTGGTAGAAGATCCACCAGGGTACTGGTTGAAGAATCATAAGGACTTGGTGAGGCAAGGACAAGGGTTCTTCAAGGGTGTAGAGATATCTATGTGGTAAGTAAGGTTTGGTGATTTGCAGGTTGTTGCAAGGGTAGGGAGATCTACTTGGAGTACAGTTGTGTACTTGGTGTACTGGTAGTATTGTTACTGACTGGTGAAGGTGAACAACAACTCTATGTTTGAGTTGATTTTTGTGACCGTAATTGAGAGAGTGAACTGTTGAAGGAGAATTACAAGTGAACCCTAGAAGTGTGGGAGCTCTAGAGGTGTGGGAAGAAGTGTGGCATCTTCTTTATTGTATTTTCTTTTGATTGAGTATTAATACAATTGGGTATTGTCTCTCATATTCTGTGTTTTTTCATATTTCTAGTTACTTATCATTCTGGTTAAATTCCATGTTTAGTTGCTAATACAAAGGTAATCATGTGTGCCCTTAGTGGGCAGTAGTTCCTGGCAAAGTGGTATCAGAGCATGTTTGTTGTTCTAGATTACCTGACAAAGAGCAAAGGCCTTTAACCTTATAGATGACAAAGGGAAATCACCTATGAATGATGACCCATTAGGTAAGGAGGCTAAGCCTTAGTCCCTTCTTGAATTTACTTTTTTATTCCCCTTTTTTCAATACTTTCATTTGATTCAGTTCCTCTCAGTGTTATCACACAAACACCTCTAGTTATTCCAAAAATAGAGGATGTTTCCTTCACCCCTATCATTTTTATTTCCCTAGTAATTCCAACCACACCTATTATTTCTACCACTATGTAAATTCACTATGAAACTAACTCAATCCATCCTAAAACCAAAAGGAAGGCTTATAATAAGGTTGAAGGGGCATTGAAAAGCTCCCAACTTCATTTATCATCTAATTAAATAAACTTGCCAATGCCTTCCACTAGCTATTCCTAAGGCACTACTATAGCATCCTCAGGGAAGGATAAAAGAGGGAAATAGGTGTATAAAATCCACATACTACCCTATTATGCGAGTGTGGATTGGTCTAAAATCATACGGCTCTCCCTTCCTAACTCAATACCTAAGGGAGCTTTAGAGCAAATATTATAAGATCAATTGGTTGAGACTATTACTGAGCACATGTAGCTAGTAAATATAACACAAATAGTCACCATCCATGGGAAGTTGATCTCAAATCAAAGGCTTCTCAAAATCCAAATTTTAAAATCATAGAGTTTCCATTGATAAGCTCCATGTTTGATAAACTCCCAGGAAGCATCCAATGGGTTATGAAGAGGAAAGTGGAAGATGAACCTGGAAGGGAAATCATTTTTGAAGAAAGAAAAGATATTTTAAACTTGTATAAAAATAAGAATAGGAATTTGGGGTAGTCCCTATATATAGAGGAGTTTAAGTCCTATATTGAAACTCATAAGGATGCTTTGATGGAATTGCATGATGGGATTGAAATGGCTAGGTAGGAGCTTAAGCAAGAGTTAGAAAAAACAAAATAGTAGTAGTAAATTGTCCACATTCCTCAGGAAATTGAGATTGAAGTTTAGTAGGCCACATCAAAGCTATAAAATGCTCTAAAATAAATTGTTGTAATGAGGGAAAAATTAGCTCCTCATATAACTGAGACTCATAAATTATGTAATTCTTTAAATTAGGATGAGAATCATTTAAAGTTACTTATTCTTTATACTATCAATAAGGCTTATAGCCATCTTGATTTAATGACACCACTGAAGGCTAAAAATGCCCTCAACTTGGTGGTAATTATAACCTAAGAGGCTAGAGAGTGGATCATAATAGCTGGGGTAGTAATGACAAAGTATAAGGAACATGAAGCTCTCATTTTGAAAGTCCTATATGAGTTAAAGATATCAAAGGCAAGAGATTCAACCTATAAACTTATTAATAGGATCAATTTTGATCAACTCCTTCAACAAGCATATGAAAAATTCAAACAAAGCCTTCAAGGATTATCACTTGAATAAATTGAGGATGAGCTAAGTTTTTCTAGAAAGAAGGTAATGAAACTAGAAATTTTTAGAATAAACTTCCAAAATATAAAGGCAGATCATGACAAGGTCCTCAAATAGGTAAATAGGGTGCATAAACCCTCATTACTAAACATGGAAATTATTAGAAAGTAGCATGTAGTAGGAGATAAGTGTTGTCTTTATTTGTAATTAAAGAAGATGACTAATGTTTTAACTTCTAGGTTAGCACCAATATCTACTACAACATCCCCAACAGTCAATAATGCCATGCAAGTGCCCATCCAACCTTAGTTTAAAGGCTAATTTTGTACACATCCATGGAAAGGAATTAATTTTGTAATCACAGTCTATTTATGTTATAAATTTATTATTAAATTTGCCTAAATTATTTGTAAGCATGCACATGTTTCATAAAACTATACAAGCTAACTTTATTTTGACAATTATAAGTTAAATATGAACATGTATACATGTAGTTTTGAAACTAGAATTATAATTGAGGTTCTAATTATGCAATGCAATTATGAGTTTGCATGCACTTGGAGGATGAATATACCCCTTCCAATGTCTATATATATGTCTATAACTCTCATTTTCAAGGGTAGGAAAAATTAATAAAGAAGAAGTCAAATTTTGATTATCACACAATAGTGTTGGTGCCTTATCTTTCCAAATTTTGTGTAATCAAGTTTTATCTTTTCTTGGTTGTTTGATTCAACAATTCTAAGTGTGAAATAGATATGAAGAATTCCTTTTTTTATAATTAATATTCTGATTTTAGATGTGTAATAACTATTGAACTGTTAGTAATTATTATTGATTATATACAAGTACGTTGACTATCTCATCTTTTGGAGTGTGTAGAAGTGTTTTCTTTGATATAGTATTCTATGGGTGTGTATTATCTACCTTAGATAGCTCTCTAATCTAAGTTATAATCTTATAAGTATGGATGTGAAAAAGATACCCCAAAAGGAGCAAATTTAGATTGAGATCTTTGAGTTCCCTATATCAATTTTTCTTAGATTATTTGACTATGTTTGTATGTGTGTGTATAGTAGATGATAGTAGAAAACATTGGTTTTTAAAACATTTGTCCATGAATAATCCAATCCAAAAGTAATTCTTGAAGTCATAGAGCCATTTTTTATTCTCTACACTTCCCTTTTTTGGAGTTTATTTTTGATATTTGCCCACTTTAAATTAATATCCACCCATCCACCAACTCACCTAGTTTTAAATTTGTTTTAGATATCATTAATCCATACCTAGTCCTGGTTAACAAATTGCATGTTTTGCCTACTATTATACCACTTGGTGGTTCAACCACATACCTATAACTCATGCTTTAGAGTGGATTTTACCTCCATTATGATCTTAAAACATTAAAGGCTACTTCATTATGATTTAGTATGTTTAAAACCCGTGTCAACATTATTTATGGCACTAGAATGAGGGAAGTACCTTTATGATAAAATAGGTTAATACCTACATTGAGTTGGACTAGAGACACCCAAGAGAGTGACCAGATCTAGAGCTTAGGTGAGTCTTCTAGTCTCATGTTTATCAAATCATACAAGGCCTAGATTTGTACCAACTACCCTTATCATACCCTATGCCAAAACACCTTCCCTAGTAAGGAACACTCCCTCTATTATTCATCTTATGGATCAATTACACTATTTGGTTGGATCTACTATTTCCATCCTAGGGGATGTGCATAATTTATCAAAATTTTTAGATAAGTATCTACCATCCTTCTCTCCTTTAGGAGGAAGAACAACAAAAGAACACATCAAGTCTTTTAAATCTACATTGATATTGATGAATGTTACTAATTAATATGTTGCAAGAAAAATTTTTCCTTTCACATTACATGATGCTACTTATGATTGGTACCTTAATCTATAAGAGAATTCCATTACTTTCCTAGAATGAGTGTCAAACTACTTTCCTTGCATAGTTTGGGTAGGTCACCATCCCTAGTTTGATAAACTAACACTTTAATAACATGAAGAGGGATCCAAACAAACCAATCCAGATCTTCAATGTAAGATTTTAAAATATGTATACTTGGTTAAGCCTGACATATAAATCAACAAAAGTGTTGGCATTAGAAATTTACAAGAATGCTCTGGATCTAATTACTACAATTTTCTTGTGAAGGGTTGTTGTTGTCAACACTCTAGAATTGACCATCAAAATTAATAGACAACTTAACCCTTAGGTTCTTGATGCACCTAGTATCAACATCAGTCTTATAATTTTGAGTATAATCCCACATGTGAAATAAAACATCCCCACATTTAATCAAAATTAGTTATACACACTGCCTCCTTTGATGTAGACGTCACATTCAAAGTATAATTTCTTAAACAACCATGCACATGGAAATATTTACCAATAAAACCAACATTCGACTACATCCCATACTATAGTTTCCAGGGCACAAATTCTACTAAAGTAGAATTGGATGATATTAAAAAAATTGTCTAAAAATTAAGCACTGATTTTATTATCATGTAAATAAAGATAGAGAATACTAATAGCCTAGAAAATAATCAAAATTATATATTTAAAAGGTATAATAGACCCTTTAATAGGCCTATAAATAATATAGAGTAGTCCAACAAGCCTCTAAAAATCAATATAGTTGAGATGACCTTGCCCAATTGGTACAAAATTCATAACACATCTTAGCATGGTAAACTTGATTGTGCTGAGTTTTGCACAAATTTTGAGATCTTTCAAAGAGAGGTGGTGAGAAAATATTTGATTCATAATCCACTAGAATTCCACCATGACTATGACTCTTCAAGCACTACAATGTTTTTTAAGACTCATGAGTTTCCTTTCTTGAGTGAATATGATAACATACCAGATGATAACACTAATGAGATCTATGCCTTTTAGAAATATCATAAATATGGTTATAACTTGAGGAACAAGTAGCCCTTCATAATGTCTAATCCTATAAATAGTTAAACTATTCCACTAAATGTAAACACTGATAATAATCCACCTCCCATGAAAGGGAATGCTCAACCTTAAAATAAGGAGGAATAGAGTAGAGGGGGTATAATATTATCAAGGACATGATGAAAATAAAGGAAAACATCACCCTTAATGAATTGGCCTAGATTATAAAACATAAATAACTCCTATGGAAGTCTATCACAGGGAAGGACCTTGTAAAAAAGACAAAAGTTCCTACATAGAAAAAAAAGCCTTTGACACCAATATCATATATAAAAGAAAGCTAGAGGTTCCACATTTTTTGATGATCATTAGGGCATTTGGTAACAATATTCATAATTTATTAGTCAATTTTGGAGATTCAACCACTATGATTCCTACTTCTATATGTCAAAAGCTTGGCCCAACTCTAAGCTCTTTAAAAGAGAATAGTCTCATAGTTAGATAAAACAATAATATTGATGATTGGAGAGTTAACTAATGTGCATATTTAGGGAACATCTAAGCCATGAGTATATATGAATATTGAAATCCTTAGAGAAGACATACCTGAAGGGTATGGCCTATTTTTAAGTAAGGATTGATCTAAGATGCTTGATGGATACCTCTCAATAGATTTATATCACATTTGGATACCATGGAGAGGCCTTCCAAACTAAATTTGGATTGATCGAGAACCAATAATGAAGTATCCTATAATAGAGTATTATGTCAAGAATGAATAGGTGAGTTATGAATCACCTAATCTTGGGATTTATACTTTCACTGCATGAAATGAAATATAAGAAGTTGAGTCTTATGACCTTGCCTAGCTATGGACTCTCCACTTTGATGGTGCTAGATCCAAACAAGGATCATGCATAGGAATTGAATCAATTAATCCACAAGGAAATAAGTTATTAGAAGAATATAGATTATGGTTACCTTACATTGATAATAGAGATAAATATGAAACATTGTTTTGGGATTGTATTTTGCCCTAAAAAATAATGTCAAGAAGTTGTTAGTATATAGGAATTTAGAGCTGGTAGTCAATCAAGTTAAAAACAAATACTAGTGTAAGTTTTCATATCTAAAAAGATATAAACATAGAGTATGAGATTTGATTAAATCCTTTGAGGATTTAAATATAGTTTCTATTCCTAGAGAACAAAACTAAGCTATAGATTCATTGGCTACTTTGGATGCTAATTTAGATACCCTCCAAGAATCCCAAGTACATAGATTCTCCATTAAGCTAATACCTTGTGTTTATGTTACCAACAATGTAAATAATTTCCAAGTCTTCAATGATGACTAACAAATCATCTAGTTTTTAATAAACTTAGGATAATTTGAGTCCCAAGTCATTGTTGACAAATAAGCGAGTTATCTCTACCAAGAGGAGTCATGCGAGGAAGGTGTCATTCAAATTAAAGAAAATTGTCTCCAACTTGGAATGGTTTCCTTAGGAAGAACATTTGATATATATTCTTGAGCTAAACAACAAAGGCAACCCAAGGTTAGTGAGTTTGACTTCAAAAGGGAGAATTTGGGGTATGAGAGCATCCCACACTATGTAAACATTGGTCTTAGTTTCACTCCAAAAGAAAGGTAACAGGTGAAAGATTTACTCACCCAATACAAAGACATGATTTCATGGATGTATAAGGATTTGAAGGTTTATGACCCAAAGGTCATCACCCATACAATTCCATTAAAAATAGACCACAAGCTATTTAGACAAAGATATAGACTAGTAAACCCTATCTTGGAACCTCTCATTAAAAGAGAAGTAGAAATGCTATTGAGTGCAAGGATTGTCTTCCCAATTAGGCATTCTACTTGGGTGGACAATTTAGTCCAAGTCAAAAATAATAATGGAGAAATTAGATTATATCTTGATTTTAGAAACTTGAATAAAGCTTCTGAGAAGGACAAATATCCATTGCCCTCCCTAGATGAGGTTATTTAGATAGTCAGTGGCTCTAAAATGATGTCCTTCTTGGATGTATTTTTTAGTTATAACCAGGTGTTAGTAGAATCAAAAGATACAATGAAAAATAGATTTACCACAAAGTGGGGTACCTATGCATATAAGAGGATGCCTTTTGGCCTAATTAACATACGAGCCACCTTTCAATGAGAAATATATCATACATTTCAAGGATTGATAGGTAAATGTATAATCATCTATATGGATGACCTCATTATTTTATCCAAGAACAAGAATGATCATGTAGGCCATCTGCAAACAATCTTTGAAAGATGACAAAGGTTTGGAATCTCATTGAACTTAAAGAAGACATATTTAGAGTTACTGAGGGCAAGCTTTGGCATATATCATTACCAAGGAAGGGGTCACCATCGATCTAGATATAATCTAGCAGGTTTCAAAGATTGTGCTACCAAACAATAATAAGGAACTCAATTCTTTTTTTGGGAAAATAAATTTCATAAGAAATTTTATCTTAGGATTTGTAGAAATTTTGAGACCCTTGAATGCAATGCTCAAATAGGATGCTAAAGTGGAATGGACATCCAAGGCCTGAAAGTCTTTTCAAGATATCAAAGATGCTATATCTCAAGACCTAGTACTGATTAGTCTAGATTTCATAAAGGACTTATATGAATTTTCTTCAAATTATATAGTTTCTATTTTCCTAATACAAAAGAGAGATGAGATTGAGCATCTCATTGCATTCATGAGTATGAATTTGAAAGATACATAACTCAGGTATTCCATGATTGATAAGCAAATATTTGCTCTTGTGAAAGTGGTTAAGAAATTTCATCACTAGATCCTAGGAAATAAGACTATAACCATCATGCCCAACCATACTTTCAAGATTACCTTGACATAAAATGAATTAAGAGAACACATATGCAAATGGATGGACAAGTTGCAAGAATTTGATATAGAAATTAATCCTACTAAAATCATCTAGGGTCAGGGCATCATCCAACTCATGACTGAGCCTGACCCATGCATTATTATTGAAGAGGTTTGTGAGGCCCAGGTTTCTAGATGGGAATGGTATACTAACATAATTCAATGTTTGCTTCTAAGTACTTGTCCCCTAAAACTCAATCAAAAATGAATGATAGTTTTGAGGCTTAAAGCTGCTCATTACATGATTATAAAAGTAGTTATTTATAGGATAAATTATGAGAGCATCTACCTTAGATGTGTATTAATAGAAGAAGCTCAAGAGATTATAAAAAACCTACATAAAAATATAGGTAGTGGTCATCCATATAGAAACACCATAGTTCACAAAATCATAATAATGGGTTATTACTAGTTAATGGTGTTCAAGGATGCCCATGCCCATGTATAGACATGTCATGAGTGGAAATTTTTAGCAAAAAGAGTACATGCAGTAATGCCCTTGTAAGCTATTATTAAGGGTAGGCCATTTTACTAGTGGGGGTTAGATTTTGTTGGCATCATTGAACTAAACTCTTCAGTAGGTCATAAGTTTGTACTCACTTCTACATATTACTACACCCAATGGACTGATGCAGTGGCAACCAAGAATTCTAAAGCATAAGATGTGATCCACTTCTTAGAATAACACATCATAACTAGATTAGACACTCTCATCTCTCTATTTTATGATAATGGGCCAATATTCCAATCATCTTACTCACTAAATGGGCTCATGATAATCAGATCACCATCAAGTCATGTTCTAACCACTATCCTCAGGGAAATAGATTGGCTGAAGAAATAAATAAGAACTTGATAGATGCAATTAAGAAATCAGTTATGGATAAGCCTAGGGGTTGGCTAATCTACTTAAGTATTCCCTATAGGCAAACTAAATAAGATATGAGCATACCCTCAAGGCCTTACCCTATCTACTAGTGTATGAACAATGACTAGTATTCCTAATCATGCTAAAGTTGTTGACCTATCAATTCATGTAGGAATATATGGAATCAAATAACAAAATAAAATCTTGATTACTAGATATAATATAAATATAAGACACAAATATTGAGGCCCTACAGACTTTCAATAAACATCAAGATGCAATCAAAAGATGGTTTAACAAAAGGGCAAAATTCAAAGCATTTAGGATATCTAATCTAGTGCTTCTATGGGATAAATACCATGAAAAGAAAGGGAAACATGATAATTTTACCTCATTGTGGAATAGATCATATCAAATTTTAGAGATCTTAGGCACCAATGCATTCCATTTAAGGGGCCTTCAAGGTGATGAGCTTACATATCTAGTCAACAAGTAGTTTTTAAAACATTACTTCATGGATGTACCATCTGAATTTACCCCAAAGTGACGAATAAGCATGATAGAGGTAGTATTTTATTTTTCATACTTTCTAGGTTAGATGTCTTTTTACTTCCTATGATGATCTAATTAGTTCATCCTAACATGACCAAACTAACATCCTACCCATCAAGCCCTTATTTATGCTTAAGTTGATATATAGGAAAGGGAAACTATAAAGGGACTCACAATTTGGGGTCTATTCATAATCCTATTACTCTTTTGTGTCTAAGGTCTTTAGGATTTGGGTATGTAATGACAGTCATTTAGGGTTGTGTTGCAATTGAATATTTTTACCAAGTGTGTGAAAGTTTCTCTCGAATACTCCATATAAATTTAGGAAGTTTCCTCATTCCATTACACCAAGAAAATCCTTCATACTAATAATTATTTAGAGGTGATAATCATTGGTATAGATTTAGTTGGTATGGACATTCTAGCAAATAATTTGTTTTACAAATACACCAAGTCATAGTGGTTTTGAATATCCTTTCATTCATAAAAAAAGAACCAATGCATTCAAAAAGAGCGATAAATAGGGACTAAAGAAAATCAAAATGGGATCAAAATCTCACATAATGAAATAAGGTCAATGTACCATGCATCATGATTAAAAATGAATGAAGAGGAGAGAAAGAACATAAAGGTATCTCTATTAGGGCTATGGATGCCTGGCTAGTAGTAGAGCACAACATGAGCTCCTCTAATATAATGACATTCAAAAGAACTAGACTAAAACCTATTGATACTCCAAATATTTGTAAATATCCTCATAACAAGGGTTAAATAACATCACTTTAACACACATAGATCCATGGATGAGAAGGCAAGTATGTTGTATGATGTAGTTGAGAGTCTCTTTTATATCTCTAATTTGAGTATTTTTTCTATAACATAGTTCATGTATGATTTGAAATTTCTAACCAAAGTTATAAGTTCTTGAATAATCAAAAGTATTCCCCTTGTAATCCACCATTTATTGTACCCCAACATTCCCCTATTATTTTTAGAGAATGGGGACCCACTTTGGTTTTGATTTGGATAATGTTTTTTTAAGTTTTATTCTTCATTCTATGGAAGTTTTATAGATTGCTCCTTAATCTCAACACTCAAAAGTAAAAATAATTATGTTTTACATTTTAGACTAATTTACTAATGTCTTTGAGGAGTTTTGTACTTATGCAGGTTTTATGTGCACTTTGAAGGACTTAGACTTCTAAGTTTTTTTCACAACTTCTAATTTTTAGAAACTTGTGCAATGGAAATTCTTAAGTTTGAAATTTATTCATTGGAAAATTTGTTTGAAACTTCTTCATCGACTTTTGTGTTTGAAAATTTTATTTGGAACTTCTTCTTTAGATTCTATGGTTAAGGCTAACTCTTTTAAAAATTATGTTTGGGGTTTCCCTTGTTTGTAGCGAGTTTTGCTTGGAATTCGTTTGTTATTTTTTGTGGTTAGAAAATCTATTTAGGATTTTTGTTCATCAAAATTTTTGTTTGAGGTTTGTGTTTTAAGCCTTTGATTAAAAATAATTAGTTGGTTTGTTCCCAACACAAAACTTGATTCCTTATTGCTGAAATATCACTAAGATTAGCCAACAAAGTAGAACTACTTCATGACACTTGTCAAATAAAACACAAAGACATGTTTTCCCTACCAAATAAGACAACAAGGTTTGAATTATGTAGGTAAATTAAGTTTATGAATGTTGGTCATAAGAGGTGCACACAATAGAATTAAATTCAAAAGTATATCAATGCCTTACTTCTATTAATGTACTCATTGATCACAAATACATATTGAACTCAATTATTACTCTATGAACAATTCCTAGCCACCTGCGTATCAACTATTAAGATATGACCAATAAAAAGAAGTTTTCAAAATCTAGGAAACTAAATTTGAGAAAACTAGTTGGGAGATAATGACTTCATCATCCCATGTGTTTATAGGAGTAATGCCAAGATATCAATTTTTTTATTAAATATTTTACTAAGTATATAGACACTATGTTTGACTTTATAGTCTTCAATGACTAGTATGTTAACTATTTAGATCTATGGGATGCTATTGATGATTTTTCCCATAAAGAAGATTTATCACCAACATAGAGCCAATTAGTGATAGACCTACTCTCTCTCAAAATATAAGGATTGCACTTTAGGCATCCAAGACCAAGATTATGCCATGTATTGGCCTACTATGAGACTTGTTTTTTGCTACTAAGGTGATAGATGTCATCTTCCTACATCATGTAAATCAAAAGATGGTTGTGGATTGTATCTCATGTAATGATTTCCAAAGGTATTTATTTTTACCAATTCTAGATGCTATATTTGACATGTATAGGGTAGTAGCATGGAATAAGAATAATTTGATGGACAAAACTTTGAGTAGATGGATTCTTCTTGGGGAGTTTACTACCCTGAAGGGAAAAGACCCAGTGCTTATCAACAAATTCAGAATGGGGGTCCTTATCAAAAAGACCCTTTTGAATAGGCTATATGACCTCCCAAGCATCCATTTTCTCCACCTAGATTGGATACCACTTCTAGACATGTTAATGACCTTCGAGATGACTTGTACCCTAGGGGAGATTATCGACATTAGGCTAAGGGAGAAAATTCTACACAAAGATAAAAATCCATTTCAGTAGGCTATTTATATATGATGTCTTACCTTCTCAATACAATAATATAAATTGTATATAGGGACTATGGGTTTCTTTGGATCCCAGCTTAAAACTACATAAATAATTACATATGTAATTATTATTCATTCATGAAAATATATGCATACACTAAAATTATCACGTGTATTATAGAAGATGTATATCCTTAAGTATGGTAAGTTATCCATGAGGCCCCATTACCTAGGATATCTAAGACTATAACATATATAAGGGCACCTCAAGGTGACTATTGGCTATACCTAGATTATATAGTGATTATGGTTGATGATAATAAGGTCAACCCCTTATGCATCCCCAAGTACGTGTTTGATAAACTCATATAGTAAGAGATTATATTCTATGAATCCCATATGGTAATAGGCCAAATGTGTTAAACAATGTAAAAGGAATAATTATTTGTTGGCCACCCTACCTCATAGAGATTGGGATCCTCATGATCAAATTTAGAAACATATTAAAAGCTTTGGTATTCCATACTAGCATGTTCCTTATGACCATGATTTATTATTCCTAAATGAAAAATATGATGATCAAGTCATGGAAAGGGCATGAATTTCAAGGTTTAGGAAGGAACATTTGAAGATAATTCATGGAAAACCTTCAAATTTGGTTCAAGATATGCACACAAGGCTTCCACCCCCTAGAATATGGACTGCTTCAGAATTCTAGGTCAACAGACCCTTGTAACCAATAGAGAATAAGGAAATCCTTCCCAAAAAGTTACCTAAGTATTAAAGGACATTAAGGTAGATCTTGGTGTGACTAAAATTGAGCATGGAGGATCTCAAGAGGATACAATTTATGTAGACTCATCTAATTTAGAAAGCCAAGATCACCTAGCTACATTACTTGTGTATGAATATATAGGTGAAGAGGTTGCTTCTTCCCTAATTCAGTGAGCCTCCTCCCTAGCTAAGAAAGATAAAATGTACTAAAAGAGGAATCCAAGGGATCCTCCCTTCCTAAATAACCCAATTGTTGATGAACCACCAATAGGCACATCTTTAGTTCAACAACAAACTCTATAAAAATAAATTATGGATGAAGAAGAAGAATTATAAAGAGCAAAGGCCTTTAGCCTCATAGATGACAAAGGGAAATAACCTATGAATTATGACCTATTAGGTAAGGATGCTAAGACTTAAACACCCTATTCCCTAGTTTCCTCTTTTATTCCCCTTTATTTAGTAGGTTCATTTGATTTAGTTCCTCTCAATGTTATCACAAACACCTCTAATTATTGTAGTTATACTTCATGTGACCCTACTCCTCCCTATGATTACACATTAGATCACATGCAGACTAATGACCCTATTTATCTTTCTTATAGGAATATACCACTCACTTTGAACTTTCTCACATCATACATCCATACCCTGTACATCCTTAGCACATCTCTGACCTTTTGTGTTCTAGAGATGCCCTCTAGATGCCTCTCAGGGCCCTTTTAGAGGCTTGTTGACCACCTAGAGTGGAAATTTGATGTAGGACATGGATTAAGGAGGAAATAAATGGATTAGGCCACACTTTTACTTCATAAAATCCATGGATTAGGATGTGGCCTAGGCATAACATGCAAAAAAGGTCCTTGTTTGGGCCCAAATGGCTAGAAATGACTATTTTTGGCCTTTTGCAGATTAGGGTTGAGATATATGTCACTTTCTCATTCATTTGAGCCTATCTCTCCTAAATTTTTTATTTGATCTTCCCACTTGATCATCACACTCAAAATTTATTTTCCTTCTTAAATTTCACCTGGTTCTTACTTGGCACACTTAGCTTTCATTGTGATAGGGGATGCCTTACTATACTATAGCTTATCTTGGTGATTCACATTGATATTGATAGTGTTATTGAATATTTTGGGTTGATCCTAGCTCCCTCAAGAATAAATTACACATGTTCTTGTGCTACTTGCATTAACTCTCTCTCAGTTGGCATATTTTCCTTCAACACTTCCATAACTCTTGGCTCCTGGTCTAGACTCAACTCACACATAATTTGATCCTCTTTTTCTCTTGCTTCCTAGCTTGGATAATTGGTTGGTAGAAAGTATACACACTTATTTTGAGTTTTATATGAGGAAAATTTTCTATGCAAATTGAAATTCTTGTTTGTTTGCAATAGTATACATGCTAAGATTTGGTAGTTTTAGCGATTTAGTTTGTTTAAGGCATTATCTAGGATACTTTCTAAAGTTTATGACATTTGTATGTGGTTAATAATATCCTCATCTCTTGAAATATATCCCATTATATGTCATTATTTCATTGGAACATTTCTCATTACATAGTAGAATCTTACATGCTCAAAATAATATATAAAACTTGCATATTTTTTTCTTCTTCTTGCTAAACTGGAAAATTGCATTATTAGGGAATAATAGTGTTTTAAATAAAGAGTTAGATCAAAATTATATTAGGAATTATCTTGTAACCTTAATTGAAAATGTATTTACTTATTAAAAGGTCTTTTATTTGGCTTGAAAGTGCCTTTACTTCTAAGTTTACACATGCTTATTAGCTCTCTTTATTCATCATTGTTAATTTCATAATTTATATACAAACAATTTTCTAGTATTAGATAATTTATTTACTATGGTTATACCCATTAGATATACCTATATCCTTTGTGAATTTTATAATGATATCCCTAACCTATTTGACAAGTCTATCTATAGCTTGGTACAAGCTGATAAACTAGATAGCCACTAGAGATCTCCTGTATCCCATAGAAGCCTTAAGCCCTCTAGCCTTATAATTGTTTGTTTGAGTACCCTATGTACCCCTCCTACCAGACACTAGTGGTTCCATTCATATTATTGAAACTAAAGTTATTCCAAAAATAGAGGATGTATCCTTTAATCCTATTGTTTCTATTTCCCCAATAATGCCAACTAAATCTATTGTTTCCATCACTATAAAAATTCCCTTTGAAACTACCTTAGTCAATCCTAAAACCAAAAACAAGGCTTCTAAGAAGGTTTAAGGGGAATTGGTAAGCTCCCAAATTCATGTACCATCTACTCAAATAAACTTTCCAATGCCTTCTACTAGTTCTTCCTAAGGCACTACTGTAGTATCCTTGGGGAAGAATAAAAGAGGGAAACAAGTGTATACAATCCACCCACTACCCCAGTATGGGGGTGTGAATTGGTCTAAAATCATATGGACCTCCCTTATTGACTGAATACTTAAGTGAAATTTAGATCAAACATCATAATATCAATTGGTTGAGACTATATCTAAGGACATACAACCAGTAAATCTATCACAACTAGTCATCCCTCCATGCATAGTTGATCTCAGATCAGAGGCTTCTCAAAAGCCAAATTTGGAAATCATAGAGTTACCATTGATAAGCTCCATGTTTTATAAACCCTCAAGAAGCATCCATAGGTTTAGGAAGAGGAAAGTAGAATATGAAGATGGAATGGAAATAATTTTTAAAGAAATACAAGACATCTTTCTTTACCTTATCCAAAAGGAAGAATAAGAAGTTGGGGAAGTCCCCATATATAGAGGAATTTAAGTCCTATATTGAAACTCATAAGGATGCTTTGATGGAATTGCATGATGGGACTAAAATGGCTAGGTAGGAGTTTGAGTAATATTTAGAACAAATGAAAGAGAAACAACCAATATTCCACATTCTTTAAGAAATTGAAACCAAAGTTTAGTAGTCCACATCAAAGCTATACAATGCTCTAGAAGCAATTGCTGCAATAATGAAAGAATTGGATCCTCATATAACTGAGACTCATAAATTTTTTAACTCTTTTAATTAAGATGAGAATAAATTAAAGTTACTTATTCTTTATACTACCAATAAGGATTATAACCATCTTGATTTAATGACACCATTGGAGGCTTCAAACACCCTCAACTTGGTGGTAATTAGAACTTAGGAGGATAGAGAGTGGATCACAATAGTTGGGGCAGTAATGATAAAGTATTAGGAACATGAAGCTCTCATTTTACAATTCTTAGATGAATTAAATATATCAAAGGTAGGAAACTCAATCGATAAACTTATTAATAGGATCAATTTTGATCAACTCCTTCAACAACCATATGAGAACTTCAAATAGAGCCTTCAGGGATTATCACTTGAATAATTTGAGGCTGAGCTAGATTTTTATATAAATAAGGTAATGGAAGTATAAATTTTTAGAATAAACTTACAGAATACAAAGGTGAAGCATGGTAATCTCCTCGAACAGGAAATAGGGTACATAGACTCTCATTATTAAACATAGACATTATTAGATAGTAGCATAAAGTAGGACACAAGTGTTATCTTGATTTGGAAGCAAAGAAGAATAATAATGCTACAACTTCTTATTCAACACTAGTATCTACTACAACATCTCTAAAAATCAACAAAAACATGAAAACACTCATCCAACCTTAGTTCAAAGGCTAATATTGTGTGCATCCATGAAAAGGCGATAATTTTTTACTCATGGTCTAATTATGTTAGAAATTGAATATGAAATTTTCCTAAATTATTTGTAAGCATGCATATATTGCATCACATTGTACAGGCTAACTTTATTTTGACAATTCTAAGTTAACTATGAACATGTATACATGCAATTTTGAAACTAGAATTAGAACTGAGGTTCTAAGTATGCAATGTAATTATGAATTTTCATGAACTTGTAGGATGAGGTAATGCCTCCACTACATTTATAACCCTCATTTTTAGGGGTCAAAAAAATCAATTCAGGAAGAAGTCAAATTTTGATTGTCATACAACAATGTTGGTGCCTTTTCTTTCCAAATTATGTGTAATCAAGTTTTATCTTTTCTTGGTTCTTTCATATAACAATTATAATGTGCAATAGTTATGAATAATTAATTTTTTATAATTAATATTCTGATTTTAGATGTGCAATGACTATTGAAGATTTAGAAATTATTATTGATTATATGCAAGTAGGTTGATTGTCTCATCATTATATGTGTGCATACATGTTTTCTATGAAATAGTTTTCTATGGGTGTGTAGTAGATACCTTATATACCTCCATAATTTGAGTTATAATATTATAAGTATGGGTGTGAAAAATCTACCCCAAAAGGAGCAACCTTTGACCAAGATCTTTGAGTTCCCTATATCAAAATTTCCTAGACTATTTGACTATGTTTGTATGTGTATGTAGTAGATGATAGCAGTAAATATCAGTTTTAAAAAAACTTGTCCAAAAATAATAAAGTCTAAAGTTAATTCTTGAAGTCATAAATCCCTCTTTTTTGGTCTACCCTTCCCTCTTTTGGAGTTCATTTTTGAGATCTGACCACTTTAAATTAATATCCATGTATCCACCAACTCCCCTAGTTTTAAATTTATTTTATATATCATTTATACATACCTAGTCTTGGTTAACAACCAACATGATCTACTAGATATTCCACCACTCAATTTTTCAACCACACACCTTTAACTCATGCCCTTGAGTGGAGTTTACCTCATTGTGATCTTAAAATGTGAAAGGCTACTTCATTATGATTTGGTGTGTTTAAAACCTACATCAACACACCTCTCAAAAAGCATTAATGGCCTTACATCCTAAGACTAAGGGAAAATTTAAGAGTAAGAAAAATAACACTCCTCCTCCACCTCAAAATTCACCTATAAGCCCAACACTACTACATCTAAACCCAAATCATCTTCCAAGTCCAAGAATAAGTCTAACCTATCTTTCTCTTATTGTGGGAGGACTGGTCATGAAGATTCTAGGTGTTTTAAGAGAATGAAATACCTAAAGGATGTAATTAAGAAACAAAATATCTCTATTTACAGTCCTTCTCCATCTCATGAGTATGGGAAAACACTTAATGTTGTTGGGAGATCATAGTTACCTATTTTAGATAGTTGGGTTCTAGATTCTAATGCTTCACACCATATGAATTCTACCAAAGAGTCCTTTGTATCACTTGGTCTAAGTTATACTTCTAACATTGAGGTTGGATATTCTTCCTTCATTTGTGTTAAGGAGAAAGATGACATACAACTATATGTTGGTCATATCAATGATGCATTATATGTTCCAGAAATCACCACCAATCCACTTTTAGTTTATCAGATTTTACTTTTTGGTTAGGGTAAGATAGTGACTTTCACACCATAGGGTGCTGAAGTTTAAGATTTTTTTAGAGATACACACACTTATTTCATAGGGTGTTGTTGTTTATAGTTATTGACTTTACTATTTTGAGGGTTTTGATGATACTCCTCCTTTAGAGACATGTTTAGTTTCTCATGTAAATTATGAGAGTCAAATTTAGCATGAAATATTTGGATACGTAAACTACAGATATTTGAAAGAGTTGAGCACTCATAGTATGGTAGAGGGTCTTCCTATAGTTTCATGTCTTGATGGAGTTTGCACTAGTTTCACATTGGGGAAATAACATCAAGGTCCATTTCCTAAGGGCATGTCTATAAGATATTCTTTACTACTTGAGATTGTGCATTATGATTTGATGGTGTTTCATACTCCTTTCAATGGAGCTAAGTATTCACTTATGTTCATTGATAATTTATTGAGGCATACTTGGGTTTATTTCCTCAAGTAGAAGAGTGATGTATTTGATCAATTCAAATTATTTAAGGCTTTAGTCAATAAATTGTCTTTGAGTTGAATCAATAAGCTTCATACAGATAATGGGGGTATAATTAAATTGAGAGTTATTTAATTTTTTGGCATTATATGGTATTATTCACTAGTATTGTATTTCACATACTCCACAACATAATGGCTTAGTAGAATGGAAGAACCAAAATATGAAGGATATGGCTAACTGCATGATGCATTCATGGGATTCACCTCTTATCTATTGGGTAGAGGTAGTTAATTGTGTGTACTACATTTAGAACTACACACCACATCAAGCACTTGAGTAAATGATTATGAATGAGGCTTTGTCTGGAACCAAGCTTGATGTTTCATTTTTTTAAGTCTTTGGGAGCCTTTCTTGGGCATTTATACCAAAGAATAAAATGAACACATTAGAAAATAAGAGCAAACCTTTGATTTTTATAGGGTGTTATGAGGACATGATAGCTTACCATATTTTAGACCTTGATACTCATGATGTTCATTTTTGAACTCATGTATAGTTTGATTATAATTTCACAACACATGAATCTCCATCTTCTTCCATGCCTTCTCTCTCTTTCAATGATTCACCTCCTATTGATGATTAATTATTTAAGGAACTAGTTCAAGAGATTCCTAAGGAGGTTATAGAGGATGAGGATCCTATTCACACTAATGTTTCCACTATGCATAGGTGGGATTACACTAAAGTTTTTGAGGTAATACCATTCATATAGGATCTTTCACCTATTCAACATCATCATGCACATTCTATAGGTACTAGACTTTTATGTCAGGCATTATTTGGGGATGCATAGTATTTTTCATAGGCTCATGGGATACAGGAGTTTGATGATGTGATGATAAATGAGTATTCTTCAATGATTAAGAATCACACTTAAGATGTTGTCACTCTTCCTAAGGGAAGAAAGTTGGTTAGGTGAAAATGGATTTACCACACCAAGTATGTAGCTGATGGGTCCATTGACAAGTATAAGGCACATCTTTTTGCAAAAGGATTATCACAAGTTAAATACATTTAATACTCTAAGACTTTTGTGCTTGTTACCAAGATGAATTCTATTTTTCTTATACTTTCTCTTTTTGCATCATAGGGTTGGCCAATATATCAGATGGACATTAAGAGTGCTTTCTTGCATGGAGATTTACATGAGGAAATCTATATGGAGTAGCATATTGGGTTTGTTCATGATTATTCTCTTGTTTTTTGACTTAGGAGGTCTCTTTATGATCTCAAATAGGTTCCTCGAGCTTGGTATGAAGATGGATTGAGTTCTTCTCTCCACTAGATTTATTTGCTACCATTTTGATCCCATAGTGTATATTCAACATATTGGGGAGGACATTATCTTTCTAGTATTTTATGTTGATGATATAATTCTCACAAGTAGCTCCTCATCTCAGATTCAAACTACATCAGGCACTTTCAACATAGTTCAACATGATAGATTTTGGTCTTTTGTATTTCTTCCTTAATTTACAGATTTCATAGTCAGATACATGGATTTATTTGAGTTAATAGAAGTATAACCTTGATATTATTTATCATTTTATCATGGATAATTACAATCTAAGTCCTCCTTTTTAGTCTAGAGTGAATCTCACCACCTATTGTACTACTCCACTTTGTGATCCTACATTATATAGACAGATGGTTGGGAGTCTTATGTATTTGACCCATACAATAATATTTAATTTTAAGTTGGGATTGTAGCTAATTTTTCACATGACCCTCATGATAGTCATTGGTAGGATACTAAGAGGATTCTATGATATCTATGAGGTACTACTCATTTTAGATTACACTACACCAGGGGTTTTACTCAGTTGGTTGGATATAATGATTTAGATTTGGAAGGTTCTCTTGATGATAGGTGTTCTACTTATAGATACATCTTTTGTCTTGGTTTTTCAGGTATTACTTGGTTGTGAAAGAAGAATAAGCTATTATACTATCATCTATAGAGGCTGAGTATAGGGCAATAATTATAATGAGTCAACAAGCTCATTGGCTTTGTCAATTATTGATAGAGTTTGGATTCATGTAGGATTTACCCACTATACTTTAGTGTGATAACCAGAGTGCAATTTATATATCTCATAACCTAATTGATAATAAATAGACCAAACAAATTGAAGTAAATATGCATTTCATATGTCATCACATTCACTATGGCATTCTTATCTTGGAGTACATTCTAACTCAGTAATAGGTTGAAAACATCTTCACAAAGCCTTTTGCATCACTTCATTTCCTTAATTTGCATGATATACTTGGGGTTTCATAAGTTATCCTTGGGGGTGTTCATGAAGACATCTTTCATCTTCATTTCATGAATACATACTGTATATTAGTACCTTATAAGGCTTAGTTTTTTGGAATCATATTGTGGATATGCCACTATTTATTATTTGGCTTTTGTTATCCTCTAGCTTTACTTGAGGGGGGAGTTAGAGTATGTATTTCATGTATTTTATCACATTTTATAGTGTATTATCTAGTTATTTCATCTTTTAGTGAGTTTTTCCTATATGAGGATTTATTCTACATTGTCCAGTTTAGGTAGTTCAATATTTTTCCTTACCTATATATGCAAGTGCTTTTCTTTGTACTAGCATTCTTAATTATGCTTCATTCTAAATAGTATATGATTTTTCTTATTTTTGCATATCATATCTGTAGCTTTCTTGTGTGATGTTTTGTTGCTAACACTTCATATTCTTGGGTTAGAATGCCTTTACTATTCCTAATAGTGAGTTCCAACTATGTGTTGACATTGGACTCATTTTGGGACTTTTTTACTTATTCAAATATATTCTCTCCTTAGGACCCATGTACTCAATATTTTGTAGGTTATTGGGCCTATTTTGGGTTCACCAACTATCTTCCTTTTATTAGGATATAAAGCCCTAGGCTTTACCAGGTCCATATGGTAAATTCTTATTTGTCTACCCCTTTCCCAGGTGTTGATGCATGTAAATATATCACATGGTGATCACAGTGTTGAAAAAAAATTTCATTTCAATATTCAAAGAATATTTTTCATAAGTTGTTGGTTGTGATCTTCTTGAGATTTGTGGTGGAGTAGTGGCCAAGCTATTTGACTATTTCACAAAATGATTATATAAGTGGTTGTTGGGAGCAACTATGGTCCTAATGTTTTGTGAAAGATGAAAGTTGTTCTTGCTAAGTCTAATGAATGATGATCAAAACATAAAGTCTAAAAATATAATCTAGCATGAATATTTACAATGAAAAATTAGACTATAGTGATTTGATCAAAAAATGAGAAAATAGGTAGGGTAGGACAGAAAGAAGGATGTTCTTATTCATTAGTATAAATATCTTGATAAAGCTTTAATTTTATTAAATACATGCAATTTAAACTATCATATGACATGAAATTACCAAAAGTACAGATCCTTTCATATTCAAGGCAAATGTCTAAGGATATTTAAAACATATGCAAATTAGAAATCATATTCACTTTAAAGATTTACTTAAACAAGAAAATTGCATTTGCACATCTTCAATAAAAGTAATGATATTGAAATGAATCGAACAACTTTTAGTCAACTTGACATAAAGCTTAAATTAACAACTCTGTATTAACACATGCACATCTATAATTCATAAAAGCAATTCAAATCTAAACATCAAAATAGAAACTTGAGGAAGTAACCATGATAACAAACAAACAAAAAAATATAGAAAATATTTGTATAATTCTCTTGCTTATATCACTTGCTCCAAAATTTACACAAACATTTTTCTCTAAAAAATTCTTCCATTTTTACAATGATAATACCCCCTTTTATAGATAACCTGTGAGGTATGTCAATTAGACATTGTCAAATAAGAATTAGACAAGTGTCAAGGATAGCTATTCTTTTACAAATATTCTAGAACTAATGACACTTTTTAAATGTGACTAACCTATAATCCATGTGCATTACACATTCCTTTACAAAATAGTATATTCTTTCAAATGATTTACAAGGTTTTGATACAAAAGAGTATTGTAAGTAAACTCAATTGACTTTGAGATGCCCTTGTAGCTGTAACATTTTGATTTTGTGCCAAAATATTCATATACTTATCATATTATTCATCAATCAATCTAAGGTTGATGATTGGATCCATGTATATCTCTTCTATTTGCCCTGTTAGATCTTTGAGGCTTTCATCTATTCTTCCATGGCTTCCTTGATACTCCTAGCATTGCCAATATTTTCATTTATTGACAAGATCATATCCAAGATATGCTTATTATCATCCCCTGTGGTGCCCTTGCTTCTATACTTGACCTATTTTTTGAACTTAGTGGCTCTTTGCTAGAATTTTCCATCACTTACTAGGCCTGTTTGACTAGGGATGGTTGGATCCTTTATCAAACCTCCTAATATCTACATCATCCTATCATCTAAATATTTGAAATCTCTTGAGAGATATTCCATGATTTTAAACCACTTATTCATGTCCCTAAATTTCTCCATCAAGATTATCATAACCATATTCAAGTGTGATAAGCTGATTGTTTTGAATTTAGGAATCCTATCTTCCATTAATATCTTGATCAATTCCTTTAATTTCTTATCTAAAGCTTGCCATTGGTTAACTTTATTCATATCTTGGGTATACTATTTGCTCACTATGTCTATTTTAGACCCTATTACTTTCAAAGAGATGAATGTATCATAGATAGTTATCTCAAAATTAGTGACAATATCTACTAGAATTGACAAAACATATTGATTTTCTAGATTCTTCTTCTCTTATTTTAACCCTTTGATTGCAGCTTATAACCTCTCTACCTAGGATTGTGCTAGCTCTAGAGCATATTATTTAAATATAGAGTCCTCCCCTAGTCTCTATTTCCTCTTCTATGTTAGGTAAACCAAAGGTTCACCCTTTTGATGTAGAATCTCTTGGCCTCCTTCCATGACCACTATCTCAATGACTCTTTGTAAGAATTTAAAAATGAGGTCATCTCTAACCCCAACTAAAGACTAGCCCATATGTCTAATCAGTATCTCTACTTGTATGTTAGCTAATTGCCTTGGAGTAGCAAGTCTCTTTTCTTCTTCATCTTGAAATTCTTGGATCCATGGATTTAACTCATTTTACATAGGGATGTCTATTGTCTTTACTAGAGTCCAAGGGTGATAAATAATAGGTAGCCCCTCCATTCTTGGTTCATATATGAACCATTCAAGTATAGATGGTCCATATATTGGATTCTCCTCACTAAACAAGTTGATATCCTTCAAAGGTAGTGTCATGTCCACTTTATCTTTCTTTGATTTTGAGATAATTATAGTCTTAACTGTCCTCTTGGGAGGATCAATGACCATTAAGTCTATTGACTTATATTTTCCTTTTTCCTATTTAGATTCTTTAACCCTTTTATTCCTCTACATTAGTGTCTAATTCATATGTTAGGGAGAGAATTCTTAATGCATCTTCAATATATTATTTTAGATCCAAATCTATCATGTGAACCTCCTATTGATTTAAATCTTATTCTACTATTATAGAGGATTTAGGAATTGAGGAACTTGAAGCAAATTCACTTGGTCTTATTTCTTCAATTTTATGGTCTATTTGTATATCTACTATTGGAAGCATAGAAGAATCAACATCTATCAGATGATATTATCTTGTACCAAGATGCCATCTATCTTTCATTTTTTAATCTCTTAGCCATCTAGATTCAAGCTTTATGTTGTGCTTTTTAATCATCTAGTGACCTCAAATAGGTGGTTGCCTTGGTGTATATAAAATTAAATGCACTAGATTCATGCTCATAAGGCATAACCAGAATACCTTTGATATTAAAATGTTATTTTACTCTACCATAGGGACCCCACTATCTATGGTCATCTATCTATAGATTGAAGGAAAGCTTGTGTTTTGAACTAACTTCAATTTTTTCCCATTGCCTAAAAATGGTTCTACCAATTATCATGGGAAAACTATGGAGAAGTCCCTTCCTTTTTGTCTTTCAAATCCCATCTATTCCATTGAATAATTGATATCCAACTTCTTATTCTACCAACTTGTTAGGCACATGTACTAGTAGTTTAAGGGGGGCATTGGGATTCCCTCTATTCTAATAATAGTGCAATCAGAATATATCCATATGTATCCCATTATCTCAATGGATTTATTGATTAAAGGACTTACTCTCATCATGGGGAGACCATTGATGTCTTGGCTCAATGTAGGATATACAAAGTCAAAAATGAATTGAAAATGATCCCTATATTTTAAAATATGAATTTTGGAATAATATTGGGACATAGTTTGTGTATCATTAAGAGGCCCCTCTCTTTGGTTATGGATTTTGGTGGTGGCACACATGACATATAATAAATAGGACATCATGAAGAATTCAGTCCTCTTCTTTGTTTTAATCCCATAGATCTGCCTACTCAAGGAAATACTAATGATTTCACCTAAAGGAGGAACCACCACTTCTTCAATAATTAAATATACCATAGGCACCCATATAAGTACTAAATTTTCTATATATTCAAATATATATAGCTTTTTTAACATGGTCATGACCATTCTCACTCAGGGTCTGAATTGGCTCACATGGATTTTCTTGTTGGGATCCATAATAACCTTGTCACCAACTTCTAACCATTTTGCTAGGATATCCATCATGGTATGCTTCTAGTCCCATATATTGATGGAGAATAGGTCTATTTATGGCCTAGGTAATTTATAATAATATTCAAAAGCAACATGGGAGATGTATGCGATTTTACTCAAACTAGGTTCATGAATGAGCATACCCTTATCAATTTTAGCATATTTGAAAATAAGACTAAGGATATCGATAAAATTAAATACCTTTGGTTTAACAATATCATAATGGAGTCATGTCATCTGAATTGTCATGATTTCATCATAAATTCTCTTCACTGGGAGTAACTTATCCTCTTCCTAGTCAAAATTATTTGGTTCTTAATGGTCCAAAACAAACTTATGTAATTATTATCTCATGTGTTTAATGAAGGAGCCATAAATTTTGTGTCTTTTAATACTCATCCCTCTACATCTGATGATAGGTATAATTTAATCAATTTATTTGAAGTAGTTCTGTATATTACCATTGTTTTAATCTTGATTAAATTATCCTCTTAAAAATGATAATTCAACCCTCTTGACTCAAAATAGTGAATCTAGGAACAATTTAGTGATTTTTCATGTCTTAAGGATTTTTAAATGTTTAAATGAGAATTAATTTTGGCAAGCAAGTTTGAAAGATGTGATTTGGTGACTTAGATTGTATTTAGATCTCATATTTATACCTTTGCATGTTTGAGTCCACAAAATATTTCAATCTGACATGTCTACCTATGTGGCCTCTCCTTACCACACTGCTTATTTAATTTTAAAATGTGATCATTTTCATTTTGAATGCATGTCATCATCTTGTGCCTCCTAAAATTCAATCAAATTCACTCCGTTGATCTCCCTAGGAGTATATTGCCCTTGACTTTCAATACAACTATTGATCTTTGATTTGGATTTATAAAATTGTGACACTTGGTAGCTCCACATGCCTTCTATGTACCCTTATGTTAATCTTCATCTTGTTAATGATATTACACCACATGGCAGCCTAACATGTAACCTAGGCTCATTAACTTGTTTAATCAATTCACATCATCAATTTCTATTTGCATGGTTGAATGTGCACTGTTGAAATTTGATGTATATGATCAAATACATGCCATTTATCTGTTAAAAAATAATCAAATGTGGATTATTGATCTTATTCCAATTCACCATGATTATAAGACATGCCACCATTACATTATTCATAGTATCCTTTGACATATTGACTTTGAGCTCACCATTGGATCTCCATATATACTATTGAACGTGCACCATTGATCTTTGATCTTGACTTATTGACCCTAGTCTTTAATATGGATCATTGATCAAAATTTGTACACTTAAATACAGACCATCAATCTTGATCTAAGGAATTTTAACTTATTAACTTCAAGGATCACCTACATGTCATTGATCTTTGATTCAATTTAGTGAGGCTTCAACACTTGGTAGCTATGCATTTAATTCATACTTACAAATATGAAAATCAAAGGGTAAAATTTTGAGATTTATAAAGACTTAACATAAATCTTAGACTAATTTTTTAATGAATTAATAAAATTGATCAAAACTTAGGCTAAAATTAAACTAGGACTAAAATGAAATAAAGTGACCCATTGAAAATATGAATCCATTTTAATAATAACTTAGGCTAAATAAATTTAGACTAAGGTTTTGGTCATTATTTAAAATTAGATTCAAATGGGACCATATTAGTTAACCAATTTAGGGTTAGATTAACATTGAAACATAAACCCCATGAAAATTTGTTCATTTTAATGAAGATCCATTGATCCTAAAATATGGAAACATATGAGCTAAATGTTAGCAACATTAGATAAAATAAAATAAAGCTTATGCACTAACATGTCAATGTAAGATAGATCAAAACATGATATTAAATAATTCACTTTGATCAAGTTGAATGCTTAATTTATAGCATAATTCACAAAATTGAACAAGGGTCTTCATTTTTTAGAAAGATGGGTATGTTGACCTCAACACCAAGCTCTCATGGTTGGGCTCTATCTAGTGCTAACTAATGTTATCCTATTCACTAGGCTCTCCTACCGTTGTGTGTTTGAGGCTTGCCACCCCCATGTGGATCCTTTTGCTCTTCCATTACTTAGTTAAGGTTTTGAGTGAAAATATAACTATTATCTCCATGTTGAAGAGATATTTTACCATATGGAAACATATTTCTCACCCACTTCCTTGACATACTTCTCTATTTACACAGACCACCCTAGGATGTGGAGAAGTGAGTTTATGCCATGTAATATCATCCCACTCATTTGCTAGCTCAAAGCTCTGATATCATGTCTAGGCAATATAAAAGTTTGTCAAAGAGTGGAGTGGGATTATGCCATGTGGCATCATCCCACTATCCCACTAGCTCAAAAGGTTTTAAACTTGTATAGATGATTCTAGGAATCTAGGTCATTGGGATTATGACACATGGAATCATCCTTCTAGCCTAATCTTATGCTACTTTGTTGATGTGGATATTTTTGGGAAACTTATTGAAAATTAACTATGTTTAAGGGCATTTTAAAAGGGGTCAAGACCATGAGGAGATCGACACATAGAACCAAACAACTTTTGCAAAATTGGCTAAGTGTCAAAAGTATTTTAAAAGAGGCACAATCCATTGAGAGATGCAAATGATTATGATGTGGCATCATTAGACTATACCAAATTCTTAATATGACTAAAAAATTGGGAAGCCATCAATATTTATTAGGGCCCCATCAAATTTTATCTTGCCACCTCTTGAAACTATCATCGAGAGATAAAAGAACCTCAAAATGTCTAAGTGTCGAAGTGCTTTCTTAACCCACCAGGAAAATTTTGAATAAAATGGCTAAGTCTTGTTGAGCAAAAAATTAACACATAATTTCAAATAATTGACTAACAAAATGTTTCATCTTTGTGTAGAAAGTGTGATATATTCATTCAGAACTTGTGATTTTGAAACTTTTATTTGGAACAAAAGTTCTAAATAGCCTTCATAGAATCTTTGATGAATAAGACTTAGACAAATTATTTGAAAAGAGTTCCTTAGGATTTCCTTTCTATATTTCATTATAATAATTATTCTGAAGACCCAAATCCTTCACAAAAATTATCATTTTCATAAAGTCTGACTAGTCACAACACACATAATCTAAGAGTAAAACACTTAGACAAATTCCTGAGTATGAAGACCATTTTTTTTGAAAACAAGCTAAGTCCTTTGTTTCCTTCTTGACTTATCCACTTCTATTGAATTCTATCATAACTCTGAAAACCCTTTTCTACTAAATCTAAAGCCTTGAATTGAGATTTGGATCTTACTTTTACATGGTGAATAAAAATGGTCAACATTTTTGGCAACCTTTATAGGCTACTTTTATGTTAAGTCAGAATCTAGTAGCCTTTATGCAATCCATTGGGCATGGAGTCATATAAGTATCCAAACTTCTTGATTTTGAAAACATGACTCTATTGTTACCTACTCAACCTAATACTAAATAACTTAATTGAGATTCATTCCTTGATGAAAATAGAAATTAAGGAATAGAACAAACATGCCAAAGCACTTAGAGGAAAAAATAACAAATAAAACTAATGTGAATCATCACTTGGAGGAAAGATAAGTAGCTAAACTACCCTAGACTAACTAATCAAAATGTTGTCTAAATAAAGTCATTGAATGGTTCTATAAAATAACTACTCTTTCTTATCAACTTAGAATGTTTTTCATGTTTAAGGGTAGCCAACCAAAGGTGGAGAAGGATTTGATGATTAATGTATTGGTGATATACTTCTCTAAGGACAGAAAAAACTCACCTACCTATGTAAGTTGACTAGAAATGTAACTATCTTGGAGTGGATAGGTAGGTTAATTTTGGCCTTTTTAATGCCCAATTTTGTGCTCTGTGTTAGAGGTGCAATCCACTAAGAGGGGGGGTGAATTAGTGGTGTAAAATAACCCAATTAAATTTTCAAACCCTTGTAAATACTTAAGCATTCAATACAATCATTCATGAAGCATACAAATCATTCATAGTAGTGAACAATGAACACAATACAAGATTACATACACAACACAATATCTAAGTGGGAAACCCTCTTGGGAAATAAGACACACTCTCAAGCCTATAAACACATGGAATACTATTTTATAAGATGATAAAAAATAAGAGATTGATCAAGTCCTTCTGATCAGGAACCTTGGTCAAGTCCTTTTGACCTATAACCTTGATCAAGTCCTTTTGATCAAAGGTCTTTAGTGAGACCCTATTTCACAAGGAGCAACTACCCCTAAGTAAGATCAAGTCCTTTAGACCCTCCTTGAGATACACACTACCACCTTAGAGCTAATGTATTCAACACATGATGATGGACCTCTAATTATCTAACCCCTATACAAACTCTCTCTCTTTCTCAAATAGGCCTCTCACATAGGCATGCCACAAACTCTTTCCTTCTTCACTCAAACTATCCTCATCTACACACTCGGATCTCTTTGCATATCCAAAAATTGCAAGAGCACTATCCTAAAATTAGGAACATGACCTACAAGTCATACACATAGTCAAACAACTATTTTTCTCATTAAATCCACAAATAGGCACACTACATATCCTTTTCTCCACAAACCACACACATAAACCTCTCACAAATCTCTCCCCATTTTATCGCTTACAAATATAGAAACCAACATATTTGGTTTCACTATATATATAAAAACCATGAATTAATAATATCACAATATTTCTTTATTTTCCATAAAAACATGACTTCACCCTTAAGGCATGTCACATGGCTCACACTTAAGCATAATCCCCTTTTTAAATATACCTAAGTCACTTTTAGGTCTTATGGAGACTCATTTAACTCTTTGACACTTCTCTAAGCAAATAACTGACATAAGAACATTTTACAACATCCTAGACCAATTCTACATGACCCTTTTGGCATCCTCAAATGATCATAGTCACCAAAATACTCTTTTGCTAAAGCCCAAATAACTCAAAAACTTCTCTATACACATAATCATTATGAATGATAACATAGTCAAATTCAAAACCTTTATTTATACTACATACGATCGGTCAAACCTTAAAAATGTATGAAGAGAATCATCATGGAGTCTACAATACTCCATAATAGCTAATTCATCAAGATATATCAAAATAATATCAAACCAAGCTCAAACAATCTTCTTGGGTCACTTACAGTCCATGCACAAATACATAGTCAACCTATATGCTCAATATCTTTGATTGTACACACTTCTAGATCTTCAAATCCACATTACCAAATGTGCCTTAGAGTCATACATATTTTATTTTTTATTTCATGAGAAAATTTATCTTATATCAAAATATATGGCCCAAAGACTAGACACTAGTTTTTACCTTAGCAAATTCAAATATTCAAATGGAAACGGTCATAGTTAAACCTTGAACACAAATCTCACATCTCGTGTCCTCATTGCTTAGATCGAATATGCATAGTCGATATTTTCCTATCTTTAATGCATAGGCACCAATGTTTAAATGTTAAACCTTAACCACTCTTATATCATCTCATGTCCTTTCTCATCTTGGCTAATAATGCTCTATTGATCTTTGTTGAAAGTAGACCAAAATTTAACTTTGTTAAAATTCAGTTACTTTCCATTTTGACTTACTATGCTCGATTGATCTCAATTGTACAAACACCTGCTCACCATTGATATCTTAGCCTTACCTTTGCTCAGTCATTAAACGTCATTCACCTATCCTCATCTCACTTTTTCTTAAGTTCTTAAAGTAATACACACTAATGATCTTGATCAAGCTTTAACACTTTCAAAATTGACTATGGGGACCCTTTCAATATGCATGAGTAGATATTTTTAAACCTTAATAAATTCTTCTGCACTTTGATGCATGATCTCAAATTTGGACCAGATGATCTCCTCACATAGGAGAATCCAACCATGTGACACACTACTCTTTAAATATTCACATGTATGCGATATAACACCATTAAAATTACTTCTCAAAATATTCTATCATAGAGCCAACTGTGTCTAGATTTTTTTGGGAGACCATCTTTTAATCCTTCATAACTTTTGCTGCACTTTAGTGCAAGATCTAGAATTTAGTACAAAATAACTATGAAAAAAATTAAACAAACCCATATGATCAATTTATCTTGACACCTTCACATGTGCAAGTTATAACATCATCAAAATTCTCACTCAACTTTTCTTATAACATGCAAATTTTTTTAAGTATGGAAAAACATAGTCAAACTACCCAAGAGCCCAACTTTGCATATGTATATATTTTGATGTGATTTATCTTATGATTTGAATTTTAGCACAAATAAACTAGGTCCAAAACTAAAAAAACCCATATGATCACCTTCTCTTTAAATTCCCACATGTGAAAGATATTCCATCATCAAACTACTTACTCGGGTCTTTCTAGTCACATTGCAAATTTGGCCAAGTATGGGAAAATAATGAATTTTGACTGAGAAGCTAACTTTGCACCCTCATATATTTGACTAAACTTCAATGCATGAATTTATATATAGAACATAATAACTAGGGACTAATTTTATCACAACTGTATGACCAACTCCCCTTGACTCATTCCCATGTGGCAATGGTGATGTCATCAAACTGCCTACTCAGATTTTCTACCACTAGACCCAACCTATCTAGATGAAAGCTATGTAATTCCAGATGAATTACACTCATGCACATAATATCTAAAAGCATAGATAAAATATTAAGGACCTCTTTCACATTCTATACTCACCAGACTCATCCTTAAACATATCTAACCAGTCAAACTCTAGAGATCAACTAAGTATACTTCAAGCACACTAGGATAAGCACATTGCACAATTTGTCGTTGTTACTTAGGCTATCAAATCACTTCATCCACTCACAAGGACACCTCTATGACATCAACATGACATCATTGACAACTTTCCAACATTATATATTGAGTACAACACATGATGGTTTCTCTTTATTGACCTCTGACCAAGCCAAGTATTTGATAAGACATCCCATTGACAAGACAAATTTTGAACAATCAGTCCTAATCTTATAGATGGGTTATTTTTATTTATCATATAGATGATTAGGATTATCTTACTCTAGTGAATAAATTATAAACATGGCCACTTCCACTTGATGCTCATAGTACTCATGAGTTACTTCTTGAAGTGATGTCGGCTTAATGTTGAGGCTTGAGAAAATGTCTTCTATTTCATCCCAAAATGTCTTCCTCATGCATACCACATGAGCTTAAACTTTCATACTTTATATAATAAACTTAATCAAACTCATAAAAACCCTTTACCTAATCATTATATGATAAATCAATAGCCTAATTAATAATATTATCATCCTCACAACTAACAACATCCTATTTTGTGGCTTGTGACCCCATATTTGGCATAAAAGAGTCCTCATCCTCATGAAAGAAATAAACTTCCAAGGCTATTCTCTCATTGATATTCATGTTCCAAAAATCACTATCTTCTTAATTTAGGAGAAGAGGATCAAAATATGTTTGTTTCTACTCCTTTTTTACTTATGGGGCTAATTCAATTCATTTCTCCTAAAGTTTTGATGCATCTTGAACCATAGGAGCTTTATGAGTGATTTTACAAACATAATTTTGCACATTAGATGGCCTAGGGTATGAGAGTTGATCTTGGACTTGTACAGTGCCTTGGATGGATTACCTAAGAAATTGATAAGATATATAAAAGGGATAATAGGGATTTTTTTTTGTATTGTTGCTTTTTAAAGGTTGTTAGCTCATTTCCAAGGCTTTAGATGAGGCTTTTAACTTCCTATAATGCACTAGGAGTGATTACAAATGGGATTGCTTGGTTGGAAATTATATGTACAAAGGATGGAATAGGATGATTGGATAGAGGCTCAAAAAATATGGGTATTAAAAGCCCAAGTCTGATTTTACCATCATGAATGAGACATTATTATAATATAGTAGCAAGATCATAAGTGTTGGGTAAGGAAACGTAACCTAGTGATTGGATGATGACTGTAATTTTGAAGTTAAGAGCTCTAAAATAGTATAAAAACACTACATGAGTTGAGGGATTCATCAAGGTTTGGATTTGGTCCCAATTCCATTAAAACCTCAAGTTTAATTTAGTGAGGGGCTCATGGGGATCCCTTCTTATGGTGGTGACTCTCTCTTCAAATTATTTACACAATTACTCATTAAGCTTATCCCAGCTATGAATGGAGCCTAATCTCAAACTTCTGTACCACCATAGAGATCTTATTTTTAATGATTAAGTAAGGAGATATATGACCACATTGTCTTCAACCACATGGTAGACTATGCACATATGGACTGTCCTTGATGTGCTCAATGGCAGTGGCCTCATCATCACCTGTGAAGAATGGAAGGCTCTTAATAATTTCAATGGGAATATCATCATAGTGAATTAGGGCAAGAGGGATTCCTCCATTAAATGGAATGAATGGGTGGATCCTTTGCCAAGTAGCCATGAGATATATGGGATTCAAACACCCTATTGATTATAACACATGGGCTTGATCTATTTTAACCCATATTTGGAGTCAAAATAGAGTTTTCATGTGATTAGACTTCTTCAAAATAAGAAAAAGATTAATAATATCATCTAAATCCTAATCCTCAATAATATTTAAGCACTTGGATTACTTAATCTAGTATATTTGACAAGTGAAGTCACCATGGTGTTGAATAAACTACCTTGAATAACAAGATGTACTGAAGAATACACCAAAAATATTAAATTGATGATGTGAATATCATCAAATTTAGTCTCACTAGATGTGTAAAAATTGGTGTCACATTTGAGTTGTACCATTTGAGGAGGTGTTTCACATATCCTCACCCAATCAACATAATGGGGACACTTTAAAGCTATGGGTCACCTATGGTTGGAGTGAACCTCTAGAGGGGCCAAGTTTCCTTGATGGAACACTTAAGATAACACTAGAATACTATAACTTGAAAGGAAAAGGGAAGAGTGCATAAAAATAAAGAAACTAAAAGTAAAAGGGGTGATACACTAGAATATTATGATACCCTCTACTCATTTAAGCATTATTGTAGTGAAGTGTGTCATTTAAGTATGCGTGATGCTTGATCATGTGCACAACTTTAGTTATTAGGAATTCCTAGGGTTAAAGGAGTTAGGCATAAGGGGAGTATGAAATGGTGCACAACATTTAAACACACTGACATGCTAGCATCAATTTCACATAAGTCATAAACCTTATGCGCTCACTCTAAGTGTGATAGCGAAGGGACCAAGTCCATGTTGAGCTAGTTGCATCATGGAATAGTTAAGGGCTATGTAGGGTGTAGTGGTTCAAGAGATTCATTGGGTCTCTAGTATAGAGGCTCAAAGGGATAGGCCCATTGATGCTTACTAAAATAGAGGGGATCAAGAACTTATCAATGCATGTAAGTAACGGAGTCCACATAGGGATGTCTATTCATCCTAAGGTCATTATTTGGCACTAGGTCTAGCACAAGGGCCTTTTACAGTGGGTAAGAGGGCTAAGTGGCATGAGAGTACCACTACTATGAGGGTTGAGTCCCAATTTATCAACATTCTTCATGGGGATAGAACTTCATAACTCAAATAATCTATAATTCAATAACATATAACACTAGTAATCAATATCCATCCATTAATATCTTGTATACATTATAATAACCACCAATAGCCTTTGTTACTCAATCCTATTTTTACTAATGCCAAAGGCTCATAGATGAACATGGATTACATCCACTAATTAGAAATCAAGACTTAATTCCTCTATCACTCTTGAATTCATTAGAGCTTCACTATTAATGGTCTCTTTTTCTTCCTCTTGGAGGCCACTTTCTTTATATAGACACTAGCCACTCTTCTTATTGATTAGATAGGCACATGCAAAAGGATGGGTAGTTATGAGCTTGTCAGTTCCACTACACCATATAGGATAACTAGGGAACATGTCAGGGTTAGGCTATTAGTCAAGGATATACACCTGCCTATTCCACTACTTATATCTCTATGTTCCTCGAGCCTTGAACCATTGCATGTAGGATTGGGTAGGTATGCCTTAAGACTCATGATGCTATGCAACTATTGGCCAACTAGCACGAGGACTTCAGGAGTCTATCTAGTAAGTGCCAAGGTGTGTAAAAGGGGTCATTAACTTTCCCCATGGGTCTCTACACATCAGGGTTGGTCTAGCTAGTGTGGGATCAAGTCTTCTAAATAAGGGATCCCAACATCACCCCATATAAAATTACTAGTTCACCCTAGACTAGCCTTGAAGAGCCTTAGGTGCACAAAATTTGGGTGCACCCTATTGGAGATCCTCCTTAAAAAATTCAAAAATATGGATGGTTACCTTCAAATATTTAATGGCGTCATCTAATTTTGTGGATGTTGCTTCCAAATCAAGTACATCCATGTTTTCCAATTCCTTTTTGAAGGCTTCTAGCCTTTCCTTCACCCTCCTCACTCCTCCATCCAGGAGTTCACCTTGCTTATTAGAATTTGTTTGGAAGGCATAAAATAATGCCTCTAGGTCTTGATCTTGTGTTTTTAGCTGGGCACTAAGGGATTTGACTTGCACCATCACCTACATGCACTCGATCCTTGAAACCATGAAGGAATGCTAGAACAAGGCATCCTTCTCCTCCTTTATTTGTTTGAGGTGCATGTTGATGACCTCTACCTAGTTTTTGAAGTTTCATAAAATGGTGTCTACTTCTTTAACACCTTATTTGATCTTGGTGAAGAGGTCTTCAACCTCTTCCATATTCTTTATTATCTCACCCCTTATAGCCTCATAGGGGTCTTACTTCTCCTCTAATGTTAGCTTTAGCCTAGGGATCATCTATTCAATGAGCATGCATTCATAATCAACCTCCTTCATGCCAAAGTTATTGATGTTGTCTTAGAGGAAGGGATTAGATTTCTCAATACACTTGATTAGTTGTTAGAGCTTGAGTTTGGTTTTTTCAAGCTCCTTCTTTGTGTCTTTAGTAATTTTCCTCTAGCTACTAGTGTGAACATCATTGATGATATTCTTGCATGCCACAAAGGTTTCCATCTTGATCAAAGCATTGGTTGAGTGCATGGGGTTCATGTCATGGGGGTTCATAAAGTGGTAGTCATGGCCCTCTTATGGCTTCTTAGGATGTTATATGGCCTTTTTATGTATCTTAAACTCTGAATCATTCATGTAGCAATCCATGGCCCATGAGACTTGGTGGTGCATAAGGGTTGTGGTAGTTCTTGGAGGCATGCACTTCATCATATAGAATTCATCATCCTCCTTGAACCCCATCTACACTCTCTCATGGTTATCAATATCAACCTTTGCTTCTTCACTGACCTCTTCTTCTTCACTAACACTAGTGTCAGTCCTCATTTCTTTAACTCTCTTGAGCTCTTCTTCTTCACTAGCACTTGTACCAGTCCCCATTTCTTCAAATCTCTCTTCTTCTTCTTCTTCTTCTTCTTCTTCTCTTTCCTCTCTGATGTTAGACTCATAATCTCATTCTTTTTGTTGGGGGTCTTCAGTTAAATTTTCCCCCTTATCCTTTTCCTAGTGTGGTGCCTCTTCCTCCAATTATTTTTTTAAGGTGCCAACATAACCTTTGTGTTCCTCAGGTGCCCCCTCAGAGTTGGGGTGCACCTTCTATGTGCCTCCTTCCACTATTTGGGTGTCAGCATCAAGTGTTACCTCAAATTTTTCTTCTCTAGTGTGAAACCTTTCTTTCTTTTTCATTCCTCTAGCATGCACGCCCTTTCTTCTTAGGATACTTTTGATTCTCATTCCTTCTTCTGGGCATGTTATGCCTTTGCCTTATCCATCCTTTCCTCTTTTTGGCATTTTTTTGTGCTAATTATGTGGCACACTTTTCTTCTTTCTTTTTAATTTCTTTGGCCTTGTGCTGGTCAATATCGACCTGGGTTAGGCTTGAGGCCTTTAACTCCTTGTGAATCTAGTGTAAGGTAAGTTCTATGTTGATGTGTCCTTGGTCTAGGTTCATTCCTCTCCATTTATTTATTAGCTATTCCTCTTCATTGCTTACACTGGAGGAAGTTACTTCTTCAAGTGCTTTACCTACTTCACTCATCTCTTCCTCATGTGCCACACTTGCTAGTTCTCTTTTTTACTCCTTTACCTCTACCATTTGTATAACCTCAGTAGCCACCCCTACCTTGGCCATCTCCTATTTATTCTCCCTTAACTCTTGTGACTTTTGGGTCTTGACCTCATAGGAGCTAAGTCTCCTTAGCCTATGCCTTGGTCTTTCTGGCTATGCTTGTGGTAAAGGTGAAGGGTATTATTCACTAGGGGATGATTCTACATCCTTAGGAATAGTGTAGGTGCCTCATCCCCATTTTTCCTCTTCTAACCCCTCTTTTGATGTGTCTTCTTTTGGCACAAGGGAAGGGGTCTTTTCTTTCTTTTTCCCCTTTGGTATTGTAGGGGCTTAATAGTTGAAGTGTACATGCTTCTAGTATGATCTTATTACCAAGGCTTCCCCTTATAAATCTATCTTTAGTTTTAGCCTCTCCTCAATATCCTAAAACATCTCCCCCCTCATCTTTTTGGGGATCTTCTTATTTTCCTAGGGTGTAGGGGTTCCTTCCTTACCAACTGGGATTGGGAGGTCTCTTCATTTTTGGGCACTAGACCTTACATTATCATCCTTTCTTCTAGGCTTCATCACATATTACAGTCTATGGATGAAGCCAAAGATTGTTACCTCCTACATAAGATTGATGTCTATCCAATATGAGGTTTCCTTTTCATCCTCTATCAGGCCTTCATCCACATGAGGTAATCTTTGCTTCATCTACCAGCTCTCTATGTCTATCTCTTTGATTATAATGTCAATGCTTTATGCATTGGGGAGTTTGTTGAGCACATCTTGGAAGAACTTGGTTGAGAAGGCAAAAGGAAGTTTCAACCATCCTAACTTTTTCCTATCTTTGAGTACTAGGTGGATGACATAGTAGTGTTGCATGACAGTGAAGGTCACCATTCTAAACATGGTCATTAGGAGCCCTTATGGGATGCACCACTCTAAATTTAAATCTTATATATATTACTTGCACCACTTCAGTATGTGAGTCTTATACTTGGCACTGAAGGATGTGGGGCAAGTAAAGTCCTTGTATTTCTACATCAAGTTTTTATGGTGTTTGAAGAACACCCACAAGTTGTCTTATCCACCATCAAAGATCTTGATCTCTTCCATGACTACAAAGATAAGGATGGAGCCCCATATAAATGTCTCCTTCATATTATGGCACTCCAATGCATTCTTGGTAATTTTTATGGTGATGAACTACACCATGTTGAACTTTACCCCCTATACCATGTGATAGGATAAGTATAGGTATGCCTTGGACACATTGGTACATCTCCCTCTTAGGCATAACTTTGAGTTGACAAGTCATGTCACCACCATTATGCCCAATTCCTCACACCTGATGATGGGGAAAGTGTATCCCCCCTTGAAGTAATTGTGAAGCTTTACGATGTGCTCTACCTCTTCATCATCACCTATCAATTAATGGATGTCTCTTTTGGAGTCTAGTAGTCCAATTATTATGTTGATAAGGGATGCAAATATATTCATGCATCATGCTATATTTACATATGGTCTTCATGGATGCATGAGAGGAGGAACTAAATAAGTTCCTCCAATTTTCCAACATAGGGCAACTCATAGATTTGAGTTGTGCTTGAAGCCTTCAACCTATCTCTTATTGAGATGTCAAAGATTGCATCTTCCTCTAGGGTCTTGCACCTAGTTTCCACCATCTAGTCTTACATCAATTCTTGAAAGTGACTTGATGTCCAGTGGTTGTATTCCCATAACTGGTATACATACATGAATGAGTGCTAGGGTTTACCCATTGACACTTTAGGTGGGAACTGCATGTGATAGTAAGACATCTTAGTCAGTACCTAATTTTATAACATCATAACATGATCACTTACACTACTTGTTCCCTTGTCTTAATGGTAAATACTTCCTCTACTATTTGAACCCACTTGGGTTTGAGTTACATCTCTTCATATCTCGATGCTTTCTACTTATTTGTCATTCTAAACCTACTAGAATTAAAGTATGGAAGGTGTGGCTTGTTGAAACCCCTAATTTTGGTTTCATGTGAGTTATCTATCTGAGATTATCTGGCCATTAATGGTATGTTGACATCTATTCTAGTCCACCTTCTCTATTTTAGTTTTTCTACACCACTTCACTCTTGATGTGCTTTCTATTCTAGTTTTCTACACTAATTTCTCCCTTGATGCGCTATCTACTCTATGAGAATTCACTGTCTTAGGGTCATTAACTCTGGTTCTTAATAAATTTCACATGATTTTGTAAGTTATAATCCTATTCATTTACCATTCATCCTATTTATAGCTTGATAGGTCAACTATCATTATTAATGCCACCATTTGGACTTGATTGATGGATTTTTTGAGAGGTTGTGAGATCTTTGAAAAATTCCATGTCTTGTATGCATTAAATTTATAACTTTGTTTTGCCATCATATTAAATAATTATAATGTATTTTTGGTGATGTGACATATTTTTTCAAATGGAAATTCCTAATTTTCCTAGGTGGATGCCAGTTATCATCGATGATCTCTTTCTACACGTATCCTTGGCATGACCTTCACCTCTCTTATTGCGACCTAGGTGCAACACCTCACATGCATGAAATTCAATCTCCTTGGTTTCAATTCTTCTAGGTGTTCTCCTCTTTCATCACACTCCTTTATCTTGGTTGATTTATCATACATCATCTTACCTTGGCCTATCCTACCCCATACAAATTCCTTGCACTAGCCCTCTAGCACTTGGTATCTTCATCTGCTTTGTGTAGTTTATAGGAAGGGCATCTTCTCACCTATCTTGTGCTCAACTAATTTGAGCATCTTCTATTCTCATATTGTGTCCAACCTAGTTAAATATCTTCTCATCTAGTTTTGTGCCCAACATAGTTGAGCATATTCTCTTATGCTAGCCCTCTAGTGGTTCATCATTTTGAAAGGCTCTTCCTACCATCTCACCATCCCATCTAGTTTATTTTTAGTTACTAATTGACTTATAGGCCTCAAACACCCATAACTTAAGTGTCTAGCCTCATGCACTTATGGTGTAAGTGCTCAACTCACCTGATTGGATTTATGTGTGGAGTGGTAAAACATAGGGATCTTTGTGGCCATCTTGCACTACCTATTTCCTAATTGTACAATAAAAACCAAATAAATTAAATAATCACATGGTTTGGCTTGCACCAAAATTCATTTTAGTTAACTCAATTAAAATTGAATATTAACTAAATATTTAGAGTATTTATGGTATGAGAGCTACCCTATTTCTAGTATGGCTTCAATCAGTTGCTATTGAGATTCCCTTGAAGCATTTCATTAGATAACATGTGTAGTTTACATGCACTAGTTTATAAAATGTGATGGATGACATAGGGACCCATCCATCAGATCTACAACTTACCTAGGTGATAAAAGTATTTGGATTCATATAGTAAGACTAAGGCTTCTTTAGTCAACACCTTGCATTTGATATGCTTGTCATATCACCTCTTTTGGTCTGCCTTCTCAACTTACTAACCCTACTTGGCCTGGGCATGTGTCTCATCCAAGCATTCCAATTCTTCTAACCTTGTGCTCAGATATTCCTAGTCATCAAGGTGGCTAATTCATGTGGTGCACAAGGAAGGTACTGAAAAATCCATGGATAGAATCACCTCTACACCAAACACAAATTGAAATGGTGTAGCCTTGTTTAGGCAATTTTATGTCATGTGGTAAGCTTATAACACTGTAAAGACATGATCATCCCAATCCTTACAACTTATGTCACATATATTTATGAGGCACATTCCAAGGATCTTATTGAAGGCTTTAGTCATATCATTAGCTTGGGGATGATATGGGGTGGTCTTGTAGTGCACCACCATGTATTCTATCAGAAGGATGCACACCATCTCATTGATGAAATGAGTGCCCCTATTGCTAGTCAGACTTAATAGGCACCCATATCAGTTGATGATGTTATCCTAGATGAATCATGTGATTGTTGTAGTTGTGTAATTTTTGGTCAGCACTACCTTACCCCACTTCATGAAATATTAGATTACCATGAGGATATATCTAGCTCCTGTGCACTATGTTATAGGGGTGATTGGCCTTATAAAGTCAATGGCCCATTTCTTGAATGGCACTTGGGCCATAATAGGGATGAGAGGAATCTCATCCTAATGGTTTAGCTTTCCAATGTGCTAGCATACATCACATGATTTCAAGTATTCCTTGGCATCACTGAATAGGCTTGGCCACCATAACCTTGCTTGTATAATATTACACACCATTATGTATCTAGTGTAATGTCCTCTAGCTATCCCTTCATGTGTTTCCTAAAGGACAGATTCTCACTCATGCTCTAAAACACACCAATGCAAGAATTCATCCCTACTCATTTTTTATAGCTCCCCTTTAATGAGCTAGAAGGGGGAGGCGCAGACAGTAAGTTGCTTCTTCTCATTAGAAGACAATGTTTGTGGTGCTAACCTTGAGGTTAGGAAAGTGGAGATCTCTACCAGGTCTTTAGGAACATGATGAACCTAATAGAGCTATGAATCTAGTATATCTTCCTTAATTAACACCACCACATTTCTAGAGTTGATGTGGGACAAGTGGTTTGGACCTAAATTTTGCTTTTCAAGTTTAACCATGATTGAAAATTAAAATTCTTGGAAGTGGACAACCCATCTACAAATGCACCCATGCAAAACAAGTTTGTTCATGAGATATTTTATCACCTCATGATTAGTGAATAAATTAAATGGTGTTGTTATTAGATATTATCTAAACTTATATAGGGTGTAGACCATTACCAATGCTTGATGGTGGTGTAGTTTTTCTCAACCTATGTCAGCTTTATGCTTGTGAAAGAAATAAGGTGGTCCATTTTGCCTTTACCTAGTTGTGCCAAAATGGTGTTGATGGTTGATCCTGATGCATTGATGTGGATGTGAAAAGGATTCATCTAGTCAAGAAATTAAAGTATTGTTGCACTCACCAACTTCAACTTTAAAGTGTTAAATGCCTCCTCTTGCACCTTACCCCAATAAAATGGGCCATCCTTGTGCAAGAGCTCTTCTAGAGGTATGGTGATTTTTACATAACCCCTTATGAACTTCTTATAGTAGCCAAAATGTCCTAGGAAGGTGCAAACATCCTTCTATGTGGAAGGGGTCTAGAGCTAGATGATGATTACAATCTTCACTAGATCAATGAGTAATTTGTCCTTATAAATAATTTGCCTGAGCAGTGTACCAAATGGGGTTACAAAGATGAAATTATTTAAATTTAATGATATATAGAGCTATTTTCACCTTTTGAACATAAGGCATAGGTTGTTATGATGGTCCCTTATAAGACCATACATGGTTCAATCATCTATATATAATTGGAGGAACTTATGGATGAAGTCCTTGAAAGTGGTGATCAACACTCTAGAGAATACAATCGGCACATTATTGAGCCCAAAAGGCATCATGTTGTAAGAAAAATAAACCCATGAATGTTATTTTGGGCTTATCCTCTTCCTCTATCTACACTTGATGGTAACTTGAGAACCCATTAGGGAAAGTGTAGATTTCACAACCTATGACCCCATCTAAGACTTCATCAATTAATGGTGTTGGGAAAGGGTCATTGATGTAGGTGAATTTCAACATCCTATAATCGATGAAAATTTATGTGCACCCATCCTTATTGATTTTGATGACCATTATACTAACCCATTCTAATTCTTACACTATGTAGATGACACCAATGACCAACATTTCATTGATCTCTACTTTCACCTTGATGCATAGATTGGTGTTCATCTAATAAGGGTACTTCTTGACTAGTCTTTCACTATCCACTAGTTTGATGATCATATTTCCTAATGAAGGGTGAGTGCCCTTGATTTCCTTTTAGTTGCATGGGAATAGATCTTTAAATTTCCTTAAGAGGTTGATGATGCATGCGAGCTTTGTTTCAAACTAGTATGCACCTATAGTGGCCATCTTAAGCTCACCTTTTGCACTAATGTCTACCTAGGTGGTCTTGATGGGTACATGGTAGGGTTAATTTCTCTTTTGGTGTGAGTCTTTAACCTACCTCATTTCATCTATAATCTTAACTTGAAGGTGCATCGGGTTGTCATCATCTAGAAATTTTTCATCAATAAGGTGTATGAGCTTTTGCTTACCTGCTAGGGCTCTCCAATTGCACTCATTCCAAGTCTCATCATCTTATTCATTAGAGTCACTATGAAGCACCATTTCTTTAAATAAAGTTAGAAGCACTAGTCATTTCTCTTCAAGCATCTCTTTTAAGTGCTCTTATAAGATAATTGTGTCCTCAAACACAACTTGGTGGATGACTTATAGTGGCTCCAGTAATTTAAGGTTCTATGAAGAGAAGGAGAAAGTGTAGACAAACTTTTCCTTTAGTATGTCATATTTTCCTATTTATAAATGCATTTCATTCATGATGTACCATGCTTGTGCCCATGTCTTTAGAGTTCTATAAAAGGCATGCGCCGATAGGCCTCATGGCACATTTTCTTCATAGATCACCCAAGTATTTTCACAAAGCTAGATGTGTGTAATTGGGTCAAATTTGGCATCATAGCTGGGTATGTCCAGATCCTCATTCCTCTTTCCAAATTTAGTGCACATGGATACCTTTAGATCCCACCAAGTGGGCAAACTAGGTTTCTACATGGCCCACCAAAACATGGAATTACTTTTTAGTGTATCTACTAATGCACCCAACTGATCAACTTCATTTGGAATATAAGCCTTAATATCTTGTCCATACCTCTCAATAGGCTAGCTTATTTCATACTTAGGGAGTGATAAAATATTTCCCTTGTTGAGCTAGAGTAATCTCTTTCTTATCTTCTTAGAACAAAGAGTCAACTTCTTCTAGCATCATGTAATTATTACCAAGCCTATGCCAAATAGTCTAGATCTAGCTTTGTGCACTAGGAAACATCTACACCTAATGACCTCATAAGCTTCTTTGACCCAACATTCATAATCTACGTCTATTGTATTCAAGGCTGACTAGCCATATTCACAAGTGAGCACCCCTTGTTCACTAGGATTGAGAGCCTTGGCACCTTGTGCCATGATACTATAAATGTGGTTGACCTCATCTCAAAGTTAACAATTTCAATGTAAGGTGGCCCTTGGTCACTTGATAGAGGTATCACCATCCTCTCCTTGTCATTTTTTAAGGTCATATAGTGCTTCTTGAAGCACATATCATCATTATTTGTGTAGTACCATGGCCTTCATAAGAGTGCTAGGTAGTTGTCCTCTTTTGCTAGCTCTATGAATTTCAAGTCAAATTAGAACTTGATGCAAGTCAAATTATAACTATGATACCCTTTAAGATCGCTATAGGTTGTGCTTGGGTCTTATTCACCATCAATAATGTGTGTGGTGACAGTTTCAAGGGTGGCCTCCTTAGTTTCTCCCAAGTGTTCTTGGTCAAGATATTGACCTCTACACCTGTGTCAAAGTACTTCACAAACTGAACACCCATTGATAGTGGCATATATTAGCAATTCTTGGTCATACTCAATGTTTTGAGTATGCCTCACTTCTCATGTTTGCTCCATATGTGGTGCTATAATCTCTATTACTTGGGGGCTAGTTTCTTTCATTGGTGCTTTCTCTATATGACTTATAATCAAGTCCTTTAGTAGGGGAAATACCCATTCCATCTATAGGAGGTGTAGGATCTCAGTCAACTCTTAGACTTTAGCCTCCTACTAGTCTTGATTTTTGTGCATCATGGTGACCTATGCATCTAAGTCTCTAGCTAACTAGAGTTTTCCCTACAAGTCTTTTATCATAGTCATCACTTGTTGTAGGACATCCTTTTGGTATGCAAGATTAGGATATGAGACTTCTTTTAGATCTAGCTAAATCATGCACTTGGTATGGCTTGACTCACCATATTCTAGGCATAGGTATTGGTTTAACATGGTGTGTGTTTTAGTGGTGATCCCACTCCACATCATATATTGTACCTTTGGAGGCACTTTAGGAGTCTATTATGGCTTGGGGGCCCATCTCCCTTCTCTGGACTCACACCACACCATAGTGGCTCCTCTATCTATGTCAAGCCAATGTTGCATCAAATTTTTGTAGAGATTTAGGCAATATTCAAATGTGTGTGGGCCTCAATAGTACCCACATATTGGGTGTGTGGGGTAGTCATGTTGATAGTGCTCAGTCAACCCATACTTATAACAAGATCATGGTGGGAATATCCCTCTACCATGTCCAACTCCTCGACCACGTGCTCCTCTTTGGTTTCTATAACCCATGTTTTTATGGCCATAGCCCTCATTCCCTTGGCCTACCTAGCCACCACCTAAAGTTGTGGCTTGCTTTGTGCCTCTCTCCATATTTTAGCACATCTCATGGATGACTTTATATTCTGATATCATGTGTGTGTAGGCATCACACATATTGCAGTAAACTATAGTATTTACTTGACTAGTGCAATGTAATAGGGGATAGTTTTGGGAGTCATGCACTCCATGACAAACCTCACAGTTAGAGAGTATTATGAATAAAATCCTACATAGGTAGTTGTTCTTGTTATGCCCCTCTATCTCATAGTTAGTGCACCATATCCCATTGCAAGAGTCATGTGCCTATCCAATAGTAAGCTTTTATATCTAAGAAGCCATTGATGTAATCTGTGCCTCCATAAAGGGACTAATCCTAGTGTCGACATTACCTACAACCTCATCTCAAAGCATATATTCAAGTGATTCATGGGGTTTTGTGAAGGTTTTCATGGATATCACCCTTTTGAATGGCACCAATAGGTTTCCAATAAACTATTACACATGTTAGGAGGGGTGGATATCATAAGGAAGCTTGAAGAGGAGAGTTTTAAACCATGCATCATACAAGTACACACTCTTGGATAGCCCTTGGATGATCTCCTTGAGTTCCATGATGCTTTGTTATTTTAACTTAAGAATGTCAAACTCCTTCAATAATACTCCCTTTAAGATGTCATAGTTAACCATAGCTTGGTTCAGATCAAACTTCTGATACTAGGTATGGGAATGATCTAATAGGGTTGTCATGAATTATGTTGCCTTATGTTTAGGCTAAGTAATGCCCTAAGTACACCACTGTAACTCACATTTTAGCACATTCTCTATGGAATTTTCAACTCTATGATACTTAGGTAGGCACATGACCATCTTGTAGTATATCTACTCAGGTGGTGGCATGAGATTCTATAGTGCATGACCTCCTTGCATCTATATTAGGGGTGGTATTCTAATTCCCCCACTGGTAGGGTTGAGCATTGACCCTAATGGATTATGGTATGTCATAGATCTTGATGACATGACTTCATTCACTGGTGGCACTATATCACTCTTACAGGCTATTTCTTGGTTGGTATGTCTGGAATCCCTTACATGGTAATACTTGCACTTGCATTCATATCACTTAGACTAGTACTTACTCATTCTACTATACCATTGATCAAATCCTCCCATGGGATCACTTATTCAATCACAAACCCTTGATCCAAAATCTTGGTCCAATCATAGTCTATTAGGCTAACAGGGTTAGTTACCTTTATTATATTCTCAAAGGGGGAATATATCATATAGGCTTGAAATTTAGGTTCAAAGGGGGTAGGTACCTATATCACATCTTCCAGCATGTAAGAACTCACTACATTCCACACTCATCTATAGAATATGACCACTTGTTTCTTTTTCTATCTCAGTGCACTGTGGTGTTTCAAAATATCCTTCCCCATGCCCTTTCTACTTGCTACAAGTCCTCTTGGCACTTCCAATTTTTAGGTCTTCAATTAGCCTTCATCTACACTTATTTTATTTTAGCCTCCAGAGCTCTCGGGTGTCAAGTTATATTTCCTCTTCCATGGCACCTTTCCTACACTTCCCCCTTATTTCCCTCACACTTTCCCATATGCACAAGGAATTTTAGCTTTCCATCCTCATGGTCTCTATCTTGTAAACAACCATGATCTTCTTTAGCTTGATGTGGATTCCTTTAATGAATGTTCCCCTTGGTTCTCAAAGAAACTCATACTCTATTTATTCTAGGCATGAAAAGGTTGACACTACAAACTCTAACATGTAGCTATTCAAATCACCATCCCACCACTTATTTATGGTTCACGTCCACACTTCATCTAGGCTTTCCAGCCTCTCTATGTGCTTTATAGTCCACTCAAGGCACTATCCATAGCTTATTCATCTAGTATGAACATATTTAGCCAACCATTTATATCTATGCTTAGGTAGCTCATAGAAGAACACTTTGTATAATAGGTTATACGAATAAGTCTGCACCTATTTCCATGGCTTCTCTCTTTTTCAAATGGGATGCTTCTATGCAAAGCAATCTTCAAATTTATCTAGCCAATAATTGACATTCTTGATTGATAATTACATCATCACTCTACTAAAACATCTTAGCAATGAAATTCAACACATCCCAACAATAAGTCCAAAATATTATAGTGAAGTGTGTCATTTAAGTAGGCATGATGCTTAGTCATACATGCAACTTTGATTATTAGGAATTCTTAGGGTCAAAGGAGTTAGACATAAGGGGAGTATGGTCTGGTGCATAAAATTTAAACATATTAGCACATTGGTATCAATTTCACATAAGGCATGAACCTTATGTGCTCACCTAAAGCATAATAGTGAAGGGACCATGTTCATGTTGGGCTAGTTACATCATGGTGTAGCCAAAGGATTTATAGGGTGTAGTGGTTCAAGAGATTCATTGGGTCTTTGGCATAGAAGCTCAAAGGGATAGGTCCATCAGTGCATACATAAATAGAGGGGTTCAAGACCTTATCAATGCATACAGGTAAGGGAGTCTATATGGGGATGTCTATTCATCCTAAGGTCATCATTCAACATTGGGTTTAACACAAGGGCCTTTTATAGTGGGTAAGAGGGATAAGTGGCATGAGGGTACCACTTACTACTAGGGTTGAGTCCTAGTTCATTAATATTCTTCATGGGGAGAGAAATTCATAACTTAAACAATCTACAATGTAATAACATATAACACTAGCAATCAATATTCATCTATTAATATCTTGTATACATTACAATAACCAGTAGTATCCTTCGCTACTCAATCCTATTTTTATTAATAACAAAGGCTCATAGATGATCATGGTTTATATTTATTACTTATCACTTAAGAATTAATTCCTCTATCACTCTCAAATTCACTAGAGCTTTACTATTAATGGTCTCTCTTTCCTCTTAGAGATTGCCTCTTTTATATAGGCACTGACCACTCCTCTTACTAACTAGATAGGTGCATGCCAAAGGATGGGTAGTTATAGGCTTGTTAAATCCACTATGACATATAGGATAACTAGGGTAAATTCTAGGGGCCAAACTATTGATCAAGGTTGTACACCTACCTACTCTACTTCTCAAATCTCCATGCTCCTTGAACCTTGAATTGTCACATACAGGACTAGGTAGGTATGCCTCGAGATTCATGATGGTATGCAACTATCAACCAGATAACACGGGGACTTTGGGAGTTTATCTAGTTGGTACCAAGTTGTGAAAAAGGGGTCCTTTGCTTTCCCCATGGGTCTTCACATGCCAAGGTTGGTCTAACTAGCATGGGATCAAGTCTTCTCGAAAAGGGATCCCAACAAGCATACATAATGAAAATAAAAGCATTAACAACATACATAAATTAATCATGAACATCTTAACATCAATGTTTCATAAATAGGTACAAGGATATATGACAACATTAGAAGGAGAAGCATTCATCACCACAACTAAAAATGCATAAACCATGAAATGCATAGACTATGTACCTGCAAAAGAGAGTTCACTTGCATAGAGGTGAAATGGAATTGGACACAATCAAAGGGAAAGAACACTTCACAATAAAGATATAGTCAATAATTCATAAGATAAACACAAAATTCAAGTCATTGAGAAGGTAAAAATAGTTCTATTATTCACTCAAAGGCATAAAATCAAGGTAGAGGGATCAAGGATGGGCCAATTTTTACAATATTTTTATTCTAAAAAAATGTCCCCTCTATAATGATAATCCTACCTATTTAAATAGGAAAAATATTCATAACATAAGTCTAATTCAATCTTACCCACTATCAGGTTAGTTATAAATTTTATGATGATCAGGGAATGGGGATCAAGGTAGTGGGTATTGCCTTGGGATTTCAAAAGTCACACCTACATAACTACCTACCACATCCCCTCAAGCCTATAGCTTATCTTCTATATGCATATTCTACACTCACCTTTATGATGAATAGGACCATATTCCATTACCCTCTCATCATTTTTCCAACATTTTTATTAGGTTGTGCCATGATTTACATATTACGCCACTCTGCCATAAATTCTATGGATCAAATATAGTTAGATATTCTAATCATTAATTTAACATCCAAATGAGTAAAATGGGCTGTAAAATTTTCCTTAGTCAGTGACAACATGGATGCCAACAAGCTCTTCAGTATAAATTTCCATCTATGTGTTGATATCAATCTCATTTTAGGCCTTTTTTACTTTTATGAGTATATTATCCCTTTGGGACCCATATATTCAACACTTTGTAGACTCCTATGACTAATATGAGTTCACTAACTATCTACTTTCTATTGGGATATAAATACTTTGGCTCTAATAGGTCCATGTGATAGTTTATTATTTGTCTACCCATTCCCTAAGTTATCTCGATTGGGCTCTTTTGAGTGCTAGCTAGTGTCCTCTTATTCATTGGGATCTCCTACCATTGTGTACTTAGGTCCTACCACCTCCATGTGGCTCCTCTCTTTTTTGTTACTCAATTGAGGCTTTGAGTGTAAATATGACTATTCTCTCTATGGTGAAGTAAGATTTCACCACACATAAACATCTCGCTTGATATTTACCTTGACATATTACTCTATTTACACAAACCACCTTAGGGCTATGGAGAAATGAGATATAGTGCCATCCCACTCACCCACTATCTTGGGGATTTTACATCATGTCTAGTTTATATAAAAATATTTGGGAGAGTGAAGCAATAAGATTATGACATGTGGCATCATTCCACTAAATTGCTAGCCTAGAGGGTTTTAAGCTTATATAGACAATTCTAGGACTCCAAACTGTTAGGATTATGACATGTGGAAACATCCCACTAACCCATTCGCCTAATACCTTGATGATGTGGATATTACTAATAAATTTATTAAAAAATGACTAAGTGTCAAAAGGCATTTAAAAAGGGCCTAGGACCATTGAGAGATTGACACATGGCATCAAACAACTTTTTCAAAATTGGCTAAGTGACAAAAGTATTTTGAAAGAGGCATAGACCATCAAGAGATGAAAATGATTATTGTATGGCACTGTTTGACTAGTCCACAGTGCTGTTATGATTAAAAAATGAGAATCCATCAAAACATTATCATGGGCATATCAAATTTGTTCTATCCACCTCCTAAAACCATCATTGGAAGATAGAAGAAATAAAAACTGGATAAGTGTCAAAGCACTTTCTTGAGTCATCAAATAATTTTTGAATAAAAATGGCTAAGTTTTACTAAGCAAAAATGTGACACATGGCTCCAAGTAAAGTTTAAAGAATTGACTAAGAGTCTAAATGTTTCCTATTCATGTAGAAAGCACAACATAGCCTAGTGTTCAGATCTTGTGCTTTTAGATCTTTTATTCAAAAAAAAAGTTTCGATTAGACTTCTTAGAATCTTTGATGAAGAAAAGACTTAAATAAATTCTTTACAAATACTTCATCAGGGTGTCCTTTCTATGTTTTTAATAAAAATTGTTCCAAAGACCCAAAGCCTTCATAAAATTATCTTTTACATAAGTTTAGACTAGTCATTATACACAAAATTTGAAGAGTAAAACATTTTGACAAATTTATGTGTGAAGACCATTTTTTTTGAAAACTTGTTAAATCCTTTGCTTCCTTCCTAAATTATCCAATTATGTTAAATTTGAAAGAAAATTTGATATAACCCTTTTCTACTAAGTATGAAGCTTTTAACTGAGATTTGGATTCTACTCTTTCATGGTGACCAAAAATGGTCAATAATAATCATAAAAACCTAAATAGGGTACCTGCTCATTCACAACGGATTGGCACCCAAACAATTTTTTTTTCTAAATCATTGGTTATCTACATAGGTATTCTTCTATAAATATAACATGGTTTTATCATATAAAAAATAGAATATGTAACAAATAATTATTTGTTTCTTTAGTTATGAATGGAATCTAGGGACAAGGTCCTTGAGGACCTATCACTGGTGATTGGAAAACATATATTGTTAAGTTCTTACATTTTTACACCAACTAACTTGGGTAAGTATTTACCATTAAAAATTACATCATAATGGAATAGCTAACTACCTAGGTAATTATCCTCTCATAGACTCAAATCTGATGATAGACAAATTTACAATGGAGTTAAAAATCACCTTGATTTTATTCTAACCTTGGTGGCCTTAAATAAAAACCACATGGCACCTCTAATCTCTTTGATCATGAGTGAAAAATATAATATTATTTTATCTCCCAGCCTACATATCACTTTGTGGTAAAAAAAAAATGACGTCAAATTTCATATCTTAGTTTCCCTATGTCACTTAACCTTTACTTGCTTTATAACATTTTTGACAAGTTAACACTCACATAGATATTTATATCTTCACAAGTTTATATTTTTAATGTCCCTAGATTCATATGTGTATCCTCACTACCCATTACCTTTGAAGCCTTAATAAATTTCTAATCAAATTATCCTTATTGTATAAATGTTGTGTTCACTATGTATCTCTCTCTTGACTTACATGGCTTAGGGTGATTTCCATTTTAACATGTTGATTGTATCAAATGCCACATTATTATGTCAGACCACTTATTAATTACTTCTTGTAAACTTATTCTTATTTATTGGTAGGAAACCATGTTCAAGTTCACACAATATGGTGAAGTTTATATCACAATAGCGAAGCAAAATTTTCCACTTAACACTTGTGATTCAACACATTTTTTTATTGACTATGCCATGAGAACACAATACTTGGATAAAGGAAATTTTAAGGCATAATGGGTGCCTATATAAGGTAAATTTTATTATCTTTAAATTTTATTTATTTTCCCATTTGGATTTAAATCTAAAAAGAGGAGCCAACCACTTAGAATGTGACCTCTCAATGTTGAATGACCACACAATATTTTTCCAAACACAAGTATGGTTAGAGAGTTGGCATAAGTACAAGAGAAAGGTCATAATTCTTACCCACTCAATTTTTTTTTCAATATCTAACACTTTGATTTGCATTTATATTTTCCAAATATAACAAGGTTATTCATTCAATGGTTTCAAGATATGGGGATTAGAGGAAGCCATAAGGTTCACTCCAAAGTTTTATATTCAAGGAAAGGACAATGCAATTTATTCATTAGTGAACTACAAAAAATAAATTATTCACACTTAAAATCACTATGACTACCCAAAAAAAATGGAAATACATCAAAATAAAGTAATAATGATAAAACCAATTGATCAATCTAGCTGGACTAGATAACAATAGCCATCAATCCATAAAATTCCAAGTGAATTCAACTCAAAATTTATTCCTTTTCCTAGGTGGGACTCAATTTTTTAATATTTTCCTCCCTCATAATTATAATGTGAATTAATAGCTCTTGCTAAAATTGTTAAACCCCTTGATGATGCAAGTTTTGACATAGTATAATGATGGGTATACACCCTCAAAATTTTTGTCTTGATGAGCATTAGTAGGGGAATAACTTATTAAATATTTGTTCCTCAAAACCATGAGAGAGTGTTTCTTCACATATTGTGAACAAGGTCTTCTCAAATTGAGAAAAAAATTAGTCAATATTAATTTAATTGAATTATAAAAATCACAATCACCATGAATGAACTTATACCACTATAAATTATATCTAAAAGAAAGTAAAATAAATTATGGGATTTGTTAAAAAAAATCAAAATGAACAATTAAGGCATACAAAAATTCAATTAAAGTCACTAGTAATATTAACAATCCAAAGTTTAATGGGGTTAGTAAAATAAAATCCAAATCAAACTCAATTGAAGAATGCAAATATTTTATTGAGACATGAAAATTTATTATTTACAAGCTTAAAATATTTATAAAGAAACATTTTTTTGGAGAAAAAATCAGGGTTAAAAAAATTATGTTGCAAAGGAATACATTTTTTTGGAGAAAAAATCACATTTTAAAGAAACATTTAAGGTGTTATTATGTTCAAAATAACTAATTTTTGCATTAGGCCTGTCAAATAAATGATGCATATTCTCTAATTTCTCATTCAAAGATGTTTGTAAAGAATTAAACAACATGCTATGACATTCAATTTGACACTTAAGAGCATAGATTTAATTATTTGTTAAAATCATTTTTTTATATAGAATTTGTAAAATCTAAGAGTAATGTGACTTTAAAATCCATAGAATAGTAGAAATGCCAAAATATGAGTGAATAGAAAAGGTGAAAGAATAAAATTGTATGAATACATGACAAAAGATGATATATAAACATCAAATATAAATAATCTTGAATCACAGAATAAGACAAAAAGTGTCACCAATGCTATTGCCATTAATCACAAGGTATTGCAATATTTGATAATATTTGAAAATGAATTGCCTTATCAATTTGTTTAAAAATATATTTAACCATTATTGATAAAAAATGAATATGCATAGTCACTCATCAAAAATGAAAAAAGTTAAAGATTTAAATCATATGAAATGATGATTTGATAAATATTTAGAGTAATAGCCAAAGTGAAAAAATGTTACATGAAAAAAAAAAGATTGCCAATTAAAAATGCCACCAAGGAGTTTGGAAAATTAAGCCACTAAATAGGAATAAAATAGCTTCAAGTTAAAGCAAATTTATGGATGGAAATTATGTATGAAATTATTTAGAGAATTCACAACAATAGAATTATGTATCATATAATTAAAAACAAAATACATATCCAATACAAAAATTGACAAAAGAGAAAAATAATTGAATATTATGACTAAGCCACTTTAAGAGGGAACCTCCACAATAATGAAATAAGTATAAAATTCACAATATGATTATATAAGACTAACCACTACCTCCTATATATACTCTACTTAGCCAAGGTTATTTCATAGGACAACCATACAAAGAATATAGAGAAATGCAACAAGATAATATGAAGGTGTATAAGCCACAAGTCAACCATACAGATCTTTAGATGCACTATAGGTTAAGGGCATAACATGACCCTTCCATTCAAAATAGTGTTGTAGTCAATGTTGAATCAAACCAATATATTGTTGCAAGAATGCTTCATCCTCCCATGTTACATATTCAAAATGTAGGTTCTTTCATTTGATTAAATACTCCTTAATGTCCATGGTTTATAGTTTCTTAGATCATGTGTGAAGGATCTCTTCAAGCTATGGAATGAATTAGCCTTCTTCATCCAATTTAGTAACTCAGTTAGAGTGGAAAATTTATGTCCAATTACCTTCTTCAGGAAAGATACATGGAATACCAAATGTATGTAAGTGGATGGAGGTGATTCTATCTTATAAGCCACACTACCAATTTTCTACAAGATCTGACAAGGGCCATAAAACTTAGGTGCCAAATTTTTATCCTTTTTATATTGCTTCAAATACATTTGATTATATGATTCAAACATACAAAGACCCAATCACCTTTAGTCTAGACAAAACCTCTAGATTATGGGGCTAGCTCCCCTAATATATAAACTTAAACTCTTCTTCTAAGACCTATTTCTATTGGGATGAAAAGGGTTAAGATGAAAACTTGGAAGTAAAACCTATACTAGGAGTGGTGATGTACCAATATTTGATTATCCTCTCTTAATTAATACTTAAACACACTTATGAATTTGATGAAAACAAGCAACTGATCAAACTTCTTAACACAATCCTAGGCATGAATATTTCATATAAAGGTTAGGTATAAAGTTTGTAACTTTAAATCCAAGGGTATAGGTCTACATAAGACACTACTAGCCAATTCACTCTTTAATGCCACTACTACCTATCAACACTTCATACAACCTACATAGAATGATAGTATGACATTATGTGAAAGAGGGACTACAAAAGAATGTGAACCTCATACATTATACAAATCAACAATCATAACACACACTAACACTCTTATATAAGTCTACAACTATTCTTTTTAATTAATTCAAGGTGCAAGGTACAAGGTACAATTTTGGTAAAGCTTTACTACACCCAACTGAGGGATGAAACCAAAGATATCAATGCCTAAATATATATATATATATATATATATATATATATATATATATATATATATATATCAAATAAAGAGAATAATCTAGGAATATAAGAGGCCATAAAAAGGTTAAGGTGGCTATATAGTAGTTACAACAGTCTCCATTACTCTCCCCATGCATTGCTTGAGTAGACAAGTGCCTTGAATGAGACATTTGAGGCATTGATGTATAATTTTGTAAATTTTGACTTGTGGAGAGTATGTACACTACCTTTAGCCAAATCTCTCTCTTCCCATTAGTTAAAAACATTAAAAGTGGCTTAATGGAGTCCTTTGAGCATTAAGTGGTTGCCCACACCTACAGGTTGACTTTGATGAATAAACTACCCAAATCCTTCATTATGATAGTCAACATGGGGTATAATCACATCAAGGGGAAGTAATATATGTATAAAGGTGGTCCATTAACTTCATTATGACTTTCTACATCCACTACCACCTTTTTATTGATTAAGTAAACCTCATCAACTAGTCACTCATTTTTCTATCTATCCACTATTTAGATGACTAAGATAGTTGAAACAAACCTTTAGGATATCTAAGAAGGATTGAGGTAATATTAAAATATCCATATAAACTAGTACCTAGACCTTTAAAACATATCTCACCTACAAATTCATCTTCCTTCCATGACTAGGTCATCTAGACTAGCTTTGCAGACTAGCTAATTAAAGGAGGTTAGCAGAAGCACTTATAGGTAGGTAAGTAATCATTACCAACTTTATAAAGGTGAAACAAGTCTTAATCCAACACTTCCCATGATTTATAACTTATTACTAAGTCTTACACCCTATTTACTGCTTAAAACCCTAAAAAATTATAGTTTTCAAGGTGTTCTACAACATCCGTATAATTAAGTACCATGATCATGGCCTCCTCTGAGTAGACAACATGTTTCAAGTGTTTTTCAAGGGGTTACCATCTATTTAGATGTGATTTTACTTAAATATATCCAATTTTTTTTCTTATTATGGCTTTAGGGGAGTTTAAGATTGTCTAGGACTCTTAATGATGGTTCATAGAGGTTAGGGCCTAAACCTATGATCTAATTCCATAATTGCATGTATAAAAACCCCCACACCTATCCTAAAGTTATCAACCTCCCATGAAGAGGTTAATTATAGTTATGATCATGTGAAAATGTCCCTCTAATGAGAATCATGATTCTTAGATAGCCCATGAGTGTCTACGATTATAATGACTAATTGTAGTAACTATTGACCAAATTTGACCTTTTAGTCAAATTGGGGCACTTATAGGTAAAAAATTGGATTTTTAGGTCAATAAGGGGGTATTATATATTATCATGATGTGTTTTATAGGTTTTTTAATTTAATTTAATGTTATATTATGTTTGATCTTAGTCATATTAGTTTTTTTATCATTTTGAGTCATTAAATATGTATTTAAGGGTCATAAATGCAAGTGGCTGGTTCCCAAGGTTCTCAGGTGTCTGATTTCCATGGAAAACGTCAATAGGTCAGTTTTCATGTCATTTATGTTAGTGACATCAGAAAATGGTAGGTTACATAACTAAAATTATAAAAAATAAGCTAAATAAGAGGGAAAATGGCACTTGTATGGCACATAGGGAAGTGTGCCATTTAGAAAAGGATATTGGGAGTCTTATTAATCTTATTAAAACTAATTTTCATGATTTATTTTATTTTTAATTTTTAAAACTGGGCTAAAACTATTTTGCTCTATTTTTTCTCTTTTAGACACACAAAAGTGACACTCAAATTTTTATTTGGTATGAATAACACATGCAGCTCTAGGAAGAATGATTTTGGGAGATAATATAAAACTATGATACATTAATTTTAATATATATATATATATATATATATATATATATATATATATATATATATTTAATATTGGTTAACCATGCTTTATGAACCATTGCTAACAAGTTGACTGTGTAATTTTACTAGTTATTTCCTACACCCTAAAGGTTTTGATCAATTTATGTCAAATATGTACAAACCAATTGGTGATATTGGATCAAAATAATGTATAATTTATTATCACATGGTCTTCATTCTTTTTTTTAGGTTCCATCATGTTTGTATCAGCAAATTGGCCTACTTTGTAAGAGGGTGTCACCATGTGCTATTTTAGCTGAAGTGTCTCTTGTTTAATGAATGTGTTCTCCTTTAGGGGTCTCATATAGGTGTTATAAAATTTATTGAGTCATATTACCAAATCCTCTCATGTTTTTATCTCACCATGTCATTCTTTGAGTAGCTTGCAATCTTATCTTCTTTCATTTGTCAACTTCATGCCTAACTTAACTTACAGTCACATGTATGGGCTTGCTCATCTTTTTTCTAGAGTTATATTCATGGTATGTCAGTGTTAATACCACAAAGATATATAAAAATTTCATATATATTCTTGGAAAATATGTAATTTTAGTCACATGCTTAATTCACGATACTAGACAGTCATGTGATGCCCTTACTTGTTATATTCCATGTGCATACAAGTGATCTTCAGGGTGAAAAAGGTGTATTAAATTTGATTTCAAGGTGTAAAATCATATAGGTTATGTTTTAAAGGTTTTTAATGCATTTTGAGAGGTTTTGAAGCTATTCCTCAATAGGTCTTTACCCAATTCCATTCTTTGCCTATGTAAAATAACCCAATGTGCACCTACAGACACTTACTAACATCATGTTGGTGTATGGAAGGGTGAATGTGCATTATAAATTATTTGAAATAAATTAGGATTTTATATGAAATCATCACAATTCTTATTTATGAAAGGTATCCATATTGTTCATACTGCAATTCACTGCCTATGCACCAAGATATCCACCTACAGGGGACTGAACAGGGTATTCAAGTGTTTGTACAAAAATATGGAATAATTGGACATGAAATTAAATAATTATTAAGGTATTTAAACCTTTAAAATACATATAAATTATCTAAAGATCAAGGAAAGTGTGAAATCAATTTGAAAAAGAAATAGACCATGTTTTGGTCTCTTGACCCTAAAAGGGCAAAATAGAGCTTCAGGGATTTTTGTTAGGCATTTTAAAACATGTTTCAAAATTTTTATAAGAAATATAAATGGGTGTAAAATGATTAATATACCATTTAAAATACCTCTACAAATTTTTAGAATGAAATAATAAGTGGAAGACAATCATTAAGGGGCCTAAAAACCACTTGTATACATCGAAAACATGCAAATATATTTATAGGTTATGATCTCCAAAGTGTTGCTTCCTTATCAAGTTGTAAATGAGAGATTGATAAAACATGTATATTTTTAAAGTTGTTTAAAATTAACATTCATCATTTAATAATCATAGGAAGAGGATAGAATGCCTATTTAAGACCTATGGGTGCACACAGTCCATACAACAGGCTTGGCATGCACCTATAGTTGAATATGGGGACAGAGTTGCAATATTGGTGATTTAAGTGGTGTTTATATCCTTAAAGGTAAATAAATTCATATAAAATTGATTAATTTATCTCATTCTCATAAGGTGACTTTATTCCATCATGACCAATACCAAATGGCCCAAATACTCATCTACAACTAGTAGGAGTCTTGAGAGAAGAAAATGTCTTAGTCAAAAGATGAAGGAACTATTTGAAGTGAATGGGATATATAAGTATGTTACAATGAATTATTCATTATTTGACCTCAAAATGTGTTTAAAATAGTTGATGAACACCATAATAAAACGATTGAGACCCCTGTATTCACCTATAGGTAGGGTTGTAAGCAGGGCACCTAAACCTCGACAATAATTTGGAAAGTCTACACAAGATGATTTTATTGAAGGCCCCTAAAGAGAGATAATTTTTGGATGGACATGATATGAATTAAATATATCCTCCTACATTATAATTAATCTCCAAAGAACTAAAGCACACTTATAATTGGTATAGGGTAGAGTATCTCATGACATAGAGTAAGATGAGAAGGGTCTTAAGTGAGGATATAATGGTCATTAAAATTAAAATATTTAATTTATAACATGTATTCAAGGATGTATAGGTATTAATAACCCATATACATCAGCTCCAAATTATATGCAAATAGAATAAACTACAATAAACCCTAAAGTATCTCAGTCCAGTCAATGCTAAAACCCACTCTTGAAGATGCAAGGTTTATGTAGGGTATGAAGGGTGGAGATGGTATGTGAACCTAAAGAATTATTAAATTTATAATTCTAGGTTTTATAACCTCTTATTTACATGGGAAAAAAATAAGGAATGTCCTTTTATATTGCAACATATAGTTTACTTGAGGTACCATGCACAATTTACAGTCCAAGAAGTTTGTCTTGGAGATTGAGAAGGTTGGAAGGTATAGATAAATTAATATGGGATAAAATTTGGTAAAAAATATTTATATGATTTGTTGAAGATAATAAAATATAAAAAATTTATGAACAAATAGGTGAATCTCCATATATTTTGTGTTAGATAGAGGGTACTTTTCCCTTACACAAACCCTATATTCTTGATAAAAGAGGTGGGAACATGAACTAGAAGCTTGGAGAGCCTTGTATAGGTTATATAATTTTAAACACATGCATAAAAACATGTATAACCATGTAATAAGTATGGAAACCAAATAGGGCACCCTACACTCCTAAGGTTGCAGTCATACATGATGGGCATTCCTAGGTCTTGAAGCCAAATGGAGGATCATATTCATCCCCAACCTTGGAAAATATTCCCAATTGGTTTAGTCATGTTAATGAGGTATAATTGAGGTGATTAAACTTTTATATTTAGATAATCCACCAAGAAAGATCATTTTAAGCTAAATTTGTAGGTAGGCCTATTGGACATGCCTAGACCTAGTGTTCAAATGGGGGTTCACCATCACTTATAGCATGATTTCAGCCTTAAAATTTTTGAAAACATTTTCATATGGATATTAAATAGGTTTTAAAACTCTCATAGTGCAAATAAATCTAGGAGAACCCATTTTTGGACCTTGAACTAACTCAAACTTGTGCAAGATGAAAAAAAAGCTTGATGAGGTAGGTTTGGTTACTTATATCTCCTATGAAGGTTTGTATGATGGAAAAAAAAGTTGAGGGTGGTTATTAGAGTCCCAATAGATCACTTTTTTGGAGTTTTTATACAATTTGGATGTGTAAATTTTATGAACAATCCTTAAGACCCAAAATTGCTCTAAAACCCTTAGAAGAACCAATTTTGGAAAATGGAGTTGGAGATGAAATATAATGGAAAAGTTTGAAAAAAATAGATATTATAACTTAGAGAATACTCCCTTAGAATAATTCAAACCATGATTAGTTGTATTAACTTGTATAGATGAGGGTAGAAACAGGTTTTTTCTCACTATTTTGTGTGTGTTTTAGGTTTCATAAAGTTTCAAGAGATTAAAAACACATAGATGAAAATATTGAGACATAATACAACCCACATGTAAGTTTAATTCCTTTAAAATTTTCATAAGTTCCTTAAATAGGTGTTTCAACTTAACCAATCAAAACTGGCCTAATGGACAAACTAGTGAGAGAGGTGGAAAGCTTCACTTAAATTTATTATAAAGATTCATGATGATTCCAAGGCCATATAGGGTATTTAAAGTTGTCATTAACTCCCTCCCATGGATTCAAATGGACAATTGATGCCAATTTTGAGGCCAAGTGTGCAGGGTGCATGGAAGGGCAGGTTTCTAGACAATAGATGATGATGGCTCTTTCCTAGGTGATTATAAAATATAAGGCATGAAACCAATACATAGAGAGGCATGCATAATTTCCCTAACTTTTATTACAATCATTATAACTATTATTCATTAGTTATGGGATGTTGAAACAAAGGCAATCATGAAGGTAGTTTTTCTGTGCAAAATGAGAAGTTTCTTGCCACTCTTCTTGAAGTTGAGGACTTGGATTGACACTTGTAAGTCCTAAAATTTCATGGTTCGACCCATATAATTTTACCATTCATGGATAATATATTTTATCAGATTTAAAAGTTTCCTTGTGACCCTTGGAATTCTCTCTCTCTCTCTCTCTCTCTCTCTCTCTCTCTCTCTCTCTCTCTCTCTCTCTCTCTCTCTCTCTCTCTCTCTCTCTCTCTCTCTCTCTCTCTCTCTCTCTCTCTCTCTCTCTCTCTCTAGCTCTAGCTCTACAAGAGTTAGACATTTTGGCCATTATAGGGGATGTTACACCTAAGTATGGTGAATCCATACTAATTTTAATAACTTTTGATCAATAAAATTACTAAGTGTTACCTATTACATGACTATTCATAGTGTGATTTACTTTAATGTTGAATTTTCTTATTGAAAACTATGGATTCCTTAGCAAGTTATCACATTCTCTCACCTATTTTTAGTTTCTTCTTGTAGGGTATGTGATGCGTTCAAATAAATGTCAAAGTTTAATTGATTTAGTCTCTTCATTAGTGTCACTCAAGGCCTCTTTTATAGTCCTCTTATATTTTCACATTCATTTATAACCCCACAATGTAATATTGATGTAATAAGACATAGATTGGAGAGTGTATGTTCAGTTGTCTTTTGATTTCAAGTGTAATATGCATATGGTTAGATGTCATTAGTTAATTTATTGTATAATCTCCATTATATTAGTTTTTATTTTAGTTTATCTCTCCCTTTTCACCCCCTAAAGTTAGTCTTAGTTGTAATCCTAAGTGGTATATCAAGGGAGTTATCCCTATCTAGAGACTCACCTCATTCCTTAGGCTACCCACAAGCCTCGAGGTGATTCCATTGTGATAATTGGATGAGGAGAGCCTTGTCATATCCTCAGAGGCTGAATATACAAGTGAAAATAAGAAATTTCCTTCAAATTAAATTGATCAAAATGTTCTTAAAAAACATGATGACCTCCTCCATGAAGATTTTAAGTACCTTTCTCTCTCAATTTACCCTCTGATCTAGATTTTAGTGACATTGCCTTAATAGAGGTGTTATAATATCATGTATAAACACATGGTCCTTTAGTTTTGGCCTTAACTTGGGGGTTGTGAGATATATACCCATTGTTTTCAACATGAAGATAATCTTTGAGGTTACTTGAACTAACAATGTTATTTTGATTAAGCCATCTACTTTATTTTGCATGCATACAATCTTTTATCTCAACACCTAGGTATTTATAATTAAAAAAATATCATGGAGGTTCCTATAAGTGAATATTAAAACACTATTTAGAGACTTTAGGACTAATTCTCTCTCTTGAATCTCATGATACATACAAATAATTTTTAATTCCTTGCTTTCAGGCCAAAATTAGCTTTCTCAGGTCTGGTATGTACATATTGACCATTTAAAATGCCAAAAATAGATTATTATGATGATGAAAAGACCCAAGGGGACCTAAATGACCATTTCATAACCAAAAAACTCCATATAGATGCATTTTAGGGAAAACATATGTCATCAAGTACTATCTAGGGTTTATGAAGGGTTTAAGAGGTCCACCATATTAATGATGGTTCATACAATAGGTACCTACAAACCAAAAATAATTTCCATGAAATATTAGTAAATTAACCACTCCATCTTCCATCAATAACTTGGGATCCCATGCAGAATGTGTATAGAGATAGGAGTGTTGAAAGATGAATCTCAAGCTCTCTGTTGACCAATTCTAATAGGTTATATTTTTAGGGATTGTTAATAAAATTTAACCCCTTATTATTTTTAATTATTTAATGGAATTTTAGCATATTAGGGTAATTTAATTTCCCCAAAATACCTAAACCTGAGTCTCTTTATGGTGAAGGGTGTGAGTTTTTGAAAGTGCACCTCAAGTTGGCTGCCTAGAGATTTGTGACTCAAATAGGGTATTATGACCAAACTAACCCTTTTTATATTTATATTTACTTCAATATATATTACCAAGATTTTAAAATACTCCCATACCTTTCATTATCATCAATCTACTATGAAGACTTAGGTATGCTTCAAAATGGCAATAGGGCTTAAGGCTAGGTTTGAGGTTTGTCTCCCCTCAACCATCCTTTAAGGGTATTTGAATTGAATATTGAATGGTATTTTAACATAGAGTGTGTATGAATATGTTCAATATAATATTTTATTTCCTCAAAAACCCTTTATGAAATCTATCTTTCCTGTAATCTCTCAAACTATCAAATCACTCACCTAGTCTCAAAATTGATTATCAACAGACTAGATTAGGCTCAAGACAAAATAATGCATGTATCCACTAATTTTTTGAATTGGAGGAGAGAATTAACACCTTAATTACCTCATAATTACCATTTCTACCAAATTTTAAATCTAATTCACACCTATAGAATCTTCAAACAACAACTTGATAATGATTGGCTATATGTCTACTTGTAAGTCTAAGTGTCTGGTAATATTATGGGATCTAAACAAACTTTTGGATACATCTTTTGTAAATATTATGGAATTAAAATTTTTATAACATTAGTTTATGGTTATTTACACCCTTAGGAATAATTATTTCACCACCATTTTCCTTTGCATACCTTCATCTCTTCAGACTAGGTCTTATGTACAGTTAGACCTATGTAACCCTTAGGTCTATTTAGTGTATTTTCCCTTTGGTGTGGTGGCCATAATGTTTTATAACATTATTAAATTTAAATATTACCTTATTATTCATAGATACTATCTCTCACTTCTTTCAATATGTAAATCTCATGACATGTCAGTGGTATTGTAGGTACCAAATTGCACACGTTGACTGTCATGGAGGTTTGAGTATGCCTGAGGGAAGAGAGTGTTTTACATCTATTATGAAAATTCTAAGAATATTTTACATTCTCATCAACCTCATTTATATTTCCACCTTCTCATTCACATAACTTCCTATGCTCAGAGGTGGTCTATCCATAGTGATCCTAAAGGTTTTTTCACATTAGGTTCATATGATTTCTTGTAGGTGGTTACTTACTCTCTCAGCAAGGTATATGGCCATATAAAGAGTATATATTCATGACCTTATGGTTATTGAGAATAAAAATGGGTATATAGGCCTACTTATCATGATTTAGGCTTGTAAATAGGGTTGGATGGCTTATGGGGAATGATTGGAGTACATGGTCTTACTGCAGTGCAATGGTAGTGGAGGAATCATGAAATAGAAAAGGTTACTCCATGGATTGAAATGAAGTGTGGGGACACACTCAAGACAACCCATAATTACATTAGATACCTTCATACACATACATACCATAAAATAACACTTTGGGGGCTAGAAAATGGTATACATGCTCAAAAAATAGAACCTAAGACTCTCCAAAGAACCTTAACATTTGTTAGGAAACCTTAACTTCTGTTAAAGGGATTTTGAAGAGGTTTGAAGGTATAATGGTGGTTTCAAGGTCTATATTTTTATAATGAAAGCTTGTAAACCTATTTAAAAGGAAACAATGGTGAATTTAACATGAACAAAACACTCCATTCTATGCCCAAACTATGTTTGAGAGCCTTAAGGCCACCATTAAACTGTATATTATCCTTTTACATAGTAAACCCCAAATATGTATGTATTATTCTCTTTGGAGACACCATGAGAGAGTAATAGATATATATGAATATCAAATTGAATTAAAGAGACATAGGTGAGTCTGAGACACTCTATTGACCCCTCAAAACTATCAACCTTTAGGTGAAAACACTAAAAATTCCATTTTACTATTTAACCTTTCCTATAGACTGCATATTTTGCTAGGTTAGGTGTTTATTAGCTTTATTGGCTCACATGTGTGGACCAAATGCTGAGGAATTCATGAAAAATTCCTTCAAAACCTAAGGAATTAGGAATAACCTTTAGTTTAGTTAAACATATCAAAAACTCAACAAAATCATTTTGATATTTTTACCTTGTGTAGATGTGAATGGTGAAAAGATCCCTTAATTTTTCTTAATTAATGTTTATAGATCTCAGGAAACCAATCCTAAAACTAGTGCCCATGAATGAAAGGTGACCAAGTTAAGTTTCTCTAGCCAAGAGCTTGGTTCCTTTTTATCTCTTCTCCATATGATCTGAGCATAAACCTAAAGTGATCTCCAAGCCCACCAATGATCTTAAAGGTGAGATGGATCAGTTTTGGGATCATCAATCACTAAAATACTTTGATTTATTATACACATTCTAGTATTAAATTCCTCCTGTAGATCCCTGACTCCACCTAAGTCAATCTGTACTATATGGATCCATACCACTTAGAAAACTCTTGAAACCTATAAATTACCTAACTTTTCTCATGTTTCAAATCACAAGCCATTATTAATGGGAAAGAAGAGGGAAAATAAGATTCAAGTGATGAATTAAAATCCATGGTATGAATTCAAGAAGCTGAAAGGGCATATTTTAGCATGTGTAGGGCCCCTTAGTGGTAATTAAGCACTGAATTTTATGGAAGGGGGATTAATAGTGCATGAAATGCCTTAGTTATGGCCTAATTGAGTCCATGAAAATATTTTAAGGAATGTATGGTGGTTTAGTGTACCATTAGGGTTAAATGGAGTCTCATTATGGTCAAAATTTTTAGTTTTAGATCACATACATGACCTTAAAGAGGAATAAAAAATGAACATCATATCAACACATATGATAAGACTTTAGAACCTATTAATGACTTTAATTTATCCCTGACACACCTTCATAATGTTCTCAAATCTTGGAAATGAATCATACCTCACATGATTTGAGTATATCATAGGTGTTCATGATGACTCATCAGTTTCATTATCAACTTACCTCCACCATGGCGCCTTTGGATGTTAAGGCCTTTTAAAAACTAACTAAGGACCTTAATAAATGTTCAAACATTATAAATACACTTGACACAATCTAAAACATGAGGTGAGGGAAATCATTATGTATCTTATAACCTAAAATATATTAAACTTGTTGCATATGGAAGGACAACTAATGACTTGTTTTGAACTACACTACTTTTATAAAGATGTATGAAAACCATGAGATCTAATGGAGAAATAGGGTCTTAAATATTTAGGTTGAACCCTTTCTTAGCCTAATACTATAAAGTGGTCAATAATTCTCTCATAAACTGACTATCACCTCTTATTGATGGTGAGTGTGTTCCTCAATAGCTCAAACCATAGGATATACCACCACAATTGTCTGCCCTTCCCAAAATTGCTTGTCCTCAAGCAATACCACCACAACTCTAGAAAAACTAAAACTACACCAAACCAAACCAAGTACAATCCCAGGTTCCCATATCTGTCTGAAGGAGGACCCACCATCTTGATGTTGCACTACTCTGATCACAATAGTGAAACCATAGTGGCCAAAATGCTCTGAGTCAGCAAAATCAACAATGCCATTGTCTATCACAAACCTAGGCATTGGAAAAGATAGTCTATTCAACTCAAAATTGTAATCCTTGGCATATCTCCCCAAGGTATCCAACATAGCCAAAAATGCAAATGTGACCTCTCCAAATCTTCTTGCAAAGAGGAAAGTAATCCTTTGTAAGAGCTCATCAAACTCAAACTCATGACTCCACATGAATGTACTATGCCTCCCTTGAATTTTTTACATGCAACCATGAGGATTTTTGAAAACTCTTACAGTTCCCACTCTAAGAGCCTCAAAATGGTGAACCAAGGCATGTGAAAGATCATTTTCTGGAACCCACACTGAGAGTAAACTGCCAAAGTTTACATCACAAACCTTCAAAAGATGAATTTGGAGAGTAGGAAAGGTGTGAAGGAACAAATAATTGTTGTTGATCAAGGCTAGGACCAACGTAGTCCAATCTGATTCTAGAGTCCTACATAAGGAAAAATAGCAACACCAATCAAATTCCCAAATGTGAGCTTGTGAGATGAGCATCGAGTTACAAGTTGACACCTCCAAGGTGGCTGGAAAACAAACTAGAGCAATGTCCAACCAAAAATTACCACCTTTTTGGCAAGAAGTGAAGAACCAGTTCTCCTAAATGATAGTAACTCCCCATGTAAGGTGGCTGGTCTATCTCCAACCAACAAACTCATATCTCAAAATCTGCCTTTGTCTAAGCTGATAATCAATCCCATGAGCAACCATCCATTTATCTCTCCAACCCATACTCAAAATTTCTCTCCAATCGATTGGTTGATGAACAAATGGGTCCATCAAGTGGTTGGTAAAGAAAATAATGTCACTCAAAGGTCTAAAAATTTGATCACTGTCCCACCAAAAATTATTCTTTCCATAATCCATAAATTCCATCAACCCAAATTGAGAATCCCAAGCATGGATACCCAACTAAATTTGATTTTCAAAATAATGCAAATAAAGCTCAATGCGTACCCAAGTACTAGTGAGAACCAAGTGCATTCTCATGAAACTGGTGTCCCCTTTAGTTAATCTTTGAAGCTTAAAAATGTAAGCTTCAACAACATTGGAGTATGAAACACAGAATGACTTCAAATTCAACTCCCAAAGCTGACTAGTATCAGCCCAAACATCATTCCACCCAAGGGATGGATCATCAATAGTGAAAACACCAAGCTCAGGTCCACCTTTCTCCCATTTCTTATGAATAGTAGGTCTGAAAAATTCACTCCTTGCTACTGTAATGAAGTTACCAACAGCTATCACAGCTTGTCTCATCAACACCTTGATGTCATAGATGTTGAAAATACCTTGCTTCAACACTTCCCATATGGACTCTTCATCCTCAAACCCACTCATGCATTCATTACTAGTCAAAAAACTTGGCATATTCTCATGGAGTGATAACAAAGCACCATTAGCCAGAGGTTTATACTCGACCTCTTGCTTGGTTTCTTCCCTACATGACTCTTTTTGCAAATCAAAGAGAGGATTGTCATAAACTCCCAAAGCTAACTAGTATCAGCCCAAACATCATTCCACCCAAGGGATGGATCATCAATAGTGCAAACACCAAGCTCAGGTCCAACTTTCTCCCATTGCTTATGAATAGTAGGTTTGAAAAATTCACTCCTTACTACTGTAATGAAGTTACCAGTAGCTATCACAGCTTGTCTCATCAACACCTTGATGTCATAGATGTTGAAAATACCTTGCTTCAACACTTCCCATATGGACTCTTCATCCTCAAACCCACTCATGCATTCATTACTAATAAAAAAACTTGGCATATTCTCATGGAGTGATAACAAAGCACCATTAGCCAGAGGTTTATACTCAACCTCTTGCTTGGTTTCTTCCCTACATGACTCTTTTTGCAAATCAAAGAGAGGATTGTCATAAACTTGAATGCCCTCCTTTCCATCTTGCTGATCCAAATCTGAACTTGTAACTTCAGTCTTTCTTGTGAAACCTTTGAGGTCAAACTCCTCTCAAAGACTATCAAGCTCACCTATTACTTGCTTGATTTATTTGGCATTATATGCATTCTCTTGCTCCTTGGAAAGTTTAAAATCAACAAACTGGTCTTTAACCTCCGTTAGAGCCAACTAAGTTTCTTTCAACTTGTCCCTTGTTGATTTGAGCTCCAGAGTGAGCTCATCAACTACACTCTCCTTTTCTTGGAAAGAACAAATGGTCTTCTTTACAAATTCAAAGGCATGAGCTCTATATCCAATCAAGTGCATGTACTCAGACTTCAATGTCTCCAATGAGTCTCTGATAAGTTGCAAATTGGGAAGAGCAACTTCATCTTTCACTCCTCTTTGTCTCTCTTCAAGCTAAGCCTTTCAATAAAGCTCTTCAACCAAGCTATGTGTGCCATCAAACAGGGATAGAGCTTGCACTTCCTTATTAACGAACACCTTGAATCTATCTTCCCACTCATAAGAATGTGAAGATGGTGAATTGTTGATAGGCTGCAACTGAAAATCAAAACTTTGTTTCTTGCCTTTGCTGCCCTCAAAGTTGCTCCAACCTTCTTGTCTTTCATCCTCAACTAATGGACAATGCTTAGTGTCATGGGGAGGAACATACTCCACATTTTCTTCGACTTTAAGCTTGCCATCAACTTCTTAAATTGGTGAATCAGCCATGTATTCTAAAACCACTTTAAACCTTTCTTCTTCAAGAGCCATGAGGTCTTCTAGCTCTTCATCCACCTCACCATCTTCTTGTTCAAAGGCTATGGCAGCCCCTAATTTGAATGAAGAATCATTGAATGTTGTTCTGAACATTTTGGAAGTAACAACATCCCCCTTGGTGGCTACAACCAACTTGAAGGGATCACCATGGAGCTTTTCAGAGTAAGCTTCTTCATAAAAAATAACTTCTCCTTCTACCTCCTCATAGCTTGCAATGCAAACAATATTTTGGTCTTCATCGCGATTAAAGCTTAAAATTATCCCACATAGGTTCTTTGTCATATCTTGAAGCCAACACACTTGGATCCCACATGCTAACAGTTTGATTGAAATGGTCAAGAGAAAGATTCTTATCATGCTCTTCTCGTAATGATGACTCTTTGAACAAGTCAACTCCCAAATCACTTAAGCTGATATTTTCAAAAACATTTCTTTCTAAAGGTTCAATTTGCTAGTCAAACCCAATGTCACTAGCATAATGAAATGAAGATTCTTCAATGCTTGATGTTTTGTAAACTTCTTGGGAAGTTGGAACAGCAATAAGAGGAAAATCCTTCATTACCAAATCTTCAACATGACCTTGTATGAGCTCTTTGAAATCATCTCCAACATCATGTCCACTAATTTTTTCTTCATCACACTCTAACTTCTTCAAAAGTGGCTTCAATTTTTCCTCACATTGATTAAACAATTCCTTGATTAGCATAGAAGTAATAGGAGAATCCTTTTCTTCACACTCATATGTGTCCAAGAGGAGAGATTGGACATTTGGTGGAATTTCATCTGACTCATTAATGGTGAGAATAAGGATTTTATTCATAGCTAGAATAACATCCTCTTCTTGTTCACTCCAAGTGGATATGAAGAGGTAATGGAACAAGTTATAAATTTGATCATGCATTTCCAAGGTGAATAGCAAGTTACTTACCCAGAGATCTGAAAATGTCTTTAAGATAACAACCCTTCTAGCAAATAGATTGCTTCTAGTTTCATCAAGATCTTGGAAATTTTCTACAATTATATTTTGAATGATTTTCATGGTTTCATCATCATAGGGTGTCATGGGGGCCATCATTCTCATCAACTCCATGAAGCAAGAATAAATCAGCAACTTGATTTCTTCATTTGGATGTCCCAACCAATAGGGCTAAACTAAAAGGTGAACTGCAAGTGACAATGCCAATTGCACCCATTCAGAAGGTGACTGCTCCACCTGTCTCAAACATTGTTCCAATATTTGAAGATTATTCTTTTCATCTTCCCTTGACTTACATTCTTTGCCAAGTCTTTTTCTGATCTCAAAAAGTGTTTGTTCCAGCTTTATCTCTTCTCTATTAGCCATGTTTAACTGCCACTTCTAAACTGAGCTGAACTTTGTTTTGACCTCTAGTGTAGAAACTAATTTCTCTATCATTAAACTATCAACTAAACCTTGTTGGGCATAGGATGGCAGGATCTTGGCTCTGATACCACTGAAATAATCTGAGCCATTTTTTTTAATAATTTCCAATTGCAATCAGCAGGGCAATACACAATAGTTAGAGTTAGTCTATAACCCAAATGATGCTGAAGCAACTCTAACCAAAATGTACACCAAGATTCCAAAGAGGCCAAGGTGTGAGCATTGGTCAGAGGATCTGAATGCAGAAATAGAATTGGAATGAACTCTAACCAAGAATGGCATTGATGATGGCGAGCATATGGTTAGAGGGTCTTCTACTACTACAAATGCTAAAAGAGAACTCAACACCAAGTATGTGCTACCTAATCTGATATGGAGTTGAGGTGACCATATGGTGGAGTAATAAAAATTACAATACTTAAAGAAACTCAACACCAAGTATGTGCTACCCAATCCAGTATGGAGTGAGGCAACCATTTGGCGGAGCGCTATGAAGTACTAAAATAAACAAGAATGCTGAAACACTCAACGTCAAGAATGCGCTTTCCAAACTGAAAGGGAGTGGAAGCTACCATATGACAGAGATGCAAAGTATTACAATGCAATTTTAGAATATAAGATCAGCATTACAAATCATGATTAAGTAAGATTAAGAACTGCTGTCAGTACTACTGCTAGCTTACAATATGATCAAGAATTAACCTGCCAAGAGCATAACATTAGAACCATTCAAAAAGCATTGTAAAAGAGCATTTTACTTGCTTAATGGAAATGTTGAAACCAATTTCTTCTCTCAAAAGACTGATTCAAGATTTTGGTCTGTCCAATTTTGCACTTTTAAATGTAAACCCAGCAACCTAAAATCACACTAAAATGGACATATCTCTCACACAACTCATCTAAAATACATGAAATGAAGCACAAAAGACCCTAATGATGAAGGCGCCCAAGATTAGAACACAAAACAAACCCAAAAGTTCCTATATAATTTTTTCATGGATCCCAATGTCCACACTAGCAAGTATAGTCCAGCAAGAGGGGTGATTTGATTTTAAAAATCACAACAGTCATAAAAAATTCCACAATTTATAGAAAAGGGGCGCCCATTACCAACAAAGAGGATTAGCCAATACCCACAATGAAATTTTTAGTATTTTTTTTTGTGAACAAAACATAGCCTGTTGTACTGAATAAGAAAACCTTAAATTTCTCATAAACTGATCTATAAAACACACACTGAATACCATGCACAAATCCTGCATACAAAACAATCAAACTACACTATCTCACCACTAGTCACTATCTTTCAAGCGAGAAGCAATGCCAAGCTAGGAGGATTTCATTCCTTGAAGCAATCCCAGGCCAATCCAATAGCATAACATTCATGTAGTTTAAGATGATCCAAGTGAGGACCAAAAGCTTCTTTTTATAATTTCTGTTTGACCCTTCTAGAAACCCTATCCTCCAATAGGTGGCATCCAACTTAAGCTTGGATTAAATATTCAATAAGAATTATAATTAATTCTTTTAATGAGGCACCCACCCCATAAAGAACATCTTTTTAAAACAACTTAAAGTTGTTAAACCTAGGCACCAAGGTCCAATTTAAATAATAATATATACTTTGTAGACTTTAAAATGGAAGCCAAGATGATGTCAGAAATCAAAGATCTATAGCTCGTTGGAAAGGTCTTGATGAGACGAATCCAACCCCATTTTCAAAATTTTGATCCGACACCAAACTTGAACTTACTAAAAATAGAAAGTCCCTGAAAGTGCTCTATGTGCCAAGTAAAACATATCACCATGAATCTTTCAAAAAACCCAGAAGGAATCCATAATCCAAGTTCAACATTTCCAAGTGCAAGCTCCACAAAAAGATGAAAATGTCCTCCAAGAAGTTTGGAAACCCTGATTTGAGCTTCTGCTTAATCTACGAGTTCCCAAAAGTAGGATAAATCCAAAAGAAGAGCGTAGGGCTAAATTGGGGACATTACACTAATGGAGAAATAGGGTCTTAAATATTTAGGTTGAACCCTTTCTTGGCCTTATACTATAAAGTGGTCAATAATTCTCTCATAAATTGACTATCACCTCTTATTGATGGTGAGTGTGTTCCTCAATAGCTCAAACCATAGGATATACTATAAAATCTAAAGTTATGGATGGGGGGAGATACATTTTGGTGATCTAGGTTGTACCCTTGCTAAGGAAAAGAGTGTTCATGTCCAAACCTCAAAACTAGTCTAACATGGGAGTGACCTTAGACTGTGGGCTACCTAATATGAAAGTCACACCTCTAGAATTATGGGGATAGCTCCCCTAATTTATCAATTTAACTATTTATAAGACCTAAACTTATCAAAATAAAAAAGGAAAGAGATATGAAATCAATGAAAGAACCTAATCTATGTGGTGATGCACAAATTAATCAAAGATCCACTCTTAGCTATATCCTTAAAAAACCTACTGATGAACCTAATGTATAAAATGAATGATCAAAATCTTTGATGGTGTTCTAATCATGAATATTTTGTATGGAGGTTGAATAGGATTCTAAAATTTTAAGGGCTAAGCCTAGACCTGCACAAGATACTATTGATTTGTGACACTTCAAGAACATTCCTATTTACTAACACTTCATACAACCTGTAATAGACTAACAACCTAAATTTATGTGCATGAAATAACCTATAGATGATAACATGATGCATACATTCTAAAAATCAAATTTCCATAGATCACACTAACATTCAACAAGAAGTTTGCAAATGTATTCTATTGATTCAAGAGAGTTACAAGGCAATTTTGGTAGAGCTTTACTACACCCAGCCAAGGGATACCAAAGAAAGAGATCAATGCCTTCTTAAACAAAAACTTTTAAGGAGAAGAGAGAAGATTCTAGGCATGGAAGAGGCCATGAATGAGGCCAATGTGGTGTAGGGAAGTTACAACAGGTTGTTAGGGTGTGGAGCTAAAAGCTTCACCAAGGAGCACACAAACAGGTTCGGGTCTACACAGACGCCGGCGTCGGTCAGGAGCGACCGACATCGGTCAGTTGCAGTTACAGAGGCACCGACGTCGGCAGTAGGGTCGGCCGGCGACGGTCACTGGCGAACAGGTAGGAACCGACGTCAGTTACCTGTGTGTCCAGAAAGCGATTTCCGAGGACAGAAGCGAGTGTTTGCATGATGAGTTTGAGTTGTAGACTCAAGCTCGCGTCTCTATTGTTAGCAATATTATTTTTAGAGCCCTTGTTGAAGAGGCTTAACTGTTTGTTGTAAGAGCATGCTCAAGTTTCCTATTTTCTATATGTAGGAAAGATCTTCTAAGCTATTGTGTGAGTATGAGAGTTGAATTGTAAAAGTAGAACATTGTGAATGTTTGAAGGACAGTATTGAGTTGCATCAATCCAGGTTGTTGGATTTGAGTGTACTTGAGAGAGATCTCTTGAGGAATAGAGATCTAGTGAGAGATCTTGTGTGCATCTGAGAGAGGTGTGGAAGAACAAAGTTTCTTCAATTGTACTCCTATTGTAAAGAGTTTTAATACAAGTTTTCAGGGTGTTTTCTTGTATATCTTGTTCTGTGCTATTTATCATTTCAGTTACTTATCTATCTGATTTATTTCTGCATTTATTGCTTTCACAAGTGTAATCCATTGTTGGTTGATTCCCAACAAGTGGTATCAGAGCTCAGGTTCACTAACAGGTGGTTCAGATCTATGTAGTGTGTTTGGATTACAGGTTGCTCACAGGGGTTTCTGCAGGGATTTCTGTTTGAGTGGGAGAAGCAATGGCAGAAGAAAGTAAGTTGAGAATGGAAAAGTTTAATGGCAAGAACTATCAACACTGGAGAATGCAGATAGAGGACTATCTGTATCAGAAGGATCTTTACTTACCGTTAGGTGGGATAGCAAAGAAGCCCAAGGACATGGAGGATGAAGAATGGGAAGTTCTTGACAGAAAGGCTCTTGGGTCTATAAGACTGAGTCTGGCCTCCACTGTGATATCTAATTTGTCACAGGCAAAAACTACGGTAGAGTTAATGACTACGTTAGCAAATTTGTATGAAAAACCCTCAGCTTCAAATAAGGTATATTTAATGAAGCAGTTATTTAATTTGCATATGCAAGAAGGTGGATCTGTTTCTAATCACCTGAATGATTTCCATGGTATTGTTAATCAGTTAAGTTCTGTCAATATTGTATTTGAAGATGAAATAAAGGCTCTTTTAATATTATGTTCTTTGCCTGAAAGCTGGCATGGCTTGGTAATGGCAGTTTCTAATACTGCTTCTGCTTCGAATATTTTAAAAGTAGAGGATGTGGTTAGTGTTATTTTGAATGAGGAAATTCGCAGGAAAAGCACAGAAGAGACATCTGGGAATGCTTTAAATCTCGAGAGTAGGGGAAGGCAAAAAGAAAAGAGCAAGAGGAGATCAAGATCTAAGTCTAAGGGAAAAGGCAGATCCAAATCCAGGAATGGCAGAAGGCCACAATGCTGAAACTGTGGAAAGTTGGGGCACATAAGCAGAGATTGCTGGTCAAAGCCTAAGGAGGAGAATCAGCACGAAGGAAAGGAAGAGACAAAGGTTGCAGGTATTGCACAGAATGCTCTTATTTTCTCTTTGCATAATAATATAGAATCTTGGGTATTAGATTCTGGTGCATCTTTCCATGCTACCCCTAACAGAGAATATTTCAGTGACTATATCCATGGAGATTTTGGAATAGTGTACTTAGGGGATGATGAGCCTTGTAAGATTATTGGCAAAGGTAAAGTGCAGCTGAAGATGCAGAATGGAAATACATGGGTGTTGAGAGATGTGATGCATGTTCCTAGTTTGAAGAGAAATTTGATTTCTGCAGGTAAGCTAGGTGATGAGGGTTGTACAGTAACTCTCACAGCAGATTCTTGGAAGGTGACCAAGTGTGCACTTGTTATGGCCAGAGGTAAGAGAGAAGGTACTCTCTATTTGTGTAATTGTGTTACTAACAAATCTCCTTCAGTGTTATCTACTTCAGATGTGGATGCTAAATTGTGGCACTCAAGGCTTGGCCACATGAGTGAGAAGGGGATGTCAATTCTTAAGTCTAAAGGTATGCTTTCAGATTTGAAAAGTATGGATCTAGAATTTTGTGAGCATTGTGTATTTGGAAAATAGAAAAGGGTTAGTTTTCTTAAGACTGGGTCTACTAAGAAAAGGCAGAAGTTGCAGCTTGTTCACACAGATGTGTGGGGACCGGCTCAGGTAGCCTCTATTGGCGGATCACAGTATTACGTTACATTCATAGATGACGCCACAAGAAAGGTATGGATCTACTGTATTAAAAAGAAATCTGATGTTTTTGAGACTTTTAAGATTGGGAAAGCCATGGTTGAGAATGAAACAGGCAGAAGATTAAAGTGCTTGAGATCTGATAATGGCGGTGAGTTCTGCAGTCTTAAGTTTAATTGGTATTGTTACACTCGTGGAATCCAAAGGCAAAGGATGGTTCCAAGGACACCTCAGTAGAATGGTATTGCTGAAAGGATGAACAGAACTATCATGGAGCATGCAAGATGTATGAGATTGCATGCAGGGTTGCCCTTAGAGTTTTGGGCAGAAGCAGTTGACACCGCAGTGTACCTGATTAACAGAGGACCCTCTACAGCTCTGGATGGTGGAATTCTAGAAGAGGCATGGACAGGTAAAAAGGTAGATCTCTCATATCTCAAAGTTTTTGGTTGTGAAGCCTTTGTGCACATAGATAAGGAAAATAGAAAGAAGCTTGATCCTAAGTCTATGAGGTGCACGTTTATAGGCTATGGCTCAGATGATTTTGGTTTCAGATTTTGGAATCTAGGAACTAACAAGGTAATTAGGAGCCGTGATGTTGTTTTCAATGAAAGAGTGATGTACAGTGATCAGATAAGGAAGCTAGATCAATCTGGGCAGAGCAATGGTGAATTGGACGAAGTTATGGTCCAAAATGAGCTCGCGGGAAAAAGAAATAATCACTTACAGGAAAACACAGAGACCGACGTCAGCAGGTTAGGAACCGGCGTCGGTAGTACAGAAACTGATGTCGGTCATATAGAGACCGGCATCGGCCAGGAAGAACCGGTGTCGGCCAGTAACAGGTCTACAGGTGGCCGAGGTCGGTCACTGTCAGAAAATTTGGGTGGACAGCGTGTTGAGAACGAGTCCAAGACACCCATCAGGAGGTCTGAAAGGGTAAGTAAGCCTCCAATTAGATATTCTCCTTCCTTATATTATTTATTGCTAATCGATGGTGGAGAACTAGAGAGTTTTGAAGAAGCATTACAGGTGGAGTCCAGGAGTAAGTGGGAGCATGGCATGGTTGAGGAGATGGAGTCCTTAAGAGAGAACCAAACATGGGATTTGGTTGAATTTCCAGCTGGTAAGAGAACACTGAAGAACAGGTGGACCTACAGGTTGAAAGAAGGTGAGGATGGACAGATGAGATATAAGGCCAGATTGGTTGTAAAAGGATTTGCACAAAAACCAGGTATTGACTTTGGTGAGATTTTTTCTCCTGTTGTTAAGATGACTTCTATAAGGGTTGTATTGTCTTTGGTTGCTTTTGAGGATTTGCATCTTGAGCAGCTAGATGTTAAGACAACATTTCTTCATGGAGATTTGGATGAGGAAATCTACATGGAACAACCGAAGGTTTTAAGGTCAAGGGTAAGGAGAAACTAGTGTGCAGGTTGAAGAAAAGCTTGTATGGCCTCAAGCAAGCTCCTAGGCAATGGTACTTGAAATTTGACAGGTTTATGACTGAGCATGGCTACAGTAGGTGTCAATCCGACCATTGTGTATATTTCAAGAGATTTGATAACGGTAGATATATTATTCTATTGTTGTATGTAGATGACATGCTGGTTGCAGGTCTCACATGCAGGATATCTCAGAGCTTAAGGTAAAATTCGCTCAAACGTTTGCTATGAAGGATTTGGGAGCAGCAAAGAAAATCGTTGGCATGAGCATTAAGAGAGATAGAAAAAATCACAGGTTGATATTGTCTCAAGAAGATTATGTGGACAAGGTGTTGAAATGGTTCAATATGTAGGATGCTAAACCGGTAAGCACACCTTTGGCTGGACATTTCAAGTTAAGCAAAGAACAATTTCCCAATTCACATGATGAGGTAGAGTACATGAGTAAGGTTCCATATTCTTCTGCAGTAGGAAGTTTGATGTATGTAATGATGTGTACTAGACCAGATATTGCCCAAGCAGTGGGAGTAGTAAGTAAGTATATGGCTAATCCAGGAAAGGAACATTGGAAAGCAGTTCAATGGATCCTTAGATATCTGAGAGGAACCAACAGTAGACACTTGTGCTATGGAGGTTCAGATACTTCTCTACATGGTTATGTAGATTCAGATATGGCAGGGGACTTGGATGGTAGGAGGAGCACCACAGGTTATGTTTTTACTGTAGGTGGAACAGCTGTTAGTTGGATATCTAAGTTGCAGAAGGTTGTAGCCTTGTCAACTACAGAAGCAGAGTACATTGCAGCTACAGAAGCTAGCAAGGAGATGATATGGATGACACGGTTCATGGAAGAGCTTGGAAGGGAGCATGGGAGTTGCAGATTATATAGTGACAGTCAGAGTGTAATCCATTTGGCTAAGAACTCAGCTTTTCACTCAAGAACCAATCACATACAGCTAAGGTACCACTTCATACGGCAGGTATTGGAAGATGGTGAGTTGAAGCTGGAGAAGATCCATACAGACAAGAATCCTGCTGATATGCTAACAAAGCCAGTTACTAAGGAGAAGTTGAATCTTCATTCAACTTCTATTGGTCTTCATGATTGAGTTGAAGATGGAGGAGCTAGAAGATGTTGCTGTACAGGTACTGGTGCAGCTGGTTTATCTCCAAGTGGGAGATTGTTAGGGTGTGGAGCTAAAAGCTTCACCAAGGAGCACACAAATAGGTTCAGGTCTACATAGACGCCGGCGTCGGTCAGGAGCGACCGACGTCGGTCAGTTGCAGTTACAGAGGTGCCGACGTCAGTAGTAGGGTCGGCCGGCGACGGTCACAGGCGAACAGGCAGGAACCGACGTTGGTTACCTGTGTGTCCAGAAAGCGATTTCCGAGGACAGAAGCGAGTGTTTGCATGATGAGTTTGAGTTGTAGACTCAAGCTCGCATCTCTATTGTTAGCAATATTATTTTTAGAGCCCTTGTTGAAGAGGCTTAACTGTTTGTTGTAAGAGCATGCTCAAGTTTCCTATTTTCTATATTTAGGAAAGATCTTCTAAGCTATTGTGTGAGTATGAGAGTTGAACTGTAAAAGTAGAACATTGTGAATGTTTGAAGGACAGTATTGAGTTGCATCAATCTAGGTTGTTGGATTTGAGTGTACTTGAGAGAGAGCTCTTGAGGAATAGAGATCTAGTGAGAGATCTTGTGTGCATCTGAGAGAGGTGTGGAAGAACGAAGTTTCTTCAATTGTATTCCTATTGTAAAGAGTTTTAATACAAGTTTTCAGGGTGTTTTCTTGTATATCTTGTTCTGTGCTATTTATCATTTCAGTTACTTATCTATCTGATTTATTTCCACGTTTATTGCTTTCACAAGTGTAATCCATTGTTGGTTGATCCCCAACACAGGTCTATCAAACATCATCATGCATTTAATGGGTCCACTTTGACATTTGGGGAAGATGTGGAGGTTGTAACTCCATAATTTGACTTTATTCAGGCATGAATCATGCTTAAAATAGTCCAATATTCCATCATATATCAGTTACACAACACAAATGGAGTGTGAATGGCCCTTCTTAAGGCATTGAGCAAACTCTCCTTCAATATGCATGTTGAATGGTTTATGAAAAAAAAAATTAAATTGTCATAATGACCTTCATTTTGATATGTTCTCACCTAGATGATAGTTACCAATGTTTTAATATGGTCAATCAATGATTCCATGCCATTTTTTTCTTTCTAGACCTTTCTACCTGCAAGATAAGTAGGCTTAATTACTTTTCCTTCAACCTTCTACTCATATCCATTACTTGAATGATCAAATAGTTGAATGAGGCTCCCAATTAATTTTAGAAGACTTAAATCATCTTTAGATAACCCATAATGTATTTAAATTGATATATTTCAAGCATTTTTTACCTATAAATACATATTAGCCTTACATGACTAGGTTATTTGGGCTACTTCATAGATGGGTAGTGTTGGTTGAATATTTTGTCGATTAGCGTATTGATAAACAAAATAGGTCTAATCAGCCAAAGTAAGAAGATTAGTCATCCAAATGTGTAGTTTTACCACATCAGAAAGACATTGATCTCTCCTCTCATCAAGGGGAGATTCCCTATAGGTATGCTATATATATATATATATATAAGCAGAAAATAATACTCATGGGTAGGACAAACCATCCATCTCTCTTTCTTCAGAGATGATGTGTGCAGATCAAAGGAAAAACTCAGGGGAAATGATAGACATTACTTCTCTTCTTTCAGAAGTACCATTCAACAAACCACAAGAATACTCCTAGTAGTAAAAACAAAATGTAGCAAAGGATGTGATAACCAACAAATCGAGATGCAGCAAAAAGTCTTCACTTGGATTGCTCAAGAGTAAGATATGAAGGACAATGAGGCCACAAAGTCGCCTCAAGGTCCTTTACATAGAAATGAAAAGAACACACACTAAAGGCAATTATGGGGGCACAAAGTCTCTCCACAGTTGACTCTTTAGGGCACCTTCTTGACTGCTGTCACTAATTATGCTTGTTAAATTAAAGGAATAGAAGATATATTGAAGAAAAAGACATAAGAACAATTTCCTCAATAACAAAGATATTACAGTACAAAGTCTGAAAAATCACTTGCTTTCTTATTCTAGTAACAAAATATGATCAGCAATCTGAGCTCAAAGTCTTAGTAATGCCTTACAATTTGGGCAGAGTTTCATTCTAATTGTCCAAAAAGAGATACTTATTACAATAGAAGAAAGTTCCTTATATAGCTTCTTTAAGAAGGACTTGGGAACAATCAATACATCATTTTGCATTGGAATTTGTTAAGACACATTGGAACTTATGGGCACTTTACTGATATGATTTTATCAATGCAAGGAAATAAGTCATGCTTATTGAAAGTTTGCAACTTTCAATGTCCACCTGGCGATCTAATCTTATCTTAATCATTCCTCCTTGTCTGATTAATTGAATCAGGTCTTGGATTTAGTTTACTATTCTTGTTCCTTCTTCACTTTCTACTGGTCTTGGCTTTGAAATCTATGAATGTATTTTGATCTGTATGTCTATATGTTTAAAGGATCAATAGCTAATTCACTATGTTAAACTTGACATTTTTAGGTGCGTCATTCCTTTGTCTTCTTTCGGCTTTTCTATTTGGCACTTTTCTAGATTGAACTTGTCCTTTTGGGCCTTAAGAAATGACCTATTTTGAGTCAAAAAGAGCCTCCTGCAAGGGTATCTACCCTTCAGGCAACCTTTGAATGGCCTTCAGGCTTCTTTGGGAAACTCTTTGAACTTTGGCGATGAACCAACTTTTGAATCATTCCACTGAACTAAATGTTTGAACCAAGACTTTGAACCATGTGTTTAAACTAATCGTCAAACCAAGGCTTTGAACCTTTTCGTTAAACCAAGACATTGAACCAAATATTGGTTCAACAGTTCAAATAAAGCTTTGAACCAACTGAAAAACTATTTGATTGAACCAAAGAATGAATAAAAGTGATGAAGTTGAAGGGATGAACCAAATGTTGAAACAAAGCGTTGAACTGCTTGATTGAACCTGCCTTTGAACCATTTGACATTGAACCAAAAGATGAACCAAATGTTGAACCTGCTATTGATGCTTGCCAATGGAAATAACTCTTTGAACTAAGGTGATGAACCAATTCTAAAAATGACCAATTGTTAGAAACCAATTCTTTTGATTGAACCCGCCTACAGAAGTCGTGAAGCCTAAAAAATGAGGAATTTGAATGCCCAAGACAAATTTTGAAAAGGGAAGAGACTATTTTGGTCTGTAAGATCAAAATAATTGAAATGTTGTCCTAAAAATGAGTGATATTTTTGGGGGATAATAGGTAGTTTAGATAGAAATAATAGAGACACTTCTAGTCAGTTCCATGGTCCATATTGACATTGAATGAGTAGGATAATACCTGATCTTACTCTTCCAATAGTTTAGAAATTTTATTTAGGCTTTTCAATATAATTTATGCTGATAACCTTGAAAATTTTCTTTTTAGGAAGTGTTCATACATTTTATATACAGTCAAGAGCCATGAACATGAGCCCCTATGAGTTGGAAATAGGATCCAAGTGTTGGATAATCAAATTTTGTGCATTTAAATTTACTTTTATCTAAACCTCTCTAGTCAAGTCACTATTAGGGTTTAAGGGAGGTTTAGGAGTGCTTGGAGGTCTTAGGGTTAGTTCATGGAGATGAAATCTTGGATATCTAACCCAATTGCACCAATTTAAAGCTAATAGACCCCTCACCTTCCATGAATGGTTGGAATTTCCTTGCATAAGATTGAAGCTATGATGAGCACTTGAAGATGCTATTTTTGATAAGAACATCCCTTTGGAGTGACTTCTATGTGTCTATAGGTAGAATTGTCTACTATAGTGGCTTCTCCAAGGATCTAAAAGAGTTAAAGAGACTCTAAACACTATAATGGCCTTATTCATTTTGATTGAGAGCATTCTTATTCCTGAATTTGTCCTCTTCTTCACCTTTTGATGGCACAGTTTTAGTGAAGGTTATGTATTGGCCTATGTGGAAACCTAAACCATGAATACTAGCATAAACCTTAGGGATAAAAGGCACTAATACATGACATATAACTTGAACATCACATTAGATACCTAAAGAAGTAACATCATAGGCTTGGTTGTATCATATAACTTATTTTTCATCACATATAACTTGAACATCACCTTAGATACCTCAAAAAGTAACATCATAGTCTTGGTTGTATCATATGACCTCCTTTAGATGCTTATAGTCATGAATTTCAACACCTATACCTATTTCCTTGATGAACCAGTCATGGAAGTCAATGTGGAGGCTACTAGAAGGTTTGATTATATGTTTTGGAAGTCATTCTCCCTCTCTAACTTTATTATGCACACTTGCAATCTTAATATCCTTATTTGAGCTTAAACTAACACTTTTAGGCCTATTCCATATATTTTTACCCATACATGTGCCAACTAGTGGGTTATTGTGATGCTCAAAGGACCTTAGGAGATCTTAAGGGTCATTTCTTGGCCAAACTATCTCATTTAGATGGGTTTTGAAACCAAATTCCATCATCAAGTCATTTCTAGGGTTTGTGTAGGGTTTGAGACATCCACCATCTTAATGATGGTTCATAGAGTAAGTATATATAAAATAGGAACAAATTACATGGATATTTAGGAAACTAACCTCCTCATATTTCATGGATGGGTTGGGTTCCCATGCAGAGGGTGCTTAGAGATATGAACATTAAAAGATGAGGTTAGGGTTGTTTGTAGGAAGTTTTAGGTGATTAACTTCTTAAGGTTTATTCATAAAGACTTGCCCAAAACATACAAACACTATTCCATGGATTTTTATTCCATAGGGAGACTTAAAATTACTTAGAAAATGTGGACCTTATCATTCATATGGTGGAGTGGGTGAGTATTTCAAGATGGTGATCAAACTGACTGTGGATTGATTGGCTTAATCAGGTTTTAAATCCACTTGAACCAAATTTATGACCTATTGGAATGGAAACATATTTTTAGGTTTTAAACATCCTTTTACATCTTACATTGGTCATTCAACTTGTTACAATATCCAGAAGGAATCTCAAGATGGCACTAGGGTATATGAGAAGGCTTATATGCTTGACTGTGTTGGCCCATTTCTAAGGCTTATGACTATTATTCTAGGTATTAACATCTAGAGGATAGGAACCCTCAAATATCATACCTTACTATAAAATAACCTTATAAGGTTCTCAAATAGTCTACAGACCTTATGTAGTATAGATGCACCCTTCAACTTATTAAGTAACTATGGCAGATAAGCCTTGTTATGAGATAAAGTAGTGGGTATACCCACTATTTATCTAGACCAAGTGGAAATATGAGTGTTTTTAATAGGTCATGATGGCTATTAATATCAATTTTGGGGATTTTACATGACCATAAAGGTCCCAAACCACCATTTTGGCTAACTACATGTAGATTGTGCACTCAGGCATGCAAATTATAAGTATGGCCTTTGACATTACCTTCTAAGGTTTTTATGACCATGGGTGTGTTTATCATGTACTTAGGATCATCATCATGCATAGGTGATGTGTTAGGTTATGGAGCTAAAATTTTTAACTATTGCAGACATGGAGGAGGTTGCTAAAGTTCTAGAAGTACCAGCATTGGCAGTGTAACTGACGTCGGTCATGATGAATGCAGAAGGCAACTGGCATCGGCAGGGAATCAGCCGATGTCAGTCAGCACTAGTCAAATAGGGACCGATGTCGGTCTCTTGTGTGTTCTAGAACTGTTTATTGCATGAACAATTAGTTTGTTGAATAGATTGTTTGCATGTAAAAGCTATTTTGAGTCTTGAGTTGCATGTCTATTATTAGTAAACTAAGAGTCTAAGTTATTGTTTAAGTCTGGGATCTATTTATAGACCCATCGGCATGTATTATAATTATGAGCTAAAAAGAAAGGCAAAGAAGATACTTTCATTGTAAGATCATTGAGTTGCAGGTTGTTGTAAGCTCATAGGAGATCTACATGTGTAAGTAAGGTCTATTGAATTCTAGGTTGCAGGTTCATGGGAGATCTACTTGAAGTACTTTAGAGTGCTTGGTACTAGCAGGTTTATTACTAACTAGTTGGAGAGGTGAACACCAATTTTGTGTGTGAGTTATGTGTTGGGACCATTTTTGGTAGAAGAGTGAACTCTTGATTGAGAATTACTGGGAGCCCTTGAGGTGTGGGAAGCCTTATAGAGGTGGAAGAAGTGGCATCTTATTTATTATATTTTCTTTTTGGATGAGTATTAATATAAGATAGTGTATTGTCTCTCATATTCTGTGTTATTTGTGAATTCTAGTTACTTGTTAATTCTAGTTAATTTTGCATGTTTAATTGCTTGTATTTGGTAATCATATTGTGCTCTTTCTGAGGAGCAAGATCCTAACAAGTGGGATCAGAACAGGTGTGTTGTTCTAGATTCCCCAATAATTGGTATCAGAGCTTTTGGTTGGGATACTAATAGGTTGGATTAGATCTAGTTAGTGTGTGTTGATTACAAGTTACTCATAGGGGTTTCTGTTTGAGTGGGAGTAGAGAAATGGCAGAAGAAAGTAAGCTACGAATGGAGAAGTTTAATGGCAATAACTATCAATTATGGAGGATGTAGATTGAAGATTATCTGTATCAGAAAGATTTGTACTTACCATTGGGTGGGGTTGATTGCAAGCCCTGGGATATGAAGGATGAAGAATGGGAGGTTCTTGATCGGAAGGCTCTAGGATCTATAAGATTGAGTCTTACATCGTCTGTGATTTCCAACTTATCACACACTAACACAATGGTAGAGTTGATGGAATCTTTGGCAAATTTATATGAAAAACCCTCAGCTTCAAATAAGGTATTTATTATGAAGCAATTATTTAATTTGTAAATGTTGGAAGGTGGATCTGTACATAGTCATCTTAGTGATTTCCATGGTTTGGTAAACCAGTTAAATTCAGTCAATATTGTTTTTGATGATGAAATTAAGGCTCTCTTACTCTTATGCTCATTACCTAAAAGTTGGGAGAGTTTGGTAATGGTAGTTAGTAATACTGCATCTACTTCAAAAATCTTAAAAGTGGATGATGTTGTGAGTGTAATCTTGAATGAAGAAATTCACAGGAAAAGCACAAGTGAATCATTAGGAAATGCTTTAAGTGTGGAAAGTAGGGGAAGGCAAAGAGAGAAGATTGAGCATGGGAGATCAAGGTTAAAGATAGGCAGGAGATCCAAGTCTAGGTATGGCAAAATAACCTACTGGAAATGTGGAAATCAAGGGCACTTAAAAAGAGATTTTTGGTTGGGTGAAGATCAGCATGAATGACATGAAGAAGCAGGTGATGCAGGTATTGTTGCACAGGATGCTCTAGTATGTTCCTTAGATAAAGTAGAATCTTGGGTTTTAGATTTTGGTGCCTCTTTTCATGCATCCCCAAATAGGGATTTTTTTCATGAGTATGTCTAGGGAGACTTTGGATAAATTTGTTTAGGGGATGGTAAGCCTTGTCAGATGGTTGGCAAAGGGAAAGTGAAGCTGAAATTACAGACATGTAACACATGAGTGTTGAAGGAGGTCATGCATGTCCCAGTTCTGGAGCAGAATTTGATTTCTATAAGAAGTTTGGGTGATGAGGGTTGCATAGTAACTCTCACATCAGACTCTTAAAAGGTTACCAAGGGTGCACTTGTTGTAGCAAGAGGTAAGAAAGTAGGTACACTTTATCTATCTACTTGTATTACTGATTCTCTTTCTGGGTTATCTACTTCAGCTGTAGATTCAAAGATGTGGCTTAATAGGCTTGGTCACATGAATAAGAAGGAGATGCATGTTCTTGAGTCAAAGGGTATGATTTCAAATTTGAAAAGCATGAATCGAGATTTTTGTATGCAAAAGAAGAAGGTGACATTTCTTGAGGAATCTGATGTTCATGACAAGAGCAGGAAAGTCTTGGTTTTCAAGGAGAAGATGACAGACAGAGATCAGTGGAAGGGGATAAAGAATTTTGAGTAGAGCAAGGTTGATTTGGACAAGGGTTTGATCCAAAAGGAGCTCGCGGGTAGAAGTCATTTCTCACAAGAAAAACACAGAGACCGACGGCGGTTAGAAAACCGGCATCGACGTCTAGACAGGGACCGATGTCAGCTATGTGCAGCCTGACATCGGTGACTCAAGGACAAATAGACACCGGTGTCAGCCAGGGGAAATTGATGTTGATGATGAGGCAATCACATGGAACTGACATTGGTCAGGTGCAGACTGAGATGTGACCGACATCGATCACTGAGACAAATTTTAGGTAGATAACAAGCTGTCAAGAAGTCTCAAGCACCCATATGGAGGACTTAAAGTGTAAGTAAGACTTAAATTCATCATTTCCCTTCTTTACGCTACTTGTTGCTCACTAATGGTAAAGAACCAAGAAGTTATTAAAGAAGCAGAGTAGGTAGATCTAAGAAATAGTGGGAGCTTAGCATGGATGAAGGATGTGATTCCTTGGAGAAGAACCAAATGGGAGTTTTTGGTGGAGTTGCCAGCTAGAAGTAAGCACTGAGAGATAAATGGATTTTCAAGATAAGGAAGAGCGGGAATGGACATGTGAGATAGAAGGCTAGGGTATATGGTCTTGAGTAAGCTACAAGACAATGGAGGTTTGACCATTGTGTTTCTCTTTACCAGGTTGGATAATATTAGCTACATTATCTTATTACTATATGATGTGCTTGTTGCAGGGTTACATATACAGGGAGTTGCTGAACTAAAGGTAAAGCTAGTTCAGAGGGGTGTCATAAAGGAATCTGGGAGCAACAAAATTCCTTGGCATGAGTGTGTTTTAGGGACATGGAAGGTCACAGGTTGACTTTATTTTAGGATGATTGTGTGAGACCGGTTATCATGCCGATGGTTGGACAGCTCACAAAACAGTGTCTTGATTCACATAATGAGGTTAAGTGCATGGTATGTACTAGACCTGAGTTTTCCCAAGCAGTGGGAGTTGTCACAAGTTTGGAGCCAATCTGAGAAAGAAGCACTGGAGAGCAGTTTAGTGGATTCTTAGGTATTTGAGAGGGACTAGCAGTAGGTGCACATGCTATGCAGGGTCAAGTTCTTTTCTACATGGGTTGTAGATGCGGATGTGGTAGGTGATTTGGATGACAGGAGGTGCACCATATGATTTGTGGTGGTTAGTCTTCAAGAGTGATCTTGAAGAGGGATACAAAGCCAAGGGAACAAACTAGATGATATATAGGTACATGTATAATTACAGCTATTTATCTCCAAGTTGGAGATTGTTAGGTTGTGGAGCTAAAAGCTTCAACTATTGCAAACATGGAGGAGGTTGCTGAAGTTCCAAAATTACCAGCGTCGGCAGTGTAATCAACGTCAATCATGATGAATGTAGAAGGCAACCAGCATCGATAGGGAGTCGGCCAACGTCGGTCAGCACCAGTCAAACAAGGACCGATGTCAGTCTCCTGTGTGTTCCAAAACTATTTGTTGCATGAACAGTTAGTTTGTTGAATTGATTGTTTGCATGTAAAGGCTATTTCAAGTCTTGAGCTACGTGTCTATTATTAGTAAACTAAGAGTCTAAGTTATTGTTTAAGTTTGGGATCTATTTATAGACCCATTGGCATGTATTGTAATTATGAGCTAAAAAGGAAGGCAAGGAAGATCCTTCCATTGTAAGATCATTGAGTTGCAGGTTGTTGCAAGCTCATAGGAGATCTACAAGTGTAAGTAAGGTCTATTGAATTGCAGGTTGCAGGTTCATGGGAGATCTACTTGAAGTACTTTAGAGTGTTTGGTACTGGCAGGGTTATTACTGACTGGTTGGAGAGGTGAACACCAATTCTATGTGTGAGTTGTGTGTTGGGACCATTTTTGGTAGGAGAGTGAACTCTTGATTGAGAATTACTGGGAGCCCTTGAGGTGTGGGAAGCCTTATAGAGGTGGAAGAAGAAGTGACATCTTCTTTATTGTATTTTATTTCTAGATGAGTATAAATACAAGATAGTGTATTGTCTCCATATTCTGTGCTATTTGTGAATTCTAGTTACTTGTTACTTCTGGTTAATTCCGCATGTTTAATTGCTTATTTTTGGTAATCATATTGTGCTCTTTTTGAGGAGCAAGATCCTAACAAGTGGGATCAGAATAGGTGTGTTGTTTTGAATTCCCCATCATGATGGTATGTGAACATTATTTTATTTGCATATCTTACCCTTTCACTCAAAATTAGGTCTCATGTTTGCCTATGCTTGTGTGGTTCTAAACTTGTTTAGGTGTCACTCTATATACTCAGTGGTAGTGTCCATCAAGTTTACATTTTCAATAGTATTAAAACTACCTTATATTTTATGAACCTTTAATTTTAGCTTAGGTAAGATTAAAACACTGATATAGACTAGTAATGTTTCATATATCCTCTTATTAGCATGGCTATTTACAAGTGCCTAGTTACCACGCCTATATAGGGAGAAGGTGGTTTGTATAGTGCTTAAGACTCCTGAGTGAGTATCTCATAACACCATTTAATTTATTGAGATGTAAATTCCATAATAATCATACAAAATTTCATGCCTTGAATAGTATACATAGTGTTTCTTGGGACCCTACTAAAGGAAGCCTAAAAGAGTTGGCTATAGGTGCACATTTGTATCCTTAGTTCACTATGTGACCATATAGGTCCAATCACCCTATGGTTTAAATATTATGATGGTCATACTAAATTATGGATGGATATTGACATGATATAGTCTATGAGTGAAGGGTGAAGGAGTGAATTAGGATGACTGTGGGGTGAATGAAGGTGAAACATGCAAACCAGGGTTAGAGCACAATGTAAATGGTAGTGAAAACATAGTGAAAAGACTAGGGTATGAAAATGGTGTGAAATGGAGAATAACAAATTTTCCCATACAAACTATATGGATTTTATAGGTCCTAAAACATATACCTAATAAATCATGGAAGTTTAGAAGTAGAGATGAAGCATATACGGTCTTAAATTGGAACCTCAAAAACTCAGAACAACCTTAATTTTCATAAAAAACCTTAAACTCAAATAAATGGTGATTAAGTGAACATGGAGACAAATAAGGTGGTTTGTATGCCTATGAGGCCACCATGGATGTTTAAAATTTTGTTATCAAGGGCATGAAGGTGATCCACCACCACTCCCACTTCTCTTTCCATGTTTTTGGATTATATCTTGAAGCTTTGTAGATGCCCTTGAACTACACATAGTCTTGTCATACAGTGATCTTCACATGTGCATAAGTCTTCTCCTCTTTGGATATTATAAGATAAAAAGGGGATATTGAACATTAAAACTAAGAAATAAGGCATTATAAACCTTGAAACATCTCTACAAACTCTTCCATCTGGCTCCTAACTCCTAATGAAGATATCAAACTGAGGTTCATTACACATACTTGTATAAAGGTCACACATAAGATCTAGTATTGAAGGTTTGAAAGTCATATAAGATCACAAATGTGATTCAAGTTATAAAAGGAATATATAAGGATCATTTAAAACTTGAGGTAACAACATTAGTTACTAGTTTGAGTAGACCAATAAAAAATCCTTGAAAACCACTCAGCCCAACTTGGCCTATGCAGATGAGAGGGGGATAGGGATTCTTTAAATTCTTAAGGAATTTTCATAAATGTTATGAGAACAATCCATAGACAAATATCCATGAGTGTAATTTTCCTGATTCTACTTTCTCTAGTTATGAGATTGGTTCCCCACCCTCTCTTTACTTTATGGTATGAGGAAAAACCTAAGGAGCTCTTTGAGTTTGAAAATGAGCTCAAGGGAGAGAGGGGATAGTTTTGGGATTAAAATAAACTAAAAAACATTACTATCTTCACCATTCAATATATATAACCTCCCTTTACAAAATCATGACTCCACTTGGGCTAGTCCATTTGGTATGGATCAATACTCCTAAAGGAATTTTTGTAAACTATCATTTTTCCTAAAAATCCTCCTTGTTTCAGACCTAAGACATTATTATCAAATGTTGTGAATGGAAAATGGGAGTCATATAACACTTTAAACTTGGTGGAACGAATTGATGGATTTGAAGAGTCATAATTTAACACATGTGGGACCATTTGGGGAGAGTTGTCATTGACTATGGTGTTAGTGAATTCAATGAGGCATGAAACAGTCTAGTGATGGCTTGATGAGGTTTATGAGGTCCATTATAGGTGTGTTGGGTGGTTTAGTGGTCTATCAAGGCCAAGTTAAATCTCATTATGACCAAAACCATTGACCTTACTCACATATATGACCTTAAAAGGGGGTATATCAATTGAATTATCATTTTAACACATATAAAAGACATTAATAATCCATGAAACCTCAATTAAACCTTAAGACACCTTCTATAATGTTCCTTGAAATTTTGAGAATGAGAATACCTCATGTTATCAGGTAAAACCAATATGTTTATGAGCCTTTATCAAACTGCCTCTTTAGTTCATCCTCACCACGGCACCTTTTGACTATTAGGACTCCATAAAAGTGATCAAAGACTATCTAAACATGCTTTAACATCATAATCACATTTGATTTAGGCTAGAAAGGAGATACTAAGGCACATAATGACTGACAAGGCAAAGTTGTGATAATCACAAGATATTAAATTACTTAAACAACCCTCTCAACTCGTGATATGACTATCAACCATGGTTTTAAAGATGGACCATCAATTAAAGCATTATGTTGACATTTATAGGTCTAGGAATATAAAGTGGTCAACATTTTTGGTGACTCAGTTGGCTTGACTAGCTTACTGGTCAAATAACTCAAAAACAAACTAAACCTATTCTTGATGGATTATCAAATGAGACTTGACTACTCATGAAATCTGCCTTATAGCTTATTTATCTTGAGATAATGAGACACAAAAAGGAAACAAGGAATAATAATAAGGATAAGACATAATTACCAAATAATAAGACTAAGAAACAAACATAACACATGTGCATAAACACTTGAAGGGAAAATATAAACTCTATCTACCTATGTGCAAGAGTACCCTAATAGAGACTAATATCAGAACTTGAGAAACCTCCCATTGATAAGGATTTAGATTTCCTCATCATTTAATTTATAAAGGCATTAATTTCTTTTTGGTAAGTGATAATGTAAGGTCCACTCCAAAGGTTGTCAAACTTGGAGTGTTTTCTTAGATTTGCATGGTCCTCATCCCATTTGAGGACTACATCTCCCTATTGGAATGTCTTAGATGAATCCCTTTTGTCAAAAAAATTCTTAAATTGATGTTGATTACACCACATGGAATGCATGACACTATCTCTTGTCTCCTCTAGCTATCTTAGCTCAATCATTCTCACTTGCATAGCATTATCTTCTAGGAGCTCAAGTTGGTGAGCAAGCTCTAAGGTAGGAAATTCAAGGGAAATAAGAATTATTGCCTCTCTACCATAGATAAGGAGGTATGGAGAGTGTCTATTAGACTTCTTAGGTGTCAGTATATCTATTGATAATGCAGTTATCAATCTTGTGTGCCAATATTTTTGGCTATCCTCCATTGTTCTCCTAATGATCTTTATCATGTTATTGTTTGTAGTCTCTACTAGTACATTTCCCTATGGGTAATAGTTTGAGGATTCCCTGAGGTAAATTCCATGTCTAAGAGCTTACTCACATACCATAGTACTATTGAAGGCCAAGGCATTATCAAAGATGATTATTGAAGGCACACTAATCCTAGTCACAAGATTGTCATAAAACTCTAGGAAAAAATTCTCATTAGCCTCCTTAAGTGCAGCTACCTCCACCCACCTTGTGAAGTAATTAGTGGATATTATGACCCACTTATGTCAAATACTAGAATATTTATGGATCATTCTTATGAAATCTATGTCCCACTACATGAAGGGTTGTTCAACTTAGATTGGTTTTAAAATAAGGGCAACTAAGTTATGCATGCTAGTAAACGTGGCACACTTTGAACAGTTCCTCAGCCAACTATGTGAATATATAAACAATTTAGGCCAAAATTACCCATTTATAATGATTTTAGAGGTTATGGTCTTGGCAAAAAAGTTCCCACCAGTAGGACCATCATGAAATTGTTCAAGCACCCTGTCAACTTGGCTTGATTCAACACATCTCAAAATCATGCCTCCTATGTATTTCTTAAAGATAAATCCATATATAAAGACATAGGGTATGGTTTGAAATATAAAGTGTCTCCTTTTGGCCCTATCCAATCTCATAAGACATTGGCCTATTTGAAGGAATTTGACCACATCATTGGTCCAACTGAGAGGAGTGTTACTTGTAACTTCCTATTGACTATCATAGACTGCCAATACTTGATCTTTGTTTTCCTTTAATTATGATGAAATATGCTCACATATACATCTACCTATGATAAAATTGGTCAATCTCACCTCAAGGTCATATTCCATGCACTTTTTTATGCACCCAAATCTCTTCTCACTTAGATATCTGTTAAGTATGAATTCTTTGATGCTTGGGTGTATCACCATAACTATGACCTTGTTATTAGACACCATGTGACAAAAATTATTTAATCCTCTCATGAAAATAAGTACATGATTATACATAAAATTATATCTTTATTAATACCTTATGAGGCCTGACTAAATAATGGAATTCATTAGTTTAGGCCTTCACCATTCTACCATATAAGCATAACATGAATTGCATATGATATAGGGAAAGAATATAAGTAAAAATCTTTGCTAAAATTAGGATTAAGGAGTGTATGGGATTGAGAGATGGCCTCTTTTATGGCCTCAAATATCCTCTTTCCTTCTTTTATCTATGTGAACTCTTTGTGATTCCTAAGAATGTGATTAAGAGGCTTGACCAACTCCACAAAACCTGGGATAAATCTCCTTATGAAGTTGATCTTCCCTAAGAAGCTCTAAAAACATTTCTTATGTTTGGGTAGGGTTAAGGCCAAGATTGATTAAAATATACTAGGATATATAGAAAGACCATATTTTAAGACCACACGTCTCAATAATCTACCCTCATGAACAATAAAGATGCATTTCTTGGGCTTCAAAGACATTCCAAACTACCTACACGTATCAAAGACCAACTTCAAGTGTGCAATGTGGTCTACTCGGTCCTTTGAGAACATAGTGATGTCATCAAGGTAGATGATCACCATTTGATCCATTAACCACTCAAAGGCAATATACATTTCCCTTTAAAAAGTTTCCCCTATATTAGACAATCCAAAGGGCATTTTCATGTATGCATAAGTGCCCCACTTTGTAATGAAGGTAATATTATGTCTATCCTCCTCTTTGAAAAATATTTGATTGTAACTAGAGTAACCATCAAGCAAGGAGAACCTATAAGAGCCTAAAACCTTTTAAAGGATCTGATTTATGGAGGGCACTGGGTAATAGTCCCTTAATGACACCTTGTTAAGGTCTTTAAAGTTAACATATAGACATATCTCTCCATTCTTATTCCTCATAGGCACAAGATTTGATACCAATGAGGAATGTTTGATGGGAAATATTATCTTAGATTTAATTAATTTGAAAAACTCTCTTCTCATGAGTTCTTCCACCTTAGGATTGACTAGCCTTTATTTTTGCCTTACCAATTTTGCGTTCTTTTCCAATTCTATGGTATGTTGGGCAAGCTTTGGGTCAAAACCCTTCAAATCATGGTATTCCCATGAAAACACATTAGCACTCCTAAGACAACGAAATGAAGGCAATTATCTCTTATGTTGTGTTTACTTTCCCTAACTTAAGTAGCTTGTCTTTAAAGATGATTATCTTCTTGTAATTCTCTTTTTTAGTTGAGATACTTACCTTATATCTTCTCATATGATCATCTTCATTAAAGATGCTCTCTAATGTCACTAGTCCCTTGGGAAATTTAATAGACCTCAACTATACTATATGATAATCAAATTGATGTTATAATATACCTTGATTCTTATCATAGAATTCTACCTCTTGCATGAGAAATCACATGATTTTCTCATCACTATCAAATATTTTCCAAATCACCTCATTGTCAAGTACAAATCACCCACATATGACCTTGATTTTTTATTATCTATCTACATGGTGATTAGACTCCCTTGGTATGGAATGAATGAAAAATGATAATAAGTCCTCTAAAAGGTCCCATATTTAGTGCTTATAGGCCTTCAATAGATGGTTCTTGACTGCACTAACACCCCTCATTTACTACATTACAAGCTCACTATCACCTTTCAATTACAAAAGTTTGATGCCTCTCCTTCTTGCTTCTTGTAGCCCATGTATAAGGGCTTAATACTCAGTTATTTTTAATTACAACTAAATTTTAACCTTAAAAGTATGTAATACTTATGATTTAAAGGAAAAACTAACTTTACTCTAACCCCAATACCATTATTTAACCTTGAGCCATCAAATAAAAAGGTCTATATGCCATCATGCTCTTGAGTTAAGCTTATGAGACTATGAATAACAACCCCTTCCTAATACATGTAGTACACCACTAGGTTTGCCTCTTTAATGGTATAGTAGGTGTCAAATCCATGGTTTTTAGCTTCCCATCCATCAAGGAGTAGATCTGAGATGACTTCAAGATGATCCTTGGGTTTTTTATCACTAACATTCTCATACTCATCAATTATAGTGTAGTTTACATTAGAGAGATTCAGAATAGAGGGTTATAAGTGGAACCTAGAAATAGTTTTAGATCTAATAGTGACCCTAGTCCCATATCTAGTCCTAAAGACCATGCATGACTGTTAGATGAATGGTATCCCCCAATATTTGTAGTGAAGTCTCTAGATCGACATACAAAAAAGTATGGATTTAAATCAACAACCATGACATCTTGTGTGATAGTAAAATTAGGGAAAGTTTCTAACACAATTTTAAGATCCTTTAATACACCTACTATCTTTGTGGGGTACCCATCTAGTTATAAGACTCCTTTTTCATTGGGATCATACTTGAGTTCTACTTTATTTGCTATGGCCTTTGGCATGACTAAAGTTGAGGTACCATTATCTATCATACAATGTGGACAAGATAATCCCCTATTATGATTGAAAATTATAATGAAGGTGGTTTAACAACTTTGAGAACTTGGACTTCACTAGGCTGACCATCATTAACATAAACTACACTTACTTTGTCAGCTTACTTGTTCATGATAAAGAGCTTGAAAAGATTTTTTGGAGAATTTATTTCTACCTTAGAATGAGTAGAGAATCCCACATAGGAATTATAACATTGGATTTCTTCATGTATTCCACAATGTTGAATGGAGAATTGGCACTCTTGGTCTACAACTTAGAAGTGGAAGCATCACTTATGACTTGAGTATCTTGAGGAATGAATGGAGTCTTCTAATTTTTCACATGACTTTGAGATGTTTTTTGAATTAGAGGGGCTTTATTGACTATACTCTGAGTGGTAGGATTTTGAGTCACTTGAGGATGTGTTTGGGAGGCCTTATAATGTCCCAAGCTATCATCCACCATTCTCTTTTTATCCCTTGTGTGGGTTACAACTACATCATCTATCCTTTGTGCATTCTACCCCAGGTTTTCTACCACATGTTCAAAGGCATGATCTCATTTTTGGAAGTTTAAAAGGGTGGTGTTAGTATTTAATTTTCTCACATTCCTTTGCTTTTGATTTAGAACTTCTACTAGTGTCATGGTAGGCATGTGACCATGATGCATTGGAGGAACTTATGGTGGAGGAGGCATAGTGTCATGAGCTTAAAATGTGGGAGCCTACTACAAACCAAAATTATGATATATTTCCCCACTTTTAAAAATCACCATATTATTTTATTTCCCCTATGGAGAAGTCCATTGATTCTCTTTTGCAAGATTATTTTGTGTTGGCACTAATGCTCTTGAGCTGCTTGTAACATTAAGGTTATAACTATTGTATGGTCTAGCCTATATGATATGACCTTGAGCTTGTTGATTTGGTGGATAAGGGGGTATATTTTAAGGATAATATGAGTATGGATCCTGATAGGGAGACTAATATGGTCTATAAGATGTATGCTACTACCTCTCTAAGGCTACCAATTTGTTATTTTTTGCTTTTAGCAAACCTTCAATCTTCCCAAGCCTATCTAGTTGGATATCATTAGATTGTCCTTGGTTATTTATATTAGGAAATGGATTAATGGTGGGTTAAGTAGGTTATATCTTAGTAAATAGGGGCATGAGGGGAATATGTGTTAATTTCCCTACTTGTATTAAGCAATTTTCTATCCTGATGGAGATTTTATAGGGCTCTAACAATGTTGTCCCACCCATAGACAGTATCATTATTTTAAAATATAAATTTAAGGCCCTTAGGTAATATATAAATGCATAATTAGGTGTATGATTTATGATAATAAGGATTCTATCTCAAGTATTTGGAAATCTGTAGTTAAAGTCAACCATAAATTCTTAGGGTACCCTCTTGATTGAGGTAAGTTGATCAACTAGTGACACACGGTTACTTTTATCTTCAAAATTTATAGAGGCACTTACAAAACTCATCCTAAGTGTTTATATAGGTATGGTGAGACCTTTATACCACTAAATGGATTTTCATCTCAAAGAATTTTCTAAGAGCCTCATGGCTACATTTCCTTGGTGATGTTGTGTATAGAATATAGGTTTGTTATATCAGCTATGTGTTCTACAGGAGTGATGGGGGTTTAACCTATGAAATATGGAAAATTATTTAATTAATTAGATTGAATATCATCATATTGGTTTAGGTTAAAAGGTATACCGCCATTGAAGGGTATAAATACTTGTAATTTAGGCCTTGTCATTAGGATTGGTGGACTTGTAGTAAGCTGTATATGGACAAAATTGGTAGAGTTAGGAGACTTGGGAGAATTTGGGGGTGTGGGGTTTGGGTTAAAAATAGGGACCCTATTTCTCCTTGAAATTTCAAATGGTAATTCAACAATCTAAATTTTCTTATCTTTTGAAGCTAACCCAGTGGAAACTTGGTTCATCAAACTACCTTCCAATCTAATGCTAATTGTCCTTAACCTTCTATATGTCTTACCACATTATAAATCTTTCCAAAGTATGTTTACAAATACATTGATAAATATTACCATTGGGGGTGCCAAAATTTTTAGTGATATAGGTTTCACCCTTGCTGAGGATAAGAGTGTTCATGTCCAAACCTCAAACCTAGTCCAACATGGGAGTGAATTTAGAATGTGGGCTACCTAATATGTAGGTCACACCTCTAGATTTATGGGGATATATCACCCAATTTTTTAATTTAACTCTTTATAATACCTAAATTTATCCCAATGAAAAGTTAAAGAGATATGAAATGAATGAAAGAACCTCCTCTATGTGGTGATGCACCAATTAATCAAAGATTCACTCTTAGTTATATCCTTAAAAAACCTAATAATGAACCTAATAGAGACAATGACTGATCATACTCTTTGATGGTGTTCTAATCAAGAATATTTTTTATGGAGGTTGAATAGGATTCTGTAACTTGAAGGGCTAAGCCTAGACCTGCACAAGATACTAGTGATTTATGACACTTCAAGAACATTCTTCTTTGCTAACACTTCATACAACCTGCAATAGACTAAAAACCTAAAGATAGGTGCATGAAATGACCTAAATATGAGAACATGATGCATACATTATGTAAATAAAACTTTCATAGAGCACACTAAGATTTTAACAAGAATTCTGTAAATGTATTCTATTTATTCAAGAGAGTTACAAGGCAATTTTGGTAAAGCTTTGCTACACCTAGTCGAGGGATACCAAAGAAAGAGATCAATTCATACTTAACTATAAAGTTTGAAGGAGAAGAGGGAAGATTATAAGTGTGTAAGAGGCCATTAATGAGGTGAATGTGGTGTAGGGTAGTTACAACATGCTTATCTACCATCCTCATGCATTGACATGCATTCGATGGATCCACTTCAACATTTGGGGAAGATGTGGAGGTTGTAACTCTCTCATTTGAATTTATTTAGGCCTAAAACATGCTTAAAATATTCTAATATTCCTTCATATGTTAGTTAAACAACAAAAATTGAGTGTTAATGGGCCTTCTTAAGGTGTTGAGTAGCCTCTACATCAATGTAAATGCTGAATGGTTTATGAAACTACCTCTAACCTATCATAATGACCCTCATTTTGAGATATTATCACCTAGATGATAGTTATCAATGTCTGAAGTGTTGGATAAAGTGTGCCATTTATGACAAAGGTAATGACAAAGTGGTGATATCATTGATGAATATATTATGAAGTGACAAGAAGGCTTTGAGAAGTATAGTTTTAACATGAGAGACCTAGTGTGAAGGCACAAGCTTGGTAGTTTATTGAGGTAAGAAGCATGTGACCTATGTGAACATGGAGGTAAGATTTAAATCATGGCATGAATTCATATGAAATATTGATGATGATTTGATATCAATATAAAAAGGTTCCAAGTGCATTCAATATCCAAGTTTGACTGATGGTACTAGATCCAATACACATAAAGATCTAGTGAGGTCCAAATGAAGGGTCAAATTGAGTTTTAAAGGTTTTTAAGATTATGTGAGCATGGATTAAGGTATAATAGGGTGGGTTAAAGGTTTTTACTAAGTTTTAGGTCCTGTGGAGGAAGAAAAAGCAAGAAACAATGTTGGAAGGTTTTTTATGTATGCAAAGTGAAGGTTTCCAAGCTCGAAAAGGAAGTTGAGATGATCATTGGCATATATAGAGTTTGAATGGTTATCTTGGCATTTCATATTAGTTAGGTAATGGTCCTAATAATCTTATATAATTATTTTTCAAATAAACCAAACTCTCAACTTTATGAACAAATGTTAAGAAGGTAAGGAGGTTTTTATGCTTGTAAACCCTCATAGTGAATAGATTGGAAAGATATGAAAGGTTAGTGCCCAAAATGGATTTAAAAGTTAATTATGATAATTATATGATTTATATGACTCATACATGCACCTATAGGTGGTAATAATGTGTTAGGGTAATGAGTAGAAGGCACATAAAAGAGAATATTTTTGAAGATTTTGCTACTATAGATAGGGTTGAATGAGTCAATGCATAAAATTTAATGGATGTTAAAGGAAAATAATTGTTATTAAGACCCATGGATTTGTTTTGGAAAGTTATGTTAACTTTGTTAATCATTTTGGTCAATTAAAATGGCTTATTCCTAGACTACAAACATTGAAAATAGTGACAAATAAGCAAGTAGAGTTAAAAAGTGATTAAGGAAGAGTTATAGGTGATTAGGGATGGATAAAATGATTTTTAGTATTTTTTTAATACCTATTCCTCATGTTACCCTATTTTAGAAGTCTTGGTTATGCTCATACACAAGAAAGAAAGTGCTCTCAAGTTGATCAATTTGTATAAGTCAAGATAATAAAAGTGTATGTTTCATAAAATGATCTATATATTTATTATATGTCATTATACCTCAACATATTTGTGATTATATTTTATATTAATGAATCTAAGGATATAATTAATTAATTTTAATTTCAAAAAAGTGTCTACATAGGTGGTAGGAGTCATGTTCACCATGACTATGTTTTGAAGTCAAGATGATTACTATAGGCATGCTGAGGGAAGTGAAGTGTTTGATTATCACGAAAAGTGGTGGTAAATATAATGATTTTTTTTTAATACCTAAATAAACTATAAAATCTTTTTGGGATAACTAAATATAGGTTAAGTTATTGAACCATGTAAGATAAAAAGGCTTGTCTAGCTATGTTGAGACTGTGAGATAGAGACCTAAGAGATTAGTCTGTAAGACTAATGAATGATGATATAAAAAGAGAAATAATTATTTTATGTTGATATTTAATAATTATATAATATATTAATGTTTATTATTAGAGTTTAAATCATCCTTTCATGTATAAAATATGAACTTTTATATGATTGTGTTAATAGGCCTATTGGTAGTTCTGAGTGGTCATTTTGAAGGAGTGAGTTTGAAGTTGTTTGACCTAATTGGAAGAATAAAATGAGTTTTAATATATTATGGAAGTATATAAGGTTATTATTAATTTTTTTTAATTCATTAAATGAACATATACATGTGTTGATGATCAAATCCTCTTGATTGTACTTTGACTATGTTTGACTAGTTTGAGTGGTCCTATTATAGAGGTGGTTTTGGATGATTGGAGCTTAGTGAAGGTTATAATGGAAATTGTGAGTTTTTATAAGTAATTAATGATATATTAATGTTATTTTTAAATGTTATTTTTGATAAAAGTGATATGATGCTTTTATTTTGTAATAAACTTTTTTTGTGTTTTTAGGTTTAATGGCAAGTAGGCTAAATGGGTTGGTTCAAGGTGTGAAATGAAGTTTCAGGTGGAATGGACCTATGTGGGATTTATAAATGATATATTTTATGAAAATTTTATGTGTTTAATATATTTGTGAAGGTAAAATTTGGTTAAATAAGTATGAAGTGTAATGTGTGGGTGTGAAGGCCTAATTTCTTTAGGTCTCTATTAGGCTTAATAATGAAATTAGTCTCTATGGACTATGACCAACCTATAGAAAGGTTGTATCATTAATTTAAAGTTTATGAGGACATATTTAAATTTTTTTGATTAATTAAGGTGTCAAAATAGGGGCCAAACCCTATACAGTCAAAAAAGACAGGAAGGCTGGCAAACAAAAGATGCCAGCACCGAACCAACGACATAGCTGAGAAACAAAGTCAGAAGAAAAACAAAACACTGGAAAGACTAGAGTCAAAAAGGACAAAACTACATAACTATATAATTAACAATATCCTTAAGATTCTCATTGTCTGCATTGTCAGCATTCCCTGGATTACCCACCGCATCCAACATAGTCATATTCAGCAGAATGTTATTTCGAAGGCCTTTGGCGAAGACATTTTCCAACTTTTGAATGCAGACCTTCAAGGCCCCAATATCTATTTTCCAATCATTCTCATACTTTGAACCCTCACTAGCTTCTTCTACATGCATCTTCTCCTTATTATCAGTAGTTCCCCTAGGATTAACACCCTGCTCTTTAGTGAACTCAAAAACTCGAGAAGCCTATTTCACACCAATGTCCTCCAAAATTTCTTGAATTTTTGGCTCTTCATACCCCAATTACTATCTTGAGCTTCAAAAAAGTAACAATCCATTAGTTCCATTGCACTGAATGCAAATGTGAAGGCTCATTTTACAAAATGGCCCATCGTGGTGATGTCTACTTTCATGCTTGAAAATAATTCCCCCTTGTTTTTCATGATGTGACTCTCGCATCTCCACCTCATGATACAAGGAATTAATCATGACAATCAAGGAAGTACTAAGGTTATCATTTTCCATGATTTGCAATGGCCTTCTCCATATGGACTGCCTTTGAAAGCTATCTTTGTCATCAAAGTGCATCATTCATGCTCCGTCATCTCCTTCTAAATGATATCTCTAATGTTTGGGGGTATATGAGCCCCTTGTCGCCATACCCTCCATCCTGAGAATTGCTGACCAAGGTTGGCACAAGCATCAACAACCCTATTACCTTCTCTATAGGTGTGGGTAATCTCAACTTCAAAAAACTTTTGTAAAAGAAATTGGATGTCTGTAATGATGTCTTTTAGATGTATACCAATGTTGGATGCTTTATTAACGGCATCTATGACCAACTTAGAACCTCCCTAAATATTCAAATTTATAATTCTTAGGGATATAGCTAACTTTAATCCCCAAAGTAAGGCCATAGTTTTAGCATAGTTATTGCTCTGGCAACCCATGCCACCAGCATAGACAACAGACATCCCTCCTTTTTCATTTCTTATTATTCCTCCTCCACTTACTTTACCACTCAACTTGGATGCCCCATCAAAATTGAGTTTCATCCAATTGGGTTTAGGTGGTATCCATTTAGTATGAAGTCTCTGAAGAATTTTGGAATTTGGGTTTAGGACATATTTAAATGTTAAAAAAAGTGTGGTAAATATATTTTCTGACCAAGATAGGTTAGATTTTGTGTTATATAAAGGCAAGGTCTAATTGGCCTTTTTGGACTAGTTGTGGATGTGTGGACTGAAGTCAAGGAAAGAGCTCAATAAAGAAGTAAACATAGGTCATTGAGTAACATAATATGGTTAATAATATCATTCATGGATATATTGTTTAGATCTATCTCTCCTAGACTCTCTCACTCTATGACTTTTCACAAGATGTACTACTTGAACTATGATGCACCACTTCTTGTTAGGTTTCCCTTAATGATATTTATAGTTTAAAATTATACTAATAATGATTATATGGGTATTATTAACAATATATTTTCATGATCAACTCACCAACATGTTTCAGACCTCAACTTCTACCTTTCCACAACTCTGTCCACTTTGACAACAACCCTTGTAGCCCTATTTTTGGGTTTTCTCTATGAGTATGGTCCTATGTAGACCTTATGTCAAAATTAAATGATAGTTTGAGTTAAAATTTATTGATATTAAACTACCCATTAAATTTTTACTCCTATTTATTTGATTTAACCCCCTTTCAAACTCAAACTATGTCACTATTTACCTGTATTAGGTCTCCTAGGTTTCTTTTCACATATAATCCTTAATTTATATACTTAGAAGTATAAGTACTCAAAATAAACTTCAAAATAATTTCATAAATATTTTACCTAATATTCACACCAAATTCAATTAATTTGGTTGGTGAAATATTTATATTCTTATAAAACCCTAGGATTAGGGTTTTCTTGACTCAAGTCTCAGCAAAAAAGACTCAAATTTTAATTGCCAACATTTTATTGAATTTAAAAGACCCAAAATAGGCTCACACAATTTGTATTATATTTGTGATACTTTTAAAATTAATGGATTCCTCCTACCAACCCTCTATCATAAGTTTCTATCTCAAAATATACTTGACTGTGTAAGTAAATTGACCATCTATAGGTCTATGTCAGGGTTTTCAAACTTCTACCATGTTATTAAATAATAAAAAGGTTCAAAAAACATTAAAATTTTTCACATAAAATTACCAAGGTGTTATATATTACTTGCAACTCAATTCTCGAACTTGTCTTTTCAATAATTCAAAGCTCACTCTGTCATGGTAATGCATAATATAGAAAACAAGGTTTTCTTGGCACGTCTGTTTAAACACAATACAAGTAAAATTATATATAGATGCACGAAGTTTAAAATATCATTACATAACTTTATACACATTTTAATATATCTTTCTATACCTTTCACACTTAATCCTTGAAACACATAGTTTGCAAATAAGGAAAATCACAAAAAATAGGGGTTTATGTTTAGTATGTCTGATCACCAAATAAATTAATTATTATAAATTTCACAGTTGACATAACAAAAAAATTAAATAATATTTCAATAAACTTTTAAAACAATTATTAAATTCATTTTTTATCAAAACTTGAAGATACAGTCTGCATCAAACTAGACAACTCAGGAGCAAGGTTTTATATATCGATTTACAAATTAGGGGTCTTATTTTCTTATATTCCATCAATGTATCTCCACAAAAAAACATGAATTATATTGAAAACATACTTGGAAACAAATATAAATATAATTATTTATTCATAAACACTTACAGTCAGCGTCAAAGACCTTAAAATAGGGTCTATATATATTCATTCAACATTCAATAGAGATTACAAACATCACAACTTACTTTTTCCAAAACTTGTCCATTTATTCATTCCTCCATCTCCAATGGAATGTGAGTATTGCATACTTAAACTTAGTCCCACTCTATATTCTTTCCACACATGATATAGACTCCTAAAACATAACTTGTAACTATTTCTTGATTAATAAACCTCTATCAACCTCCTAGATCCACGTAGGGTGGTGGACTACCACCTCACACTTAGCTTGACATATATATTCATATAAAGTTTATGACCTTTCTTGAGACCATAAATTTATATTATAAAAAAATTAATCTATTACATATCTTCAACACTCTCTTAGACCAATGAATACATCATGAAAATTTGAAAATCCCTTTTGGTGAGAAAACTAATTTTAAACTCAAATTCAAATTCACACACATTTAAGACACATTATAGACCATATTTAATATTTCCTAAGATTAACCTACATAAATATATGATCAATTTTATGTAGGTGGATACACAGGTCAATGGACCTAATAAACCTAGAAGAGGCATATTAAACGAGTAAGCCCAAGAGGCTATTTGAGTGAGAGAGAAGCAAAAAGAGTGTAAACAAAGGAGGTCATCATCAGTTGAAGAGTCAAAAATAGGTGTTAAATATGATTATGGATTCAATGTATCTTATTTTTTGCTTGGTTTCCTAAGGGTTTCAAGCCTCCTTGTAAGTTGGAGCTAACATAAGACTAGTTAGGTGGGTGCTCAACTAGGTAGGGGTTGGTTCTCCTTGTGAAGTGGGTGCTTCACTAAATGTTGAATCTTGTAATTATAATAAATTATTCCATGTACATATTTTAGTGGGTTTATCCCCTAAGAGGGTTTCCCACATAATATCTTGTGTTATCTTATGATTTGTTTATATGGTTATTTCTCTATGCACTGTTTGATCTTATGTGAATGTATGCTTCATGGAATTATAAATGGAATTGAATATACATTATTGAATAATAATTCACCCCCCACTCTCAGTATCTACTTACAACATTAATATGGTCAATCAATGCTTCCATGCTATTCTTTGCCTGCTAGAGCTTTCTACCTATGAGATAAGTAGGCCTAATTGCTTTTCCTTTAACCTTCTGCTCATAACCATTGCTTGAATGATCAAATATTTGAACTAGGTTCCCATTTAATTTGATAAAACTTATATCATATTTTTATAACCCCTAAGATATTTACATTTATATATTTCAAGTGTTTTTCACCTATAAATACATATTAGCCTTCCATGACTAGGCCATTTGGGTTACTTCACAGATTAGCAGTTTAGATAGAAATAACAAAGACACTTTTAGTCAATTTCATGGGACATATTGAAATTTAATGAGTATAATTATTGAGATTACTCTTCTAATAGTTTAGAAATTTTATTTAGGCTCTAAAACATAATTTAAGCATAAAACCCTATAAATTTTCTTTTTTAGGAAGTGTCCATACAATTTCCATACCATTAGGAGCTATAAGCATGAGATCCTATGATTTGGAAATGGGATCCAAGTATTGGATAAGTAAATTTTGTTCATTTAAATTCAATTTTATCTAAACCTCTCTATTTGAGTCACTATTAGGGTTTAAGGGAGGTCTAAGAGTGCTTGGAGGTCTTAGGGATGGTTCATAGAGATCAGATCTTATATATTTGAACCAATTGCACTAATTTCAATATAATAGATCCCATAACCTTTGATTAATGGTTGGAATTTCTAAGCATAATATTCAAGCTAGGATGCAAACTTGAAGATGTTATTTGTGCTAATAACATCCCTTTGGAGTGACTTCTATGTGTTTGTAGGTAGAATGATCTACTATAGTGACTTATCTATGGATATAAACTAGTTAGAGAGACTCTAAAAAATGTCATGGCATTCCTCATTTTGATTAGAAGCATTCTTATTCCCAAATTTTTCCTCTACTTCACCTTTTGATGGCACAAGCTTAGTGAAGGTTGTGGATTAATGTGTGTGTAGACTTGAACCATGAATACTGGCATAAAACTTGTGGTTGTAAGGCACTAATACATCACATATAACTTGAAAATAAACTTATATACCCTAATAAGTAACATCATAGGCTTGGTTGTATAATCTAACCTCTTTTGGATGCATATAGTCATTAATTTCAACACTTTTACCTCTCTACTTGATGAACTAATCATGGAGGTTAATGTGGAGGCTAAAAAAAGGTTATATCATATGCTTTAGGAGTCATTATCCATCTCTAACTTAATTTTGCACACAAATAATATTAATATCCTTGATTTTGAGCTCAAAATAGTACTTTTAGGTCCATTACATATAGTTTGACCCCTACACATGCCAACCAATGGGTTATTGTGATGCTTAGAGGACCTTAGGAGAACTTGAGGGTCATTTTTTAGCCAAATTATCTCATCTTGATGGGTTTTGAGACCAAATTCCATCATCAAGTCATTTTTGGGGTTTGTGTAGGGTTTGAGACATACACCATATTAACAATGGTTCATAGACTATAAACATCCAAACCAATAAAAAATGCCATGAATATTTAGGGCACTAACCTCTTCATATTTCATGGATGAGTTGGGTTCCAATGTAGAGGGTGTTTAGAGATATGAATGTCAGAAGATGAGGTTAGGGTTGTTTGCAAATAGTTTTGGGTGATTAAATTCTTAAGGGTTATTAATAAAAATTAACCCCAAAACACCAACCAATATTCCATGGATTTTTATTCCATATGGATACTTAAACTTCCCTAGGAGCTTTAGCCTTAATCATGCATGTGGTGGAGTGGGTGAGCATTTAAAGTTGATGTTTGAATTGTTTGTGTGTGGATTGACTGGCTCGAGTAGGGTTCAAAGGCACTTGAACTAAATTTATCACCTTTTAGCACTTTTAACCCTCTTTTTAGGTCTTAAAACCCTCTTACACCCTAAATTCACCATTAAACTAGTTATAATAGCTTGAAGAAATCTCAAGATAGAACTGGGGTTTGTGAGAAGGCTTATATGCTTGACTATGTTGGTCTATTTCCAAGTCTTTTGACTATTGGTATAGGTATTATACCTATAGAGGAGGTTAAATAAATCTAAAAAATGATACCTTACTACATAAAAAACCTTCTAGGGTTCTCAAATAATTTTTAGACCCTATGTAACATAGATGAACCCTTCAATTTATTGAGTAAATGTGGTAGACAAGCCTTGGTATGAGATAAAACAGTGGGTCTACCCACTTTTTTATAGCCCAAGTGAACATAATAGTGTCTTTGATATGTATTTTTTTCAATTCATAACACTTTTGGTGGCTTGAACATACCCATAAAGGTCCCAAACCACCATTTTGGCTAAAATTGGCTTTAAATTATTTTTAGATTATGCACTCAAGCATGCAAATCCTGAGTATAGCCTTTGGCATTGAGTCCTAAGGTATTTATGACCATGGGTGTTTTTATCATGTGATTAGGGTCATCATCATGCCCAATTTATTCTCTTCCAACATTTTTTTCTTTTCATATCTTACCCTTTCACTCAGACTTAGGTCTCATATCTACCTATACTTGTGTGGTTCTAAACCTATTTAGGTGTCACTCTATCTCCTCAATGGTAGTGGCCATCGATATTTAATTTTAAAAAATATGAACCATAACCTCTCTTGTATGGACATTTGATTTTATATTAGGTAAGTTGAAAACATTGATATAGACTAGTAATGTTGCATATATCCTCCTGTTAGCATGACTGTCTATAGGGGCCTAGTTACCATGCCTGTATAGGGAGAAGGTGGTTTGTAGAGTGATTAAGATTCTTGAGTGAGTATCTCATATCACCATTTAATTTATTGAGATGTACATTCCCTAATAATCAAACCAATCCTCATTCTTTGAGTAGTCTACATAATGTTTCGTGGGGCCTTGCTACAATAAGCCTAAAACGAATGGTTGTAGGTGCACATTTGTAACTTTAGTTCACTATGTGACCATATAAGTCCAATCACCCTATGTTTTCAATATTATGATTGTTATAATTAAGTATGGATGGATATTGACATGATATAGGATAGGAGTGAAGGGTGGAGGAGTGAATGAAGATGACTATGGGGTGAATGAAGGTGAAACATGGACAACAGGGTTAGAGCACAATGCAAATGGTAGTGAAAACACACTAAAAAGATTAGGGTATTAAAACGGTGTGAAATGAAAAATAATGGCTTTGATCATACAAACTATATGTATCTTGGAGGTATTTAGACATATACCTAATTAATCATGAAATATTGAGGGTAGAGATGAAGCATATACAGTCTTAAATTAGAACTTCAAAAACTTAGAATAAACTTCATTTTCACAAAAAACCTTAAAATTAGCTAAAAGTTGACTAAGTGAAATTGGAGAAAAAGAAGCTAGTTTTTAGGCTTGTGAAGCCACCATGGAGGTTTAATTTTTTTTCTCAAGGGCATGAAGGTTATCCACCACCACTCCCACTTCTCTTTCCATGTTTTTATATTACATATTGAAGCTCTATATATGACCTTGAATTACACACAGTCTTATCATATAGTGATCTTCACATGTGCATAATTCTTATACTCTTAAGATATTTTGAGATAATAAGGGGATATTTAACATTCAAATTAAGCAACAATGCATTATAAACCTTTAAACACATCTACAAACTCTTCCATCTAGCCCATAATTTTTGATGAAGATATCAAACCTCAATTCATTACATAGATTTGTCTATAACTCACACACAGGATCCAATCTTGAAGGTTTGTAATTAATATAATCTCACATATGTGATTCAAGTGATTAAAAGACTATATAATGATCCTTTAAGACTTGAGGGAATAACATCAGTTACTAGTTTTAGTAGACCAATCAAAAATCCTTGAAAACTACTCAACCCAACTTGTGCCATGCAGATGAGAGGGGCATATGGATTATTTAACTTCTTAAGGAATGTTAATAAAGGTTAAGAGACCAATCCCTAGACAAATTCCCATGTGTGGAAGCTACCTAATTCCACTTTATTTGGTTATGAGTTTGGGCCCCCACTCTCTCTCTTATGTATGATACAAGTAGAAACATGAGGAGCTCTCTGAGTCTACATATGAGCTTAAGGGAAGATGGGATGGTTATAGGCTTTTAAGACACTAATAAACATTGATATATTAACCATTATACATTTATGACATCCCTCTATAAAATCATGACTCTACTTGGGTTGGTCTATATAATATAGATTTGTATTATTGAATAAACTTCTACAAACTATCATTTTTCTTACAAATCCTAGTTATTTCAGACCTATAACACTATTATCAAGTGTTTTGGAGGTAAAATAGGATCCATATAACACTTTGAACTTGGTGGTACTAATTTAGGGAGTTGAAGAGTCACAATTTAGCATGTGTGGCGCCTATTTAGGGAGAGTTGGCATTGACTATAGTAGTAGTGAATTCAATGAGGCATGAAATAGTCTAGTGATGGCTTGATGAGGTTTATGAGGTCCATTAGAGGCATTTGGGGTGGTTTAGTGGTCTATCAAGTCCAAATTTAATCTCATTATGACCAAAAACATTGACCTTACTCACATATATGAACTTAAAAGGGGGTACATCAATTAAATTATCATGATAACACATATAAAAGACCTTCATGATCTATGAAACCTAAATTGAACCTTAAGACACCTTTTATAATATTCCTTAAAATATTGATAATGAGCATACCTCATGTTATCAGGTAGAACCAATATGTTTATGAGCCTCTATCAATCTACCTCTTTAGTTCATCCTCACCATGGTGCCTTTTAATTATTGGGATTCTATCAAAGTGAAGAAAGACTATCTAATCATGCTTGAACATCATAATTTCATTTGATTCAGGCTAGAAAGGAGATACAAAGGCACATAAGTACTGACAAGGAAAAGTTGTGATCATGAAAAGATAGTAAACTACTTAAATAACCCTCTCAACTCATGATATGACTATCAGCCATAGTACTAAAGATGGGCCATGACTTAAGGCATTATGTTAACCCCTTTCTAGGTCTAGGACTAGAAATTGGTCAACAATACCCATACAATGCCACAAAGGGAGACATATTGGAAGAAGTGTAAAAAGAAGTTTTATACCACCATTCATCAAGTGGTAGTCAATGAACCCATTTATCTTCTTTATGATAAATAAAATAAGGAAGATACCCTTCTAGACATTTATTAACTACCTATGTTTATCCATCAGATTGAGGATAATAGGATGATCTATTATCCAACTGGATGCCCAAACATGCAAATAATTCATTCCAAAAATTACTAGAAAATATGGGATCTCAATCACTTACAATGATCTTTGGAGTACCATGCAATTTCTAAACTATATTGAGAAAAGTAGAAGCTACTATACTAGTAATGATTATCTGCAATAAGGAACAAAAATGAGCATACTTGTTGAGTTGATCCATAACTACCATGATAAATTTTTTACCCTTAGACTATGGTAACCCCATAATTAAATACATGGAAACCTCCTACCAGCACTGGCCCAAGATGGATAAGGCTAAAAAAGACCTAGGATCTTAATGGTTTCACCTTTATTTTGTTGACATACCATACATTCAACCACATATTTATGGACATCCCCCTTGAGTCTTTCCAAAAATAAATCATAATTTATTCTATGATATGGTTTCAAAAATTTGGAGTGACCTCCAAGTGGAGAGGCATGAATTTCCTAAATAATTTTATGTTTGATGAGAGAATGTTTATAGAGGTATAATCTATATTTATACCATAATGTATTCACATTTAATGTAAATTTTTTAGATTCACCAGAACTATAGTAAATATTTTGAATCAAATCCATGGTAACACTATCATTCTCCCATTCAGATCTTAATTCATCTATCCAATTTACTTACTGCATGGTCATGGTGCTTAACAATGTCTCAACTGATTCATCCTATTGGGAGAGGTCATCTATCACCACATTATCTTTTCCTTTCTTATACACTATTTCAAAATCATATCCTAAAATTTTAGTCACCCATTTATGTTGTTCATTATATGACAATCATTTATCTAAAAAACATTTGAGGCTATTATGATCACTCTTTACCTAAAAGTGTCAACCCATCAAATAAGGTCTCCATTGCTTCACTGCATGTAGAATAACCATCACCTCTTTCTCATAGATTAGTTTGATCCTATTTTTTCCCTTCATTTGGAAAATTTCAAATGCCAATGGTCTACCTTCTTTCATGGTACAACCCTCATGCCATATCCTAATGTGTCACACTCTAAAACAATTTTTTTGAAAAAATAGGAATAGCCAAAACTAGAGTGGTGCACATAACCAACTATTCAAATGCCTTGGTAGCTGAATCAATCCACTAGAAGGAGTATTTATTCAATAAAGAGGTGAGTGGAGATGATTTACTATGATAATATTTGAAAAACCTATGATAGTAACTAGTTAACCCTAGAAATATTCAAAGGTTATTGAGGGTCTTGGGAACTTTCCACTCCATCATCACTTGGATTTTTATAGGATCAAATTTCACTCCTTCATGTGAAATGATATGATCCAAGTACTCCACCTCTTAGACACCAAAATCATATTTGGAAGGTTTGGCATAAATTTAATTTTGTTTCTGAACTAAAAGTACCAATTTCACATGCTTTAAATGGTCTTGAAATTTTTTATTATAGATGAGGACATCATCCAAAAACACTAATACAAAATTTTTAAAAAATGGCCTAAAACTAGTATTTGTCAAACTCTGAAATGTAGATGGTGCATTTGTGGGGCCAAAAGGCATGACCATAATTTCATAATGGCCTTCATGTGTTTTTAAAGTTATTTTAGTTATGTCCTTATTAAAGATGTGAATATGATGATACCAAGAGCAACGATCTAACTTGGTAAAATAAAAAACACCATACAATTCGTCTAGAAAATCATCAATTATTGGAATTGGAAACTTATCTTTGATGGTGTACTTATTGATTTCTCTATAGTCTAGGAACATCCCCCAACTTTCATCCTTATTTTACACCATGATCATCAAGGAAGAATATTCACTTTGACTATGTTAGATGATTCTTGCCTCCAACATCTCTTGTATCATATTTTTAATGTCAATTTTCTTAACATATGGATACCTGTAGGGTCGAATGTTGGGTGGTGTACTTCTTAGAATGAGCTTGATGGAATGGCATGTGTATGACTTAAAGGAAGTCATTTTGGCATGCCACCAAAAATAATAGAATGATCATCTAGCACCCTTTGTAAATCAAGATGTGTATACTCCTTAGTCGGTTGAAACTATATGGAAAATAAGCATGCTAAAAATCCTTATACACCTTTTCTAATAATCTTCATCATTTAATGGGAACTAACCAACTATGGATATTTAGCCTATAATCTATGTAGTTCAAAGGTCATACCTTCTGAATGGAACTTCATGAATAGTTCCTATAAATTCATCTCAATAGTGCCCAAAGTGGTGAGCCACTATACTCCCAAAATAATGTCATCTCCTCCCATGGGAGTACTAAACATAGGGTAATCTATCAAGTAGTCTCCCATAACAATTTGAATGCTACACAAATTTCTAGAATAGTCGATTGTACCGCCATCTACAAACATGACCTAAATTTTGAGAGATATGTAAATGAAATAGTTTAAATGAGTAGCCAACTTACTGTTGATGAAGATGTGTAGTCCTAGAGTCAATTAACATAGTCACCTTCTATTTATTAAATAAACCCACCACCTTAATAGTTTGAGGAGTAATAATACCTACAAGTGTTGGGTAATAAATAATAGGTTGAGAATATTTAGATTCATCCTTAGGTTCTTATAAAATTTCCCTTGAATCCCCATCATCTTCTTCCTCCTCATTGGCACCTTTAATGTAAAATAACTTCTTTTCAGCACATTAATTTCCTTTGCTCCATTTTCTACCACATCTAAAACATAAACCTTTTGCATGCTTGTCTTCAACTTACTGAGGTGTCAATCTGGTAGGTTATGGAAATGATGGTGTTGAGAAGGTGCATTCATGCACATTAGTGAAAGGTTTTGATTTGATCAACTCTTTTTATTTAGCTTGATGTGACCTTGGTATGGATTCAAATACATTACTGGGATGAAACACGTGAACATCTAATTAGATGCTATCTTTGAGGCCACCCAAAAATAGGTTAGCTAGATTTTCATTAGTGATGTCTACTACACATAAAGAGATATTTTGAAATTGATGAATGTAATCCTTTACAATCCCATTTTGGCCCAACTTATCTAGTTGGTTGAAGTAGTTTTCTAAGACATTGTTACAATAGTGGAGTTGTAGCTCTTTAGAAAATATAGACCAAGATACCATTATTTTTGTTTTAAACACACAACCAACAATACCAAATAAATTTACCACTTTCCAAATACAGAGAGGCCATGGCCATTTTCAATTTGAGTATTTTATGTGAGTGGATCATTACCATCAATATAGTGTAGGTCCACTTTTGACAACAATGACTTCGTACCATGGTTGGTGTTGTGATTTTTTGGAGGAAAAGAACCAAACTAAAGTGGTGAAGGGTTATTTTACAATTGATGAGTTGAAAAGTTGGCCAATTACCTAGTGATTTATTGTAATTGATATTAGAAGCTATTTGGGTCCCCTCTAATCCTTGTGAGGTCACCTTTAACCACATCAAGATCATATTTCTACACCATGCCTTACAACTCAAACTTAAGTTATTGAACTATCTCCAAAATATTCAAATTATAAGTTTTTGATTCCATGTCATCTTTGTGAGGATTTTTAGGCATTTCTTATCCTTTCATATGACCATGAGTGTTAGGCCCTACCATGTATAAATCCTAGGAGGGTTGTGACCCAAAAAATGTATTGACATATGATACCTTTATGATCACCTCACCAAGACAAATCCAATAACTACTAATGTGTATAAGGGTGAAAAAATTTGTTCCAAAAAAGTGTACTAATGGAATATATCATTGTGATCATCTTGTAGAGATGGATCCAATAACTGCCAATTTATACAAGGTAAAACATTTACAAACTTATTTTTTTTATTTTTTTACCTAAAAAATGTTTATTATTTTTTGTAAAAAACCTCATGAACAAAACTATGGTGACTAAAAATTCAATTCCTCTTGGATCATAAGTTATTTTTTTGGCCTTCTAGTTCTTAGGATGCTATACCCATCATAGAAACTTGACCAAATCAAAGCTATGATACCACTTGTAATGAAATTACTTAGAGGATTCGTAATAATATACTTATATATCATAAAATTAATCGTAGAATGAATAGATCCAAAAAAAAATTTGTGAAAGAGGAGAATACTTAAATATTATGACTAAGCCACTTTGAGGGTGTAACCTTCACAATAATGCAATAACAACATAATTCACAATATGATGATAACAGACTAACCACTACCTCATATATATAATCTACTTAGCCATGTTTAATCCATATGATAAACATACTAAGAACATGGAGAAATGCAATAAGATAATATGAAGGTGTGTAAGCCACATGTCAGCCACTAATATCCCTGTATGCACTGTAGGTTAAGGGCATTGAAAAAGATGCTAAGAAAGGAAAGAAATTTAATTGATTACCAAGTATTAACATGCATATAAAACTAACAACCTATTAAATAACACCACTTGGTAGAGATATAAAATAAGTAAAATGCAACTCAAAATAGTAAAGTGAATCTACAAATAGTAAAACACATTCTCACAACATTAAATAATGAAAGAGAGGATGTATTGAAAGGGGATTAAAACTCCTTTTTCCAAAGCTTCATTAATATGTTATATCTAGTCTTAAAAAGAGACATGAAAGACAATATTAAATTTATTAAATTCCAAAAAGAGATTAAAATGCCATGTATTAATATAAAATAAAATTAATAATAGACAAATAAAGTGAATAGAATGCCAACACAATATCAAGACTAAATAAGTATAACACCTCAGAAAGAATGAACGACAAGAGGTTGACACCTTACTAAAAAGGAACATTAACACACCAAGTTTAAATATGATAAGGTATACATATCTGGAATGAAAAAATTCATCAATTAAATGATCTAGTTTGAATAAAAAATGCTAAATCTTGAAAAGTAGAGTACAAAAGTGGTTTCAAAATTGAATAGAAGTAAATAAAAATTCATCATTAATATTATAAATTCAAATATATATAAATCAATGACATGCATAATAAAAGATAAACATCAATTAAAACACCTTGATGAACACAAAAAATATGTATACAAGTTATGGGTGTTTAGAACAAAATGACAAAACTACAGATTATAACATGCATAAAAAAAATTTGAACAAGAGAAAAAACAATAATGAGTAAAAGAAAGGTTAGGAATTAAATAATATGGAATACCAAACCTGTTATAAGGTTTAGAATGTATAAAATAAATATGGATAATGCCACATAAGAGTGTGGGAAAAAATCCAATCCTCCATTGTCCAAAGAGCCTGTAAAACTCTTAAAGATCAGCATTAAATCACCTTCTTCGGTAACATGTTAGAAATAAATGAAAAAATCATGTATAATCACATTTAAAGTAAGAAAATAAATTCATAAAAGAGATATTTCACCTCAAAAACAAGTCACCAATAAAATGTGAGATACAAGTTGATAAGTGGAGAAACTGAATCAACATAATAAAGCCCCACGTGTATTAAGAAGGCTTGTAAAACAATATTATCCAATTCTAATATTAATAAAATGAAAAAGAATGAGAAATATGAATGGGCCTCAAGCCATAATCAAGTATCTAAATATATTTTTATGTAGAATGAGAGAGGATAGACCTTATTAAATAGATCTAGAAGGAAAGAGGAGTTATTAAGTAAAATACATAATAGATTTGTAAAAACTCATTAGTGTGAGCCTAGTGTCACTAATCCCCATGAGGTGAGTGGGAAGTGTGTGACAAGTGTGGAGGAGTTACATGTGACATGTAACTCTAATATTTCATTTAAAAGAGATAAGAAAAGGTGTGATACCTCATAAACCTAGAATATATGAATTATAAATTCACATAATAAGAAAATCTACACACCTAAACAAACTTAAAATAAATAGGTGAACCTAAATAAATATTAATCTCTAAAATGAGGATGTTTTATCTCATATAGATCACAAATTTCTTGAGGGTGTTACTTTTCATCCACATGAGGTTTTTAACACAAATCAAGGGTTACTGATATCAATTGAAATCATTGACAATATGATATTATATTTATTTTATACCATCTTTCATTTGGTAATTCAAAATATCTATTTTATGATTGAGTTTGATGTAATATTCATATCAATGAACTATTTGACATCATGTATGGTATTTTTTAGCACATGTTATAACTATTCTTTTACTATTAGCTCTATTAAGGGTGAGGTATAGCTAGTCTGAATGGGGAAACATTATTTTTCCACTTTATCACTACAATTTATGAAAATCAAACAATTTTACAACTTTTGGCAGTGAAAGTTGATGATGACACCATCACTACTATATTGGCTACATCTATACATTATGGCATATATAATACATTACCTTCATACCTTTGATTATTTTAGCCAGATTAAGTACATCATCACTATATTCACTTTTTATGAATCATTTTTTTCAATAACCTTAGCTACCACAACATGATTCACAATAAACATTTTATGAAAATAACATTTTTAGATGAAAGCTTCATAGTTACCTATGAATTTACTATTATGAATTTTATGGCACCTAGTATTTATAAGTCTCATAATTCACTATGATTTACATTGGAATGTTATGAAACTTTGAATGAAGAAGTTTTTTATGCATTGCCAACATTTCATGTTAGATTTCATATAGCTTAAAGTTTAGACGATCAGACCCAACCTCTTGGAATGTGGCATGTGGGACCAACATTCAAATTTAATTATTTTCATAAGAGTGTGAGACATTGTGTTCTCATTTAATTTTATTGGGATGTGCATTAATGAGACCCAACTTATAGTCATTATGGACTAGGCATGAGGACTAGTGCCCCTAATTTAGTGTTATAATGAAAGTATTTGATACTAGAAAAATTCATACATAATTTTTTATCTATTTTTATAAATAAATGGTGCTCAAAATTTACCTTGTTCCACTATTAAATTATTTAATTTATTTTAATATTTTCATGTTCAAGCACTAAATAAGGATGTACAATTAAAACCATTAATGTTTGTGTTTTAAGGGTTTACAAAACTCATTGAGACACATGTACATTTTATCAAAAAATTGACATATAATATACATAGATCAATTTCATTAACTTAATATAGCAGGAATATAAATTTGATTACTTTCCACAATCTAGATTATTAAATTAAAAAGATAAGGATGAATCATAGAAAATACGTCTACAAGTTTTACATAATTTCTACCTTTGAAATGGTAGTATCACAACTCATTTTAGACCAAGAAAAGAAAAAATAATAAATTATCATCTTTCTCTATATAATCACTAACTTCTCTCCAAAATTTAATCCATTTTTATTTTCTAAACAAATGGATAGATCTCTTAAGTTCACCAAGTGACTCCCCATCTTCCAGGGTGTTCCAAACACTAAATGGTTTTAGTGAAAATACCAAGAGTTTAATAATTGAAAATTTTATGATCATGTGACAACATATTAAAATGTACTTTAGCATGTAAAGACCCTATCAAGATTTTAAAAAATCTTTATCTAGGCTTAGCCCTAGTTGGGATTTTATAGGCACCAAAAACATGTTTGAAATTGTTGAAGACCTCATCAAGCTTGTGCATGATAATTTTACCTATATGGAGAACTTAAATCATAACAAAAACATTCCTAGCTTTACTTTATATAACTATAAATATAAATTAACAAGATCAATACTTGACCAAAATTCCCTTTTCAAATAACACTACATAATTCCATCGAAATAACACATAGATCTAGGTTGGTCTTTCTTGGTGTTAAATTTTTTTAAGCAGTCATAAGACCTAATTGGGAATTTATTATCTAATTATAACTGAATATAGTACTAGTTTCATTCAAGACCAATTCAAGATTTGAATATTTAGAAACAAATATGTGAGACTTTAGCTGTAGTCAAGACCATTTTTGGTTTCCCCTTCCCAAATACCTTCTTAAATGCTACCACCAATTTAAGAAAAGAGGTACCAAATATAGTCCCAAAGTTATAAGTTATGTATCCTATGTCATTTGTTATGAATAGCTTTCATAGTGTAAAAATATGACTATTAACCAAGTCCATGACATGAATGTAGTCTCAAACCACTCTGTCATCCTTTGTTGGAGAATCATTTCCATACACACTCAAAATAGGTTGTCTACCAATAGCCAATTTTTGGATGAAAAACATGAGACAATTTGGGATTACCTTGGTATCTTCATTAATGTAACCACTAATATTATCTCTAATTGGATTAATATATTTGAGTAAAATAATTCTCCACTCAAGATCTACCTTTAAAAATTCATGGGAAATATATTCAATAAAAAAAAATCTTTGTGCACCCATAGGTATTGATTAGATCAAGATGAAAGTCCTCCACATGAGGAACCACCTTGGGTTAACCATAAATAGTAGTTGAAGAAAACATATTTGTATAGCCATGTCTTGTCAACAAAACACCAAGGAAAAAAAAACTTTACAAGAAGGTTATAAATGAAAGTTGACATGACCAATAGGAACTCATTAAGCACAAGAAAAAATTGGAATGAAGATTGAGAAAAATTCCTCCACACCAAAACACACCAAAATCAAGATTAAAACAAATCAAACAATTGAAAGGGAAACTCACTCTATTTTTGGTGATGAAAGATTACTACAGAATGTGGATGTTCCTACATCAAACACTCGATGTTAGAAAATGTGAGGTTTAGATCACATGGATGGAATAAGTATAAAAGATACTCTTTTGGTCATGAGGCAAAGTGACCATGGCATCCCCTTCCAACATACCAAGAAAATCAATTGAATGTCTTCCTTTTTATTGTAATATTTCTAGCTCTAATATTCTAGTTTTAATTCTCTCCTCCACTCATTTATGCTCTCTCTATTTCCCTCCAAGTAAAATCACACCTAACACACACACTCTCTCATTTATGGGATTTGAAACAACATAGACCATCCTCATCCACGAAATACATAACCATATCTCAATCAACTCAGATGATGGCTGAAACCCACTCCCATTTATCCACCACTACCAAGATGATCTATCATGCACCTCACTCTCCTATGTGCACTTAAACCCACACTAGACTAATATACTCCTCATAAATTCCACTTGGATTTGTTCACACATTTTCCAACCTACTTTTGGATCAAATACAACATCACATACCATTATTTGTAATTGCTCACTCATGGATGCAATCTCATATATCAATCCCATTCTCAACACAATCAAATAGACATACATTTTGGAATCTAAATGATAACTCATATCATCAAAAATCACATAAAAGATAGTTATTACCTTCCCATCCCTTATTATATGCATTACTATAGCAATAAATCTCTCAATCTTAGCTACAAATTTAACTTCTACACCACATGCTTGGGCTTTCATACACATTACCAACTCCTTTATCCAATTATTAAGCTCAAGGAACTCACTCTCAAAATTTTAAACATAATTTTATTCATCATGCACTTGAGCTAATCTCAAACTTAGCTACTCTAATTCATTATTCACCATTCCATAATATTGGTCTACATCAAGCTTAGGCTTCTCAAAGCCTTCTCCAACAAATTTCAGCTATTATTCTTCCTCAATTAGCTATAATTGAGCCTTCACTTGCATATCTCTTTGAGAACCAACTTGTTCTCATTATTTACCACACTCTTTTGTTTCCATATGAGCTTGAAGACACTCTCCCAAGGTTGGAAAATAAACACCAACCTACTCTTCATCCACCATTGCCATGTCAATCTCTTGGATATCTTCACTCTATCTCTCATACCAATAAACATAATGGAACACCCCAAAATTAATACGTATCTTTAGTATATTATCCATAACTAGACCTACATAATGCACAAACATATTAGGGGAAATAAGGGTTCCCTCATTCACCTCATAAATCATCTCATCATGTTCCAAAGGCATGTTGTCCAACCCTTCACCAATGCTATCATGTTTCTCATGTTTTTCAATCTCACAATGAAATCTCAAAATCTCCATATCAACCACCTCCAAGGATTTCCTCTACTCATCTATACCTCTATTTGAATCTTTATCACATGGCTGAACCTTCACTATATTCTCTATGTATGTACTAGCTTTCATAGCCACCTTATCTAAAGCTTCCATCATGGAAACTTACAACTTTAATTGGTTTCTCCCTTCACTCACATAAAACTCTACATGGCTACAATATTCATTAAAATCAATTTTTTAATTCATAGAAACATTCATGCCTTGGTTCTCCTCAACCCTTCTACCATCCAAATAAAAATTAACAAGCTCATTACCATCATGAGCTAAGGAAAAATAAGAATTTTCCCACTCATAGGTCTTCTCAACTACTTTTCCATCATCACACAATGTGTCTCTAGCTTATAGTGAATAATGTACCACATTTCCATAATCCTTCACAAGTATTTATTCACTTATGGGCTATTCAAAGCTCTCTAAAAATTAGTATTAGGATCTACTTATATAAGCCTCTCCTTATTTCTTTCCAAGATAACTTGCTCATTGGTGCACCTATGTACCTCCATACTAATTTTAAAAGTAATAAACTTCCCATCCTTATTTACCTACATGGAAATACTATTCTCACATCCAATCTCAATCCTTTTCACACAACACTTTGTCAACCATCTCATCTATAATTTTGGGTACATAAAACACCTCAAAACCTTGGAAACCATTTGTTCCCATTCAAAATATTTCATCTTGCCCTTCCTTTGTATCCTCACTTGGATGCAACTCCCCATCAACCATTTACTTTCAACCTTCACACTCATGGGGTTAATAACCTTCTCAATCATAGAATACAGTTCAGGATCAAATACCCAAATCATTAGCTATTCTAAAAATTATTGTCAATAAAATAAAGAAATATCTTTCAAATATTTACCACTTTTCACCACCACAACCTCAACTAGTATCTTTTATTTACTAGTCTCTTTTCCTATAATTTCTTAGAATCTATCCATGCTTGTAGGGACAATAACCCCACCATCCACTCTTCCTCATCAAAATCACACAAAACTACACCATCATCACATCTAGTCTCTCTTTGAACACTTTCAACATATATGTCAACTCACCCATCTCATGTGCCCTTCTATTGTGTGCCAAAATTTACCATGAATTAGAATGCTCCTCTTTTATAACCTACAATATAATCCAAATTGATACTCACAAACTCAATTAATCTTATAAGAATTCACACACCTATAATCACCTATGCAAGATTCTCAACAACTTGTGTAGACTTATCTCTCATAGCCTACAACCATAAGGAAACTACCTTGATTTGATACCACTTGGTGAAAGTATGAATATTGGGAGAAAAACTAATGTATTCCATTATCTCATGTGTTGTAGGGGTTCACAAAAACTCATGGACATAGACACATTTCATCAAATAATTGACATATAATCTATATAGATAGATTTCATTCACTTAACAAAATGAGAATATAATTTTTATTAATTTACACAATCTAAATTATTCAATTATAAATACAAGGAGGAATCACATAAAATACATCTACTAGTTTTAAAAAACTCTTGCCTTTGAAATGGTAGTCTCATAACTCATTTTAGACCAAGAAAGAAAAAATAAAACATTTTGATCTTTTTATATATAATCACCAATTGATATCCAAAATTTAAGCCATTTTTATTTTTTAGATAAATCGGTAGACCTCCTATATTCACCAGGTGACTCCCCATCCTCTAGGGCATTTCAAACACCAAATAGTTTCAAAACAAGACCAAGAGTTTAATAACTAAAATGTCTATGAGCAAGTGACAACATTTAAAATGCACTTTTAGCATATAAAAACCCTATCATAATTTATAAAAATCTTTACCCATGCTTGGAGCTAGTTGGGCTTACACATTCACAAAAAATATGTTTGAAAATGTTGAAGACCTCATTGAGTCTCTGTATGTTGTTTACCCTGTATGGAAAACTTAACTCATAACAAGACCATTCTAGGATTTACTTTTTGTAGGCCATTGTTGATATAATTTTCCAAGCTCAATACTTAACTAAAATTATTTATCAGATAACACTTCCTAATTCCATTAAAATAACATGTAGACATGGGCAAGTCTTTCTATCACTAAAATTATTTAATCAATGACAAAACCCAATCGAGACTTTCTTATCTAATTAAAATTGAATATAGTATTGGTATCACTCAAGACCAATTTAGGATTTGAATCTCTAGAAATAACTATGTGAAATGTTAGCTATAATCAAGATCATTTCATGTTCCACTTCCTGAATACCTTCCCAAATATTACCACCAATTCAAGAATATATTTACTATATCCATTCCCTAAGTTATAAGCTGCACACCCTATGTCATTTGTTATGAAAAGATTTTATAGTGAAAAAATATGACCATCAGTAAATTCCATAACATGAATGTAGTTTTGAAGCTATGCCATCCTCCATTAGATAATGATCTCCATGCACAATCAAAATAGGTTATTTACTAACAATGACTTATTAGATTAAAGGTATGAGACAAGTTAGTATTCCATTAGGATATTCACTGATGTGATCACTAAGATGAACTCCAATTGGATTAATATATCTAATAAAAATAATTCTCCGCTCAGGATCTGCCTTTTGAACATCGCATGAAATTTCTTAAATAACATTTTTTTATCCATCCATAGGGATTGATTATATCAAGATGGAAGTAATCCACATAAGGAGACACCTTGACCATGGACAATAGTTAAAAATAAATAAAAATAAACATATTTTTATAGCCATGTCGTGTCAACACAACACCAAGGTAATAAAACTTTGTAAGAAAATTATTGGAAGCAAAATTTGATGTCACCAACACAAACCTGTCAAGCATAAGAACAACTTGGCATGAAGATCAAGAAAACTTCCTCCACATAGAAACACACAAAAATCAAGATGAAAACCAAGTAAAAAATTGAAAGGAAAAATCACTCTATTTTTGGCAATGCAAGATTTATCATGCATATGTTTAAATTATTTTTACTTATTCATGCTTATATTATTTCAACAACACTTTGAAATTATTGTTGTGATAAAACTTTATAATCTGTAATAACATGTAATTGACTATTCTACCATGCTTATTAAGATAGAGTATGAAAGGAAATAGTGTTGTCTTAGAGATGACATGTGCAAAGCATTACCAATTGGGTGTGATGTCTTAGTTTTTTAGATCCATCTAATTTTCTTATCATAAATAAAATTCCATCTAATGAATGAGTGAAAATATAAGTAATTACATGCTAGGTTAAAAGATAACCCTAGGGTCTATCATGACCAACCAAAAAAATCTTATTATAATTAAAAATAACTACGCTCCTTTATGTAGATCAAAAATAGATTATTTTTCCATGATTGTAAATATTAGGGTACATCATCTCAATGGAAACAATGTTGTTACATAGATGGCATGTAGAAAGTATTTCTAATTGGGTGTGTTGTCTTAGTAATGTACATACATGTGATTATCATATCATTAAAACAATACCATGAGATCAACAAGTGCATATTTAGGAAAGTAAAAATTAGATTAGAATACTAACCTAAAGTATATTACGGCCAACAAACAAAAGATTTGATTATAATTACAAATAATTGTATTCTCTGTGTAAATTAGAAATAAATTACTATTCCATGCTTTCAAAGATTTAGGTACAACAACTCATTAATACACTAAGTGTATACATTAAGTAATATTTCAACATGATAAATACTTAAATTAATTATAAATCAGTGTTGTCATAATGACCAAAAGATATAAAATATATATGTATATACATATTTTCACTAAATGCAATATTTAGAATTACAAATGTTTATCTTTCAAGATTTAATAAAATAAAAGTCTCAAAATGAATCATAGTTGTAATAGGATTATGTACTTCACAAAACACATTAAAATAAAATAACTATTAATATATTTGAATATACTCTATGAGTGTGTGAATAATTCCCTTAATTCCATATGTTGTTGACCTTCCATTCCTTGGGTTGCTTCACTACACTGCACATTCCCCATTGCATGCCCCCAGGAATATTTGCTTCTTTGTATTTTGAATCATTAATTTTTATATTTAAATGTTTCACTTGAAAATAAAATCTATTAATTTCAATGGATGCATATTCAAAATCATTGAATATATGTTTATCTCTACATCACTTTCTTTGCTTTGTAGTTCTAACTCTACTATCTTTTTGTTTTAATATATAGTATATCTTTCCAATCCATCTATCTTTTGATATTTTTCTATAAGTATCTCATCATTATATGCCATTGGGTCATTAATATTAATTTCTAGGTCTGAAAATATTTTTTACAATAGATAATACTTATTTTCATACACCATCCTATAATTAATATTATTAGATTTATAACATACACTTTTCTCCAACTCAGTTATTATCGTGTTTTTATCTTTATGGTTTTCTAAAAAAGTGTAATAAGTTCTTATTACTTAATATTTAAATTATTTCTTTGGATGATACTATTTTCTAGTTCCTTCATCTTTTGTTTCAAGTCAACCTATATTTTGTCTTGTCCTACTTCCAATTTGACATGAATTTCCTTTCATTTCAAACAATTCTCAATATTTGTTTTAACCATGTAACTTTACTCATGTTTGCAATTGACAATATTTTATTAAAATTAAATAAGTTTTTATTACATATTGATTATCATAGAGTCCTTTTATTCTATACATTTATTAAGAGACAATATCACCCCTTACAACTCTTTATTTACTCTAAGACTATTAAATATATTTTTTTATTCTACAAGATTTTCATTTAACCCTTCCCTCATTTTTTTTGTTTTTCATGATCTATTGAAATATGCATGACATAAGGGTGTATTATATCCTCACACTAATCATTTTCCCATTCCATCATAATTATTTTTATGTCCTAGGTAATATATCTTGTATAATTTACTTTCTAACTATTTTTTAATAGTACCAAGTACTAAAAGAAGCTTTGTATAAAAATTACTAGAATTCTTGTTTTGAAAAATATATGTTCTTACCATAATAAAAATATCATGCCATGGAGAGGGTATATTTCCACTAAAATAACCTTGAACGGGTGTTATTCTCATGCTTCCTCCTCAATATCAAACATCTCTAAAAATACAAGTGAATTGATTTTTTTAGCCCTCTTAAAAAACATCCTACAAAAAAGTAACAGACAAAAATGTAGTGGTAAATAATGTAGTAGTAAAAATGTAATATGATAAAAAATCATGACGACAAAGCATAGCGATGAAAAAATGTAATGGTATTGGTAATATCACAAATATGACACAACTTTCAAGTAAAGGTCCAAACTTATGAAATCACATTTTCCTCTGTTAATTTTCTTATAAATTTGGTGCATTACTTTTCCACCGTGAAACGTTAACTAATATCACCAAAATGAACTAGACAACAAATAAACAATGTGATAATCACTAAAATGTCCCAATTATGCTATTTGTAACATTTTTACAACATTACCAAGACCACTACATTTTTCCTATCTAAATTGTGATGTTTTTATCATACTACATTTTTACTACTATGTTTTTTACCACTACATTATCACACAGAGCCTCTTAAAACTAATTCATAGATTGTCCATGTTGTCTATATACATTGTAATGGTGAATCCTTACACCTTTGTCTTCCCATCTAGGGAGTCTTCTTTTCCCATGGGGATGTATTTTATTACAAACTCGTGCATCCCATTTTCATTAACATCCACAACCATCATGCATAAGTCATATAAACTAGCCCTAATTAACACATCCTTAAATTATTCAAAACTATTAATAAGTGCCTTACCATATTCTTCCTTTATGATTATAGGTAGCTATATTTTTATTTTAACAGGTCTTAATTAATTCATTGGTATTGAGGCCATTTCCTTTTGCTTATTCTTCCCTTTTCCTTTTCCATTTTTTTTTTCAAAATACATATGCATGCTAATTTCAGAATCTATTCATGACAACATGGATTTTATTTGAAATATTTAAATTCATCTACTATATCTTCAAAACCCTCAATAATTTAATTGTGCACAAAATTAGTCTGTATAATTATTTACTTTAGATAAAGTAAAATGAAAATGTTTAATTTTTTTAAATTTTCCAATAAACTAATATTATAATGCTTTAAAAATAATTTATCAGGCTACCAAAGAATATCATCTATTAGCTAGTAGGTAATACATAATATAGTAATATATTTCATTAATGGGAAATACATAACATAATCCAAAAAAAATCTTATTAATCTTCGTCTATTAGCTAATGGTAGGTGAAGATGAATAAGAAATATTTTACAATCCATTAATATGCAATGTACTTAACTTTTGGTGAATATGTATTGATTGGAAGGTGAATAAATTACATATTAATGGCTTACATTATTCATATTTACCAGTAGGAGAGTAATAATAAGCATCTATTTATGACATTTTTATGTAATGTATTAGTCTATTATCTCTCTCTCTCTCTCTCTCTCTCTCTCTCTCTCTCTCTCTCTCTCTCTCTCTCTCTCTCTCTCTCTCTCTCTCTCTCTCTCTCTCTCTCTCACACACACACACACACACACACACACACACACACACACACACACACACACACACACACACATGTTGATAGGGAATACACTACATATTTACATCTTGTGTTATTAAAATTATATTGTAGACTATTAGGTATTATTAAATAGTAGGAAAATATTAACTCATTTATAGGGAAAATGTTTATCGCCTACCAACAAACAATGATGTAATTGAAAATAAAAATAAAATTCGAATTTAATGTTCATAATAAATTTTTAATAAAGGAAGATACAACATTTTTTTAAAGAACTTAATTTTTTAAAAAATCACAATTTTGAAGTTTCAAATTCATAGTTGGAAGGATAAGTAATCCATTATATCTTTGGATTCACCCTCGTATATGTTAGGAAACATATATTCACATTGAAGCCAAAAATCACATACTAGAGATGCCACTAAAAAGATCCAAGAGTGGTAGGGAGGTAAATATCATGGATGACACTGGGCCATGATATATGTATTATAATTCAATAAAGGAAAAATCTCCACATAGTCATTGCAAGATAACATAAGAAAAAACTAATCACTTAGAGATGACATGATTGTATCATGCTTTTGGTATTATGAGTGAAGTTGGGGTTGCCCAATTAGTAAACATGGTAGTCTACATTCTCAACGATTATAAAGTTAAGATGATAGTTGATAATTTCATTCTAAAAAATCATTTGTCAAATTCAAATGTATTTATTTGAAACTTACCCCACAAATGTTTAGTAGAGTATTTGGTTTACCTATGGATGACCCAACTATTGTGGAGTTATTTATGAATGAAAATAGTAGAGAAAGGTTTATACAAAATGATTTTGATGGTTTACCAAATCAAATTAATAAATTCAAGGTCCCAAGTATAGAAAATTTAAAAAATACATGTTTTTAAAAAGTCTATGTTTGTCCTTGGTATATTATTCCTCATAAAAAGGAAAACTGAGATATCAATGTGGATGATTTTTTATGTTTGTAAAATTATGAAAGGCAAATGTTAAACTGCTTATTATGTTTGTAATATATTCAAACAAAAGTTGTAAAAAATATTGTAGCAAGGGATAATGGCATTTAATTGTTATTTATAATTACTATTTTACATATTTTGATTTAGTTAGGTTTAATGACTAGAGTAAAAACTACATGACATTCTATGTTCTAGATTAATAAAGATGTTGGTGTGTAAGTTGGAGGTTAAGTTTAACACCAATACCATTTTAATATAAACAAGAAAATAAATGGTGAATGTGAAGTATCCCCTAAGATAATGTTGATATGTAGAAGAAATAGGTTGAGAAACAAGAAAATAATACTAATAGATGATGATGATTTAGACATGACATATGAGTGTGTGAATGAGAAAGATAAATTATTGGTCTAGGATATCAGTGAGGAAGTGCAAGTAAAGTTTCCCACATTGGAAATGGAAACACATTTTTATAAATTAGGAAAAAATGGGCATTCTCATTCAATGGAGAACATAAAATTTCAAACAATGTTAAAATATAATATAATGTATGAGTGGAGAGTTTAGTTCATCTATTGTAAAATATCATAATGTAGGAATTACAGCCCAATATGGTGGATTTGATTTTTTTGATGTTGAGATGACATTTATGTACCAACTTATATATTAATGACACATCAAATGTAATAATTTTAATGAAAATGGATGTAAATGTGGGAATTGTTCAAGAATTACATGAATGCGAGGAATGTAAAATATGTTATGTACAAGGATTCAAAATTATATTTTGATGCTAGAAAATTTTAATTATTGAAAATGTTTGCAGGTGATACTATTAATTCTGCATTGAAAATGAAAACAGTCCTTGAGAAAATTGAACTAGGACATGGAAAATAATTTTAAATTTTTAGTTGATGTTATTGAGTCTAAAAGTTGTGGAAGTTTACAAAGTTATAAATATTTATATGATAATATTTAAAAATGAAAGAGGTCATAATTATGAAAAAAATCATTTGGTATTCTAGAATTAAGGTGAAGCAACCAGATGCCTTAAGAAAAACCTTGAATGAAACATACATGGGTATCAATAATTTGTAAATGGAATCTATGGTAAATATGAATTATGCTGAAATTATTAATGTGAAGGTGAATAAAATAGAGAAGGATAAAATTGAATTAAATACATTTAATGATGAATTAAATAATAAAAATAAGGAAGTGAGAGATAATGTTGAAGAAAAGGATAATTTATTAGAGAAAGCTACTACCAGTGTTTGATATTATAAGGATTTGAGGGATAAGTTGTTGGTTTCTTAAGATAAAAAAGAAAATAGTGTTTCATGAACAAGGAATGAAGGAATTGAAGGATGAAATTGTAAGTTTGAGGGCAAAGAAAGTTATTGATGAATCTAATTTTGATATTTCACCAACTAACATGGGATTTAATTTAAGGAAAGTTATATATGATGAATGTGGAATTGATAATTCAATCAACATTGACTCCACCACAATCACATGGGTCACATGATGTTGGATAAGGATTCAAGCATGGTGAGACATCTATAAATATGGTGGATAATTCCCAATTTGTTCACGAAGGAAAACATGGTGAACTATGGAAATTTATAATAAAGTAGAGAAAAATTTAAAGTCATATAAGGAATAAAAGTAACATATAGAGCTAGATGAAATTAAATATGATTTCAAATTGATAAAAAAATTAGGCATGGTGAGTTGGTCTACTACCAAACATAGTTTTGTTAAATGATGATGTTGTTTGCCTTGTTGTTAATTGTTACTTGTCATGTTATTAGTGATGTTACCAAGAATATATTTGTTATGTCTATGTGTTTATACTATAAGGTATGCTTCATGAATGAAACACATTTTAGTGAAGAACATTTGTAAATTTTAAATTTTAAAGTAATGCAACATATTTTAATTATGATTTATTATGTTTGACTTATTTAAATGTTTCCTTTTGATGAAAGCAACAAATTTTAGTTATGATTCATTATGGATTACTTATTTAAATGTTTCCTTCCAATGAATACAGTAAAATCTACTCATGCTTCATTATTTATATTTTTAATTATATGATTATTTCTTTATGTTATACTTTTAATGTAACAGAGTTTAGTTATGCTTATCTTTATTATATTATTATTTCATGCCTAGCTTAGTTATGTAATTATTGAGTTATTTAAATGTTTTATTTTAATGAATGCAAAAAATTTAAGTAATGTTTATCTTTATTGTATTAATATTTCATTATTTCAATACATGAATAGTATCTATTTCAGCTATGCTTCATTTCTGTTACCAACAACAAACATTATACTTGTTAATATGAATGGTTCATTTATACTTCCAAATGTATGCAACCTGATTAAAAAATGTTATTTTCAATCTACATGAATTATCTAGTGATTAACAATTTAACACACACACACACACACACACACACACACACACACACACACACACACACAATTTTTAATCAGTAGATAATTCATGTAGATTGAAAATAACATTTTTTAATCAGGTAGAATTTGATAAATTTTATGTCATTATTCAACATCTAATGACTTGTCTTAAATCATGGATGAATATTTTGTCTTTATTTATATTCATTTATTAGTAGGTAGAGTCTTTATTTAGTTTTAACTTACCTTTCTATTTGAAACATTACTTGTTCAATTTCAATCCTTGATGTTGGGTATCTATTTGTCTTGGCTATATTATCTATTTCAGTATCACTGGTATCAAAAAACCCTCTACCTCCCCCATTGTATTTTGATTAACCAATTCCATAATGTCATGAAGATAAAGATAATGTGGCCATTTAAATGGATAATCATAAAATAATAATAAAACTTTACAAAATATTACTTTAGAAAATAAATATAGCTTACCAAGTGAGCAAATGTTTTGGTCAAATAGTATCTTTTGATGTTCCTTATCCTCAAATTTTCTCTTCTTTCCAAAAATGACATGCTTAAAGATGGGATTCTTTACCAATTGTTATTATAGGCCTTATCTTAGAGTATTTTTATTTTTTATGGTGCTATCAATACCTTTTTAGCCTATTTTTCTCACGATTTAAAATTTTGTTTCACTATATTAGCTACAACACTAGGGAAATGGAATGACAATTATAGTATCGTATTCATAGTTATTTTTCCTAGGGTATTTTCATATTAAACCCTAAGTTGGATTTTGATTTTTGAAGTTTTTTTTCTTTGCACCATGATTTGAAACATACCTTTTGATTTATTCACCAACTTGAAGAGTTATACTCTTATCTCTTGTTATTATGGGCCTTATCTTAGAGTATTTTTATTTTTTATGGTGCTATCAATACCTTTTTAGCCTATTTTTCTCATGATTTAAAAATTTGTTTCACTATATTAGCTACAACACTAGGGAAATGGAATGCCAATCATAGTATCATATTCATAGTTATTTTTCCTAGGGTATTTTCATATTCAACCCTAAGTTGGATTTTTATTTTTGAAGTTTTTTTTTCTTTGCACCATGATTTGAAACATACCTTTTGATCTATTCACCAACTTGAAGAATTATACTCTTATCTCATTAACTAAACATATTTTATCATATTTGAATATGTTTCTATGTTCTAGAGGAGTTCCTCTTCCTCCACCAGTGTTAATATTAAAAAAATTCATCTACTTATGTTTACACTCCCTAACCTCATTTATTAATCAACCTAATGTAAAAGAATGAAATGATTTAGTCATCTATAAATCATGGGCTTTATTGACTATTTTGACCATAAGTTAAAATAGGTCAATCCCATACAAATTTAAAATTTGGTTATAATGTTTATTAGAGTGTTTTAGGTCCTAAATGGTCCTATAAAGTTTTATAGAGTCCAACATTAAGTATAAGTTTTATGACATTTGCTTAAAGTCCATTTTAAGCCATGTTCTATCACCTTTAGGAGGTCATTTATGAGTTGTACAGATTTATTAGGGTAATAAAGGTGTAAAAAATTCCCCCCAAATTCCATGTGTTCAAAATATGTCATATAACTATCTCTTAACTGAAAAAGTGTGAAGGTATAAGTTTAAATCAAGAAAACACTTGAAAAGAGAGAGTATTAGAGCCACTTGTATAGACTTGTATGAACTTTGGTAGATGGACACAATTCATGGATGTCCCTTGACATTACCCATACTCACTTTCATGCTCAATATTATTTAAAACTTCCAAAAATTTGGAAATCCATTCCATTTCTTCTATCACCCTCTTGGGAAGCCTCCTAAAGACCAATGGTTCATAGATGGTATGGTCAATAGGGGTAGAGATGGATTTAATGGTTTTTATGGGTCATCATACTCCCTATAAAATTCAATTTTGTGTAAATAGGCTCCATATTGGTCACTTTTCATTTATGAATGAATGCTAAGAAGATAAGGTGTTTGTTGAGAGGTGTCTAATCCCACCACCTTGTAAATTTGATACTTTTCATTTACAGAATGGTCTATCTACTATAGGTTGGATATGAAAGGAGTATAATATTATCTTGAAGTGTCCTCTAATTATATCATACCTTTTCATCTTTCATATGCTGGTGTAGAATATATCTTATTCTTTCTATTTAAATTTTTTACTTCTTTGGATGATTGGCTTCCAAATGATCAATGACTATTTTTTAGAGATATGAATAAATAATGAGCTTCATGGTGACAAAAAATATGATATTAGTATAAATGATCTAAAAAAATTATCTTTTCCTCCATGATAGAGAGTTTGAATCTCGAGGACTTGGTTGGCACATTCATGACTTGAGATAGTTTATCTTCAAAGGTTTAAAGCATTGATTGTAGAATATTTACATCTCGATGAAAGATCTATTATGAATTGAAACATATATAATAAATCTTACATGCATGTGCCTTGAGTTATTTAAGGCCTTTCTTGAGGTCTTTCTTCCTTGTGTACTTATTTTTAACTAGTAGCTTGAGTGTTGAAGAAGAAGGCGGTTGGTTTTCTCATAGGCAGAGCTATGAGAGAGAATTGGAGTGATTTTGAATTGGGTTTGATGATACTTGAAGAATATTTTTTGGTTTTTAAGTGTGAAAAGTCCTTGTTAATATTTTTATCGCATATTCTCTCAAAATTATGCATACACTTCATGTAAAACACAAAAGGTCGCTTAAGGTAGTCTTACCTTAATTTCTCCAAAGTCAGTCTTGACTTGACAAGATTTCATGATGTGAATGAGGCCATGATAAAATAGGATAATAAAATCACCTTAATAATGAAATATATACTTATTATTAACATGCCAAGGAAATATAAAAGGTGTTTGGTTGAGTAAGAAAAGAAACTGGATGGTGATCTAAGTTGAGATAATGTTAACTAAAAATCTTCAGTCGAATACAGGGTAATTAATTCAAAAAGGGCCTAAGAGTTATAGTAAGATTTAAAAAAATTATTACCTTAGTGATGGAGTATGAGACATGGTCTCAATTCATGAAATATAGGCATAAACTCTTGATCTCAATGATTTTAGAGCAAGGTATGGAAATGACCTCACTGTTTCAAAAACTAAGAGCAATCTACAGGCTCTGATCAAATGGTCTTGAGTTTCATGAGTGTCTTATTAACAAGAGCATAGTATATTTTGATCCAAAAGGGTTTCCATAATATTATTATACTATCCATAATTGAAATTTACATATTTTGACATACAGAAACCTAAAGGCTTACTAAACTTAGAGTTACACCTAAATAGCATTTTAGTGTTTGGTGTAAGCCAAGTGTGCAAAGTTTTTAATCTAAGCAAGTGGATTGATTATAAAATCTTGAGAGGTTTATATGAGTTAATTTTATGGTATAAGACACTAAAAATTTCCTAGTATGGTAGAGGTTACTTGTATTGGACCTAACCTAAGGTGACAGTTTGTACAGTTTGAATCCTTGACTGTCAACCTATGATATGTAGGAATAGATCATGAGAGGATGGGTAGTTAGTGTTGCTTAGTAATGTTGAAAAATTTAATATTTATTTTAAGATTAAATTACCATTTATTAAGTTTTAATGGTACTAAATAATCTCATAGGAGGTTAGATACATAGAATATTTAGGTAGTCATTTACACTTCTAGTTATGTTCTCACATGTGTAGTATGAAGGTCTCCATATTAAGATTGATTTAAAAGTGAAGAAAATGATATACATGATAAATAATTATAAATATGGACAAATCATCCTTATATACATGTTAAAGTGGAAATTTAAGTAAGGGTTAGTTTGACAACTCAGTTAACTCTTTACACACTCCATTTTTAGGCTAGTTTGAAGGAGAATTGAAAAGGGGTCCTAAATAAGTGATACAATTTTTCCCTTTAGCACAAAAGGTAATCATGACCTAGGAAAAATATTAAAGTTATATAATTGATCAAGTTAATGGGACAAATATCCTCTATTTTTTCTCAGAGTTCAGGTACTCTTGAACATCAGATATCTTGCCAACCTAGTAAACAGTGCAAGTTAGACTAAAATGCATGGTAAGAACTCTTGAAAAAACTAGGGAGTGATGTTTAAGGTGTGTTTGGAGGTTAATAATTATTTAATATCACTTGTAAATTATTATACCACCTAAAGTGGTCAAGAAGGCTCTAGACATAGTCAGACCTATTTAGGCCTAGACTAAGCGTAAGGCACTAATGGGTCTTAGTATCATTTATAAGGACACATGATCATTATAACCACATTAATTATTTTAAAAGGAGGTTTTTAAGACTAGTTTTACCTTTTGTTTTGTTGATAAATCACTCAATTTGGTCAATTTTGGCTCAATTTATTCCAGGCCTATCCAAAATGCAGTCAACAACTTGTAGGCTATTTTATTTCACTCCCACCTATACATACAAGGCACATGGGAAGCTAAGAAGATTAGAATAGTTGGAAGGAATTTTATAGCTCCATTTTTTTTAAAATTTTTCATATATTTTATGTCTAACTTTTATGAACAATCCTTAAGGGTCAAAACCACCTAAAACCATTCAATACCCTTACTCTTGACCCGATTGGAAAGATAAAAAAGGAGATGCTTCCAAATGAGATAGTTTTGACTAGAAAGTGATTGGAAATTATAGAGGACTCTCTAAATATCCTTAAAATAAATTTATACTATATATACAAGGTACAAAATAGTGTTTTTTGACTAATTTTGGGTGTTTTGGAGGTACAAAGGAGATTGAGAAGAATATAATCACTGGGAAGGTCAATTGGGACCTATTCTAGCTCCCTATGGCCATTTATAACTTCATATGAGTGTAGAAATAATTCTATAAACTAATTAACTTTAGATAATCCAAATTGACATAGGGAAGTGAGTAGTGATCACCTAGTGAGAAAAGGAGAAGTCTATTTTTTTAATATGTTTATTGGTAATATGATTATCATTGATGTCAAAAGGGAGATTATTTTCATGAGATTGGAGAGAAGAGCATGTTTTAAAATTTCATAGTGTAAAGTTGTCATGCTTTTATAGAGACCATTTCTAGAGGATTGAAGAGAAAATAATTAAAGATCTATTATGGGTTTTTTGAGTGCATCCTAGATATATGGTTTGTAGGTTCAGATGAAGAGAAATGAGATCATAAATAATTTATTTTAGCTATCAGATATTATAGGGTTTCTTAGTTAAACCCTAAGGGTTTAAGCCATGGCATTCATCAGCATGTTTTATTTTTAGGTTGACTAGATATAAGGAAGAACCAATTACTTAATTCATTATCTTCATTATACAACCAACCCCTTCGACCTAACAATTACCAGCTCAAGCAATGATCAAAGACCTTAATATTTCTTAAGTCCTATACTTAATATTTATCTTTATTTGATCAATGGTTAGTGCTTAATCATATGTTAAATATCCAAAAAATCATAGAAAATTTAATTTATCAAAGGTAACTATGAGTAAATGTGCTAGTGATAAGTGTCACAATCATGAAGTTTGCATAGTAAATTTACGGAGTGGTTTAAATTCAACTAGTCAAAGATTAACATGGGAATGCCAAGTGTCACAATAGCAAGAATTGATATAAAATGTGCAAAATGAACATGAGGATGCCAAGTGTCACACTAATAGGAGCTTTTTAAAGATAAAGATCAAGCTTCTTCCAAGGATCAATAGTGAGTGTGTTATTATGCAATGAAGATCTAATAGAGTGAGTGGAATCAATGGGATTAAGTGATTTATGTTTAATGACTTAGAAGAAATTTAAATATTGAGCTACTTTGATGATATCAATAGAGAATATTCATTCCAAAGTCTCAATAAGAAATGAGATCAAACCAAGTGCTCATGGTTTAATGTTAGATAGAGGTAAAGTTCATTCAACTTTCAATATCTAATGACACATGAGAGCTTAGATCAATAGATCTAATGGATGCATTTCAAAGTTAAAAATTCAAAGTTCAAAAGCGTACAAAGATCTAATGGAGTGATTAAGCATGTTCATGGTGGGAAATTTAAGATCAAAGGCCAATATTTAAAGATGTGTTTATCCCAATGGTCAAGTGATGAAACATTCATGTAAGCTATAAAATATGGCATAGACAATGAAATAGATTGTTGTGATCGATCAAATTTGTGTAATATGGCATGTAAATCAAAAGCAAAGCCTAGTATATGCTAAAAATAGTAATGAGACAAATAATCATGGTGGTGGAGCATGAATTCAATATGAAAGAAACTTGTTGTTTAATAAATATGAAATGAGTCTAGAATTGGCATGATTTGTTAAGCAAACAAGTATGAACGTAGAAAATATGTGAAACCTAGATCAAATACTCATATTTATATGTCATCTAGGATATAGGTCAAAGTTGATGAAGTGGTTGAATTATGTCAAATATAAAATATAGATACATAGAGGAAGAGGGGTAGAGTGGAAGAGAAGAGAGAGATGAAGAGCAAAGTTTGAATAGTTACAGAAGAGACTTGTAACAATAAATTGGAGTTGGATTCATTTATGAATAAATATTATAATCTAGAGTTGTAGCTCCATCAATATAATTTTTATGTTCCATTAGAAGATCTTATTTGGTGCTTAGTTAGGGAGTTGGTGCTGCCTTATAGTAGGTTCTCTTAAATTAGATGATTGGTGTCTTCTTAGGGTTGGTGCCCTTACACATTGTAACCAGTGAGGTTTCAACTATGAGGTTGGATTATAATAGTAGATTATATTAGTTATTTATCATCATGGTTTTTACCATATTGGGTTTTCCATGTACATATGGTGTTGTGTCTAATTGTGTGTATGTGATCTCTACATATATTTTTAATCTACATTAAAAGTTTTAAAAAGGACTACGTCAATCTACTGATTCATCCCCCCTCTTAGTAGATAGTTATTTTTCAATAATTTTAAGGTCTAATTTATGGAGTGGAAGGATAAGGGACCCAATATATGTTTCTTAACACCTCTTATATATATATTATTGTGAAACTAAAGGTCAATTTAGATAAAAGTGTAAGAAAAGGGTGAAAGAAGACCAAGAAATGACTACAAACATTGAGTACAAGTGTCCAGAAGTTGTTTAGTAGTTAGGATGAGTTTGACGATGGAAATGAAATTTTTATAACTCTTCCTTAACAATGAAAATGTGGTAGTAGTCCTTAGTATGATTTAGAACACTCAAAATATGCTTATGATGAAGGCAGTTTCAAGAAGACTTATTGAAGAGTTTCTATGCCACATGTGAAGAGGATGCTTGGTTTGAGATGGAAACATGTATATATCAGTTTCATAACCTCACTTACACTTAATTATCATGTAATTTAATTGGTATTCACATTTTTACACTTATCCTTATGATCCTTCAACTTCATTCTTCTCTCTCCTCTCAAATTCTATAAATACTAACCATTTTGGTTCTTGAATGATAATTCCACACCTAGTATGGTGAAGCCCTACTAGTTTGATGTTGTACTTTGCCTTTGAATAATAATTTTTTTTTTTTTGAGTTAATGAACATATTTTATAAGTGTGATAAGTGATGTATGGTGAGATTTAGTGATAAAAAACTATCCTTATCTTCCCTTTGTCCTTTCATGTCTAGTGCAAAAAGTTCTCACTCTAACAGGTCATATGGAGCATATCTAGTGTGTTTTCCTTGATTAAAGTGTTAAAGTGTCATTATAGTTTTCAATTTTACCTATGGTCCAATTAAATTGAGTATCTTCATGCATATCACTTCTGTATTAAAATACTAATGTTAGAACATCTTAGGACTTCAAAGCTAGTGTTGTAGGTCTTGTTTCTTAGTGCAAGATGTATGATGATATTTTGGAAATCCTCATGATGTATAAAACCCTTATATTAGTTTAATTTCATGCATATTTTTCCCCTTTTCCCACAAGTAATCAATTAGTATAGGTGATAAGCACTTAAAGTCAATTTAGGGAGATAACCTTCAAACCTAGAGGTCTATCTCTACTATAGGCAATCCACAGGCCTAGAGGTATTCCATTTTTTCTAAAATATTAGATTAGGCTTAAATAAAATCCTCTAGGGTGAAATATTTAGTTAAAATAGTTCTATCACACATGATGGGACCAAGTTCCAAGAGAGTGGAAATATTTTTGGTGTGTCTTTCCTCTAATTAGATTTTAGAAGTAAGCAAGATAAAACTAATGGTGACTCCAAATTAAATATTCTATTTGTAATCAACCCACATATCCCTTGTTAAAATTTTTGACAATTTTTTTTATTTTATATTTCCCATGAGGTTGATATGAATAGCTATGATGAATATCCCTTCTATGAACCTCCCTATCAACCTTAATATGAACCATGTTATACCCCTCAATATCCCTATCAAAATGGCTACCAATCCTATGAGGCATCATAACCCTATGGTCATCCATTTCCTTTTCCATATGGACATCATGTTGTTGGATAGCCTCATGAGGAAGAACATCAAGAATCCTATCAAGAAATGCCTTCCTATCAACCATAATATGACACTTACCAATTATATCATGATGCCTATCAACCTCAAGAGTATTATTATTAGTCTTGTCATGAGGAATAAAATGATTCCATTTATTGTACATCAATATATCACAAGGCAAGATTTGAATTATTACAGGGTCAAATAGGATAAGTTAAATCTAAATTCAACCACCACCATTACCCTCTTCCTTCTCCATCAACCCCATCTTATATCAAATCCTTATTGGCACTCATACCAAGCTTACCAGATAAAGAAGAAATGATGATAAAATGGGATGATGAGTTTTATGTGCTCTCTAACCATCTCATGGAATGGTTAAGAGGTTTGGTCTAGGGGTGTATGTATATGTGGGAGATTTTTGAATAAAAAACTCAATGGGATATCAAGGAGTAGTTGCATTTGGCCAAAAAGTGTCTCCAATGATCAATATATAGACTAAAGATGTGGGAAGACAAAGAGCTTAAAAATGAGCCTACATATGTTAAAGAGCCTCAAGGAGGATATAACGAAGGTGAAATTATTATGGGAGGAAGTGTCTTTCCTATTAACCAACCCAACTTGTCATTCCCTTATGAGCTCACTCAAGAAGTCCTTTTCCCCATATCCATTCTTAAGCCCTCCATCAGACCTCATGTTCCCTCTCCATCTTATGAGCCTATACATCAAACTCCCACCTCATCCCTTCTTAAAAAAGAACACATTTTGAGGGAAGCAAGTGAAGAGGAGCAAGCTCAAGCCACAACCGATAAAGAGGATGACTCAAGTGACTATGAAGAATAAATCACCATAGGTACCCCCTTGGTGAAAGTAAGTGTAATTCCATCTTCTTGAGTGAAGAGAAGAATGTTGAAGGTCATATTACAACTAGCCATATAGAATTTAATTAAATATTGAAGGAAGAGGTACTTGATAAAGATCCCATACATGCTAAGTCAGTTGATGTCCATGATGAAACAACCCTTGAACATGACAATCATGAGGAGAAAGACATTGATTAACCTATTACAGTTGCACACAAGGAATTTGATCAGTTAATGAAGGAATAGGTGTTTGAGAAAGACTCCATATCTAATCATGAGGTTGTTGATTATCCTAACAAGCATGATGTTGAGTGTGTCATCAAGCATAAATAATAATGTATTGTTAATAATGAAGATGAACTTAAAGTCACTATTCAAGAATCTATAATCATGAAGTAACTTATTCAATATATTATCAAAGAAGTTGTAGTCCTAGAAGAGTCTCATGAATTAAAAATAAAATATTTTATCCTTGAAGAGCACTCAACACCTAAACATGAGGTTGAACCATTTATAGATACATTGGATCATTAAAAATACTAGCTTGATAGATTCATACATCAAGAAGACAAAGTTGAAGAGGTGGTGGTTCTCAAAGATAAAGAGAACAAGGATGGTTGGTAGTAGCAAATGAAAAAATTTCAAGAACTTGAATCACTTTTTTGAGTTGAGGGCAAAGTACATGAGAAGGTAGATAAATAGGTATCTATGGAGTATGATGATAAAGATTAGATAGATTACACAAATCTCCTTGATGATCTTGAAGAGCTTGTAGATAATGAGGCAGTTGTTCTTTTTCAAGACACCTTAGAGGTCAAGGAGATATGCTTTGATGGGGAATATTTGAGTCAGGTTTCACTTAATGATTCTTATGAGGAGGTTGATATTGTTGAAATTCAAGAGGAGTTAACCTTCATAGGTGATTTATTTGAAATTGCCTTGGTTTCATTAAATATCATGCAAAGGAGATTGGAAAACATCATGAAGGAGATGAATATTTTAATGCTAATGTTCAAAGGGAAACATGCTTCATGTACTCCTTCATTTCATGAAGCAAGAAAGGCTTAAAACTTTCCATTTGATCCAAGAAGAAGAATTTATTTTATTTTAGTTTGTGTTTAATTTAGTTTATTCGGGTTGTATGTGTGTGTTCCATAAGTGCTCATGAAGCACAAGTGTGTCATGTGTTGTTTTGTGTCTTAGTCATATTGTTTCTTGTGTTTTGGTCTATTTTCAAAGGAAAATTCAATGTCATACTTGTGCATAGGTGAATCCATAGCCCAATGGATAGGAATAGGCTACCGGTCTTTGTCATAGAAAGTATACCATCCCTAGGAAATCACCAAGAATGTTGATTATTTTGACCACAAGTCAAAATAGGTCAATCCCCTACAAACTAAAAATTTGGTCATAAATTTTATTAGAGTGATTTAGGTCACCCATGGTCTTAGAAAGGTTTATAGGGTCCAACATTATGTCTAAGTTTTATGACATTTACTTAAAGTCCCTTTAAGTGATGTTCTATTACCTTTTAGGAGGTCATTTATGGGTTATATGGATTTATTGGGGTAATAAAGCTATCAAAAACTCCCTCCATGTTCCATGTGTTCAAAATATATCATATAATTATCTCTTAATTGACAAAGTCTACAGGTATAAGTTTAAATAAAGAAAACACTTGAAAAAGAGAGTATTAGAGCCACTTGTATAGACTTGTATGGGCTTTGGCAAGTGAAAGAACTTAAGGGATGTCATTTTACATTCCCCATACTCACTTCCATGCTCAATATTCTTTGGAAACTTCCAAAAATCAGGAAAACCATTCTAGTTCTTCCATCGCCCTCTTGGGAAGCCTCCTAAAGACCAATGGTTTGTGGATGTTATGGTTAACATGGATAGATTTGGATTGAATTTTTTCAATGGGTCATCATAATCCCTATGCACTTTCATTTTGTGGTAATAATTTATAGATTGGCCAATTGTGCTTTACGAAAAAATGCTAAGAATAAAGGTGCTTGTTGAGAGGTGTCCAATCCCACCACATTACAAATTTGATGATTTTCATTTTTAGAATGGTCTCTCTACTATAGGTTGGATATGAAAGGATAATAATATTGTTTTTAAGTTTCATTCAATGCTCTCATACATTTGCATATTGCATATTATGGTGTAGAAGATATCTTCTTCTTTCTATGTCAATTTTTTTCTTCTTTGGATGATTGGATTCCAAATTATCAATGAATATTTTTAGAGTAATGAGTAAGTAATGAGATTTAGAGTGACAAAGAATATGCTATTGGTAGAAATGATCTCAACATAATAGTCTTTCCTCCATGAGAGAGAGGTTGAATCTTTAGGACTTGGTTGCCAGGCTCATGACTTGAGATAGTCTATCTTCAAAGGTTTAAACTATTGATTATAGAATATGTACATCTTGATGAAATATCCATTATGAATTGAAACATCTAAAATACATTATATATGCATGTGGATTGAGTGATTCAAGGCCTTTCTTGAGGTATTTATTCCTTGTGTACTTATTTACAACTAGCAACTTGAATGTTGAGGAAGAATGTTGTTGGTTTTCTCATAGGTAGAGCTTTGAGACAGAGTTGGAGTGCTTTTAAAATGGGTTTGATGGAATTTGAAGAGTATTTTTTGGTTTTAAAGTGTGACAAGGCCTTGGCAATAATATTGTCTCATAGTCTCTCAAAATGATGCATACACTTCATGCAAAACACAAAAGGTCACTTAAGGTAGTCTTACCTTAATTTCTCCAAAGTCAGTCTTGACTTGACACGATTTCATGATGTGAATGAGGCCATGGGAAACTAAGTTAAGAAAATCACATTGATAATGCACTCATGACATAGTATTAACATGCTAAGGTAATATAAAATGTGCTTGGTTGAGTATTAAAATATATTGGATGGTGTTTCAAGTTTAGATAATGTTAACTAAAAATATATAGAAGAATACATGTTACTCAATTCAAAAAGGGACTAAGAGTTATAATAAGCTTTCAAACATTATTACCTTAGTGATGGAGTATGAGACATGGTCTCAATGCATAAAATAGAGGCATGGGATACTAATATAAATGATATTAGAGCAAGGTATGGAAATGACCTAACTATTTCAAACACGTAGAGCAATTTATAGGCTCTTTTTAAATAGTGACCTACAACCAACTTGGTACTTCATGAGTGAACAATCTTAGACCTCAGAGCTAGCATTGAGTTTAAAAAGTGTCTTATGAACAAGAGAGTAGTCTATTTTTATCTAAGAGGGTTTTAATAACCTCAAGAGATTATCCATAAGTGAAATTCACATATTTTCACATATGGAACCTAAAAGCTTACTAAACTTAGAGTTACACCTACAAAGCATTTTAGAGCTTGGTGCAAGCCAAGTATGAAAAATGATTAATATAAGTAAGTGGATTGAATAGACAAAATTTAGAGGTTTAGATGAGTTCATTGGAGGATCTAAGATAATCATATGTTCCTAGTATAGTAGAGGTTATTTACATTGGACTTAACTTGAGGTGACAATCTATACAATTTGAATCCTTGACTATCAACCTATGATATGTAAGAAGAGATCATTAGAGAATGGGTAGATAGTGTTGATTGTAAATGGTGGAATAATAAATATTTATTTTAGTATTAAAGGACCATTGATGAAGTGATAATGTTACTAGATTATCTCTTAAGAGGTTGTGTACATAGAATATTCAGGCAATCCTTTGCACTTTTAGTTATGTTCTCACATGTGTGGTATGAATGTATCCATCTTAAGATTGATTTAAAAATGAATAATAGGATATAAACGATAAAATAATTCTCAATATGGACACATAATCCTTATCTATACCTTAAAGTGGAAATTTAAGTAAGGGTTAGGTTGACAACTCAGTTAACTCTTTACACAATACAATTTTAGGCTAGTTTGAAGGAGAATTGAGAGGTTGAAGGTCCTAAATAAGTGTTAAAACTTTTAAATTTAGAATAAAGGGTCCTCATGACCCAATATAAATATTTAGGGTCTCAAATTTACCAAGTAAATAGGTCAAATATCCTCTATTTTGTCTCAGAGGTTAGGTACTCTTGAAAATCAAACATCTTACCAACCTAGTAAATAGTGCAAGTCAAACTGAAATGCATGGTAAGAGGTCTTGGAGACATCAAAGAGTGATGTTTAAGGTGTGTTTATAGGTGAATAAGTGCTTAAGAGAACTTACACATGTTCATACCACCTAAATCGGTCAAGAATGCTCTAGACACAATCAAACATAGATAGGCCTAGACTAAGCCAAAGGCACTAATGGGTCTCAATATCATTTATAAGGACACATGAACATTATAACCACATTGATGATTCTAAAGGAGGGTTTTAAGACTATTTATACCATTTGGTTTGCATATGAATCACTCAAGTTGGTCAGATTTGGCTCAATTCACTCCAAGCCTATCCAAAATGTAGTCAACAACCTGATAGGGCGTTTTCTTTCACTCCCACCTATATGGATAAGGAACATGGGAAGATAAGAAGCTAAAAATAGTTGGAGGGGTCTTATACCTCCACTTTGTGGAATTTATTAATAGATTGGATGTATAACTTTTATGAACAATCCTTAAGGGTTAAAACCACCTAAAACCCTCCAAAACCCTTGATCTTGACCTGATTAGAAAGATAAAGAAGGAGATGATTCAAAATGAGATAATTTTTACTAGAAATTGATTGGAAATTTTAGAAGACTCTCCTAGACTCCTTTATATTAAGTTGTATTATATGGACACTGTATGAATAAGGTATAAAATAGTGTTTTTAACAAATTTTAGGTGTTTTGTAGGTACAAAGGACACTGAGAAGAATATAATAAATTTTGAAGGTAAATTAGGACCTATTATAGCTCCTTATGTCCATTTATAACCTCAGATGAGCTTGGAAACACTTCTACCAAATCATTCACTTCAGGAAGTCCAAACTGGCATAATGAAGTGAGTATTGATCAACTAGTGAGAAGAGGAGAAGTCTTTTTTTGGGATATTTTAAGGCCTAATTCATGGATTGGAAGGATAAGGGACCCCATACAGGTGTCATAACACCTCTTATATGTATTTTATTAAGTAATTAAAGTTCACTTGAGTGACAAGTGTAAGAAAGGGGTGAAAGAAGACCAAGAAATGACTACAAATAGTGAGTAGAAGTGTCCATAAGTTGGATAGTAATTAGAGATGAGTTTGATGATGGGAATGACATGTTTATAAATCCTCTTTGATAGTGAACATGTGTTACTTATCCCTGGTCTACTTTAGATCACTAAAAAGGTGCCTATGATGAAGGAAATTTCAAGAAGACTTATTAAAGAGTTTCTATGCCACATGTTAAGAGGATGCTTGGTTTGAGATGGACACATATTTATATCAGTTTACTGACCTCTATTATAATTAATTATCATGTAATTTAACTAGTCTTCACATTTGAACACTTGTCTTTGTGGCCCTTCAGCTTCATTCCTCTCTTTTTGTTTCACTAAATTTTGAATCTGTTTGATGTTTAAGGAGAAACAAAGATGAAGGGTAGGGATTAAAGATTAGAGAGAACCCATATTGGTTACACATCATATCCAAATTATTTTGATCACTCCTCTTTAGCTAGGTAGGACTACCTATGAATAAGAAAGCACTACCACCAAAAATATTTGTTAGTAAAGATATGAGTGGGCTACCAAACTACACGCTTATTCCCCAAAGTGTCAAACTTCCTTAGGGATGATAGTCCACTTTTTGAAACAAAATGATAATGAATGGAAAAATGAAAGAGAGAGTAAGAGAGAGATATTCATATGATTATTGTAGTCTGAGTATAATAGAGAGTGACATAGTACATGTAATGTGAGTTATTATTATTTTTGGAGGTTATTTAGGCAGGCTTAGAGAACTTGGTAGAAATACATAGTAGCTGACATTAGTTAGGCTACCAATGTTGGTAAGAAGATATGACTAATGTCAGTTATGTGACTAATGTCAGTAGGGGCATTAGTTTCTCAAGATGTTGTAGGAGACTTTTCTGAGTTAAGAGTTGGATGTTGGTTAGGTTTATGAGGTTGGGAAGAGTTGTAAGGGAGTGGGTAAGACTTAGGTGGGTCTAGATAGAGGGTTGGTAAGTTTGAAGTAGAGGGAAATAGTTGAAGGAGTTTTATAAATCCTCCCCAAGAAGAGTTAGGATGTTCATAAAATGATAAATATTATAACATAAGTAGTTATAAAATGACTATTTAAAAGAATTACAAAACATAGAGATATACTTAGCTGGTGAAATGGATGAACTATGAGTGTTAGATAGATGGCTTTGATGAGGTGTGTTGAAGAAATACATGAATAGAAAAGATAAGCATGTGCTAACTATTCAGAAGAATCCAAGCTCTGTTTAGTATATCAATTCCTAATTTGGATTGATTTATGTAGAATAATGGTAAGCTTGGATGTAGAAAGTTGAATGCTAAAGCTTGTATGTGAATGATTGAGTTTTTCTAATTTTTATTGACCTAAACATTAGCTTGGAATTTGGCTTAAGTAACTGATGTCGATGATCCTACCAATGTCAATTATGGGTTGATCAATGTCAGTGGCATGAGAATAGGTAAAATGGATATATTTAGCCTATTTTCTATTCCTTCTCCTGCCAAGTGTGGTATCCATTAGGAAATAGTAAAAATGCAAGGTTAAGAAGGACATAGTTAGTTAAGAATTTATGTTTGGGGTGAGAATAAGTCATGGGTAGTTAGGATTAGGGGACTAAGTCTTAAGGTGACTCAGAGGGTAAGAATTAGTCTTAGGATGAGGTGGCTAGGTAATGTGGCATAAGTAGTTTTTAATTAACTTAACTAAATATTTTAAATTAATTAAATACGTGAGGGGTGAAAACATGGGTTAGGAAGGCTAATTATTAAAATGGGATCAAGGGGGGTTTTGACACAGGAAGTTACAAACATGTGTGACATAATTTTGGTGTCTACATTTACCCCTTTTTATCTTATAATTTGTACTAACAAGTTACAAGACAAAAATAAGAATTGGATGATCTAGGTATAGGATGAAGTATTCCTCCTTAAAATAGGAATTAATGGAGGAAAATATAGAATTAGGTATTAATTTGATAAGGAGTTATTTGGGTGGGTAGATGTTGAGTGAGAGCATGGTAACATCACTACTTGTGTGTATACTATTACGAGTTATAGTTGACATAATAAATAACAAGTAAAGGCAAGGAGGACTCAGATAAAAATAATCAAATCATAGGTTGTAAGTGATAGATGATAAGGTTAAAATTATCAAATTTATAACTCTAATGATCCATGTGTTCTAGGTATCTAAGGTAGGAAGTGCTCCTAGTAAACACAAAAGGTTACAGGTGATAAGACTGGTTTAGGCATGATCTAAAACACTTGATATACATGTATGTGTAGAATAGCCAACTATAGCAAGGTAACATAAGTGATCAAGACAAGTAATGCAATGTTGGTTTAAAAGGGTCAATGGTTGAGGAGATATTCATGATCTCTAGTTAGAGTCATCATGGGTGGATATTTAAGTAATCTCCAAGGTTAGTTATCATGATCAAGGAAATATATGTGATATCTAAGGTTAGTTGTCATGGTTAGGAATATATACGTGATCTCCAAGGTTAGTTGTCATGGTTAGGGAGATATACGTGATCTCCAAGTTACCCCAGACTGAGGGTGTAGTCCAAAGGGTGGTGGTTGGGGTTGAAAACTCTAATGTTAAGGTTTACAATGTTATTTATGCCAGTGATGTTGGTAAGAATTATTATTGACATCAATGCCTTAGGTCAAGACTGTTGATGTCAGTGGGAGACTAAATCTGACAAAAAGGGGTTTGATAGCCCACCAAAACTCATTTGAAATAGTTGATTGGAGAAAAAGAGTTTTGAGTGTTGGTGTGGGTAGAGATGGTAGAGCTAAGAGGGGACCCAGCTGGAGGCATGCCACCATAAGATCCATCTATTCTAGCTTAGAAGAGACAAAGAGATGAGGTTAGATCTTTGAGTTGAATTTGAGTTTAAGGTTGTTAATTTTTGATTTGGGTGAATTTGGTATGGTTGGGGGGAGAGAGGGTAATTAGAGGGGTAGGAAATGGGGTGAGGGTAGGTTTAAGGTAAATTTAGGAGGGGTTTGGGCATATTTTTTATAGAAAAACCAAAATGTGGGAGATGGGTTGTTCAGCCCTAGGGCTAAACCAATCATTAATGTCGATGGAGTTCACTAACATCAAATGAAAAGGTACCAATGTTGGCTAACATCTGATGTTGACATCGGTAGCCTTAACTGATGTCAGTCATAGAAAAAACCCCAAATAGGAAGAAAAGGTTCATTTTGGATCCTTAGTTGAGTTAGTCATCAAGCCTAATGGCTGAGCTAACCTCAAAAGACCTTATATCGACTGAGTGCTACCTACATAGCCTGATTGAGGGCCTCAAGCCAATGTAGTTCTCTTAATGCATAGGGAAAAAGGGTGAGGTATGGTTTAAATTTTTTTAATGGAAGTGGTTAGGAAAAGGTAGGTTGAAATAGGTCATGGGACCTAGGGCTTAAAATATAAGTCATGGAGTTGAGGGTATGATACATAGGCCATGGGGCCTAGAGTTTAAGATATAGGCCATGGGGCTTAGAGTTGAGAGATAGGCAATTAGACCTAGGGTTAAGAGATAGGTAGTTAGGCCTAGGGTTTAGAGATAGATAATTGGGCCTAGGGTTTAGGTGGGTTAATAGGTTAGATAGTTAGGTGGGTATATGACTAAGATAACCTTAAAAGACCCCATATCTATTGAGTGATTCCTACATATATCAAATGAGGGACTTAGACCAATGTAGTTCTCTTAGAGAGAAGGAAAAAAAGGGCAGAGGTTTATATTGGAAAGTATGTGACTTGAGGGTTATGTATGTGGATGGAGGCTAGGTAGGAGTTAACATTATGAGATTGACTACCTACACTAATGACAAGGATGAGGAGGGATGTCACCATGGATGAGTGGGATCATATGGTAGCCATAGGGTTAGGAGGAGTGAAACAATATTTCTAGGTTGCACATGATGTTATCTTAATGATAGCTTTGATAGAGAGGTGGGATCACACCACCAACACCTTCCATTTACCTACTAGAGAGTTGACAATGATATAAGAGGACATGTATAGGATCTTATAGTTACCACTCCAAGGTGAGGATCTCTTCTTATGTTCGAGAGAGGAGAATGATATTCATATGGTGACATTATTTAGGGAGCATGTCAGTGAGGTAACCTATAATTTGGTGAGCTTTACATATGAACTGATGTACACTACTGATGAGGAGCAACATCAGTTGAGTATCTTAATGATGATAGGGATTATAGTATATGTACTACCAAACATAAATGGGGGGAGATTTCCTATTGCATTGACAAGTGTGTTGGCATAAATAGTTGAGCAATAGACCGTGTATTTATGGGGACTAGCTTTTTTGGTATAGTTATATAGAGAGTTGGGGTTTGAGGCTATAATAATGGTATAGTTTGTGTGTTATACATTTACTATATTTCTGGGAATATGAGCACATCATGGTGACATGACCATTGGGGCTACCCACCAAGATTACAACTAGTTTTAGGGTTAGGTTCAGATGATGGAGAGAGGCTATGGCCCAGACATGAGTATACATCATAGTGCAAGACATTAATTATTATATGCATATGATAGATGGATTGATTCCCATAGATATTTTTTAGAGGCCCTACTTGACATACCCTACATTTAGAGGATAGGTAGAGTAGCTTGTTAGTTTACAAAGGACATTATGGGTTAGAGGGAGATGAGCTAGAGAGTTAGATATGATACCCATGGCATGGGTTAGGAGATAGTTTAGATCATTACAAGATGTGCCTCCTACCTTTCCTTGATATACGAGGGATGATATAGAATCACCCTTACCCTTTCCCTAGGAGATAGATGGGCCAGATTTTGAGGAGCTACCAATAGGACTGAGTGTAGTAGATCCTAGATGCACATCAGCTTGTCTTACTTGATGGATAGGTTTACATCCCATGGTGCAGGTCAAGAGGCCACCATTAGATATATAGGGAGTGATGAGAGAGATAAATGTAGTCATATAGGCCCAAAATATAGTGGTATAAGCCCAATAGGTAGTAGTGCATGCCTAAGATATAACACAAGCATAGGTGTTGGTATTATAGGGGTGGGTTATGACATTGCAGGGATAAGTCAAGGCATTATAGGGCCAGGTTATTACGCTGAAAATAGAGAGAGATAGTTTGAGAGCAATAGGATAGGCTACTCTTCCTCTTCCACCATAGGGACCAATATAGGGGCCTACATTAGGATTGATGGGTCTGTCGTAGACTATATCTATAAAGAGGTATAACACTATTTTAGATGAGATTGCATATTATGAGAGGGCCATCAGGGAGTTCCTATAGATTCATATGTATTTTGAGTTTAGAGAATAGGAGAGATTAGTGACATGTGCCATAGATTTTAATTGACATAGATGTAGATAGGCTAAGAGTGGTGATGATACTACTTCTTCATGACCACAACTATAGCCTTGAGTATTTTGAGTTCTAGATGTGGTTATTGATGTTGTTATATATGTTATATACAAATTGGCCTATGAGCCAAAGATGAGAGATGCACTTTTTAAGAGAGAGATGATACTGATATGATCTATTGATGTACATTCATATTCAATGCATATATATATATATATATATATATATATATATATATATATATATATATGAGAGTTTGTTATTTTGAGATGTGTTTATGTGATGGTGATGATGTTTGAAGTTAGTATAATGATGTGGATGTTTATGTTATGTTATTTTTATGTTAATGCCGAGAATGTTAGTTGAGTTAGACTATCATTTCCCATATGTGTGATGGTGTGTGCATGGTTGATTGGTTAGCTTCATCTTAGCATTTTTCCATATTTATGATGGTGTATGCTTAAAATGAATAGGTTGGGTATGTTAATTTTATTTCATCATATTTCCATATTTGTGATGGTGTATGCTTAAAATAAATGGCATAGGCTTGATAATTTTCCTATTTATTATTGTTTAGAGAAACTATGGTTTCATATTAGGTGGATTTCATGTGGGATTATATGAAAGGGATTAATGGGTAATGATTTGTTAGGTTTAGTATGGTTTTTGGGTAGTTATTTGAGTATCCTTTCTTGAGATGGATATGTGTTAAACACATAACTCTAAGAATCAAGAAAAAATGGTAGAAAGGTGAGAAGGTGACTGAATCTTGTTTTGAGATGCGATCTCAAAAGAGAAATCGACATGTGATTGGGATGGGAAAGAAAGAGGTATGATACTCACGTATTAGCAAAGACCATAATCAAAACATAAATAGGCTTAGGAGTATGATCATCTTTCATGCTTTGCATCATTTGACCATTTGTTTGTTAGAGAAGCGTCATACTCACCTTATCTTAAGTGAGTTCAAAGTCCCTTGAAAGAGTATGAGGGGAAAAAGGTAAAAGGAGTGAGAGTGTTTGGGTAGCATAACCTTCTTAGTGGGGGTGGTATGCCCCTTCTGTGGGTGACCAGAGAGTGACTATGGGCAAGTCCATGACTTAAAGTTTTTTTTTTTGGTATAAGCTGATCAATGTGGGAAGCCTACAATGGGATTTTATTCGTGTTGAGGTCATATGAAGTTAATAAATATGAGAAGCTTCTAAGCCAGTATTTTTCTTGTTAACAAAGCTTGGCTTAACCATCCTTCAAGGGAGTGGTCTAAGCTTTTGTTTTTTATTTTTAATATCTATCCTTCAAGGGAGTAATCTATTTAGAATATCAAGGAGAAGTTACATAGTTTTCCTTTAAGGGAGTAGTCTACATTGATAATCATGACCTGAGAGATTATAACTTGTTTATGTATCCCATTTTTTTTTGCTTTAGTCATGGATAGGACTATAGAGGCTTAGAGGTTTTTCCACTTTGAGTAACCATAACACTTCATAGGTTAACTGAGTATGTAGGAATAAGGGTTAAGAGGAAGGGAGATGAACGTAATAAGGTTGTTCAAGGGATGAGTTTAAGTTAAACATGAGTTGAAGAATCACTTGATTAACAAAAGAATGGTTGTAGGTGTAAAGCATTTAAAGGCTCAGGTGTTGGCCTTCCTTTGAGATAAGACAAGCAATAAGTTCCTGAGCCATACTTATGAGTTAAGATGTAGGTTCCAAGCCAATTAGGAGCAAACTTACCCCGTTTGCTTTTCTATATGTTTGTCACATGTTGATTTTCCTTTAACATGAAATCTCTGATATTGAAATCTCACTCCTTGAGATTTTTTTTATAATCATGTTTGATATGATTTTGATAGATTTGGAGGTGGTTGAGGGCTATGAGATAGAGTTCATCAAGCAACTCAAGTTGAGCCAAATGTTCTTGGTGAAAGTCATCATTAGTATGTCTTGTAGAGAAATGCAAAGAGAAGGAATCTAGACCTCAAGAGGCAAAATAGCTTCCATCTCATAAACCAAGGAAAAAGGTATAGCCCCTATAGGGGTTTAAATGCTAGTACAGTAAGCCCATAAAGCAAAAGGAATGTGCACGTGCCAATCCTTGCTAGTATCATTGACTACTTTCATGAGGATTTTAGTTAAGGTTTTATTAGAAGCTTTTACCTATCCATTTGCTTGTGGATAGTACAATGATGAGAAGCTTAATTTGATTCCAAAATCATCACAAAGATTTTGGATAGTCTTATTTTTGAAAGATTTGTTGTTGTCTATTATAATTTTATGGGGGATACCAAAATGATAGATGATGTGAGGGTTGATAAAATGCACAATTTTTTTAGCCTTAGTGGAGATGAGAGGAATGGCTTTGACCCACTTGGTGAAGTATTCAAGAGCATTAATTCATGATAGAGAGATGAATGAGGGTTTATCTAACTGATTAGATCCAAACCCCATTGGGAAAAGGGCCAGAAGTGTTTGGTGACTTGTAAGGTATGGCTTGGAATGTGAAGGAGGTTAGCATGTTGTTGACATTTAACACAATTCTAAACATAATAATTATAGTCTCGATGGAGTGTTGGCCAATAGTAGCTAAATCAAAGGATACATTTGGTAATTGTGTTACCATTGAAATGTCCACCAAAAATCCTATCATCAACTTCCTTAATGGAAAAGGGGATCTCAATACTAATAATGCATCTAAGGAGGAGAACACCAAAACCTCACTTGTAGAGAAGTCCCCCTAGTATAGTGTAATGAGTGGCACATTTCATGAAGGCACATCTCCCATTATTAGAGAGGTCACGAGGGGTAATATAAAAGGAGAGGTAATCCATGAGTTGCTTATACCATAAGTCATGTGGGTTGTGTGTTATATTGCCTATAAAAAGGATGTTAGTTGATACATAGGAGGGTAATGTTAAGTGATGTATAGTGACATATATTTTTTAGGATGAGGGTGAAGAGGGTATGTGTGAAGCAAGAGAAGCCATTATGTTAGACATTTTTTTTGTAGATCAAGGAATAGTTTGCAAGAGGTAGGAGTAAAATGATTCTAATAGCATATTTACATATTGTTTATATCATTGAAAAATTTTCTTTTTTACATAGGTAGGAACCATTAACCTGATTAACCACTAGCTGGGAGTCACCAAAAATGGTTATTGATTTGACACCTAAGAAAATAGCCATTTGAAGCCCTAAGATCAAAGCTTCATATTTAGCCATTTTTTTAGTACATTTAAAATCTAGTTTAAATGACAAAGGTATAGGCTCTCCATCAAGAGGATGACCCCCACACCCCCACTATGTTGACATTTAGACCTATCAAAGAACATCATCATTTGATAGGAGATGTCATCGATGGAGATAATTGCAATAGATTTGTCAAGGAATTAGAGATTTGAAGGTTGGTTGTTAGGTAAAGGAGTAGTAGCTAATTGGTCAATGATCATTTTCCCCTTGATAGAATTTTGTTCAATAAATTCCAAGTTAAATTTAGCAAGGAACATGAACCATCGATTTGCATGTTGGTTGTGATATGGCTTGGATTGCATGTATTTGAGGGGATCAATATGGGTGATGATGTAGGTTTTTTTATTTAAGAGGTAATATCGGAGCTTAAAAGTTGTAAAGACCAATGCAAGATAAAACTTTTTGATATGGGTATATCAAGTTTCATAATCAATAAGTGTGTGGCTTATGTAGTAAACCACTTGTTTTTAATTGTGATCATCTCAATGTGTAATCATAACACCCAAAGAATGGTTTTTTGTAGAGATGTAAAGGTAGAAAGGCTAGTTTTCCTTAGGTGGAATAAAAATTGGTGGGGAAAAGAGATATGATTTGAGTGCATCAAAGGCTTCCTATTAATTTGTATTTTAATGGAAGGAGACATCTTTTTTGAGGAGATGGTGAAAGGGTTAACAATGATCTGATAACTAGGAGATGAAGTGATGGATTGACTAAAGCTTACCTTGTAGGATATGGAGTTATTTGATATTAGTAGGTGGAGGCACATCTAGTATTTCTCTAACTTTAGTAGGGTCGACTTAAATACCATAGAGAGAAATGATAAATCCTAAGAGCTTACCAAAAAAGACACCAAAGATGCATTTATTTGGGTTTAGTCAAACATTATATTAGAGGAGATGAGTGAATATGATTTTGAGAATCATCAAGTGATCTTGGCAAAGTTTATACTTTCTGAGTAAATCATCCATGTAGTCTTCCATAATTTTGTGTAGGATATCATGGAGGATATAAGTCATGGTGCATTGGTAGGTGGCACCAACATTCTTTAGACCAAAAGGCATGACCTGATAATAGAAATTCCCCCATGGGGTAATGAAAGTTGTCTTGTGTTGATCCTCAAGAGCAACTATGATTTGATTATAACCTAAGAACCCATCCATAAGTGATAGCATCTCATGGCCAGATGTTAAATCAATAAGTTGGTCAATATTTGGCAAAGGGAAGTCATCTTTTGGACAAGTGAAGTTTAGGTCACAATAGTTGGTACAAATGTGGATCCTCCCTATCACTTTTGTGATAGGAATAATATTGGAAACCCATTGTAGGTAGTTAATGGGTTAAATAAAGTTAATAGAAAGGAGGTGCTAGAGCTCTTCTTTGACAAGGAGAGCAATACAAGGATGCATTTTACAAAGCTTCTACTTAATAGGTTTAGAATCTTTATTGGTGACAATAGAGGGGTTGATACCAGACATGCCATTACAAGACCAAGTGAAGGATTTGCTATGGTCATTAAGAAATGTGGCATAATTAGCTTGCTCAGAGGAGTCCAAAGATTGGCCAATATTAATGACATGGGGGTTATCATGAGAGGACAAATTGATGTCAATGGTTGATTTGTTTAGCATAGCTTGAGTTTTGGATGGGAATGATCATTGGATATAGGAATAATCTATACCCATGTATGTGAGAATAACATCATCATCTTGACATTAGATAGTGTTGATAGTGGGAGAGTCTTCATCAATCATTTTAGGATGAATGAGAGGAAGGGACCTTATTTCCTTACCTTGTTGATAGGTGAGGGGGCCCAAATGGATGGAATTTATTGAAAAAAAATTAAGAGGTATAGATACCTCTGATTTGGTAGGTGATGGTGGAGGAGAGGATGGAGAAGGAGAGATTGGATTTTTGATAATTTGTATATGATAAGTTTTGGTGAGTTTAGTTAGTTTGTCAAAACCCACTCCATGCCATTTTTTGGCATTTTCAATGATTTTGTTAGTGGGATATTCAATGGGCATATAAATACCTTGCTCATAATGACCCAAACCAAATCCTTTCTAGGCACACCTATAAAGATAGGTGTGAGCAAAGCTAGGCTTGCCCATAAAAGAGAAGTCATAGGTGAATAGTTGTGGTGAAGAGGATGGATTGCTGACAGTCAGAGATTAATCAATTCCCCCATATGTGAAAATAGTTTGAAGGTAGGGGGTCCATACGAGATGACCATCCCAATACTAGGATCATAATTAGGGTGCATATGAAGCTTTTCATACTCTTATGGAGTATGTAAAATGTCAAGTGTCAACAAATGATATTCTTTGAGTGACATACACTTGAAAGTTTCCTCCATGGGGTCTTTGTTAGGAATTTGTGTTGTTAGTATCTATGTAACCAAGGTAGTGGAGCTTGTGGAAGCTTTAAAATTATAATGCAGAGGAGATGATTTCTTTAAAGGAATGAGAACATAATTAGGGATATAAGTCATATTTCATGTTTTTCAAGGAGGTGGGTCAGTGGGAATAACATGCACTTGCCCATTGTGCTCAAACTTGATGCAATTGTGTAAAGTCAAGGGCACACATGCCATAACATGTATCCAAGGTCATCCAAGTAGTATGTTGTATTGAAACTCTCCTTCTATAACATAGAAGAGCTCAGGAATTGTGTGGGGACCCACATGGATATGTAAGATAATAATTCCCATCGTAGTAGTTATGGTATCATTAAAGGAGTGAAGCACCATGTTGGTTTGAGACATGAAATTGTCAAGAAAAGCTAGTTGTTTATAGGCATGGGTGGAGATGATATTAATACTAGCTCCTCCATTGATCATGACTCTTTTCATATGAGTTTAATTGATATATGTGGTAATAAAAAGGGTTGAATCCTGATCTTCAGGGTGTTGAAGTGGAATTTATGAATCATTGAAGGAAATTAGGGAGATGGTGTTAAGAGAGATAAACAAAGCTACAAGAGGCTAGGAATCATTAAGTTATACCTCAACCACTTTGAAGTCACTAATCAAATCTTGGCAGTTTTGGGGTGAGTTTTGGATTAACTCATACAAGGACATTTTCATAGGGGTTTGGTGAAGTTGTTTCACCATATAGTTTTGAATAACTTTTGAAGATGTTGGTTTTAGGACACCTAAGATGAAAATATTGGGATTCAGAGGAGTGTCTTTTGAGAAGGGATGATCCCAAGGGGAAATGACCTTTTCCTTACCTTTATCCTTTTTATTCAGTGACCATGTGGCCACATTAACCATATTGATCTAGAACATAGGTGAAGGAGGTGGTAAAGGGGGTATGACAACATCTTTGGGTTTGAATTTAGGTGGAATGGTATGAGACATTATGGATGTCATAGGTGGAATAGAAATAAAGTTAATGGGAGTATCAAAAAAGAGAGTTTTGATATCAAAATATTGTTGAATAACTATCGTGAGAGATTTACAACTCTCAATATTATGCCTAGGTAAATGATGATATAAACACACTTATGTATCATCGAACCAAGATGGCTTCAATCTAAGAGGGTTATAAAGCTTAATAAGAGGAAGGATTATTATCAAGGATTGTAACAACTGGCATAGGAAAAAGATCAAAAAGCTTATGAGTGGGCTATCACTTGTTGTTGTAATAGGATTTGACACCTTCTTTGATTTAGGAATCACAAGGGTGACTTTATGTGGTACCTTTTTAGGTGGTGGTGGAACCACATGTTTTTATGACACTTTCTTGGTATTAGGTATCATGGTTTTAGATGTGAAAGGCCTACTAGGTGGTAGAGGTAGTATTGGAGGTAACTTAGCCTTTTGTTTGACTTAGATCAATGATAATCTAACTAAAGTAGAGGGATGTGGTCCCAAAATTAATGGCAAAGTTGAGGGTGGAAGAGGGAAGGATCAGTGAGATCTAGGAAGCTTAACATTCTTTCTTAGTTTTGACCATGGAAATCTAACTTGTGGTTGGAGAGTTAGATATAATTTTACCTATGGGTGAATTAGATTAGAGACTAGGTGAATGACTAAAGACTTGATCTATCTTAATATGGTAGACACCTATGAGGGTGAAGGATTTGACGTAGAAGTATAAACTTCTAGTGATTTTGGTGAAGAAGCTTTGACTTTGTCAAACATCTTAGGGTAAAGGGTAGTGAAAGGGTTGGTGGTAGAGGATGACTCTTGTTGTGTAGGATAAGGAGTTTTAAGTCAGTCCCAAAATGATGCATAATCTAGCTTCATGGAGTCAAGAAATTCTTGATTTTCCACTAACTATGAGAAGGGTTTAGATGATGTTAATGTAGGCCTTACAGTTGCTTCTTTATAAGACTTAGGTGATTAATAAAGATGGAAATTGTTAGACTCTACTATCTTGGGCCAAATATGAGAAAGAGATACAAGAGTGTCTTCTTCAATAGAGATGAGAGAAGAGGCATGGTCTTCCATGAGTAGGGGAGAGGTAGGCAAAGAAGGCTCTTCAAGGTGGTAGAGCATAGGTATAATTTCTCCCTCAATATATGGGTGAGGAATAGGTAAAGTATGATCTTATATAGGTAAAAGAAGTGTTAAAATTGGTTGAATTGGAGTAGGCATAATAGGTTTCTCATCTAATGTAGGGGTGGATAACACTAGCTCTTCTAGGTGTGAAGGAGGAATGAATGGGGTACTACCCTCAATCAGTGGATGAGAGGTAGGTGAAGAAGGTTACTCAAGAGGGTATAGCATAGGAATGATGTTCCCCTCAACATGTAGTTAAAGAATGGGTAAGGCGTGGTCCTCAAGTGGTAAGAGGATAGGCAAAATGGGTGTAAAAAGAATTGGTAATACAGGATACTCTTATGGCAAAAGGAGAGGTAAAGGAGGCCCTTCCTCACATGGGAGTAGAATAGGTGAATTAGGCTCTTTTACCTGAGGAAGAAGAATGGGAAAAACAAACTCCACTGATTGTGGGGGAGGATTAGGTAAAATGGGTACCTCCTATTGTGGAAGAGGTTGTATTAGAGGTAAAGGAAAGACCATATTAATCGTATGAACATTATGATCACATGAGTTATTAGTCATGGTCTAAACAATATTTTAATTGGGTGAATGGTTAGGAAAAGGTTGTTTAAACACATCCATATTTTGATTAGCAGGTGTATTAGGGTTATCTAAGATTATATCACCCCTATCAAGCATGTCTTGAATAATGTTCTTAAATGTTTTATAGTTATTATAATTGTGGCCTTTTACTTGATGGTAGCCACAAAACTCATCATCCTTGTACCAAGTAGGAATAGCATGGGAGGGATAAAAATGTATAGGAGGTTTGATTTTAGGAAGGGTTATGGTTCCCTATTGTAATAGTTTTTCCAAAATAGAAGTATATGACTCCCCAATGGGAGTGTATTGTCTTTGTTCATACCATTGTTGGAATTGTTTGGTCAGATTTTGTGAGGTCAAGGAATTAGGTTGATTTGTGGTTATGAAAGAAGCTTATTTAATGACCACCACATTGGTGAAGCCTTTATATTTTTGGTTAGAAGGAGAAGTTTTAGAATAAGAGGAGTCATTTTATTTGAAATTGGTGTTCTTACTACACAACTTGACTATGTCTTCATCTATAGCCTAGATTTTGAGTTTTCATGACATTTTAAAGGCTTCATTAATTGTGAAAAAAGTATGTACTCAGAGTGTAGGCAAAATGTTCTTAGCACATGCCCTCGATAAGATCTCAATAAGCTCAGGTTGAGGTAAAGAGAAGGATATTTTATTGATTAAACCTCTACAGTGAGTGACAAAATCTGTGATAGACTCATCATCAAATTATTTAATAGAATAAATGTTTGTAATAGAAACCTTTTTAGAAATGTTAATAGGAAAATGGTATAGGAATAATTTTGTGAGTTGGGTAAATGAGAAAAGGGAGTATGAGTTATAGAGCTATACCAATCTAGGGTAGCACCTAAAAGAGACATAAGGAAGGTGTGAAGTAGTAATGCATCATCATGTCTTATTAAATAAAAAGCATGTCTAAATGCTCATAAATGCTATTGTGGTTCCTATTTACTCTAGAAGTGAGTAAATTTTGGGAGTTCCCATTAGCTTGGATAAGGGAAAATAGGCACAAAAGGATGGATGGGCTCACTACATATCTGATCATAAGATAACACATTCTTTAAACCCAACACAGATGTCTCTAGATTAGACATCTTGTCAATCAACATTTTAATAAGGTCTGGAGGATGATTGGTTTGGGAAATACCCCCTAAGTTATAGGGAATTTGATAAGAGGTAGAGGGAGCATATGACATATCTTTCTATGGTTGTGTTGACACAACATAGGGGTAGTGAGTCATAGGCTGGGGGGTGGAAATGAAAGGGGCTTGTCCTGTTGGGTTAGAGACTATGTTTTGGTTAGATATTATTATAAGTTGGGTTATTAGCATGGTTATATTGGGTGAAGGGTGAGTCATAACTCATGTAATTATAGGTGAGAGAGTAGATGGGATGGGTACACCAAATTATGAAATGGGGTTAGACTTGACTAAACTACTTGTGGTTGTGAAGGTAGGGAAGTCATGATAGGGTTTAGGTGGGACTGGGTAGCTAGTGATGCTAAAATTTGGACATTATTTATGGTTTGGTTACTTTTCAAAGTGGTGGTTTGAGTAACCATGGGGAACATAGTGGAGATAGCTAAAACTGAATTTATCTCTATCATATAAGTTAACATACCATATAGTGGGTTACTAGAAGAATTATGGGTTTGGCTCATGGCAAGGTAATGCTGAAGGGATGACACATTATGATCAAGAAATTTAAAAAAATATTGATCTTCTTTAGGCACAAGGGGAATTTTTTTGGGACTAGGAGTATGCTTTGTATCTGAAGTATGCTCCATGACAAAATCAGCAACAAGAAGGGAGGATACAAGTGGTTGTTGGCTTGCATTATCGACAAGAATTTTGGTTTGGCTTCACATCAATATCATGAAAAAAGAAGTATAAATAGTCTTAAAACTTTGTATTAGTGATATAATAAGTAAAAACTATGTTTAGGTGTAGGTAAGTAGGTTGTTTTAGCTTGCTATTTTGAGTAAACTAAAAACAACCAATTTACACAGTCATCAATGTCAGTCACTTGGCCGATGTTGATAGGTTAAAGTCTGCCAATGTTAGTGGGTTTAACTAATGTTGATCATTGTGGAGTCCTGAGAGATGAAAAATCCAATGTTTTAAAAACTTAAAGGCAAAATCTAGGTAAAACCAAGGATGTAAGAGGTCTGTATAAGGAGGATGAACACTTAAAAAACTTGATATAATAGGTTATATAACCTGAGTATTATGAATGGTGTTAATTTTGTAAATCAATAGAAGAACATCCTTACCAACTCAAAAAATATAGAAGGCAAAAGAAAAGTAGAAAAATAACATATAACCACTAATTATTGAATCCTAGAGATTAATTTTAGTCTCGTGTAGGCTTATGCCTTAATCAGATAGTGAGATGAGAGTTTGGTTACTAAAGGTACTAGAAAGCAATCTAGAGCTGATTTTAGGTTAGTTTTGGTAGTCAATAGGAAATCTATATTAGAATAGGTACATGGATTTTTATAGGAGCTTGATCCCCACACTTCACGGACCTAAAGCCAATCTAGGCTGCTTAGCTAGAATATACCTTATATCTAAAGTTTATACTCTAGCAGAGAATGGGGTGGGTTCTCTTCTTGGTGGTGAAATCCAAGTAGGATAGCCATGTAGGGTAAGGTGATCCACTAGATGATGAAATCCCAATTGACCTTTTCTTAGATGAGTTTATATGTTTTTTTTTGGAGTGTGATTTGGTAGTGTAACATGGGTGTACTACGATTCATTCATAATGCTTGTAATTAACTAGGTGAGCTAATATGCAGTAAGCAAACAATGAAGTGCAGTAAGTTTTAAATCTAAATCTAAAGTTTGTTAATTTGGATGAAAACAATGATGAAATAGGAGAATAAAATGAATTTCACTATCCTAATGTTCATACAAGAAATAGATAAAGAAGAAATTCTTTTTAATTTGCTAGAAAAATGATAAGTTTCTTTTAGATGCGAAAGAAAGAGAAGAGTGGAAACAAAGAAGAAATTTTAGTTTATTTCCTTTAAATAGAAAATAAAATGTTGAATATTTTGTTTTGAGGAAAAAGAGAGGGATAAAGTGAAAGGAATGAAATTTTTACTATAATTCACCTATATGAATGCTTAAAATAAGCAATGAACCCAAGGAAAATTCTAGGGTACCATTGGGCATGCCAGAAATGTTTCACTAAATTTTGAATCTATTTGATGTTTAAGGAGAAAAAAAGATGAAGGGTAGGGATTAGAGAGAACCTGAATTGGTTATGTACTATATCCAGATGATGTTGAGCACTCCTCTTTGGCTAGGGAGGACTACCTATGAATAATAAAGCACTACCACAAAAAATATTTGTTAGTATATATATGAATGGGCTACCAAGCTACATGTTTATTCCTGGAAGTGTTAAACTTCCTTAGGGATGATAGTCCACTTTTTGAAAAAAAATCTAATGAATGACAAAATGGAAGAGAGAGTAAGAGAGAGATATTTGTACTATTTTTGCAGTCTGAGTGCAGTAGAGAGTGACACAGTGCATGTAATGTGAATTATTGGTGCTTTTGGAGGTTATTTAGGTAGGCTTATAGAAGTTGGTGGAAATATATAGTCATTGACATTAGTTAGGCTACTGATGTTGGTAAGGAGATATGGATGATGTCGGTTATGTGACTAATGTTAGTAGGGGTAATAACTTCTCAAAAAGTTACAAGAGACTTTTTTGAGTTGGGAGGTGGATGTTGGTTAGGTTTATGATGTTGGGAAGAGTCGTAAGGGAGTGGGAAAGACTTAGGTGGGTCTAGATAGAGGGATGGTATGTTTGAATCAGAGGGAAATAGGTGAAGTATTTTCACAAATCCTTCATAGGGAGAGTCAAGACATTTGTAAAATGATAAACAATATAACATAAAGTAATTATAAAATGACTATTTAAAGGAATTACAAAAAATGGAGATATACTTGGTGAAATGGATGAACTATGAGTGTTAAATAGATGGCTCTGATGAGGCATGTTGAAGCAATACATGAAAAAAAAATACAAATGTATGCTAATGATTCAGAAGAATCTAAGCTCTGTGTAGTATATCAATTCCTAATTTGGATTGATTTGTATAGAGTAATGGTAAGCCTGGATGTATAAAGTTGAATGCTAAAGCCTATATATGAATGATTGAGTTTTTTATTTATATTGACCTAAACATTAGCTTTGAATTTGGATTAAGTAACTAATGTTGGCAATCCCATCAATGTCTGTCATGGGTTGACTGACATCAGTGGCATGAGAATAGGTAAAAGGGTTGTATTTAGCCTAATTTTTGTTCCTTCTCCTACTAAATGTGGTATCTATTAGGAAATGGTATAAATGTGAGGTTAATAAGGATGTAGTTAGGAATTTATGTTTGAGGTGAGAATAAGTCATGTGTAGTTAGGATTATGGGACTAAGTCTTGAGGTGACTCAAAGGGTAAGAATTAGTCTTAGGATGACGTGGCCAGGTAAGGTGGCACAAGTAGTTTTTAATAAACTTAATTAAATATTTTAAATTAATTAAATGTGTGAGGGGTGAAACCATGGGTTAGGAAGGCTAATTATTAAAAGGGGCTCAAGGGGGGTTTCAACATAGGGAGTTATGCATGTGTGTGACATAATTTTTGTGTCTACACTTTCCTCTCTCAAATTCTATAAATACTAGCCATTTTGGCTCTTATATGCTTATTCCACACTTGGTACAACAAAGCCCTGCTAGTTTGATGTTATAATTTGCATTTGAATAATAAAATCAATTTTTTTTGAGTTCATGAACATATTTTTGAAGTGTGCAAAGTGATGTATGCTAAGATTTAGTGATAAACAACTATCTTTCTCTTCCCTTTGTCCTTTCATGTCTAGTGCAAGAAGTTCTCATTCTAATATGTCATATGGAGTATATATAGTGTGTTTGTATTCCTTAAAGTTTTCAAGTGTCCTTATATTTTATAATCTGACCTTTGGTTTACTTACCTTGAGTATCCTCATGCATATCACCTCTATATTGAAATACTAATGTTGGAACATCTTAGGACTATAAAACTAGTGTTATAGGTCTTATTTCTTAGTGAAAGGATCATGATGATCTTATGTAAAGTATTATAGTGTATAAAATCATTAGATTAGTTTCCTTTCATGTATATTTATTCCCCTTTTCCCACAAGTAATCAGTTAGTATAGGTGATAAGCACTTAAATCCAATTCAGGGAACTAACCCTTGAACCTAGAGGTCTACCTCTACTATAGGCAACCCATAGGCCTAGAGGTATTCCAATGTTTCCTAAATAATAGAGTAGGATTGAAAAACCTTCTCTAAGGTATAATATTTGGTGACAATAGGCTCCTTGAACATGTTGTTTCACTATTATTTTCCATTTATTTTCTTTTTCGAAAGTAAGAAAAAACTTTAAAGAAGGGTGTGGTAGAAGAACCTAATTTTGTTGTGTGTGCATGATCTAGTTGATTTTAGATACTCCTCTTTATCTAGGTAGGATGAATTATAGATAAGAAATCAACTAGAAAAAGGGTGGATTAATGAGAGAATTAGGTAGACCACCTAGCATGAGCTAGATCCAAGAAGCACTAGACTACATTGGAGGCTGTAAATCCACACTTTAAGATAATTAAGTTTTGATAAAAGAAAATAGATGCTTGCATAAAATAATTGAAAGTACTAAAAATTTAATGCAAGAGATGTTTTTGAATAGGAATGAATTATTTTCACTAAAATGGCAATAACTTGATAAAGACAAATGCTAAAGTATTCAAACCTGATTCAGAAAATAATTTAAACCTTTATGATGCAACACAAATTCAAAAACCATAAATTGGGTAGGGGATGATAGGTGAAAAATGATTGTTATTTTGGAAAAAAATAAAACACACAATGACTATCTACAATCACTTTTCAATTATTACCAGTCATGGAATGACTGTTACTGGTCAGATTGGCTAGTGATGGTTCTGATGAGTCTTGGTTTGGGAAAAATGGATATAGGGGTGGGTTTAAAAAGGAATCTAAAAGTGGTTTTTGGGTTTAATTTTGATCATGAGAGTGAAATAAATTCTTATAAGTATCTATTATAGAGCTTATGTATTCAAGTAACTGAAATGGTTTGTGGGTGGTTTGGGGTATAAGGTGAAGTCTCTGAATTTGTAGAAATCTAATACAAGGAATGGAATGTTGGGAAATGAAATGGATACAAGCATTGAAATAACTAAAACTAGATACTAAACTAGAAAAAAATGTAGATACTTAGATTTGGTGTTTGCTGGCCTGGAAGAGTGTTGAAGTTGAGTGGTAAGTGTTTCATGAAAATTTTCACTTTAAGTTATCAGAAAGAGAGAAAATAAACTCAATATAGGTATGGTTGAAAATTATATTTATTTGTGCACATGTTGAATTAGAGAGATTATGAATATCTCTTCTTTGACTCAAAAGGAAGACCTATAAATAAGAAAGCACTAAAACAAACTTGTTTGTTAGATATATAGTTGGGTGGATTGCCTAGTGATAGATAGATCTTGGAAGCGAGGGATTCCTTAGGGGATATCAACCCACACATTTTAAATAATTAAGTTCACAAAATTAGAAATAAGGTACTTGCATCAATAATCAAAAGGTACTGAAATTGAACACAAGAATGCTTGTTTAGAAAATAGACTATAAATGATCAAATTAGTGATAAAATAATTAATACTAGTGATAAGGAGTTGGGATATGCTTCAAAAAATATGAGAGAGGTCTGTGAGTGATCAAAAACATAGAAAATTAGGTTTGATTATGGGTAGATAGGTGAAAATAGCTTACTAGTTTTCACTACCATAGTGATCATCGATGGTTAGGGTGACTGTCAGCAGTTAAGGTGATCATTGATGGTCACAATGACCATTAGTAGTTATGAAGAATGTCGATAATTGATTCAACCATCGATGATTATTGTGTGAGTTTTAGGTTGTTAAATTACTGAATAATGAGATCTGAAAGATGGATTTTGGGAGATGTGCAAGGGCTAGACTGATTGTGAAGTGGAAATAGAATAGATTAATATCAATAAACAAGTATTTTTCTTACCAAAAGTTGATTAGGTGAGTGGTTGAAGTAGTTAGACTATTGGTGGAATTTGGCTTGATTTTGGTAGAGTAACGGTACTCGAGAACTTAGTTAAGAGGTAATGACAAGTTAGATCTCAATGAGATTGCTGATGACACTTGATAATGCTGATATGTTGATTGACTTGCAAAAGAAAAATCCTAAATATTTGAGATCTTGATGATTATTATAGATGGATTTGAACTCTCAAGCCTCTTTCTATTATAGACACAAGTAAGAGGTGGATTTGAAGGTGTAACTAGGCCATCTAAATATAAACTATCCATGTAAAGGTTTGTAACAAGATTTAGACAAGCTATATTTAGAAAATCAATGTGGGTGGTTTACATGTGCTTTGTTAAGGAGGTGGACACTGACCATCAACATTTAGGGTTTCCCATGGTGATCATCTATGGTTACCTTGATCGTCAATAGTTAGGTTTCAAAGGAAAGAAGTCTTGAAGGCTAGGTTGAGTTAGTTTGTGAAACTAGTTGTAGATGGGCTTGGTTAAGCCAATTTAGTGTAGGTTGGTCCCAATAGGGTCCAAGACGATTTTTTATGTTTAGAAGTATAGGTGTGCAAATTTTTGATGTCTACATTTTGCCCCTTTTTATTATGTGGCTTGCATGAATGAACTACAAAATAAAAATGAAGTATAGGTCAAAGGTTTGGTTGCCCCAAGAGTAGGAGTGTTCCCCCTCAAACTAGGAGTTAATGAGGTGAAAGTGAAATTGGGTTAGGGTTTGATAAATGATATTTGGTAATGGAAATGGGTGAATAAGAGGTTGGGCACTTGAGAAATAAACATTTGTACAAAATTCAATAAAAATATGTGATATCTAAGATCGTGCATAGACTAGGTTGTCAATGTTGGTAAAAATAAGGGTTGGTGCCAAGAAATACAAGTGATAAGTGAACCACATCACCACCTATAGGCATGGTGGCAGGAAAACTTATAAAAAAAAGTTCCCTAGGTAATTTTTGTGTTTCTAGTGGGTATCCAAAGTAGGAAGTGCTCTCAGGGAAAATAAAAATGGGTCAAGTGTCATGGGTATTTGAGGTAGGATGTGATCCCAATAAGACATAAGTGGGTTAGTATATGTGAGGTGGCACAAAATTCAAAAAGGGTCAACATGGAAATATTGTCATTTTAGTCAAAGAACTAGGTAAAAAGTGTCACAAATTACATGTTAGATGGGAAAAAGTAGACCAACAGTAAAGTGATGAGGTGGTCAAGTTGGTTGGAGAAGGGAATCACTAAAAGTGGCAAAAACTTATGTTAGTTGTGCTTAAAAATGGTTGTTCAATTTGAGAAGTGTCAAATTGGGGTTTCCCAATCATCGATGGTTAGGGCCTTGAAAAGGTGATCATCGATGGTCACCTTGACCATTGATAGTTAGGGGAAATCCTAAAAATCCACCAAGTAAAAAGTAAAAACAAAATTACTTTTTCATTGTAACTTTTGTGTTGGGTTGAATTGGATCTAGCAATTATGGCATACATGAAGAGATTTCATTTTGAGTTGGTGACTACTCATTAGGTGAAGGAGTGTGGGTGTGATTTTTTATGGGTCTAAGATGCAAGGAGCATGTGGACATGGTCAAACAACTATTTGTTGACTCTGACCATGGGAAAGGTTGAGGAATGAGGTAGGTGGTGTATTTAATTGATAGTTTTTGGTTGAAATTGCTTATTTTTACTGCTCAAGTAAGTGGGTTAGTATAGTTGGTAGATGTGTTTTGGGCCCATTATACCCTGGTTAGATTTTTATGGGTTTGAGGTGAATTTGTGGGTAAATTTAAAAATTAATAGGGATAGAGTTGGGTTAGGTAGGTAGTATGCTAGATTTTTGAAGTGATTAGGATGGTTTTTCTTAGTTAAATTCTTTATTTTGGGTAGTTAGGGTTTGGGAATTCTAGTCACAAAATTCCCCTAGTGACCATCAATGGTTGACACCCTATGAAGTAGGGATGTCTAATCATTGGTGGTCACCATGACCACTAGTGGTCGATTGGGGTAGGTAGTTTTTAGGGTAATGGTAGGGGTAGGGTTTAGGGTTAGGGTGAGTTTAGGTTTAGGTTTAGGGTAAGGTTAAATTTTAGGATGAGTTTAGGTTTAGGTTTAGGGTAAGATTTAGGTTTAGGTTACGTGTGTTAAAAAGGTGGGGTAGATAAGAATAGCATTGACTAAGCCAAGTATTTGATATGATGTAGGCCAGGGAGAAAATTTAGATGCACTATTGTGTGCCACACATCTTTCCTAAGATACATATGGGGATGACTCCAAAGGACTGGGCCCATATGGAGGAGGTAGGGCTACGGGCCATGAGGCACTATCAACATGTACCCCAAGACACATTCATGATCATAACACTCATCAATAAATGAGATCCTACTATGAACACTTTCTTACTCCTAATTGGGGATATGACTATTCTCCCTAAGGATGTTCAAAGGATTACTAGGCTCCCACTACATGGCAAGTTGATTTATAATAAAAAACATAAGGAGCAAGAGAATTTTATCAAGTACCTATATGGGGATGAGAGCAATCAGGTCCAATGGAATGTTGGGGGATTTTGTTACTCAATGTTGTATCTAAGATCTCCAATTGAGAGGAGGCTCATGACCATGCTCATGATCTTAGTGACATGTTTTGGGCTTCCAGATTTGAGTAGAGAGAGGTTTTCCTATTTATTAATAGGGGTTTTGATGGAGTTACTAATTGGTAGGATGGTATTTGGTTGGGTCCCTATTTTTATCATGCAAAACTATAGGGAACTATGGGGGTTTAGGCACCACAAGGAATACAATATCATTGTCAACCTGGTTCTACATTATTGGGCATATGAGCATATTCAAGTGTTAAGACCAATAAGATTATCATGGGTTGACTATACTTAGATAGAGTTAACTATTGGCTTCATGTGATGGAGGGATGATATGGTTGCATGAGGTGTAATAGGTGATACCCATGATGTTGAGTGGTTCAGGGGTACACTAGGTGCGCTAGTGGTTGGAGACATCTCTTGGAGGCCCTATATTTAATTTTTGATAGGCTTAGGGTATAAGAGGTAAAACCTTGGCCTTCAGAGAAAAAGATGGATCATCGATAAGAAAGAGGGGGAGGTGGAGATGCTCCCATTTAATAGGGTGTGTTGGTAGTTTAGTTTGACACAAGGTATCCTAGGCCTATTTCCCAAGTATAGGAGGGAGGATTTAGAGGTTCTATTGCTAGTGCCTTAGTCTGCTCCCATAGTTTTAAATGGTGGGTATGAGGAGCTCCCTATTAGGTCTCTAATAGATGATGTTGGGTATAAAATGGGATATATGGCTTGGTATCAACCCATATATGCAGTTATAGATGCCACTGGAGATGATGGAGGCATGAGGCCAATGGCTATAGATGTATTTGGTCATGATGGATATACAAAGGGGATTTAGCTATAGCCTAGGCATAGGTATAGACTTTACAAATATAGTTGACCAAATTATAGGGATAAGTTACAACATTATAGGCATAGGTAGTGACCCTAGCTAGTGAGTGATATCAGGTTAGGATCTTTTTTGGTTTGATGACACAAGAGAGAGACTCATTGAGGCAAAGGGCAGGGGCGACCATAATAGTAGTAGGAGGACCATTAGACATAGTACCATAGGCACATTATCTAGCCACTATAGAGGAGATTAGGTATTATGAGGCCATAGTGTTAGCATATTTTCATCTTGAGATGAGATATGGTGAGTATGGGGCCAACTTGGTAGGGGGTCCCTTTGTAGCTACTCTAAGATAGTGGGCTTCTATAGTGGGCCATGCAGGGATACCAAGGGGACACCACCATATGGGAGTGAAGGTTTAGGTATAGGTGGAACCATTAGCAATGGCATAGGTGTAGGTGGGGCCAATGGTGCCCCATGATCATGTTTTAGACATGTTTTGATATATATTGGTAGTGATACTTGTACACTATTTTGATACTAACCTACATGTTGATGTAATGAGGTGTACATGTTTTGAGAGAGAGGTTATACATTATTACATGTATTATTTATGATGACATGATTTATATGATGTATGGTATTATATATGATGTTATAGATGATGTATTTTTATGTTTTACATGTTATTGTGGACATATATATTTACGCTTATGGTTGATGGTCTATGGTTTCCTGCATATGCATTGTGAGATGTTGACATAGTAGTTTAGGCATGTGATGTTTGAAAGATAGATATGATGCTTTGATTTTTTTCATGGATGTGTTATGGATGGATATATGGTATATGATGATGTAATCATTAATGTCTTTGGTTATGGTTATGATGATGTGGTTTACATGAGATATATTGTGGTAATGTTATGGATAGATTGGTAGATGACATATGATATTATTCATGATGTCTTTATTATTGATTTTGTTTATGCTCATGAGAATGAATTAGGATATAATATATGTTAACATGATGTTTTCATGATAGATGGATATGAATATGTATATGACATGACGTGATATGATGCATTTTTATGGTGGTTTGATCATAGATAGGTAGATGATGTGGTTCATGGATATGATTCATAATGTTATGATTTTGATCTGATATTTGTTGTTTATGATCATGGAGATAAAATATGGATATGGTTGAAGATGTGATGAGAATACATAAAGTAAGTAGATAAAAAACTAAATGTTTAGGATGGTGAGAGGGATTATGATAGGTATGTCTACATGAACTGATAAAAGATAAGAAAATAAACATTATGCCTCTTCATTGGAAATGACAAAAATGAAACCTAGAGTTGGATTGGCTTAGTGAAAATAATACTTTCAAATGCTTCACATTAGTGTGTTTTGGTTGGTAAATGGGTATCTTGATCACATTGGATCAAGTAAGCTCATAATATCATGCATATGATATATGGAGGGAGGGTGGGTGGAACTAGAACCTTTTGTGAGACTATCATGCCTCTTTGTAGGCTTCCAAGAGGATAGTATAAGTAATTATATGCTCGTGTATAAAGTGCATACTGATCAATATGGGAATTTTGCTTAGGAGAGCTAATTATAACTTTTCATGATTATTATTTTTAGGAGAGCCAATTGTAGTGGTTCTTATTGATTTTTATTTTAATTATGGGTTATTTTCTATTTTGATTTTTCCTGGGGTTAGGGAAGTTGGTTGATGTAGGAAGCTTCTAAGAAATTGATAGATTTAATAAGTGTGTTACTTAGCCATCCTTAAAGGGAGTGGTCTAAGTTTATGTGCCTAGTTCAAATGATTTTGATAGCTATCCTTCAAGGGAGAAGTCCACCTTAAATTTTTTTGCAGTTTTAGATGAGTTTTCAAAAGTCATCCTTCAAGGGAGTAGTCTACAAATGCTAAGAATGACCCATGATTTGGTTGTGACTTTAATATTGCTTTTGATTTTGTTTGATTTTACTTAACACATACTTGATTATACATGTTCATAGGGTTACCTTTATGAAGGTAAAACTAGAGGTACAATAAGGTTCAGTTTGTGAAAAGAGGTATAGGTGACAATGACCAAGGGAATTGATCTTGAGGAGATGGGAAGTACCATGAGAATCATGTCATAGGTAGAGTTGTGGTACCCATAGTCCAAGATTAGGCTATGACTGTGATAGATAATCACATGATTCAACTATAGTCAATTTCCCCCTAAAAAAAGGGAAATGAATGTGGTTGTAGGGGATGAGCTTAATTTAGACCAATGATGATTGTGATCCTTCTTAAACAATAGAAAGGATGCAGATGCAAAGCACTAAGAGGCTTAGGATCTAGTTTACCTTCAAGAGAGGATAAATGATAAGCTCCTAATAAATAATTATGGGTTATGATGTAGGGTCCAAGCCAATTGATTGCAAATTTTCCCCTTTTGATTTTGTCCATATTGGTTACATGTTGATTTTCCTTGAGGATGAGATATCTAATATTAAAATCTCACACTTTTAGGTGTTTGTTATAAGCATGCTTGATTCATTATTGATAGACACAAAGATGGGAAAGGGTGGCCAAATAATTCTCATTAAGTAGCTCAAGTTGGGCTACACATTCTTGACAATAATCATCTTCCAAAATGAGGTTGCATAAAGATATGTGAAAAGAAGGTATTTTGACCTCGAGAGGCAATATAGCCTTAGCTTAAAACATATGAAAAAAAGGTGTAGCACCTATAGGGGTTTAGATGCTGGTGTGATATGCCCATAAGGTGAAAGGGATGTGTAAGTGCCAACCTTGACCTAAGGTATTGACCATTTTGGTAAGCATGCTGTTAAGGGTTTTTTTATAGACCTTTACTTTCCTATTTTCTTATGGGTGATAAGGTGATGAAAATCTTAGTTTAATTCCAAATACATCACAAATACCTTGAACTTGCTTATTTTTGAAGGATTTTACATTGTCAGTGATGATCTTATGGGGAACACCAAAGTGGAAGATGATATGATGGGTGATAAATTCAATAATATTTTTAGCTTTTGTCAAGATAAGAGGAATAGTCTCTACCCATTTGGTGAAATATTCAATCATGGTGATGATAGAGTGATGTCATTGTGAAGAGTGGGGGTTAATTTCACCAATACGGTCCAGACCCCATTGTGAAAAAGGCTAAAAATCAATGGAAACTTGAAGACTATTATTGGGTGTGTGATGTAAATTAGCATGTTGTTAACACTTGACACACTTTTTCACATAATCACAATAGTCTTGGTTAAGATTAGGCTAGTAATAGCCTAGGAAAAGGATGCACTTAGCCAAAATGAGTCCACTAAAGTGACCCCAAAATATACCAGCATGCATCTCCTTAATAGTGTGAGAGGCTTCTGGACCACAGAGGCAACAAAATAAAAGGCCATCAAAACTACATTTATAAAGGATGCCTCCCATAATGGTATAACAAGAGGTGCTCTAAATAAATACTCAATGGGCATTCTTAGAGAGGCTAGATGGAACTATGAAAAGGTTTGGGTAGTCTAAGATGTGTTGATACCAAAGGTCAGGTTGGATCTTGATGGTTGGAATGTCTGACTTGATGTAGGAAGGTTCAGTGAGGTAGTGGATAATGACTAATAGCTTAGAGTTTGATGGTGCCGATGGGATCTGGAAATCAAGAAAAGCCATGGTGTCAGAAAAATTAGTGGTAGATTATGGGGTGGTTTGAATGTGATAATCTTCAAATGATGTCAAGAGTTCTATGACTAACTTTATATATAGCTACAAAATCTCATTCTTACATTGGTAGATGTTGTTGACTTGATTGACCACAAGTTGGGAGTCACCAAAGATGTTGATTGTTCTGACTCCTAAGGATAATGTGGTTTGGAGACCTATTACTAGGGCTTCATATTAGACCACATTATTGGTACATTCAAAGTCAAGTTTAAAATATAAAAGAAGTGGTTCACCGATAAGGGGGATAAGGATGATACTGGTCCCCCCACCATGTTGGCATTTGGAACCATTGAAGAACATGGTTACATGATTGGTGAAATATACTTGGTATAGGCTCATGATGGACTCATTTAAAAATTCAAGAGGATAAGGTTGGTTTCTTGGTAGGGATGTGTCCGCCAACTAGTTAGTAATGACTTACATATGTTTGTTTTGGTATGGCTTGGAGTGTATGTACTTGAGAGAGTCAGTATTGGTTATGATAAAAGTTTTGTGGTTAAGAAGGTAATGGTAGAGTTTGGTGGCCACAAAGACTAAGGCCAAGCATAGTTTATCAATGTGTGTATACCTAGTCTCGTACTCAATTAGTGTGCAACTTATGTAATAGACTACTTGATCTTTATGTTGTTCATCCCAATGGGCAAGCATTTCCATTAAGGAATGGTTAGTGGTAGAGATATAAATTTAGAAAGGTTGGTCATTCTTAGGAGGTGTGATGATAGGTGGAGATAGATGGTACTCTTTGAGTGCATCAAAGGCCTTTTGACAATCAACATTCCACTTGAAAGAGATGTCCTTTTTCAAGAGGTAATGGAAGGGTTGATATCGATCTGAGATTTGAGAAATGAAATGATGAATGGATTGAAGCTTCCCCTATAAAATATAGAGTTGCTTAAGATTGGTCAAAGGTAACATCTCAAGGATGCCTTTGATCTTGGTTGGATCAACCTTGATTCATCAAAGGGATATGATGAAGCCAAGGAGGTAGCCTAAAAATATTGCAAAAATACATTTCTTAGGATTGAGGTAGACATGGTAATGAAGAAGTCTCTCAAAGACAATTTTGAGAATGGCTAAGTGGTCCTTGTGAAGTTTGGATTTTTTAAGGAGGTTATCCATGCAGTCCTTCACAATTATGTGGATAAGATCATAAAATATGTAGGTCATAACACATTGGTAGGTTACACTAACATTCTTAAGACTGAAGGGCATGACCCTATAATAGAAAGTCCCTAATGGGGTGATAAAGGTAGATTTGTGTTGATTTTAAGGGGCAATAAAAATTGATTATAACTTGAGAATCCATCCATGAGAGACAACATCTCATGGCCTATTATAAGATCAAAAAGTTGGTCAATGCTAGGTAGAGGAAAGTCATCCTTTGTACAAGTGAGGTTAAGGTCATAAAATTCCATATAGATATGTAGTCCCCCTATGGTTTTAGTGACATGCACGATGTTTGAAACCCAATGGGGATAATCAATGGGTTGAATGAAGTTAACTAAGAGGAGGTATTGAAGCTCTTCTTTGACAAGAAGGGCTATGTGAGGATGTATTCATCAAAGTTTCTATTTGATAGGCTTTGAATCATGATTGGTTACAATATTGTGGGTGGCAATGGTTGGTTCATTACTAGGCATATCGACATATGACTAGGCAAATGCAATCCTATGGTCCTAGAGGAAGGTAGAGAAGTCCTAAAGTTTCTCTAGGGTGAGAGATTAGCCTATTTTTACAATATGAGGGTTGATTGAAGTTATTATGTCAATATCTGTAGTGGATTCATTGAACATGGTTTAGGTCTTTGGAGGTAAGTATTTGTGGATATAGGAATCAGGTACACCAAGGAAGGTGAGAATAGAATCATCACCCTAGCACCGAATAGTGTTAATGGTAGGAGAATCTTCTCCCACTAGTTCAAGATGGATCAAAGGGATGGATACTAGCACCCCTTCCTTTTGATAAGTCAAGGGACCAAGGGTAATCATTTTAATGAAAAAAAAGTTAGGTGGGATGATGTCCTCATCCTCACACTTAGGTGGAGTAGGTGCAAATAAGGAAGGGGTTTCTTCTACAAAAGTGGTAGTGGTAGGTTGTTTGGATTTATTTTTATTAAGTAGAATGAAGCCAAGGTCATTATTCTCATGAGGATTTTAGGTCTCAATAAAGATCAATGTGTGTGGTCCATGCTTGTATCATCCTAAGCCAAATAATTTCTAGGCACACTTGGTAAGGTATATGTTGGTTAAGTTTGGGTTGTCTAAGTAAGAGAATGTAGAGGTGAATGGTTGTGGGGAAGAAGGGGTCATGTCAAAATCAAGTGAATTATCAATTCCCCCATAGATAAAATGGGTTTGATAGCATGGAGGCCCTAAGGGAGTAATGGCTCTAATGTTAGGGTCATAACTTGGTTAGTGGTTGAGTTTCTCATACTCTTGGGGAATAGGGAAAGGATCAAGGGTAAGGAGTTGGTATTTTCCAAGGGTAAGGTGGTGGAAGGTAGATTCTAAGGGATGGGTATTTGGTTTATAGGAATAGATGAACCAAAAAATGTTATTGTGTAAGGAGAAGTAATGGCTTCATTTTTGTGGTAAAGGGCTTGGCAATAGATGTTTGGGGTGTTGTTGTTAGATGTAAAAAGATGTCATTAGGTCATTAGGTCATGCTACATGTTATAAAAGGGATTGGATCAGCTTGTATGGTAAAAACCTAACCCTCACGCTTGAATTTGATGCAACAATGAAGGGTAGAAGGTATTTAAACCATAACATGGATCCAAGGTCTCCCTAGCATAGCATTGTACTAAAATTCACCATCGACCACATAGAAGAGTTTAAGGAGTGTGTGTGGTTTGAGATAAATATGGATGATAATGGTTCCCAAGGTAGTGGTCATGGTGTAGTTAAAGTATCTAATGATATCTAAAGTTTGGGACATGACATTGTCTGGTAATTTGAGTTGGTTATAGGCATGGGAAGATATGATGTTGATGTTGGCCCCACCATTGATCATAACCCATTTGATGTAGGTTTGGTTGATGTGGGAAGTAATGAAGAGAGGAGGATCCAAATACTTAGGGTGGATGGAGGGTATTTCCAAGTCTTTGAAAATAACAAGTTTGGAGAGTTGGAGAACACCTACAAAGGCCTCTATAGGTGGGAAGTCACCTGGTCCAACCTTAATAGCTTACATAGCCTCTATCATGGCTTGATGATGGTGAGGTGAGATAAAAATGAGCTTGTAGAGGCTCATGTTAGCTAGAGTTTGGTGAAGTTTCTTAAAATGACCATCCTAATGGATTCAAAGTGGTTAGCCTCAGAGGTGCCTAAGATGGTAAATTTGAGCTTAGTTAAAGATGTAGAGGTTTGGATCTAGTTTGGTTTAGGAGGAGTTGGTAGGTATGTCTATGGAATGGATACTTTGGATTTCCATTTATCCTTTTGTTATGATCATGTGACCACATTAATGGTATGGATAGAGGGGAAAGGTGTGATAGGAGGTTGGGTAGATTCTCTATCACTTTGAGGTGAGAGTGGAGGATTAGGGATGCATTGACAAATAGTTGTTAGGTGCATTAGTAGATGAGTCAAGGGAATTTCATCTAATAAAATATCAGCATCATCATATAGCTGATGGATAATGTCTTGGAGAGATTTGAAATTCTCTATGTCATTTTGGGGTGTCTTGTGATAGGAACAAATTTGACGATCACTATACCAAGTCAATTTTAAACCAAGAGGATCTAAGGCCCTTGTAGGGAGTAAAGTGAGGTAAGAGGCTTGTAGTAACCTTTAAAAAATTGTTGTATAGGATTAAATTAGAGGTGGGAAAGGTCTAGAGGTTATGGTGTTGGTTGGGAAGATGGGCATGTTGGTAGCAATGGGTTTGGTGAGAGAGGGTTTAGGTAAGGTGGTATTTCTAGTCAATGGTTTTGGTTTAGGTGTGTTAGTTATTGGGGCATTTGAGGTTGATAGTTTGGCTATTGGTAATCTAGGAAGGATCAATGCATTATATAGTAGGTGGGATGGTGTAACCAATAATGGTGGGTGACATATGTTAAACAGAGCTTGTTTTTAAGAAAATTTGAGGGATGGGGCCCCAAGATAGAAGGTAAGGTAGAGGGAGGTAGAATGCTAGCCACGTGGATCTTCAACAGTTTTTCCCCCTTGGTTGGTTCACATTGAGGTTTGGGTATATACTTGGATGAGGTTAATTCCAGTTTTAAGGATGGGTGAACCAAGCTTTATGTAGGGAAGGCACCAGGATTTTTGGAAGGTTTGGTTGGAGGTGCAGTTGTTGGAGAGGTGATTGTTTTGGTTGACTAAGAAGGTTAGGGGTTGGTAAAAGTTTTGATCAATTTAAGAGGTGGTGAAAAAATGATGGGTTGGTTGGTTAAGGGCATGCCAAAAGGTTCAATTTTGTTGATGTAAGGAAGCCCTAACTATTACTAGTAATTAGATTGATCCATGTCTGGCTTTGTGACCATACCTAACTTTTGAATGAGTTTGTAAAAAGGTTTGTATATTGGTCTGACATCCTGGGTAGTGGGTGTCAAGGATACACCTATGGGTTGAGGAAGAGGATTGGTAGCCTCATCTATTTTTTCAAGCAAGGGATGTAATTTTGGATTGGATATTTATTCCATGAGGGGTGTTTCTGATAAAGTTGCTCCCTTGGGCATGATGTTCATAGTTTTGGTTTATCATTTGTTAGGGGAGATGGTGGATTAGGAATGGTTGTTTACTTAGATAAGTTATTCAAAGGGGTGTTTGACGATTACAAAGCCTCTATAATTGAAGCTAAGGAAAAAGGCACCTCCTCGGTTTAGGCCTCTAAAAGAAGGGAAAGTGACTCCACCACCTTGGTGGGTGAAGTGGGGGAGAAGAAGGTAGGTTCCCCATTAATAATTGTATCAAGGACCATATTTATTATGTGGGCATCATGAAAACATTCAGCTTGTGTGTCCTTAGTTTTATCATGGGCATGGTTGGTAAAAGGCTTCTTTAAGATATCAAGAGCTTGATTTTGAGGGGCATCAAGATTATCCAACATAAGTTCCCCCTTGTCGATAAGGATCTAAATAACATTATTGAAACTATTACATTGACTGACATCATGTCCAATTACTAGATGAAAAGAACAAAGGTCATTATCATTATACTAATTAGGTACTAGATGGGAAGAATCAAATTTTTGAGAAGGTCTGATGGGGGGAAGCTATATGAGGTTAGCTTCTAGTAGTTTCTCTAGAATTGAGGTATAAGATTCTCTAGGCAGAGTGAATTTTTTTTGGTTGCTTCAGTTTGAGTTCTTTGTGTTTTAGTTTAAGGTAATGGGAGAAATTTGTTGATTGACATTGGGTGGAGGGGTGGTTTTAAGGACAATGGCATTCACAGTTCTCTTGCTTTTAGTTCTGGTATTGACTTGGTTACTTGGTTTAGAGGAGGAAGTTTCATTGGTCTTGAAGGTAGAGTTCTTATTTCATTAATTCAATTTTCCCTCATCTATGGTCTTATTTTATAGCTTACATGCCATGGTAAAATAAAGTTATAAAGCTTTGTACACGTAGTGTAGAAGATATATGTTTGGTGTAGGCTCGATCAAAAATCTCAATAAGTTTAGGTTGAGGCATGGAAAATGAAAGCTGATTAATTAAGCTTCTCCAATGGGTGATAAAATTAGTAATAGACTCATCATCGAACTATTTTATATCATAGAGATCAGTGATAGAGACCTTCTTGGAAATGTTAATGAAAAAGTGATCTAAGAATACCTAAGCTAGTTGGGTGAAAAAAAGATCGAATGCCTGGTAAGGGAACTATACCAGTCAAGTGCCTAGTGAGATAAATACATGGAGAAGGTCCAGAGGAAAAGGGCATCATATTAATAAATCATGTAACATGTGTGCTTAAAAGCCCTAAGGTGTTGTTTGGGGTCCCCCTTGGTCTAAAATTTGGTAAATTTTGGAAGCTCCCATTGGGGAGGGTAAGGTCTAATACAGACAAAGGGATAAATAGGTTTGTTACAAATTTGATCAAAGGATAGGATGTTATGAGACCCTAAAATGGATGACTCAAGGTTATTCATCTTGTCCATGAGCATCTTCATTAGGTCAATTTGAGTTGGTGGACCAAAAGGGTTGTAAGGTGGATACTGTGGTTGAGATTAGGTAACATATTGGTAATTATTTAGTGGTTGAGAGGTTATCACATTTTGGGATGTGGATACTAAAGGTTGGTTAGGTGGTATGTAAGGATAAGTGGATGATGGTAGTAGATTATTGGTTACATACCCTTATCGGTTATGGATGTATGCTAGATTAGGTGCAATAGGTACCTATTAAGGAGTCACTATGGATTGGGTATGAATGGTAGTTGGGTTGGTAACAAAAGGAGAGGTAGTGACCTTTATACTAGTAGGTGGTGCAATATAAGGGATAAATACCCATAATCTTGGTAAAGGGGTATTGAACAATGGGTTGGGGTTGATAGAAGGAAGGTTGGTAGTGTTGGTTCTCCAAAAATAAGTGGAGCATGATAGGTTAATGATAGGGTTGTTCCTAGGGTGGAGGAGTCATTGGTAGGGGCAAAAGGTGTAAGGGTAGTGGTTGGTTGGATATGTTGGTTTTTAGTTATGGTATTATAGGGGTTAGTATATGAATATGCCTTGATATTTTAAGGTTGGGTGGTGACCATGTCAATAGGGATACCCCTCTTAAGGTGGGATGGCATGCCATAAGGAGGATAATGAGGTGGAGTTGAAACTAGGACATGGTGAGGGGAGGTGTTAAGGTAGTGTTGGAGGGAAACTGGATTATTGTATAAAAAGGTGGTAAAGTCCATGTCTCCTTTGGAAAATGCCCAAGGAAAGGTAGGGCTTCCCAATAGATGAGGTGATTTTTTTACCTTAGAGATGTACTCCATAGATGAAGAGGTTGATCTGAGTGACATATTCTATTCAATTAGGTCTCTTCACTGCTAGCAAGTGAAAACTATTCAAGAAAGATGGAGAGATAAAAAGAATAGGGAGAAGATAATAAATTGATAAAGGCAATCAAAACACACACTATAAATTAAGTTAAGCCTAGAGGTTAGTTTCAATCTTGATTTTGGCTTATGCCTTAGTTTATGAGAATGTATGATAGAAGTTGGCTTGTAGATCAGGTACTATAGAAGTAGTCTATGGTTGGTTTGGGGTTATTTAGGTACTCAAAATAATCTATATTGGAATCAATACATGGTTTGGTCTTAGGTCCTAACCTCTCAATTCACACACCATAGAGATAAGGGTGTCAGGTGTTTAGCCAATATATATTGATATCCAGAGTTTATACTCAACCAGAGAGTTGAGTTGCTTATCCCCTTGGTAATGACCTCTAAGTAGGATTGTTAGGAAAGGGTACGGTGACTGCCTAATGAAATCCTAGTTGGACCTTGTCTTAAATTATTTTGATGTTTGATTGATGAAAGTGGTTTGGGTAGTGTATGTAATAAAAGTGGTGATACGATAAGATTACTTTTCTTTAATTCAAAGTGAACTAATGTTAAAATCAAGTAATAGATGCAGTTGATTTTAAGACTTAAATAAATTTTAGCTTCAATTATGATCACAAATAGAGAGAAGATCATACAAATGCAAATAAAAATGTGAGTAAATATTCTAGGTCTCATCGAGCATGCTAGAATGTTTCATGTAAATTTTCACTTTATGTTCTAAGAAAGAGAGAAAAGAAACTCAATACAGGTATGTTTGAAAAACCTACTTGTTTGTACATGCATTGAATCAAAGAGATAGTGAAGATCTCCTCTTTGGCTTAGGAGGAAGTCTTATAGATAATAAATCACCAAAGCAAACTTATTTATTAGACAAATAGTTGGGTGGATTACCTAGCAATAGTTAAATCCCAAAAGTGAGGACTTCCTTATGGGATGTCAATCCACAAATTTTAAATAATTAAGTTCACAAAACTAGAAATAAGATACTTGCATCAATAATCAAAAGATACTAAAATTGAACATAAGAATTTTTGTTTAGAAAATAGACTAGAAATGATCAAATTAGTGATTAACTAATTAATACTAGTGCTAAGGGGTTAGGCTATGCTTCAAAAAATCTAAGAGAGGTATATGAGTGATCAAAAACATAGAAAATCAAGTTTGGTTGGGGGTAGATGGGTGAAAATAGCTTGCTAGTTTTCACTACCACAATAACCATCAATGGGTAGGGTGACTGTCAGTGGTTAAGGTGACCAACAATGTTTGTGCAGATTGTTGACATTTGAGTCAACTATCGAATGTTATTGTGTGAGTTCTAGGTTGTTAAATTATTGAATAATGGGATCTAAAAGATGGATTCTTGGAGATGGGCAAGGGTTAGACTAATTGTGAAGTGGAAATAAAATATATGAATATTCACAAACAAGTATTTATCTTACCCAAAGTTGATTGGGTGAATGGTTGAAGTAGTTAACTTATTGGTGGAATCTAGCTTGATTTTGATAGAGTAACAGTACTCAAAACTTGGTTGAGAGGTGATGGCAAGTCAGCTCTCAATAAGGTTATTGATGATGTTGATTGACCTATAAAATAAAAATCCTAAATCCCTAAGCTCCTGATAATTATTAAAGATGAATTTGATCTTCCAGGCCTCTCTTTCTTATAGGTACAAGCAAGAGGTGGAAGTGAAGGTGTAACTCGGCCATATAAATATAAATTATCCAAGTAAAGGCTCGCAACAAGATTTAGACAAGTTATATTTAGAAAATAAATGTAGGTGGTTTATATGTGCTTTGTTAAGGAGGTGGACCCTAACTTTCGATGGTCGAGGTTTCCCATGATGATCATCAATGGTCAGCTGACCGTCGATAATTAGGTTCCAAAATAAAGAAGTCCTGAAGGCTAGGTTGAGTTAGTTTGTGAAATTAGTTGTGAATGGGCTTGGTTAAGCCAAATTAGTGTAGGTTGGTCCAAAAAGGGTCCTATCTAGGTCCAGGGGGATTTTCAACATTTGGAAGTGTAAGTGTATATATTTATGGTGTCTATAGTAAACTATAAGAGATCTTAGAGTAATACAAGTAGAGTAATAGTACTTTGGCTCTTCATGATGCATTATTGAAGCATTGGGTGTCTCTGGTCTAGTTGTTAGTTCACTTGGGAGATTTTATTTGCCTAAGAGTAAGAGAGTCTTGTGCAAAATATAATTTTCAACATCCTTGAGGCAAGATTATTGGGTTACATTAAGTAACTATTAATGGTCCTAGTCAACCACCATCAATCTAGGGGTGACCATCATCGGTCAAGGAGAAAAGGTAAAAAATGGATAAAATTAGCCAATTACATTAATTAATAGTTGTTAAGAGGTTAATAAATGGTCCTAGGTTAATAAAGATCTCATTGAGATGTATGAGGAAGAAATCTTAAGAAGCTAAGTTAATAAATGCTAGGGTAGAAATGGTCCTTAGGCTAGGTATCGATCAACGAGCCATCAATTTGGGTATGTGAGGTGTAAATAGGCCTTATAAAATTAATTTAACTTAATTAATTTTAGCCAAAGGGGGTGAATGGGTGTGTTGGAGGGGTTTAGTAGTTATTTCTAATCTAAGTGGGCTAAGGGGGACCAAGGGGTATTTAACGATGACTAGAACCATGTTGTGTAGTTTTTGAGTATCTACATTTTGCCCATTTTTGTTGTGTAGGTTACATCCTCAAGCTATAAAATGAAAATAAAAAGTGCATTGGCAAGTTGGATGCCTCAAGTATGGGAGGAGGTGTTCCCCCTCAAACTAGGATGTGATGAAGTGAAAATGGATTTGAGTGTGGGTTTGATAAGTGTTTATGAGTGGAAAAAATGGGTAAGATGAAATGAAGTGGAAAAATAGGGCTACATTTAGGAGGAAAAGTGGTAAGTGAACTAGGCCACCACATTTAGGCATAGTGGATATGGGTGAACTTATAAACACAAGTCTCCATGCAAAGGTGTTCAGATTTGTAGGGGTCCAAAAATTGGGTGAGCCTAAGAAAATAGCATAGGTCATAGGTGTTAGAATCACCAATAGGCATAGTTGGCACATTTTAAAGCATTTTAAAGGTCAACATTTAAAAATCATCTTGAAAGGTCAGCTTTCAAAAGGTCATGGTCAGGTGTATCATCATCAAACATGATAAGGTTGTGAAAATGATGTCAAGGGTGGTTTGGCATAAGATGAAGCTAAAAAGTGGCCAAATTGTTCAAAGGGGAACTAGGTATTAGGTTTGAACTTTAAAAAGGGTCTTGGTGGTAAAAGGGGGTTAGGGTATTACAACCCTAACTGGGGTTGATTGGTGCCAATTGGAGTCGACTAATGATGGTCAACTTGAGACCATCAACAATCTTAGATAAAACCTAAAAAGGGATCATGATCATAAAAAAATCAAATAATTTATATTGTGTCATTGTTCACTTTGTCAACTAGTTATCTATTTGTCTGAGTGAAAATGATGGCTTTGTGTGAATTTCCCTCATGAGCTAAGTGATTGATCATGGTTGACTATGAGCTAGAGTGTGGAGTAGATATTCTAAGTAGTCCAAGTGAGATAGTGGGTGGTATGCAAGAGAGGATGAACTAGGGGTTGAATGGTGGCTATGTAGAGGGCTCTACATCAGATGCATAAGTGAAATAAGGTAGGGGTGTGCAATTTTAAGTATTTTTATTTATTTAATACATCATGGGTGGGTGTGGTTTTAAAAATGGAGTTTTTTGAAGTTTTAAAGGAAATTGAATAATGGGGGGAGATAATTAGGGGGTTAGTATTATTTTTGGGGTGGGAAATAGGTTAAGGGGAGGGAAGAAATTAGGGGTTTGGGGGTTGTTTAAGGTTTTTTGGGTAGGAAGGTAGGGTTTGGGGGTCAACCAATGGTCACACAATAATCATAGTTGATCTCTATCAACCATCACCAGTCAATAGTGGATTGGTGGTTAGTTAAGGCAGAACTATCACTAATAAAAAACCCTAAATGATAGTGGTTGAGGGTCGATTGGTAGTGATTCCACAAGAAACTAACACCGACTGAGACTCAACCATTGATGGTCATTTAAAAAGGTTAAGAGATAAAGGAGTGTTGGAAGTTTGATTAGATGAGGTGGGTAAGGCTTAGTATAGGATAGAAAACTTAGAGATAAGAGTATTTATTTAGACTTAGGCTCAACATAGGGTAGGTTAATAGTGAAGAGGTTGTGGTAGGGATAAGTGTGATAAGTGGAATGTATATGCTATTTTGGAAAGTATAATTTAAGATAAGGTATGTGTCTAACCTTGTAAGTGAGGGAGTTGTTGGTTATGCAAGATCAAGTGTCACTACTCTTGGATAAGATATGTATGGGAATGACTCAGTAAAATTGGGAGCGCTTGGTAAAAGTTGTACTAAACAACATATGATACTACTAACACAAGTCACAAGACACAATGATGATGGTAGTCCTCATCGAGAGATGGGACCCAGCTACCA